>OY856411.1:198039438-199239438 GCA_963693085.1 Alisma plantago-aquatica
TAATTCTTGTAGCTATCATTCAGATTGACACTTGTCACAATTTCATTTATACCAAAAATAGATTGAGTGGACTCAAAATGTAGCATCTACAATTTTTTCATCTCAAGGCAAGATCGAAAGAATGCTAGGTAAAGTCACTCATGATAGGGGCTAATGTCTTGAGACTAGTACAAAATTATTTTTGGCCATGGATGTCCCATTATATAGGATGATGTCTGAGCATGGATATATTCATTGAGTGAGTAGAATTGATTCAGTTAGCCATATGTCACTAGATTATATAAGTACCTGACAATTGCATGAATAAGAGAAAAGTCAAATAAACATGCTTGATTGCTGCAAGATTTTGGTGATTTGATAAAAAATGCTTGTAGAAGAAAGGTTGAAGTAGATTTCTTATAAAATAATCATTAAACCAAAATTGCAATTTTAATAAGGATTAAGCAAGGTGCCAACTAGAGCCTAGTTGCTAAATTTGGTGCTCCATCGTATACCTATCTTTTCATAGCCATAAGAGCGTACAAAACCTTTTAAACGTGCTTAAAATACTAAAGATAAATACTTTTGCCATTGAGGGCTAGTCTGGCCTATCGAGTTGTGTACGGGGCATGTGGAAAACTAATTGGACCCAGTCATGGGACTAGATCCGAGCATGGCATGCATCCATTATGCACCCCCTTGTGTAGAATCATTAGGGTTTTAGGAGAGGAGGGGGTACTTTCACATGGTATTCAGATGTCATGGTCATAGTGGCACACAATAAATGAGCCCTTTTCCTTGACTACCTACATAAGCATCCCTTCTAGATGTCATTTACATTACATATCAAAGGGTGTATTTTGTGCTTTTATCACATATGATTTATAGTAGAAGATAAAGGTCCCTTTATTGAGATTCTTTGAGCACAAGCCCATGTCACTGTATACTTCCTTTTCTTCCCTCAAGTTGTTGAAATGACCTTTATTTCTATGTAATAATTGTCTACTAGCATCGTGGGAGATGTTTAGTCTGTGAAGAAAGTGGATCATCTATGTCATTGCCCATTTTAGGCAGGAAGATGGATGCACTAGAGGCAAGATTTGATAAAGGAAGATAGATGCCAAGTGGATGGCCTCCACATGTAGACATTTTTTACCTCCTTTACATCTTGGTTTATGTTGGATGGATGAGTACAATGGTGGAATTCTGGGATCCAGAAGTCAATGGTTTGTGATTTGGTCAAACCTACATTATGCCAATGTAAGAAGAGATGGAATAAATCACATGAATGCATTTGCATGATAGGTGGTCCTTCCTAGGTGCTTGTGAGTCTGGGACACATCTTCTTGTTAGGATATTGAATGTGAAGAAGATTGTTTCTACTTTGTTCTTGAGCATACATAGAACAATGGTGCAAATTTAAAATATTTATTTTACTTTTTCAAGTTAGAGATATGTCTTTTAGGCTGTCGTGATGTACAAGGTCCTTTGTTGGAATTTTTGATAACATAGTTTGGGTAGACATTGGTTTATCATCCTTGGGAGAAATAGTCTACACAAGCACTTTCATTTATGGAGACTGTCACTAGAGGTGCACACATCCTTTCTGTAGTCTATTTAAATATGTTATAGTGCCTTACAATGTGAAGCATTCTTGGATCATAGAGGGTGGAGTTGTCTATTTTTTGCCTCTAGCTAGTAATGCATATAGGTTGTTATGGGTTCACACTATCCTGAGAGAGATGCGAGTGTGGTACTTTTATGTGTAAGTACTCCTAAATTGTTGGGATTTGTCTTCCTAGATGTTGAGGTTGACTTATGCATTGGTTAGTGTCTTTAATTGATCAGGGCTTCAGTCGACACTAGGTGGTAGCATGTAGAAGTGTATAGTCTCATTCATCAACGATAAGGAGTATCCTAATATTATCTTGATCCCCAAGCTAGGTGGTGTGTAGCCTATTATCTTGTGGCATCTTATAGTTTAGGAGGCTTCATATGAATTTTTTTATATTGAATGATGAGGCTAGGTAGATAATAGGAGAATTTGCCCACCAATCAAGCAGTCGGCCTTCATGATCATCACAATGTTTTTGAGCATTTGTGTGACTCTAATTATGGAAGTATATCCTCAAGTCTGTGAGGTTTTTATATAGTACAAACTGTGTGATTTAAAGTGCCTGCACATGGAGGTCACCTATAGTGATAAGGACAGACTAAAGGAAGGAGTAGATCCACATGTTTTATTCATGTGTTTTTAGGAATTTGCTTTAGTTTTGCAATCTTTTTGGTATGTTCTATTTTTTCTTGAAGTGGCATCCTAAAAATAAAATAAAATTTCTTACTACTTTTTTCCCACATCATTGGTTCATGACATGCTTGACTGCTATATATATTGTAACTTCATGTAGGGGCTCAAAGTTCCTTATATTATTTTTTATAAAAATTTGAGAAAGCTAACCCATGAGGTGGTGATGTGGTCTAGGATATTGAATTTGGGTGGATGGGTTCTGCCAACATGCCTTAATTAGTCATATAAGCATTATCCCTGACACATAGTGTGGGATGACATAGTGGTTATGCATCCTTTCTTCACTAAAATTCATTTAAGATGAATGTTCTCTTTTTAGGGAGAGAAAAGGATTTGGTGTCCCTTTGATTTTGGACAACAATTATCCTATAGGTCGAGATCATGTGTCGATCTCTTGTAGGGTGGCAGTCAACCACAAGTACTTGTCATAGTGTTCACATCAATCTTCATTGAGAACATTTGACATTGGGATTTACAACCTTAGGATGGAGGTTGATTCATCACTAGATTTTGACTTCATGTTGAATTGATGATTCCATTCTTTATTTCATAACTATTGGGGTGGTTGTCATGAGAACATACCTCACTAGAAGTGGTTCTCATAGCCTTAGCATGGGGGCAAGGTTCTAGCACACAAAATGCATGGGATTGCATGTATTTGAACCCCATGTGATTGAAATTCCAAATATTATGGATGCATTGTCCCTTTCAACACTAGTATGAAGGACATTGATTGCATAAGCCCATCTTTCCTTCAAACTAGTTGGGTCATGGATGAGGCAGATTCATCACGGATGGAATCTATATTAAAAAAATCTCCTTTGTGGGAGTCTATTAAGCAAGGTGGGATCATCATAAACTTTTTTGATGTGTAATGGATAGATCACATTTCTTGGCATGTATGTCAAGGAGCATCTTAGTCAGCTAGAATAGTCATGTATTCCTCTTAAGTTACATGGACTAAGGTAAGATCCATTTAGTGGATGGATTTTATTCAATTATGGTTTGTGAAAAGATGATTCCTAGGTTGGTGTTCATGGGATATTCAACCTTAGACTTAAATTTTGATGTATTATCCCTTGTCTTATCCAATGACCCATGATTTTCACCTTCTTAGTCAATAATGGTATACAAAATCAGTTGGAACATATTCATATGTGGCAACCTTTTCATCATAAGTAGTACCTCTTGTTGTGGATAACATTGATAAGAAAAAAATGGATGTCACTGTTCATATATAATAGTCGTATGTCACCATCACTATAAACTTCATGAATGATGTATGGATGATGAATGAATATTCATCATATTTTAGTTACACATATTAGATTATATTTGCACCTCATTTGGGAGTTTTATCTATTCTTTTAGTTCAATTAAAATTTTTTTATTTCCTTGGGTTTCTTAATGAAGAACTCTTTCTTTTTGTGAAAGGAATAACACTTACCATAGATATGCTATCTATTAAGGCCCATCATCCCATCAAGAAACAAGACTACCATCAAGACTTCCAATGCTATCGAGACTCCTTTCCTTTCCTAGTTAATACATGTTTGCAACTAAACAAAACATGTTCCATAGTCTTTCTTCCTTCAATATCTTCACAGTCCCTACTCCCTCACCCATGATATGTGGTCACCAACTTGTCACACGCATCATCTATCTATCAAGCCATACAACCATAAAAACTTAGAGGTCATAGAAGCATACCACCTTATCGACACTCGCCACTTAGACCCCAATCATTGATGACTACCAACAATTGAGTCCATGCTCATCTCAACAATCAAGCCCCTACACTCCACAACAAACAAATGATCTATGCCCGAAAACAAGATGCTCTCTCCCTTGGGAGAAATCCATACCCCCCACATACTACAATGACTAGTGCCTCTCGATAGACACACACACAAAAACCTATTGGGATTCTTCCTTGTCTTTAATACACTCAGTTGCAGTGAGACACATCCACAATGGCACCTTTTGGTCATGCCAGTCCTTGACATGCATCGACCCTTGATTTCAAGACAACACAAGAATGAGGTACAACAATATACATGCAAGAAATCAAGCCATTACAGAAGTCCCTTGACAAGTGCCCCCCATGATTCAAGTCTCCCTTGACACCTTGTAGGGAAACACAAACCTACACAACATCATCATCTATCGATAGACCTTATATCCACCTCACCTAAACACATCTATAACCACCACTACAAACACTCCCCCCTCCAGACTCTCTATCACAATGTTGATATCTATTCAATGTTGCCAAAAAACCTATCGAGATTCCCACACATATCGTCCAGCTAAGTGCCATAGACTTCAGACTATTGAGGTCCCACCATTCACCACTCAACACCGCTTCTCTCTCGGGTTCTCTTCCATGATTTGACAACACGTTTTCTATTAAGGTAAGCTCTTGATTCTTCTTTCTACATGCATAATAATAGCCATCAATCCTACCTATCAGAGTCCCATTTCTTCTTGCATGCCATTGAGTATTGCAAGATATCAATAACCAACAAGCCAGTAGAAAACACACTTACTAAACATTTGAGTTACAGTCTATTTCCCACTTACTTTACATCTCCCTCTTTCAAATACTAGTGCTTTTTCTACGGATATAAATATAACATTCCTCTTCTATGCAAAAGGATATATACACACCACTGAGAGGCTGCTTCTTCCTATATAAAACACCAAGACACCATGCTTGTCGATTCCCATCCATTTAGTCTTGACATATAGACTTAGAGAAAGGTTGACTAATAACACCCTCACTACTGACAAGCATCCATCTTCTTCACCAATGATAGTAGTCCCATCCATCGCCCATCGCTACTATCCTCCTCCTACTTCCTCACAAGACTTGACAAGTCAAGGAAGATGAATAAGGAGAAAATTATCTTATTGGTGTAGACCATGACTCGACTCCCTCATTCCTACTTCATGAAAATAATATATTCTAATTCTTCTTTGTCTATCTTGATCTCGCCATGAGGAAATAGCTGTAGGGATAAGCCCAACTACCCATACTTCATGATGTCATTTTGTTATTTACTTCTTGTATGAAACATTGATTTAGAATTTATCATTCACTGAATGATACATGAACACACCACTTGTGTCACATGTATATTATACTTTTATGCCTAGAGAACTTTAAACATTAGAGTTTGAATACCAATTAATTCTAGTTGACCCCCATATGAGAACTTTCTATGGGTGGTATCTAGGGTGATGGATATGGGATCTATATATAATGTGATAGAGAGCCTACACTGATGTTCATCCTTGCAATTTCCTCAAGGCCAAAGGATGGAAAATTTCTTGGCCTCAATCTAATATTTATATGAGAAATGATGCAATGCAAGTGAATGAATGTGAGAAGTGGTGGTGAAACTTAATTCCATCCTAGTGTTTCCTATTTTAAAATTATGTTTCATTTTAATTTGACTTCATTTTATTTTCTATTAATTTAATCCAACCAAATAACTTATTAACTTCAGTATTGGTCTGTAGGGCTCTTAAGGAACTTATGACAATGCACAACCACAAAATATTTGCAATCTTTGAACCAAGGATTAGTGCTGGAAGGGATGTCAAAACCATAACTCGTCTTGGTTTCACAAACTCATATCACATGGAAACAAGAGGTTTCACATGAGGCATTTGGCTGTGTTGGAGGGTCGCCCAGTGCTCGATTGAGATCGTCAATTGTCACAGATAATTCTTAAGGTCCCACAAATCAACACAAGGAAGCTCATATGGAAGCACATAGTGAATTCAGGGAGTCAATTAAAATCTTCCTGGCTGGCCCTTGGCAAATTCAACACAATTCTAGATCTGGGAGTAAGAAGCAATAATGAGAGTTACAATATCTCAAAAGCAACTATGTTCCAAAACACTTTGATGGAGACTGATCTCACATGCCTTGGGTTCTCTAGGATGAAGTACAAAGTTTGCCATGGGTTTCTCCAAAAGTGTTTGGACGTAGCTACCTAGAAGAACGCATTCTTAAGAAACTTCCCAAATGTAGTGATCGAACACTTGTCGCGCATGGGCTCCAACCACTACCCTCTACTGGTCTATTTTTGGTCTCATAATAGGGTCCCTCCATGTTTCATTACTCGTGCATCCTGGCAAGGTGCGGAGGGATTCTCAGATATGTTGGAGAAGACATGGAATGTTGGGCTTAACTTTAATGATGCCCTAAAGTAGGATCAAGCTCCAATGACTGCATGGGACAGATGAGTTAGCAGGAGAAGAGAAGGCAGAAGGGTCAATAAAAAATATCAATAGATTACAAACAGAGCTGGTGGACCAGAACAATGACATTTTGGATGCATTATGTTATGACCTCCAAGTAGATTTGGATGATATCCTAAAAGCAGAAGAAGAGGATCTCAAGCACATAAGCCACATTAATTGGTTGTCTGAAGGAGATAACAACATGAAGTTATATCATAACTATGTCAACTAGAGATGAAGATTGAACATTGTCAGTGTGTTAAAAAACCAAGCCGACAAATGGATCACTAGAGAAGTTGCTTTGACGGAGCTGATTGTTAGCCATATTCATCATGTTCTTACAACACCTGAAGGTGGTAACAACCTAGAATGTGAATCATTCCTGGGGTATTTCGAGCCCCCCATAAATGTTCAACTCTCTGAACTGGGTAGGTGTTCGTCAAAGAATGAGATTCATGTCATCACGATGGCATTGGACCTATTTAAATCTGTTGGTATAAATGGAGTGAACATAACCTTTGTGCACAAAAAACTAGACCATCGCTGGACCAAGCATTGTCAAGGCTATTCAGTAAGCCATCATTTCAGAGCAGGTCCCAGATGACCTGTGCAATTCTACCATAGTGCTCATTTTGAAATCACGGTCCCACAACAGTACAAAAACCTGAGGTTGATATCCCTCAACAATATAGCCCTCAAGATCATCTCAAAGGTAATTGTAGAGCGGATGAAGCCTTACATGGCCGAGTGGGTAGCTCCTAGTCAGAGTTGTTTTTTACTTGGGGGACGCATAACAGATAACATAGCTTTGGTCCAGGAAGTTATTTACTCAATGAAGAAGAAGAAAGGAGCCAAAACTATGGCGATTACAATTGATCTGACTAAAGCCTATTATCAAATGATGTGGGAATTTGTCTAAGACACTATCACCAGAACATGCCTACCACAAAACATTATTAATTATATCATGGAGTCGATTACCAAGGGCAAAATGCAAATAGTTTGGAATGTTAGAACGTCTAATGTGTTCAAATCTAGCAGAGGCCTACATCAAGGTGACCCCCTCTCACCATTGAGAGGCTGAGCCATGTTGATCTAGTTGAAGGCCGAGGATGGTAGATGGAAACCAGTGAAGTTGGGGAAGCACGATCCTAAGATTTCCCACATCTGCTTCGTAGACAATCTGATCATGTTTGCTCATGCCATCATGCCATGTATGAAGACTATTTGAAGTGCTTCTGAGCCTTTGAGAAGGAATCCAATCAATCTGTGTCCATCACCAAAACTAGGATCTTCTTCTCCAGAAGTGTGGACCAGAGATTGAAGAGGCGCATCAGTAGGATAAGTGGCTCTCAATACACTATGGATTTGGGTAAATACCATGGTGTCCCGATCATTCATAAGAGAGTCAATAAATCAACATACAATGAGATCTTAGATAAGGTGAATGGGAGAAAAATGGCCTGGTCTACCAAATGCTTATCGTTAGCTGGTAGGATTTGTCTTGCTAAAGCAATGCTACATGAGATCCCTACATATTTCATGTAAACCTCTGCTTCCGATGCAATTATGTGAAAGGATTGATGGCACTATCAGAAGATTCATTTGGGGAGGCAACCACAAAGCTCACCCTCTAGCCTTGGTGGCATGGGACAATGTGATCTATAACAAATGAGAAGAGGCTTAGGGTTGAAATCTATATATGTGTGATTGGAACTTAGCCTTACTATTCAAACACTCTTGGGAGATTAGAAGTGGGTGCCAAACTACCTAGAATGATTTCATGAGCCTGCTCTTAGGTAGTGGATCAGTGAGGAGAGCTGGAAACCATTCACGACTCAGTAGAACGGTTCTTGCAGGAGGCAAGTTCATTGATGACAATTCCTATCTCATACTGATGAATGGTACTTCTATAAATGTCTCGGGTGATTGCTGGTGGAGAAATGGTCCACTTCTTAAAGAACACAACTTGAAACCTATACCAGTGGATATGAAAGATTTGGTTGTTGCTAGTATTATAGGCTTTGATGGGGATTGGGATATCAGTTTTTGGGAGAACTGGTTTGCATGTCACCTAGTCGATGAGATATTGGCACTCAAGCCACCTTCAACAGAGGATGGAGAGGACGTCAGGGTGTGGGCTCTCACATAGAGTGTCATATTTACAACTAAGTCTGCATATGTAGGTCCAAGGGAAGGCAAAGGGGTAACGAATTTCGATAATTGGAGTGTGATTTCGAAGGCAAGGCTATATCCTCGACTTAAAGTGTTTGCTTGGTTAATGATGCACACTGCTCTACTCACAAATAGCAGGAGGGTCCGAAGGAACTTAGCAACTTGGATTTTATGTCCCGGGTGTCATGTTGATGATGAGACAACCTTGCACGTTGTACGAGATTGTAGGTCTGCAAAGGAAATATGGGATGAGATTCTCACAGGAGCGACAAACCCCAAGTTCACCAATACCATTGACATTAAACATTGGATTCACTCATAAATGCAAAAAGGAGTGGAAGATGCAATACAGTTTGTGGTTACTTGTTGGCACATCTGGACCAATCAAAACAAATAAATCTTTGAGAATAGGATCCCCCACGCTAACCAACAAATTAGATTGATAAGGTTGGATGTTGCTGCCCAGTTGGAGGCATTGGCAAAGATGACTATGGGACCAAGCACCACCAACATAGCTGGTTGGAGTCATCCTACTCCAACAACAATTAAAATTAACGTTGATGCTTCTGTGAAGCACCACAAGGCTACTTGTGCTATAGTAGCATGAGATGATTGGGGCAGGTGGGCTGAAGGTGCAGCGATGACAATAAACACTATTGATGTTCTTGAGTACGAACTGGAAGGGATCATGAGAGTAACAGATCTTGCAACTATTAACAACCTATAGCGAGCCATCATAGATTTAGACTCATAGGCTACAGTGAAGATTCATTCCCAAAGGGGGACTGACCACTCGAAGTACATCAAACATATAAGGTGGATCCATAATTTGATGCGTTTAGGGTGGAGTGTTTAGTTCAACCCAAGAGAGTGCAATGTTGTTGCTGATGAACTAGCTAAGTACCACCTCAAAAACAACTTGGCATACATGATGTATGCTCACCCTCCTAAGGAGGTTCTCTGTCCTTTTACCAAAGATTATTGTAATGGTAGTAGTACTACCGTGTTTCCAATTTCCCGCTTAATTAGTGAATGTATTCTCCTATTTGATTTTTCTCACATGGAGGGGGAGGGATGAATAAGATAGCCTCCTGACTTACCTAAAAAAACTTAAGTATTGGTATTTACTCAAAGTGGATAAAATTAGAAACCTTCCTAAAATTGTCATCTTAGGAAGTACTATGTAGTATTTATCATGTATCATTTTATTTTGACTTCGTTTAAGTTTCTATTAATTCAATTTAACCAAATAAAATTAGTAATTTAAGTATTGATATTTACTCAAACTAGATAAAACTACAAAGCTTCCCAAAAGTGTTATCTTAGGAAAAAAATCATCTATTCACAGGTAGCATTTTTCATACTTATGGGGTTGGTAAAATCTTGGGTTTTCATATCGTAGTCAACTGGAGGATATAAAAATATAACAGCATCAAAATTTGAGATATTTTATAGGGATCCAAATCATTTAAATAAATCCAACTTAAATAAGATTAATTTAGAATTTTTATTTTACATTTGAAAATATTGAAAATCTTTTTGAATTTAACTTCCTTTTAGCATGATAACCAATTTCTTTATCTTTCAGTCAGCAAAACAAAGTGTACCATGTCGAATATGATGCTACTTCAATCATTGTATGTGGGATTACCCCAATCATTCCCCTTAGTTTAATGTATTACATTACCAAACCATGTCAAAGAAATATTCCATACCATCTCACTATGAATACAAGACGAGATGCTATCAACAATATGGTAACTATAATCAACAATATTCTAAGGGTTACTCTGATGAGCCATGATATATGGCAACCGATATCTTAATGGGGTGGGCTACAATCATCAATACAATTGGGGTTACAGTGAAGAGTCTTATTCTAAAAATCACTTTTCATCCAAGATGATTGGGAGATTAGACACCCTATGGAAGATGCTAGATGAGAAAGTAGTTGGTGGCAATAGATTAGTTGCAAGGAGGGCCTAGTTAGTCGAACAACTTTTCCTACTAGTCCAAGAACTGATAGGTCAACCTGATTGAAGACATTGATCCATGTAGAGGACAATACTATAGAAATCCAAGATACAATTATAAATGAGTAGTGATGGAAACATAGTCAGAGGAACTACATCTGGAGAGTACCACATGGGCACTTGCATTCTACCCTTTTCTACATTTAGGGCACTAATATGTCAATACAATAAGTCTCCATAAGAGAATGACCCTTGCATGGAAGCAATATCTGAGTTGACATCGCTCTTTCTTTTAATTGACCTAGATTCAGATGTTTACATTGATCAACCAACCTTAGTTGATTTTAATATGGAGAATGAACAAGCAACCTCTATAGCATATTTGATTGATTTAGATGAAGAAATGCCTCCTCAAAAAGAGCTCTACACTCCACTACAACTAGTCTTTATTGCATTCCCTACTATTCTAGATGAGGATCTACCACCTCTGCATGATATTCACATAACTATGTTGTGTGACTATGATGCTAATTTTCTTATTTGAATTCCTTCTAGATCTACTAATAAGTTGGATACTTACTGCATGGAGGAACTAGAATAACATGTGGAGTCAAAATTGAAACCTATTTCCTCTATTAGCTCTAATGTCAATTGGATGATGAACTGATAGGATACACAACCACCTAAAAATATATGATTTGTTGATTTTATTGATGAAACAACCAATCCCACATCAACATCACGCCTTGTATATGAGGACCCATGATATGAGTAAAAGCCCAATCTAGATCCTCCACCCAATATTGCATAGTTGTCAATACATGTGGTACATTCTTTAATACTACCTTATCCATGGGAAAAGGTAGTCCACTTCCAATCTTCTTGGATGGGACAATATAGAAGAAACTTGATAGTCATCATAAATAAGTATGCCTTTTCTTCCAGATCCACACACAACTATAACACTACCTTTACCGATGTAGAAGTTCTTGTGGATCTTACTGGAAGGATTGCATAGTGAAAAATAATTTTATTCCAATCACCTAGAAATGCCCTTGATTTTTCATAACCACCCAATCACTAGGTGAGATGTGGAACACTTACGTTCAAGGTTCCAACCCTCCTTAAGATATCTTTCAGCTAGAACATCTTCAAGTTGCCAAGACTACCTATATGAGCTCCAAGGATCTCCTCCCTCCATTTTGAATTAAGTGCTCACTCATGGAGAAGAAAATTTTCAAGTTTGGGATAGAGGATGGGTGCTCCATATTTCACTTTCTAGCCATACATAGCTGACTTTCACTTATGATCTCATCATTGCATTTAGCTAATTTTTTTTTCAAAACTTTAGTTTCTAGTATAAACAAAGACATTATCTATCTGGTTAAGCTTCAAAAATTCTTTGTGTATCAATGCATTATCACATCTTTTGACTTCCTTATTCAAAGAAATTCCTCCAAATGACCAATTTTCAAACAAAAAATTACTAGAAATTACCATATGTGGCCTCACAATTCTATAAAGGGAATATCATTAGCCCTATTAAGGTATCAAGTTGTTGTCATGGTTTTCAAGGAGACCAATATAATCAAAGATGGAGAAAAGCTTGTATTTCTAGGGTAGAAGATTATCATAATCAAGGGATCAAATTCAAATCATATAGTTTAATGTCTATTATTAAATCTAACCTAAAATAACTATCTATATTCCTTCTAAAATGTAAGGAATATCATAGCTGAAGCAATGATTTTTATCTAGTTAAACTCTATACAAATCTAGACAATTGTTTGTTTTGAACTCAAAATAATACATTTGAGACTTATACATAGAAAATATGTAATATTATTATTTCTATATTGTTATTGCATAATACCTATATTGTATATTATTTATATTTTTATATGCACACACACATATATAGTAATAATAATAATAATAAAACATTTCAAAAATATATGTATATAGTTATCACACCCAAAATTGTTTACCTAGGTGCAGTAACATATGAAATCTAATATATTATTTTTTAATTTGAATATGGCGTCCGAATATGTAAGAAATTTGACTTCTTTGTAGTTTTGGATATGAATGTAAATTAAGGATCAAATTCTTTATATGCTCTTACAAGACTATAGAGGATCTTTTGGAGGGAAACAAGGATAGTTTAATAAGGATTAGCTCAAGCTAATCATAAGGCACTAGGCACATTCTTGCACGACATGGACATGTGATCCCACTTTCTAAGGAGAAAATTTCTCAAGGAAGCTATTTGATTCTTTATGTTTGAATAAGAGTACTCTAAACTCCAGTTTAGTGTTCGATGTTGAACTGAGGTAAATATGGGTTGTTTCATAATGTGGATAACCAAAATTTATATATGTGGGATTCTCTCTTCAAGACAATTACTAGTGGTACAAATGCAATCTTCTACAAATACTACTAGTGTGGTTCAATAGCCAAAAACCCAATAGTTTTTTTATATGAAAGTGAATGTTACTCAGAGTCCTCCTACAAGATAGCACATATATGTTTATGAAGTGAAGATAAGTAAATATGTAGATACCTCAAATTAAATGGAAGATAGGGATTGGCCAGATATCATTAAAAAGGGAATTCTAGTACCATGTACGAGATAAAAAAAACATGTTCATCATTCAGATTCTATTTATTGAAAAGCATAGATGAATAAGAATGGTGTAACCATAATATTTATCTATTGTTTGTGGACTATATTAAGACAAGGTGGGGCCTTAAGAAGATGGACAATGAGGACATACTGATAGGAAATTGAGGCCATATAAATGAGATCTAATAGGAAAGTGGGAAATATATGTAACCAATTAAGGGTTTAGAGATCAAAATTAATTCTTATATATTAGTTTCCTTGTTTGAATCTCTACAATACATATAAAATATGGAACCCTAGATAAAATTACCCATGATATCCTAATTCCATAGTTAGGTAAGAATAATCTTAGTGATTTATAAATAACTCTATAGTATCCATATGTGCACCAAAACTCATGTAGGAACTCTTATGTAACTAAGATGGACATATTGTATATATGTATATATATTTATATATATGCAAACCATAACACTAACTCCAATATGTAATCCTGTTATAACTAAAATGACACCTTCAATATTAATGGATGACTTATATGATGAAATCTAACTTACAAAATGGAATAGGTAAACCAATAAAGCTTAATGATATATGGAAATTATATTTTATTCTACAATCAAAATTGAAGCATAATACATGCCAACTATTTAAATAAAACACTAAATAATACCTATGAAGCATGCATATTGATAAGTGTCCCTATTCATGAGATATTATTTGGAATGCTCATAAAAATAAACAAATTTTAATCAAACAATTCACTCAAGAAGTGTAACTTAAGTTACATTTTATTTAGGTGATAATGTAATAAACAAACTTAGTGAAAAATTGGTACAAGATGAGGTATTTTCGGACAGAGAAAATAGCAACTACTTTCCTTATGAGTGGATATAAAAAACTAATCATAAATTCCAACCATGATAAGTAACCGAGTATTATATTAATGTTTGTTTATTAATACTAATAAACTCTCATATATATGATCTACTAAATGGTTTCTACATATTCTAATTATTAAGGTATCAAATTTCACTTTAATTATATAATGTTAGTTGTAAGAATGTAGAAGAAAATATGAAGATACTATTGGGAAATATAGTAACATCAATTTACATTGGTTTCTTTCACCAATGTTTTGTTGTCATGTATTATTTTACGCATATTCAAATTTTTTGTGAGTTATAGGCTCTTACTTGTTGTCTGATCTACTGGTTTGCACTGATATCAGATAATTTGGGACTCATCTTCTACTTGTAGCAATAAAATCTAACCTGTCAAATTAGTAACTCGTTCCTCCCTTTACATGTATTATGTATTGCATACATCCTCTCTCTTCATTTTTATTTCCTCCATCTTCACTAGATCACTCCAAACATATCTAAGAATAACAATAGAGGTTTCACTGCCACTATTAGGAAACCCCAAATCACTCATGGGTCATCCTTCTAGTGAACCATTAGAGGGTATCTTCCCCTAGTTGTGGATCACCATGAATAGATGTACATGATCCATTAGCAACCAAGGACCCTCATCATCCTTGCATAGTGATCAATTCACCCTAATACATCTCCTTCAACCACACCAATCTCACCTTTCTCCATCGGAGGTGGATTTGGGCATTGCTTTATCACGTGAAAACAATAAATTATACTTTATAGGAATCATACTCTCGTCACCACATCCCCTTGTGTACTATTTTTCCTTCCTAATATTTCTTCTTGGTTTTCTCTTAATCTTCATCTACATATGCTCATTGGTGGAGGTTAGCCGAGCTTGTTTGATGGTTCTCAAATTATGAAAATGAAATGATTAGAACAGTGAAACCTAGGGTCCCCAATCTATGGTTGAACCTCCACAAGGATCAAGGATTCATTCTCCCTTACCCATGCTATCTATCTCATATCATCAAGTGTTTCAACTCCTCCTAGTCACTCATGGGTTAGAGAAAGGAAGTGTAGAAGGTCAGGTGACTTCTTTCAGTTTCCACCATGCCTTTGTATCTATTATTAGTAAGTTTTTGATATAATAATTTTCTACCTCTTGAATGACCTGAAACAAATATGAAAATTAAAACTTGTTGGTAGTGGGCCCTTGGTTTCGATGCAATTTCTTTCATAATTTTTGTTTGAAGGGGTTGTGGTGATATGTACTCAAATGTTTAGACCCCTTGCTAGATTTTCCATGGCATTGACTTATCATAAAAACCAAAATACCTAATGTAGTTATCCCAACATGGTATACCTTGGTGTTATCTCTTTAGTCTTTTGTTGTTTGAGCGAGGTCCTTTGGTGGCAAGGTGAAGGTCTGATCACTACAATTATTTCAGACTTGATCCTCCCCACTCCTTCACTCTAGTGCCACATGGAAGCTACAACAATTTTGTTGCAAACCTCCCATGGGATGGGAGCATGTACTAGAGGGGTTCAGAGTCCCAAATTTTCCTAATATTAAATTTAATTGTGTCACATACAATTGGGTCGATTTGGTCCCTTCAACCTTCTTTTTTATTATAACAACATTGGTTGCCATGTGATAAATAGACTATGATGTCCATGTCACTCAGTATGGTTGGATCAATGACATGATGTGATATTGATCTTTTACAATTTAGTTCTTTTATGAATATTAATAAATATATTAATCTTGTAAAAGTAATAATAAATGTTGGTATGTCAGGAATATACAAACAAATATTATTTTGGAATCCTAAAAGTATACTCAATTTTTCTATTTGAGTTTTATTATCTACTTTTTATTTAAAAACTGATTTCTGGGGTTCCAAAGTTTGATCATAATTAGCCTAATTTTTATATAGTAGATGTTGTGAGATCCATAGTGGACCTAGGTTTTGACTGTGGATATGATTAAACTCAATTTTGAGTTATATGGAACATCTCTTTCTCATAGGTGCAATATTAAATAAACCTTAATTCCCTTATAATGAAGCATGAATCTTGATCTCTTTTTGAACCTTTAGAAATCCTTTTTGAAAGGACACTTATCATCCACTAATTTTTGTTTTTCAAGTACTAAAATTGTTGAAGTCATGTATATGGGTCTTTTGATCCCACTTGCCATTATGGACATTACTATCTTTCATTTATGCTTGAACTTGATTAAATAAAAAAATATACTTCTCAACAACTTTATATGAATGCATAATTGCCAAAATCCTATCATCTAGGGTAATTGTGTATTGTGGGGTTTATACACCATGCACAACCATACTTTGTGGTGTATTTCTTCTTACAAAGTGCTATTTTCCTAACTGTACAAATAAAGCTACACTAATTTTGACCATAGTGCACTATTTCTACCATGACATCGCTTAGAATATTATAATGTTCTATGTGTATTTTAAATTTTTTAATCTTCTTAACATCTACATGCATCATTGGTTTCTAGTAATGTCAAATATTATAAAGGTAAGAATCTTCACTTGGCAGCTTATTCTTATTAAAAGATGCCTCATTACTCTTGATGACAATGCTCTTCATGACTTTCTCCCTTTTTGCCTTCTTGCCTAGCATATTTTCCTCTTTGAATTAGTATAACTTTTCTTGCATATTATATTATAATGCCCAAATATCTCTATACATGTATACTAGTTTATTTTGACGCATACTTTATTGTTTCTGTACTTTTTAAGATTTTTTTCCAAACAACTAGGTGTAAGTTATCTAGAGATACCTCAGGAGGAACCCATACCAAGACTTTGGACTTCAAGGGTAGCTAGAGATGGCCATGTTTCCCTTTGAAACTTGTTCTTTGTATAAATTTAGGTTGTACTCTCCCTTTATGTAATGCCACCCCTGTAGTGAGAAAAATGTTAAATTTGATAATGTAATTGTTATATTCTTTTCTACTTTAACAATAAGCATGCTTCATGTATCATGCTTTGAGAAATGAAAAATACCTCACTCCCTTCATACATATTAGTCTATTTTTATTGGATGGGTTTTATTAATGAATATATAATTAATATATCCCCTCTTGGGTCCCACTCATTACACTCCCAATATTAAACTTACTCAAATTTCTTACTCAAATTTTGCTCAGTTGGAGGAGGGAGTTCTCGATCATAAACGTAGACGAGTCTGACTGGAAAAGTGAATCTGACCAAGATTCATAACCATCGGCAAGTCTATCGGTCAGTAGGGGCACTCATGCATAGAAGAGTGGTGTTTGTCCACCAGATTAGTGGAGGAGGGCACTCAATAATTCATTTAAACTTTACAAGAACCTATCCAGGCGGCCCCTAGTGTAGCATGGCTCCCTATGGAGCTCGAGCGCCACTGCAAGACTGAAGGAGTTTGCCATAGGAAAAGCATGGATGGAGGGTTAAGGTCGGGTGTGTAGGGTGGAGGTGCCACAAAGCTTCATGGAGGTTGCACAAAGGTACCGTGTTGCTTAATTGGTATCCAGAGGCGAGCTCCGATGTGACCAAAGTCATGTTGAGGTGAGAGGGGAGGTTGGAAACAATGGTGATGGAGGAGGTGTTTAGGTGGTGTTCGGGATAAATTGGAGTTGCAATTAAGTAAAAGGAGGTGTGCAGAGCTTAAGGGATCCTTAAATATGATCATGGTTTCTAGGGTTGCAAACACCCAACTGGTGTGTGCCGCTAGTGAGAGGCGCATAGAGAAGGTGATGGTTCTCCCTGATCTGGGGTTTACGGAGCTCATTTGATGGTTTATTGGGTTTAGTTTTGTGATAAGGGAGGAATTATCCCTGGGAAATGTGAGGGGTTTCTAGATAAGCGACGCAGGATTGAGGCTCATAGTTGAGCTATTGGGGGTGAACACCACTTCTTGTGGAAGATAGGCGATGAAGTCTGCATTGTTCGATCTTCTCTGGATGGCCAGGATTAAGGGAAAAATATTGCCTTATGTGCCCAACACTCATTTCCTGCGAGTGACACATAATGTGTCACATTAAATCACCTACTTAGGTCTAGGATCATTAATGAATGAAATAAAACCCATAAATCAAATGTCCATAACTTTTAATTGTTACATCTAATCATGATGAAATTTGATGTGAAGCTTTGTGGAATTATTTTATAGTTATGATGAAAATTTGAGAATGAATTTAAAATTTTATAACATCATAGTTTGTCTAGGTTTTTAAATATACATGAGTCACCTTAATACACATTTAGGATTTGCACTATTTTGAAATTTTTATATCCATATGTCAGAACATTAGGGTGGGTGATTGAGGGTATTTATGCAATTAATTTTTGAGTGATTATCCATATCATTAAATTTACAAGAGAGATAGAGAAACTAATCATGTAAAAAACTCACTTTATCACATTCTCCCCTCCTTATAAGAATTTTGTCCTCAAAATTCAAATAGCTTGAAAGAGATGTGGATATTTCTGCTCAATCTCAGACTTGAGCTCCTAGGTAGCGTCAATATGATTATGGTGAATATAGAGAACCTTCATTGTATCAATGCACTGATTATTGCAAACCTTGTCTTAAAATCAAGAATTTTGACTGGGGATTCAACATAAGATAGTTCATCCTTCAGATCTAGAGGCTCATGATCAGAATGTGATCAGAACCTTTGGCATAAGGCTTCAGATTAGATACATGAAATAGATTATTCATTACACTGTACTGAGGCGAATGAACAAGACAATATGCACATTCATAAATCCTTTCCAAGATTTCAAAGGGTCCCATTAAGTGACTACTATGCTTCCCTTTATTCTTGGCCAAGGGTCAAATTGGCTTGATGTTCAAGAAAACATGGTTGCCTTTCTTGAACTGACAATCTTGTTAGTGAGCATCTGGCATAAGATTTATTCTTGTCTTGTGCCAACTTTATCCTCTACATTATCATTGCAATCTTATCTATGTAGAGTTGAATCTCCTCAGATTCCATCAAGATGTGTTTCCTAATGTCATCCCAGTGTAGCAGAGATCCACAAGACCTGTCATGAAGAGCCTCATAGGGAGGCATCCCAATACTCACATGATAGCTATTATTATATGCGAACTCAACTAAAGTCAAATAATGGTCCCATGAGATTTCCCAATCAAGCACACAAGCTCATACAAGATCCTCGAGAATATGTACTATACGCTCAGACTTCCCATTGGTCTATGGATGATAGGTTGTGCTAAAGTCCAATTTTGTGCCCAATTCTTCTTGAACCTATTTCCAAAGCTTATAGAATTGTACTTTGGATATCTATCTAAAATAATGGACTGTATACTCCATGCAAATGTATAATCTCCTGCATATAGAGGTCGGTAAGCTCAGATAGCTTCATTATAGTCTTTATAGGTTTGAAGTAAGGTGATTTTGTGAGACGATCTACATAATCCATGCAAAATCATATCCCTTCCTGGTCTTGGATAAACCGACCACAAAATCCATGGTGATATGTTCCCATTTCCATTCAAGGATTTTAAGGGCTTGTAGTAGGTCACCTAGTCTCTGGTGCTCTACGTTATCTATGGCATGCCAGACATCTGGATACAAATATGACAATATCACGATTCATGCTCCTCTTCTAGAAGATTTGTTGTAGGTCATTATACATCTTAGTGGTGTTAGGATGAACTATGTACTTGGGCCCATGTGCCTCACTAAGAATCTTTGTCTTTATAGCTGATTGCTCAGGAACCCACATACGGTTCCTATACCAAAAGCCACCATCGAGAACAATAGAAAAGTTTGTTTGAGGTTTAGACTGGAGAGAAGAGAGCTCTTCAAGATCAAGAGTAACCCTTTTTTTCATTTGGTAGTTCAGAATGTGGCCAAGGGATGATAGAAATATTGTTTAAATGGACATGACCATGCATGAACTGTGACTAAAAATCCACCAAATCCTCCATGTTCCTCCATTCAGGGATAGACAAAGATGTGCATTCTGCCCTTTTTCAACTAAGTACATCGATGATACATTTTCCTTACCTGGGTAGTAGGCAATGGTGAAATAATAGTCCTTTAGATACTTGATCCATTGATGTTGATGCAGGTTTAGGTCTTTCTATGTTAGGATATACTTCAAGCTTTTATGGTCAATGAAGATATTAAAGGTTGACCCGTACAGGTAGTGCCTCCAGATTTTGAGAGCATGTATTACTGCATCCCATTCCAAATCATGAGTTGGATAATTAAGTTTGTTTGGTTTTAGCTGTCTGGATGAAAAAGCCACTACCTTCCCGTTCTTCTACAGGACACAACATAAACCATTTCTCTAAGCATCAGTGAAAATCACAAACCCTTCATTACTGGTGGGTAGCTTCAGAACAAGTGATGATGTAAATTTCTACTTTAGCCCTTGAAAACGGGACTCATAAGTATTTGATCATATAAAATGATCATCCTTTTGAGTAAGCTTGGTGAGGGGGAGTGAAATTTTGGAGAAATTGGGGAAGAAGCGATGATAATATCCGAATAGGCATAAGAAACTCCAGATTTCAGAAGGATAGTAATGATGTTGCCAGTCAAGAACAACTGACACTTTTGTAAGATCTACATATATACTGCCTCCAGAAATGACATGGCCAACAAACATGACTTTATCAATCTAGAATTCACATTAGAAAGTTTCCCATATAACATTTGAGCTCAAAGAACTTCTAGAACTTCCCTTAAGTGCACATGATGTTTCTCCATAGAATCGAAATAGATCAGAATATCATCAATAAAAATAAAACACAAACTCATCAAGATAGGGTTAGAAGTTCTTTTTCATAAGATTCATGATTACACCAGGTGCATTGGTTAACATGAATGGCATCACTAGAAATTCATAATGTGCCATAATGAGTTCAGAATGCAGTTTGAGGAACATCAAAATCTTTGACCTTAAGTTGGTGATATCCAAGACAAAGATCAATTTTAGAGAAGACTTTAGTAGTGAAAAGTTGATCAAAGAGGTCATCAATGTGGGGAAGAGGGTCCTTATTTTTAATAGTAGCTTGGTTCAACATGTAGTAGTCAATACACATGAACACAGAACTGTCTTTCTTCTTTACGAAGAGAGCAGGCACACCCTAAGTGGAAACACTAGGACAAATGAAGCCTTTATCAAGAAGTTCTTGCAATTGTTTCTTTAGCTCCTAAATCACAACAAGATCCACCCTATATGGGGCCCTAGAAACCAGACTAGTTCTAGGAAGAAGATCTATAGAGAACTCAATGTCTCGGCCAGGAAGCATCCCAAGAAGCTTCACTGGGAATATATCAAGAAAATTGTGTACCACCTCTAGTCTTTCTATGGGTTCGATACTAGGACTGGATTCTAAGACTAATGTGAGGAAGGCTTTTCAACCTTTAGAAATAATATTTTTAGCTTTAAGAGAGGAGATTATAACATTATTACATTATCCACTTCCTCTAGGGATTGCCACAAGATTAGAATTAGGTGGAGAGATGACTACCCTCTTCTCCCTACAATCAATATGTGCATAATACTTGTAAAACCAATCCATACCCAATATGATATCAAAGTCTTTCATAGACAAGAGGATAAATTTGAAGGGCATATCATGATTTTAAAATTTTATAGACAATATGTCAATTTTCTGTAGTGTAGTGAATATTTTTGCACTAGGAGTCAACACATCAATAATATATCCCAGATCGTTTATATGAAATTGTAACCTATATGCCATTTTCCATGATATGAATGTATTTGTAGATCCATAATCAAACAAGACCTTAATGAGATGATCATTAAGTAATACAATACCTACACAAAATAAGTTGTCATGAATATTTGAAGGCACTTTACATGATATTTCGATGATTGATAAGGATTTAAGGTTACCTTCAATCAGATGACTTGGGTTTTCCTTAGGCTCATTTGCAATCACGACAATTACCCTTGCATTATGATGCCCCTTAGGGCATGGAGCACCAACTGGAGGGTTGCCAAAGATGGATAGGTTAGGGCACATGGTAATGAAATGGCCTTCCTTTTTGCAATTGAATTAGAATAGCTTTGTGTAGCAACATGTTCCATCATGTCCTCGTCTAAAAGTCTTACATTTTCTCCAGTAAGTTTTTAGTTGATTCTGATTATTCCTCTAGCTTCCTTTACTTGAACTCCCTTTTCTTGATCACTTGTTATGGCCAGGGTTAAACTTCCTAGACTTATCTCTATCGGTGGTGGTTAACCCTAGGTATCCATGTTTGAAGGTTTCTTGTACCCTAGTCCCTTTCCAGCTTAATGGCCATATGTAGGGCTTCATCAAATCTCTTAGGACGTGAAGTGATAACTAGGATTTTCAGGTCGAAAGCTAGGCAGTCAATATAATGCTCCATGAAGTGTTCCTTTGTCCTAATGGATGCATAACGCTCAACAAGCCAAAATTTCTGAGTGTAGTCAGTCACTGAGAGGTTTCCTTTCTTAAGCTCAGAGTACATCCTCTCCTTCCTCTTCCTCTCATCTATGGGCATAAAATGGTCAATGAAAATGTTTTTTAAGGCTTCCCACTCCATGGTATCCACCTATACCTCTTTATTACCACTGAAGCTTTTCCACCAGATTTTTTCTCCTCCCTTAAGTAGGTATGTGGAAAACTTGACTTTCTTCTTAAGGCGTACTTCTAGGATATGGAAGATGTTTTCTACAGACAAATCCATTCTTCAGCTTTTTCCATGACCTTAGGTTGGCCTTCACTCCAAAAGGTATTAGGGTTTAGTTTGACAAAGTCAAGCATGGTTACCTCCTTCATAGAAGAACTAGTCTCATTGGTTCCTTTTTAGGGCTATGGTTCCCATTAAATCTAGTAGGATTTTCTTTTGTTCTTTCCACCTACCCTTGGCCATTTTCTTAGGATTAGGTTCTCTAGAAATTTTAGGTTCTTTTCTCTTGTGAGAGGATGACTCTTCTAAGTCCTTAGAGTTATGTATTTTTGGAGCCATCCTAAAATTTTAATGAAGTATATTAGATACTTATATATTTTTTTGAGAGGTATTTCATAATTTTCTTGAGTGATTATTCATGATCTTAGTGATATGGTTTGCGGAGGATGCCCTAATAATCCTTAGTCAAGAATCAATCATTCTTAGAACTCAAAATAGAGTGACAAATTTATAGAAGAGAGGGTTGAGAGGGAATATATATCAATGAGATGGATCCTTAACTATGTTATGCCCAAAAGTAGGGGACACTTAGGGTTTTGTCCAGGTAAGACTTACACTGCCATAAGGTAACCTCATGTGTTAAGAAAAGTAGCACAAAGACTTTTTCCAGACCCTGACAGATGCTAGTCTAGACACCTCCATCCCTTATATCCCTAACTTAAGGACTACCCTAGACTCTTAATAGAGTGAATGAGGTTTCATGTAGCTATGATGTGTGAACTTCAACTTGATACCAACTGTTCCAACCCCAATTCCAACATACTTTCCATGGTGACATTCCATTGATATGTTGCATTTATATCAATAAGATGTGAATAGGGAAAATATGAGTTGTATTTCACATCTATCATACACGAAAGCCGGATCATTTTCACAAACACCATAAAATTGCCACACAAAATGAACATTCATAAATGGAAAAAATAATAGTGTTTACATTTATTTGCATGAAAGAAGAATCTAACTTCAAATAGAAAGAAGAGTACATAAGATAGACTACTCCTATACATAAATAGGAATGCAAAAGAATATACTATATAGGAGAAGTAAAAGATGCACATGTCTACTGTAAATCTTCTAGTGAGCTTTATTATTGATTTCAGGTACTTTGACTCTGATCATGGATTCTTGGTACCTAGAAAATACGTGAAATGTCGGATCAAAACTATGTGTTGTGTACATGGGTAATAATACATACTTATAAGCTTGCATAATTGAAATAATTTGAGAGAGAAAAGAAAGAGTAAAGAAACCATTTCTTAACGTGAAAATAAGGGGAACTATTTCTTTTAGATGTCTTTTTGATGTGATAGTTGTGATGGACTAATCTTTTGGCTTAATTTCGAGGATGAAATATCTCTTAAGGTGTGTAAGATGTGATGAAGTGGACTTTTAGAATCTTTAAATATCTAATGACATAAGTGATTCATGCAACTGATTCATACTAAGAGTTTCAAGTATCTTTGACTAAGGATGGAGGTTAATTGATCTTGATATTGTGTTTAAGGTTCCTAAGTTTGTGCCTTTTGAAGTATTTATTTGACTGGTCTTACAGCTGAGATTGGGTACCAAATTTGGATGGAAGGTAGATCAGATGATAATAAATCTATGATCAAAGTGTCATGATGTTTGTATGATCATAGAGGGAGATATAACAGTTTGATTATAAGGGACTTATGTGTACATTAATGCATTTGATGAGCAAGGTCCGGTTATTTACTACCTAGGTTTTAATATATCAGTGTCACGCACCCTTGAGAACGGGGTGGCCACAGATTGAAGTGTAGAATTTGTGATCACAACTGTTGGATGAGATCAAATGTCTCTGGTCTTGTTTTCTTTGTAGCTGTGGCATCGTGGATATGGGGGTGACCATCAATGACATGGTGGTGTGCAGGACGTGGTCTGAGAGGGGAGTTAACTGGTCGTTCATCCTCATTTGACGAGCAGGTTTTGTAGGCTCATTATTTGTTGTGGGAAGATGAAGTCCAGCCCTCCCTGGTTCCCACCACAAAGTACAGGTGGAACGGAGACTGACATCGCGTGCCTCTGTGGCACCCTGAAAGGTCCTCCTGGCGGATTGGTCGGTTGGTGGCCTCGTTGAGACGCGGATTGGAGCCTCGAGGTGGAGCAACAGAAGTAACTAGGAGATCAGCAGAGTGACACAGACATAGCAGGGTCTCTGAGCCACAAGGAGGCATCGACAGTTATCCAAGACACCGATGGTGACACAAGGAGGAGCTTTCCCCCCTTCTCCATCCGCCGCAGTGGCTATTCCTGCCTAGACTCGCCAAGGCATATTGTCGGGTAGAGTAGGATCTCTTGACGCCTGTGTGAAGCAGCTGAGGGTCTCGATCCTAACAGGTGACGTTTTCATAGGCAAAGGCAAGCAGGGCGGCGCTAGTATCTCATCAGAGACCACTCTGTGCGGCAGCGCTGAGAGTGCACAGGTGTTGGGACACGCACGGAAGACAGAAGGAAGAGAGGGCCGCCAATTCCTCACTGGTGTAGTTGCATCCCACGGCGGTAGCCCCTCGACCCGCTTGTAGGACCAATCGGTAGAGAACAGACGCACACAGCGTCGGGCAGAGGACGCACACAGAATCGGGCGGAGGATGCACGCTGCGTCGGGCGTGTTTGCGTTCTCATGAAGAGAGAGAGGGAGAGAGAGTCCAGTAGCCGATGGAAGGGAAGTGGACCGGGTCTCCATCCTTAAACCGGACCGTCAGTGGAAGAGTTGCGCCCAAAGAAGGTAGACCGGGCCTAAAACTGAGCCGCACAAAGAAAACCTGCCGGCTTGATGTTTAACCAGGCGGATTCAAGGCCCGAGCCGCAGCCCTAGTGCCACGTGGCGGCCGGCGGTTGGCCCGCGAAGGTAAATACCCCAGAAAATCACAGATCTTCTATAATTTGTAGAAAATAGAGCCGTTCTCAGAAAAATACAAATAAGGTATTAGAATGTTCAAAAATATGAGTAGAATAAGACGGAACCATAATATTAGCCTTTTTATGGTTAAATGATAGTGATATAATGTAATATGTATTACACTTGTTTTATGAGTAATAAATATCAAATAATGACCAAAAAATACGAGAATGCATCAATTACTCTTAAATGTGTTTTAGAATCCATGTGACATCAGGTATAATCATGTTATGACACATAACCATGTAATTTGATGAGAACGTCTATCTAGGGCTAATAACCCTAAATAAAATGCATTTACATACATGTTCTATAAATGATTAAATTCACAGAAAATCCTAAAACAGTAAATGAAAGCTAATATGTAACTTTGATATCAGTTAGATGCACGGAATTCATGTTATATGAAGATGACCCTTAATACATGAGTTGTAACAATAATTTGAATAATATATACAAACTAGGGTTAATATGTGAACAAAAAGGATATGGAACCTAATGTTTAGATAATGAACCATAATTTGGAAAACAACATCAGTAAGATAAATCACAGACAAGAATGCGAGTAATGATGGGACATATCCTAATGAACTAAGCTAAACCTTAATGGACATAATTAGGGTTAATGATGATGTGAATCTGATGATATTATGTGGTCTTCTCTTAATCAAGGTTGACCAAGGATATAGTTGACATTAAGAGTATATGGTTTAGGCTTATATCATGATCAAGGTACGTCATTACCTCTTACTTGACTTATTATACAATATGCTTATTTTATATGTGTAGTAAAATACTTGGTGCATGCTATTGGATGAAATGGTTGTTCTTATATGATACGTTGTTTGATTTTCCATATTTACTATTATGAACACATGAAACATAATATATATGTTCCCTTATATGAAAGCATTATATCTCTTTAGTAAGCATAGTTCTAGTGAATGATCTATCTCTTTCATAAGCAGATCACATGTACAATGATATATCTCTTTGGTAAGCAGATCATAAGGTTTCAATGCATCTATCCCATTGGTAGACAGATGCACGAGCATATAATGGAAAATGAGCTTAAAACATGTGTTCGCTTTGGTTAATGAAAATATCTTTGTGCAAGTATATGCTTTTCCTTATATTTATTTATTACTGTCAAGTTTTAGTTTTATCTTATTGCCAAGCTTAGTAATGAGAGATATATAAAAAGACACATAGGTGTACCCAGTACAATATTCTTGAATATTGTGCTGACATGTACCACATGTAATCTTTTGTTTAGGTTGTGGACATATGATCTTGAAGAACCAGGATAGTTGAGAGTTGCATGGCGAGCTGATGTACAGGTGGACTTGTAGTCTTAAGATCCTATTGTTTAGTGGTAGTACTTGTATATGTAGCGTTTTCTGTTCAATATGTAATATCAAATGTTGTAATAATTCATTATGTAATTATATGTTGAATGGTGAACATGTGTTGTATGGTTTTATTATTGTTCATGTGCATGTACTACTGTTGTTCCTTCTGACTTCCTTTGATTTTCTTCTTCTCAGCCTAGTGTGGGGTGTTTAAATTGGAATTCTCATTGAGGTGAGGTTTCAGTTTGGACGTCACACATCAGATTAAGTTTTAGAAAATCTGAGGACGTTACAGGTGGTATCAGAGTATGAACAATATCAAAACATGACATATGCTCATTATGCAACTTAAAATAAAGAAAAACTTGAACTTAATAATCTTTAGGGTTAGATTAGTTGTCTTTTAGAGATTAGATCTGACCTAGCCTCTAGGTTAGCACCTAGATGTCTGAGAACTAGGTTTAGATAGATGCTTCTTGTATAGCAGGTCCTGAGATGTTGTTATTTCCTTATAATGTAGCGGTATGGGACGTTGCATTATTTAGAAATGACGTACATCAAGGGAAGAGAAACCCTAGACATATGGCACTTTTTGTCTAGAGTAGCTATGCTAGTCTACACCACATTCTCACTCTTTTCACTAGTTTTCTTGGCATTGTACTCTCTACTATGGGTGGGACACTCATTTTCTAGATTTGGTTTTTGATTCCAATCGGATCGAACCTTGATAGTTTTCTTTGATGCTTGTTTTATGGGAGAAAAACTATATAATATTTTATTATATATGTAAGTATGACAAAAATGTGTCCCCACACATGTATGAGTAGGAGGTGGTCATGCAACCTAAGTGAAAGTGAATGACATCAGTCTAGAAGAGAGAGTAGTTCTAGATTAGATGTCTAGAGCCTTGTTGGAATATGTGATAGTTGGAATAGATGAAATAAGTTTTGATGATAGGATGTACGTCTTATAAAGATGATATAAGATAGTTTCTGGTAATGTATGTTTGTCTTTGAGGACTTAAATTCAATTTTGAGGATGCAAGATGAGTTTTGATGATGCAAGTAACTAGGCTTTTATGAGATAAGATATGTTAAGATAAGATTGTGAATCAATAAGAGACTCAATCTCTTTCACAAAGGAGGACCTCTAGTGTTAGGACTAGTTTTAGGGTTAACTTTGGAGAGAGTGTGTTACACCCTGATCTCACAATTACCATTAATCATTTAGGGCAAAAATTGAGGATTTAACGTAATACAAAGATCACCCTTAACTTTTTCTTCTTTTTCAAACTCTTTGTTTTTCTCGCATCTAATCACATAAACAACTTTGTAAGAGAATCAAACTTTGATTACTTTAATATGATCTCAACATAAATGATACACATCTATACATTCATTCTCAAGTACATACGACATGATAATCAGATACATTCTCCCTTATTAAGAAAACAAAGATCCAAAACATCACTTATAACGCTCTCACATCTATACTAGGACCTAGAGTGACAGGGACCGACTGAACTTAACTAATATCATACTTCTCATGTGGTAGATCTAGTCTGATACTTTGACCTTCTTCAAGTCCACGTGGTTTCCCTAAAAAATTTTGAGTAGAGGGGTGAGCATACTCGCTCAGTGAATGAGTACTTTAAAGAAACAGTCTAAAGCACTGATATAATTACAGATATAATTTTGAACAACAGATATAAATTATAACATCAGTAAGCTTTAAAGAGATTGATCATTTACAATCATAAATATGGCAAGATACTCTAGATATAAACAAGAGTAAATTAATATCTGAGCATGCTCGATTAATTTCAAAGAGAACTAATAATTCAGAAACATACAAAGAATAATTGTTGGGAAATTGTACTCGAATCTTTCTTAGCCTTTTTTACTTATAAGAAACTCTTTAAAACTTATATTATCATATTTTAGCTTATGCCCTGATCATATGCAGTGTACTCTACATATGAAGACTTGTAGCGAACTACGATCTCACCGTACGAGACTTAGCTTAAAACCCGGGAAGCTAATCCTAGAAACTGAATCCGGGTCTGCTTGACTCGAACTGTCACGTCTGACTAAGGCGGCTAAACAGCTGGCCTTTAACTGGACCTCTCCTTCTAGGCTGAGTACACAGGCAGAGGGTCTGAGATGCTCTGTGGGCCTCATCTTGGTACGCTCTGTGGGTACCTTTGGGTTACCACTGGGATCTCCGGTTCATGTTGGGTAACCTATCTTCTCTTAGGAGACTTCCTCAAGGGCTTTGTCTCCCCGCACTCTCTGTGGGTACGATCCGATCCCCGTATACTGGTCGCTTCCAGGGTGGATTGTTTCCTCCCTACAGTGCAAACATCCATAGGGAATCTACGATGTTCAGGGCACCTATGTCTATTATTTTATTATTCTTGGAAAGCTCTTCTACATTGTATCTTTTCCCTTACTTATACTTAACTCTGGTATCTCTATGGTATCCTGTCTATTTATTTGAAGTTTATAACACAACATGTATATCATTCTAAACTTGGCAGAGCAATATACTCAAAACACTGTAATATACTGAGAAATCAACATTTTATATCTGTAGGCAGATTAAAATTCTTAAATAACATAATACATGTTCACTTGATACTTTATACACTAGAATCATGCAATTGAACTTCTTAATATACTAATAAGAGTTAATTATTTGACATACGAGTAATCGTCATTTACACCTGTAAATTATTTGTACTTTCTTGGAAAATGTGCACCTCAACCCAATTCTTGAGTTGTGCATCACATCTCATACTGAGAACATTGATATCAAAATACTTGATTCATTGAACACCCTATCCTTAGGGTTTCATTTACCTCATTCACTTATCACATGGCTCTCATAAGGATTTCATGTGACATAAACATTCACTGAATAAAGACTACTATCAACAAATCATATAAAATCAATATATGTATGAAACCTTGGAACTGAACTGAATTTATGTTTCCATGCCATTCACTGAGATAACATGCATCAATAATAAAATTGAATAAATAAAGTCTATCATGTCAAGAAAATCCATTCAAATGGATTTCACGATATCTATTTGCAAATATCCAACTTTCCTCGCATCTAGGGTTTTACCCTCTTTACTGAGATATCAAACAACACTATTCACCTTAAATGAAATCCAAGATAGTATCTGACATGTATGTATTATGCATTCAGATAAACAATCATTCATAACCAAGGGGATCCAGATAAACAAATTTCTCTATTTAATTATATAGCAATTTCAGTCATAGGCAAATCCCTATATTTCAGTTTACTCTTATAACCTCTGTGAATACTTAGAGAATTCTCATTAGGATGTATTGTATACATTTAGAATATGATTTTATCATATGAAATTCATCCAAACAGAGGAAGAATCCATTTCATATCATTTTGCAACAACTTAGATCAAACATACAATTTAGGGTTTGTAGTCGCATACTAATCAATTAAAGATTATGGATGATTTAACCAATTTTCATGCAATATACTATTTAAAGGAAGTTCCCACTCACCCTAAGGTGTGAAAACACCTTAAAAGTGCAGCTCATCCCTGAAAATCTTGATCTCATATCAAATCCCTAGCAATTCACCCGATTCTTCTTCCTTTCAACTCGAAAACCCTAAAAATGAGGGATTATGAAGAAAGAATGAGAAAAGGGGAAGTTTTGATACCATTTTGGATCAAATCATAGGAGGGACATAATCTTGACATGTGAGAGAAGATTCACCATTAAATTCTATGCAAAGAAGCTAAACTTACATGATTTCATCATTCCTCAGACCGCAAAACCCTAGGTCAGCATCTCCATCACTTTCTCCTCTCAAACCCTAACTCTCCCTCTCTCTCTAGGATTTCGTTTCTCTCGATTGAATCATGAATTATGAGAGTTCATTGTATGTTAGGTTGACCATATAGAGCAATTGATCTGCTTAGGTCAATTGTACATTGATCCCTCACTATACTTTTTCTTATTTCAGCTGAATTTTCTGTCATAAAAATATTACTGTAATTCATCTACTAATAAGGTCTAAACACATCCAAAAATTATGAATTTTTTTTTTATTTTGTTTATTATTGAGTTTTATATCTCCAGTTAAAATTTCAGATCATTTGGAGTTACCAATAAATAATTAAAAATAAAACACTACACTGCTGAAAAGCACTCTGTTAGCATTTTGGTCGAAGTATAGTTTGACCGAGAACTACATTCAAAGAACACTTAAATATTCTGAATTTTTTCTCCAATATGCATGATAGATATATCCATATCATATCCGAAATTCAATTAAATACAAAATTTTTAGAAAATATGAAAAATAATTTACCACACTGCTATCCTAATCAAATTCCATATTCATGTACTATCAAAACCCTAATTTTTGCCGATTAGGGTTTACATTTCTCAAACCCTAATTCTTCAAACTAAAATCATAGTTAGAGTTTATTCTTAGGTTTGAAACATCACAATTGATCTACTATCATTAATCAAGTCTAAATGATGTTCAATCTAATCAAGCATGTAATAATTCAGGTAAACCCTAGTTTACCAATTAAGCACAAATTTGGTCATTACAGAGTGAGACCCCGAGGGAGAAGGTCAGAGAACCTAAACTCTAAGATATGAGAATTTTGAGAAATATTTGATATGATATGTCCTAAACTAGAATATTGAGTGATTGAGATGAGTTGCTTTATGCATGATTCCTACAGTTTTGTTGAACCCTAGATGTCCCAAGGAGGACCAAACCCTAGAGTCAGAGTGAGGTTGGTTATATAAGAATATGTGAATATGAATATGAGAACCTACCATCTGGGTGAGGGAGAGAGAGTCCCAAGACCCTGGAGGAGGTAACTATGTTTTAGTTTCTACGAAGCCTCAAGCTCAGGTTGGTGGTTCCTTGTAGGAATCTAGTGGATGCGTAGAAGAGAGAGAGAGAAAGAGTTGGGAAATAGTATCTCATGGGTAGATAACCTACAAAGAGAATGTCATAGCATGTTTTGGTTTGTGCTTATGTGGCTATATCTTATAAGGCTAACACTAGTGCCAATGAGGTAATTCAAAAACCCTAGACTAAGAGAGGAAAGATAAAGTATATGCATATGAGATACTCATAGAGTTGAGTTAGCTCAGAGAGACTGAGCATGACACTACCCTCATGATATGGGTCAGGAGAACCTCAGTTGGACTAGATGAAGTTTTGATATATGTTTGATTAGCCACTCACATAAGTTTGTTTAGCTCAACCGTGATATAATTCATGTAAGGATGTGATCTAATCTCAAGACGTGATATATAGACATGATATGATGGAAACCTAGAGATGGTTTAATAGATATCAATGCATAAATGGTTAACCATATACATGATTAATGATGATAATGTGATATTGTTGGTTAATCTTATGATGAAATCACTAGTAAATGTTGCAATTTATTATGAGCAATGAAATAAAATCACATGAATGAAACATGTTACATGAGGTGTTAATCTTATTGCTTAATAAAGATGAAAAATATAGTTTATAGCACAACATAACAACTGTGACACCTTGATATGATCTAGTTGGATAAAGTGGGTTAACTATAGTTAACTCCCTCCTAGAAGGCATATGTTAATTTTGAACATGTTCTAACAACTAGCTCAATAAAATGTTAAGGACACCTTGATATAATGGGCTAACTTTAGTGAACTCCTTTAGAGCATGGTAATATGATATGGGAACCCTAATACATGGGTAAAGATAAGGATGCAACCCTTACATATGAGATATATATGTCATGACATAGCCAGAGTTTATAAACCCTTGGGGTGATTCACCTTAGATGTTTTAAAAACCTCCTAATAATGGCTTGGATATGATTATGGGGCTTTGTTTTTGGATATGTTACACATAGAGTGGTGTCCTACATATGGATGAAGACCTTTTGGTTTTTCCTTAAAGTAAGAGGATGGCTTAATTTTAAGGATGACATTTTCGTTTAAGATGTATACGATGTGATGGACTGAACTTTTGGCTTAATTTCAAGGACAAAATATCTTTTAAGGTGTGTAGGATGTGATGGAGTGGACTTTTGGAATCCTTAAATGTCTAATGATATAAGTGGTTCATAAAACTGATCATGCTAAGAGTTTTAAGTATCTTTGACCAAGGATGGAGGTTAATTGATCTTGATATTGTGTTTAATGTTCCTAAGTTTGTGCCTTTTGAAGTATTTATTTGACTGGTCTTATAGTTGAGATTGGGCACCAAATTTGGATGGAAGATAGCTCGGATGATAATAAATCTATGATCAAAGTTTCATAATGTTTGTATGATCATAGAGGGAGATATAACAATTTGATTATAAGGGACTTATGTGTACATTAATGCATTTGATGAGCAAGGTTCTAGTTATTTACAACCTAGGTTTTGATATAACAGTGTCACGCGCCCTTGAGAACGGGGTGGCCACGGATTGAAGTGTAGAATTTGTGATCACAACCGTTGGATGAGATCAAATGGCTCTGGACTTGTTTTCTTTGTAGCTGTGGCATCGTGGATATAGGGGTGACCATCCACGACATGGTGGTGTGGAGGACGTGGTCTGAGAAGGGGGTTAACTGGTCGTTCATCCTCATTTGACGAGCAGGTTTTTTAGACTCATTATTTGTTGTGGGAAGATGAAGTCCAGCCCCCCCTGGTTTCCACTGCAAAGTGCAGGCAGAACGGAGACGGACACCGTGTGCCTCTGCGGCACCTTGAAAGGTCCTCCTGGCAGACTGGTCGGTGGCGGACTGGTCGGTGGAGGACCTGGTGTTGGTGGCCTCGTTGAGAAGTGGATTTGAGCCTCGAGGAGGAGAAACAACAGTAACTAGGAGATCAGCAGAGTGACGCTGACATAGAAGGGTCTCTGAGCCACAAGGAGGCATCGACGGTTATCCAAGAGGCCGATGGCGACGCAAGGAGGAACTTTCCCCCCTTCTCCATCCGCCGCAGTGGCTATTCCTGCCTGGACTCGCCAAGGCATATTGTCGAGCAGAGTAGGATCACTTGACACCTATGTGAAGCAGCTGAGGGTCTCGATCCTAACAGGTGACGTTTTCATAGGCAAAGGCAAGCGGGGCGACGCTGGTCTCTCACCGGAGACCACTCTATGCGGCGGCGCTGAAAGTGCGTAGGTGTTGGGACGCACACAGAAGACAGAAGGAAGAGAAGGCCGCCAATTCCTCGCTGGCGTAGTTGCATCCCACGGAGGTAGCCCCTCGAGCCGCAAGCAGGACCAATAGGCAGAGAGCAGACGCACGCAGCGTCGGGCGGAGGACGCACGCAGCGTCGGGTGTGTTTGCTTTCTCCTGAGGAGAGAGAGAGGGAGAGAGAGTCCAATAGCCGATGGAAGGGAAGTGGACCGGGTCTCCATCCTTGAACCGGACCGTCAGTGGAAGAGTTGCACCCAAAGAAGGTAGACCGGGCCCACAACTGAGCCGCACAAAGAAACCGGCCGGCTTGATGTTTAACCAGGTGGATTCAAGGCAGGAGCCGCAGCCCAAGTGCCATGTGGCGGCCGGCGGTTGGCCCACGAAGGTAAATATCCTAGAAAATCACAGATCTTCTATAATTCGTAGAAAATAGCACAGTCCTCAGAAAAATACAAATAAGGTATCACAATGTTTAGAAAAATGAATAGAATAAGAATGAACCATAGTAATAGCCTTTTTATGCTTAAATGATAGTGATATAATGTACGATGCATTACACTTGTTTTATGCGTAAAAAATATCAAATAATGACCAAAAATTGCGAGAATGCATCAGTAACTCTTAAATGTGTTTTAGAATCCATGTGACATTAGGTATGATCATGTTATGACACATAACCATGTAATTTTCCTAGAATGTCTATGTAGGGCTAATAACCCTAAATAAAATGCATTAAATACATACATGTTCAACAAATTATGAAATCACAGAACACCCTAATATCAATAAATGGAAGCTAATGTGCAACTTTGATATAAGTTAGATGCATAGAATTCATGTTATATGAAGATGACCCTTAATACATGGGTTGTAACCCTAATTTGAATAATGTATATAAACTAGGGTTAATATGTACACAAAAAGGAGATGGAACCTAATATTCAGATAATGAATCATAATCTAGAAAATGACATGAGTAAGATAAATCTAAGGCAAGAATGCAAGTAATGATGCACATATCCTAATGAACTAAGCTAAACCCTAATGGGCACAACTAGGGTTAATGATGATGTGAATCTGATGATAGTATGTGGTCTTGTCTTAATCAGGGTTGACCAAGGATATAGTTCACATCAGGAGTATATGGTTTAGTCTTATATCTTGATCAAGATATTCCATTACCTCTTACTTGGCTTATTATACAATATGCTTGCGTTATATGTGTAGTAAAATACTTGGCATATGATATTGGATGAAATGGTTGTTCTTGTATGATATGTCTTTTGATTTTCCATATTTACTGTTATGAACACATGAAACATAATATATATGTTCCAGTATATGAAAGCACTATATCTCTTTGGTAAGAATAGTGCTAGTGAGTGATCTATCTCTTTGGTAAGCAGATCACATGTATAATGATCTATCTCTTTGGTAAGCATATCATAAGGCCTGAATGCATCTATCCCATTGGTAGGCAGATGCACAAGCATATAATGGAAAATGAGCTTAAAACATGTGTTCTCTTTGGTTAATGAAAATATCTTTGTTCAAGTATATGTTTTTCCTTATATTTGTGTATTATAGCCAAGTTTTAGTTTTATCTTATTGCCAATCTTAGTAATGAGAGGTATATAAAAAGACACGTAGGCGTACTAAGTACAGTATTCTTGAATATTGTGTTGACATGTACCACATGTAATCTTTTGTTTAGGTTGTGGACATATGATTTTGAAGAACCAGGATAGTTGAGAGTTGTATGGCGAGCTGATGTACAATTGGACCTCTTGTCTTAAGATCCTATTGTTTCGTGGTAGTACATGTATATGTAGAGTTTGTTGTTCAATTTGTAATATCAAGTGTTGTAAAAATTCATTATGTAATTATATGTTGAATGGTGAACATGTGTTGTATGGTTTTATTATTGTTCATGTGCATGTGCTACTGTTGTTCCTTATGACTTCCTCTAATTTTCTTCTTCTTAGCCTAGTGTGGGGTGTTTAAATTAGAATTCTTGATGAGGTGAGGTTTCAATTTGGATGTCACACATTAGATTAAGTTTTAGAAAATCTGAGGTCGTCACAGGTGGTATCAGAGCATAAACAATAGCAAAACCTGACATTTTCTCATTATGCAACTCAAACTAAAGAAAATCTTGAACTTAATAATCTTTAGGGTTAGATTAGTCATCTTTTAGAGACTATATCTAACGTAGCATCTAGGTTAGCACCTAGATGTATGAGAACTAGGTCTAGACTGGTGCTTGTTGTGTAACAGGTCTTGAGATGTCGTTCGTTCCTTATAGTGCAGTGGTATGAGATGTTGCATTATTTGGAAATGACGTACATTAAGGGAAGAGAAATCTTAAACATATGTCGCTCATTGTCTAGAATAGCTACACTAGTCTACACCATGTTCTCACCCTTTTCATACTTATTTCACACAAGAAAACTAGCCTTATACTTATATCTCCCACGTACCTTATCCTATCAGATCTGAAATTCTAAAGGATAAACCGAAGATGAAAGTAATCACCGTGAAAAGCGATTAAGGGCCTAACATCATTATGTGTCAATCATATTTCACTTTTAGGGTTTTGTCATAGTCAAGGCTATTACTAGCATCTTATAAACAGATTTAAGTTCACTTGATGATAATATCTCGTTTGTAGGGTTATCAAGATAGACTTAAGGTAGGGTACATGTTTGGCTCAATTAATTGCCTTTATTCTTTAGGGAGAGATACTAGCATTAAGGTTCAAGAAGGATTTAGGTCATTAGTGATTAACTAATTAGTGTTACATGATTGGAATGGAGATGAATTATCTCTTAGAGTTAAGAGTCAAATATCACTGTCCTCAGATCATAATCTTTATTTTCCAACATTTTTGAAGTTTGGAAAAGTAAATAGAGCATCAATTATGATCTATGCAATATTTTTAGAATAGGGTCCAGATGTAGTTACATTTTTTATTTGCATTCCTCATATTTTTATGATAAATTTGATATATATTTTATTCTCATATGATATTTCATGATTTACTATGCTCTTTCCTAAGATAATATATGTTTCTTCATATTTTAATAATTAAATAAAAAAGAAATGTGGATTACCTAGATTAACTGCCCGATCTGAATGGATCAAGGGCTCAAATTGGTTCTAGTGGTGATGTGCGCTTGCTAACACATGCTCCTTCTCATTCGAGGGGGCACCCTATTATAGGATGGCTCGAGCTGAGTTGGAACCACGTGGCCTTGACTCCTTAGCTCCTTCTCCCTTGGGCTTAAAACTGCTCACGATCTCTGGCAAGATCCAACTTTTCCCAGGGTCCCTATCATGGCCATTAGAAGTTAGATCTTCCTTCATGTAGGTGGTCCAAAGTGAGGCAGCCCCCTCATGTAGCGTGGCTCTCTCTAGAACTTGAGTGCCACGGAGAGACTGTAGGAGGTCGTCAAAGTAAAAGTAGGGATGGAGGGTGAAGGTTGGGCATGTGCGGAGGGGGTGCCATAGAGCTTCGTGGAAGTCCCACAAAGGTACTAGGGTGCTTAATTAGGATCCAGAGGCGAGCCCCGATGCGACCTAACTCAGGAAGAGGTGAGAGGGGAGATTGGAGATGATGGTGGTGTTTGGGTGGTGTTCTAGGACAAATTGGAGTTCTAAATAAGTAAAAGAGGTGTGGTGGAGCTGAGGGGGTCCTTAAATAGGCTCATGGTTGCTAGGATTGTAAACACCCAAGTGGCGTGTGCCTCCAGTGAGAGGCGCGACGTAGAAGGTGATGGTTCTCCCCGATATGGGGTTTAAGGAGCTCATTTGAGGGGTGGTTGGGTTCAATTTTATGAGAAGGGGAGAAATATCCCTGGAAAAACATGAGAGGGTTGATAAATATTTCGTGTGGGATTGAGGCTCATAGTTGAGCTATTAGGGGCGAAGACTGCTTTATGCGAAAGGTAGGAGACAAAGTCTGCTTTGTTTGATCTTCTCTAGATGACCAGGATTAAGGGAAAAATATTACTTTCCGCACCCATCACTAAGCGCCCATGTGTGACACATAATGTGTCACTTTAAATCACCGACTTCAGTCTAGGATCATTAATAAATGAATAAATCTTATAAAATCAAATGTCCATAACTCTTATTTGGTACATCAAATCATGATGAAAATTTTAGGTGAAGCTTTGTGACATTCTTGTCTAGTTATGATACAAATTTGAGATTGAATTTCAAATGTTTGAACATCAAAAGTTTGACTATGCTTTTAACTATACATGAGTCACCCTACTGTGAAATTAGGGTTTGTATTATTTTGAAATGTGTGTATCCATATGATCAAAACATTAAGGTGGGTGATTGAGGGTATTTATGCAATTAATTTTTGACTGATTATCCATATTATTAAATTTTCAAGATTGAGAGAAACTAATAATGTACAGACTCGCTCTTTCATAGTAGTTTCTGATAGATCTCATCACTGATCCTATAGGATGGGTTGCCATCGATATGTTTCATCATGATGTCTTGCTTGGTCAGTTGGACATTGGGGTCTTCAAATTCAAGAAATGATAGTGATCCTTTGCTTTGTCTTCCCGAGGCAATGCCATTATAAGAAATAGGGGTCCGAGGATCCCTTCCATTGGCTACCAGACCCCCTATATGCCTGCTTCCCAATGAGGGAAACTACTCCTCTGTCATCCTCCTCAAGATGCTATCTACATCAATGTTAGATACCATCGAGACTCCATACACATTCCTACCTCTTGTCTCATATTGTAAGTTCAATTCTATGCTTCTAAGAACCTCCTCTTGGGAAGGTTGTTGAGCAATACTAAGTAGTCCTTTCCCTTTTTCCAAATTCTTTGTAGGATGGTGACTAAGATCCCTTCCATCTCCTTGTCTGCCTCTCCCACATCTCAATCCTAAAATCTCTTCCTATTTTAAGAGAGAATCCTATTCCCAAGTCAGGGCGCATTGATGATTTATATAGTTGATTTGGTGGTTTATTGTTGTTGATTAAATTTGTTTGGAATGGTGATGCTAATCGGTTTGTGGTACATGTATTTTGGAATATGTAACAATTTCGTATATCTTAGTTAAAATATCAAAGTAGTTTGACTTATGCAATTGATTTAACCAAGTCAGTTGACTTGTTTCCCTACTTTATTATTGATAGACACAAACATAAATAATTAGGGTAAAATAGGAAATCTATCTACTTTAGATCTCTCTTGAACCACAATGTGACCTCTCCTCTTCTTCCTCTTCCATCCTACTCTAGAGAAAGATGGGGCTTCAGTAGGAACCAAGATACATAAAGCTAAGGTTGTAGGAGGAATCAAGCTAGAGAAATCTACAAAAAGAAAACTATGGAAATTTTACTACAAATCCTAGTAAGGATTTGTACATTTTGATGTCTTATTATTTCCTTATTTTCCTTTTCACTATGGGGCACCATTGTATTCTTATTTTTCTTGTTTTTGTATCTACTTTTTACTTTTAGGCCCCCTCATTCTCCTAGAATTGATCTCATGAGGAAACATTGAATTAGAACACTGATAATTGAATGTGGTAGTGGGTCTTGCAAAAAGTGAAACCTAAATCACCTAGAGGGAAGAAATGTAAAGAGCATCTTATTCCATGTTAGTGTGTGGCCTTTGGATATTCTTTCTATAGTAGAATAATAATATACAATAAATGAGGAATCTTAGTATCCTTTCATAATGTTCATGTGTTGCAATAGATTTAAGAACTACAAGTCAAACTCTCGAGCTATTGAACAATGAATTATTTTTCATTAGATAAACATACATGCTTGGATTAAATTAATGTAGATTGATTTTATAAATAAGTTTCATTATTATTTGTTGGATTCTCATGGATGTTATGATTGGTCGATGTTCCTTTTCAGTGGGGAAAAACAATTGTGGATCATTAAATTCTGGTTGTATTAACTATCTACCATTGAATCTATAATTGTAAATAGACACATCAATCTTTTCATAGAAGTATTTTAGTTAATTTCCCCTTTAAGTTCAGTGATATTTCCAAGTTAGCATGAACTAGTCACTTTGGGACCCAAAAGAGGAAGTAGAAGTCACATGTTAATATATAAAATGAATATGTTTAATAGCCTAATAATTGTGTAGACAAGCCACTGTACGATTAGATATCTTGAGAAATGTCAAGCCAAATTTATTGATCATCAAGCACGATCAAACATGTCAACATAGAGTTACAATAGGGTTCGAGGACATCAAACTAGAGAGACCAATGGTGTTGGGGTAGTCTTATGAATGGATATCCAAAATTCACACATTAAATTCGGTTTCATTTAAAAAAAAATCCTAGAAAATTTAACATCTGTCGGGTTCATAATAAATTTTGGATCCAAATTTTATGGATCGGGTATCATATATTTCTATATCTACTCTAGGAAAAATCTGAACTTAATATATGTTTACATCAGATGCTATTTTTCTCATAAGGAGTCTTATGGAGAAGTATAGAGAAAGCAAAAGAGATATTCATATGGTTTTTATTGATTTGGAAAATGCTTATGATTGAGTACCCTGGAAGTGTTGTGGATGGTTCTGAAGAAAAACGGTGTGCCATTCCAATACATTGACTTTATTAAAGACATGCATGATATCTCTAAAGACACCTGGAGGAGAGACACCAACTTTTCCTATCACGGTTGGGGTACACCAGGGATCCACACTCAGTCCATATCTGTTCGTTCTTGTTATGGATGAGTTGACAAAGAATTTCAACATGATATTCCTTGGTGTATGTCACTTGCTGATGATATTGTATTGATTGATGGAACTAAAGATGGATTGAATGATAAAGTTGAATTTTGGAGAGAAGGCATTGGAATCAAATGGATTGATGATTAGTAGGAGTAAAATTGAGTATATGCATTACAATTTCAGACAATCTCACAGTGTTAATGGTGGAGCCAAGTTGGACGGAGTAGATATACCAAAATGTAATAGATATCATTACTTGGGTTGTATCATTCAAATAAATGGGGATGTTTAAAATGACAATTGTTATACAATCACTGCAGGATGATTGAAATGGAGGGGTGCAAATGGAGTATTATGTGATCTGAAGATCCCTCTTAAAAGCAAGTTTTATAGAATAATTATACGGTCAACCATGCACCATGGGAGTGAATGTTGGGTGGTGAAGAAACAAGGTCTCAACAAGATGAATGTGGATAAGATGTGTATGTTGAGATGGATGTGTGGGAAGATAAGAAAATATCGCTTGAGAATTGACTATATTAAGAATAAAGTGGGGGTGGAGAGCATGGAGGACAAGTTGTGCGAGGGCCGACTCAGATGGTATGGACATGTACAACACAGACCGATTAATGCGCCTCTACGAAACAATGCTATTGAGTCAAGCACAATTAATAGAAGAATAGGAAGAACTATATTAACATGGGAAGAGCTTATAAAGAGAGATTTTGAATCTCTACATCTGAATGAAAATATGACCTATGATAGAGCAGAATGGAAATGAAGGATCCACGTAACCGACCCTGACATAGTTGGGACTGAGGCTTAGATAATGATAATGACATATTATATAAAATATATTATTTACACATAAAAATAAGAAAATAATGACACTTTATCTCAAATATAAAATATTAATATTTCACACATATAATATATTTGTCAATTGTTGGTTTGAAAAGGACACACCATATAAGATCGATAATATGATTCCACCTGATGACCGAGTAGGGAAGGGTGAATTCATATTCAAAATTTCAGCTAACATATGATTCTCTTCAAAAACAATCTATAACAACCTTATTAAAATTGAATGTAGAAGTATTCAGGGATGCTGGAGTAGGATCTGGTGGCTGTCGATCATGAATAGTATTCGACATTTCTTATGGAGAACTCTACATGTGGGTCTGATGACAACAGGTTTTTGGGCCTAACTACCTGTGATACTTGTCCTAGGTGTGGTGAGATGACTGAGACCTCTATTCACATGCTCAAAGTCTACAAAATAGTTAAACCTTTATGGACTGAATTAGAGAACCTCTACATATTGATTGTCGAGGATAAGGTGACTCTAGGGAAGTGGTTGTCATGGAACCTAAAGAGTAATCATTTGATATCTAATACACCAATAGAGACAACCATTACAACTGACACAACATGGATATTAAGAAAGAAACTCACCTTCAACAATATTATGATCCCTATTCAGAATGTTTGCATGGAAATAGTACCGAGTGTGAATTTGACTAACAAAGCTTTTTCACGTCATCATCTAGCTCCTTTACATAGGAACTCCACGCATACATGGACTCCACCAGATCAAGGATAATTGAAGATAAATGTTGTTGGAGTTGTGATTAAACAAATGAATAAAGCATCCACATGCTATGTATTGAGGAATGACATAGGTAAATGGATCATGGAGGCACCACTACTAAAAAACATGGTATAGATGACAATCATGTAAAAGGTTACACACTTTAGGCGATATATTTGTACATCACTTATAATCTGTAAAGACCTACGTAAAATAGGTGACATACATTTTGGCATATTTGAAAGGGTTACATTCTTTAGATGACATGCATGCAAATCACATGTACTCTGTATAAACTCGTGTAACATAGATGAAAAATATTTTATCATACGTGAAAGGGTTACACACTATATATAGGTGACATACATTTGAGTCACCTATGTTCTAAAAGGGGTTTACCATTTAGGTGACATCTATATGAGTCACATGTGATCTACAAGGGGGACTATTCTTTAGGTGACATATATGGCCGTCACTAAACTTTTAGGTGACATACATGCTTGTCACCTAACCTTTAGGTGACAAACATGTCAGTCACCCGAAATCTCCCAGTTAATAATAAACATCAATAATTTTCTCAATGTAGTTTCATGGGGATATATCATTACATATATTTGATAACTCATAAAGGAGATGTGTAAGAGACATTGCTGGTGAGAGGCATTTTAAGTCATTGTAAGAATCATTCATAAAGTAATATAGCATGAAGATCGACCCCAAACTCATACACAACCCTTTTGTGACCATTTTAATGGTAATGGGTCTCTGTCTTGTGAGGCAAATTGCTACTTAGCAGTGACTTGCGTAGACCACCCCCAACAACAATTGCTGCAAACGGGAGGTGGCTACCACAAGCAGCCAATCGAATGTACTTTGAGAGTCCCTAATTCATACATGTCTCCTTTATGAATAGTTAAGAGAGTGATACATATATACACATCTTGGATCAAAGCATTTCTAAGAACTTGGTGTGAGAGGAAAATGTCATAATGTGAGTCCTAGATCCTCCTAGAAGTATTTTTACAAACTTATTGTGGGAGGACACTATCATTATATGGGTCATGTCTCTTCACAAATGCATTTTGAGAAAGTTGATGCAAGAAGACATTCTCATGGTATGGGCCTCAATTCCTCAAAAATGCATTTTCAGTGACTTATAGTGAGAGATCATTGTCATGATATGCCCCCCAACTCCTAACAAATGCATTTCAAGGAACTTGTTGTGAGAGGATATTGTCATGATATGGGCCATAGATCCTCCCAAATGCATTTTTTGGTGGTATATCAATACAATTATTTGATAATCCATAAAGGATACATGTGAGAGAAAATATTGATAAGAGTCATTCTAAGTCCTTGTGATAGCCATTCATAAAGGAGTATTGGCGTGATGATCATCTGCAAAATCATACAAGGTTGATTGGCATTTGTTTTGTGAGGCAAATCGCTCCTTAGAAGCGACTTGTGTAGACCACCCACCCAAACAACAATTCTAGCAAATAGGTGGTGGCTTCCGCAAGCAACCAACCGGTCGTGCTTAGATCATCCCCAAATCCATAGAGTTTAAGAGGACAATACATTTATACACATCTCTGCTCAAAGAATTTATGTAGACTTATTGTGAGAGGACACTGTCATGATATGGGCCCTGACACCTCATGTAAAGAGTGGGACCCGATAGAGGGTCCACTCAATGGTAAAAACATGAGCCATGAAATAATTAAGCAGCGGAAAACATTACTATTTAAAAAGTTACAAAATATGCCCATGCACATAACTTTCTCACCCTAAGGGTGGTCCAAAGAATGAAAATACTACATGTATATACACATGATCCCATATGCAGAGGGCAACAAGGCTATCTCAAGTTGTCCTCATGTCCACCAATTAGCTCACAATCATCCCGAATCTCTGTCCTATAGAACACTACACCTGGGTGGAGGGAACACCCAAAATAATAGGAAAACAAGGTATGAATCAACAAAAGCTGAGTATGTACATTACAAGACTAATTGGGGCATTTAAAAAGTAAAGTAAGATGTTCCCATAAAAAAGGGGGCCATTGAAGCTAAAGGTAAGTTTCAATGAGAATTAGAAAAAGAAATAAATTTTCAAAAGAATGAGGCAATATAAGTATTCCAATAAATAACAGATCTTGCCACCTTTAATCATCACATTAGACAAGTATTTGCAAGTAGATATATTGGATTAAATTAACTATGGTAGGGCCAAGGTACCACTGAGTCATTGGCCTATATATAAATTTTGGGTAGAAATAGCACACCCATAGGCAAAATTAGCACGTCTCTATATATAAAAGGGTAAAAGTAGCACACCCCGGGTAGAAGTAGCACACCCTAATGGTTACGCATAAGCGTCTATAATAGTTAGATAGTCAAATATTCTACCATGCATAAAATAGTGGCAAAATATATCATTCATTCGACATTTGTGTCATAAGACAAGCACAATAACATGTGGGGTCATTGACCCAATTCAACATGTAAATAATATTTCCAAGAGGATGGGATATGTCAAAGTAAAACACGAGCAAGTATATCAAAAGATGCCTCATTATGGGAAATTTAGTCATATAATGCCCAGTTATAAAATAGAGAGGAGTACGTACCTCCGGCCTTGTGCAAGTCAATTAATAAGTCACCTAAGTCTGAACCAAGATGAATATCACCGATACATAAAGTTATACTTAGAGTTAATGTCATGTCCTATATAATAATTTAACTCACTATAATACTTTTCCTATAATCACGGAGTTGGGTCTAGGAGCCTGTACCAAATACTCGGAAAAATCCTTCTGATTAGAAAGCATGTGTGCACTCAAATGTTTTACTCTGACCCATGGTCAGTTAACACTAACATATTAAATTAGGATAGCTACTAGGGTTAACACTTAAATGAAACAATGCCAGTACTGCCTACTCCCCTAGCATTCCCAGCAAAACATCCCCACAGAGTACAATCTCTCTACGGGTGAGTCACTAGTCCCCAAAACTCGACAACCACTTCTGCAATTACCTTGACTTCTCATCTAGGGCCAAGACTCTTACTTCGATCGGAAATGAAGGGAGCCATCGGTCCATGGGTGTCTGGCATAGCTACCAGATCAAAAGACAAAGAATGCTCGTAGCATAGCAGCAGCAAACTCGGCGTTCAACACGACCACTCGTCGTGGCTCACACAACATCGCAGTGGGAAGCACGACTGGAAATCTATCTCTGGAGTAACCCCTGAGGGTCAGACTCATTTCAGGGATGAGTCCCTATTTAGCGGTGCCATAATGCAGGTGGGGGTCTCTTTGTGGTTCCTTGGGACCCCGTTCCCAATCGTGACCCTTGTCCCGATCAGAAGACGAAGACGAATGGCTAGACAGAGATAGGCGGAATAAAAGCACAAGGCGGAACTACCAGCCGCAGAGGCACTGAACACCGACACATAAATCGTCGATCATCCCACAAAGGAGCATGGTAGGAATCGAGTAGAAGGCAATCAAGTAGGTGTTAAACCAAACTGGAACCAGGCACCCCGATCTATCTCCATGACCCTACGAATGATTGGGCATCATCACCAATCCAAATCCTGTACCAAACCTAACATCGACTAGATGTGAATCAACAGTGGTAGATTAAGGTACTACAGGAATGACAAGAAGGAAAGCATTGATGGAATGATACAACTGCAAGCAAAAGACTTGAGTTCGAACCCATTTCAAAACACAACATTGAACTAAAAGCTAGTAATCAAGGTCCCCTGCCCCCTTCAAACACCTGCCGACGTGTTTCATAAGAACAGAAATAGGGTCTTTTGTCAACCCATGGGTCAGGACCCATCCAGAGCATTTTGAGAACAGGAAGCAAATGTATATGGACCAAGGATGGTTCCATTACCTTCAATTTGAGCCGTGGATGAGCGCGGAGGTGTCCCTTTGGGTTTCCTCATCGGAAACGACGGCCGTGGCGGTACGAGAAGGCAGTGATGTCCAAGTAAAATTGTGTGTAGGGAAGTCACGAGGACCTACAGATACCTCTTCGCAGATGCTCCTATGAAGAATGGAGTAAAGAAGGCAATGTGGTGCAGCGTTTTGGAGAGGGGTTTTTACAGCCAACTGATCGGCCTTGGGCGTTTTGCGGTTAGGGCATTACATGCCTCATTTTAGGCATCGCTCGGACCGTCTCGCTCCCATAAGCGTTTTCTGGTGATAAAGCGAGCAATGAAAGCATGGAGTGGAGGCGATCAGTGGGAGAGGGACTGTAACGTCTGTTCCCAGTTCATGCAGAAGGAAGACGGAGCCTTACACCCGCTCTCAGTGTACTCTCTTTAAAAAAATATTAGTAAGTTGTTGAACCTTGGTCAATTAACGTGATGATGAAATCAAAGTATTAAAGGCCACCTCATATATTCTCCTTCAAGGCAATAAAAGGGTACAATTAATCCTCCTTTAAACTCCTAATTTCATAGGCTGACTCTTAAACTGTCAAGGCACATAATCTGACCCCATAAGTCCATTCCAAGAACATTTAGGTGTTAATATTACTAAATGGGTGCTAATTAGTCTAAAACAAGATTAATTCATTTTCTTTATTGCTAAGATTTGCTCTGGTTGTCTTCTCTCGTCTAATTCTCTCTCTAGGGTAAAAGAGGGTATTACATCTGATATGGAATCACTCTCCACAGTATGTGAATTAAATTTCCAAAAGTCCTCAATGTCGCTACCATGTATGATTATGTAAATGGGTGGTGATATAAAGTCTAAATTATCCTAAGATTTTTTTCAGAGTCGAAATTACTACTCAACAAAGTTTAAGAGAAATTGAATTTAAGTTTTTTTAGGGAAAAGAAAAATAAAGGTGATACCTAGATTTGAGTTCGTTACACCTCATAAATGTATTTTGATAGACTTGCTGTAAGAGGATATTCTCATGATATGGGTCCCGATTCCTCACAAATGCACTTTTAGGAACTTCTTGTGAGAGGGCACTATCATGATATGGTCCTGAACTCCTAACAAATATATTTCATGGGACTTGTTCTGAGAGGATAATGTCATGATATGGGCCATGACTCCTCCTAAATGCATTTTCAAAGACTTGTTATGAGAGAGCGCTCTCATGCTGTGGGCCATAACTCCTCTCATTTGCATTTCTTGGGAATTTCTATGAGAGGACACTGTTATGATATTCCTCCCAAATGTATTTTCAGGAACATATTATGAGATGACATTGTTATGATATGGGCTATGGCACCTCATAAATGCATTTCTAGGGACTTGATGTGAGAGGACAATGATATGATATGGGCCATAGCTCCTCAGAAATGTATTTCCACAAATTTTCTATGAGAGGACACTCTCATGATATGACGAATGGCCCCTAACAAATGCATTTTTAGGGATTTTTTGTGGGAGGACACTATCATGATATGGGCGACATCTTCTTACAAACACATTTCAAGGTATTTGCTATCGGATGACACTGCCATGATATGGGCCAAGGTGCCTTCCTTGAATTTTTGGGACTTATTATGAGAGGAAGCTCTCATGAGATGGCCTTGGATCCTCCCATGTGTATTTTTGGGGACTTTCTCTGAGAGGAGACTACCATAATATTCCTCCTAAATGTATTTTGAGGGACTTACTGTGAGAGGACATTTTTGTGATATGGGACATGATACCTCACAAATGCATTTCTAAGGACTTAATGTGAGAGGACAATGTCACAATATGGGCCATGGCTATTCACAAAATGTATTTTTAGGGATTTTCTGTGAGAGGACACTCTCATGATATAGGCTCTAGTACCTTACAAATGCATTTTGAGGGAGTTGTTGTGAAATGACACTGTCATGATATGGACCACAACTTCTCACAAATGCATTTTAATGGACTTGTTGTGAGAGGATATTGTCATGATATGGGTTATGATTCCTCTCAAATGAATTCTCATAGATTTGTTATGAGAGGAGACTCTCACGATATTGGCCTCGACTCCTCCCATATGCATATGTAGGGACATGCTGCCAGAGCACATTGTCACTTTATTCCTTAAAGAAAATATGATGACATATAAGATAGTGGAAAGAAAAAATTAATTGTCATATTCCCCTTAGACAGAAGATTGCATCAACAACTATGATCTGGGAAGGAAAGGTTGAAAGGCATATACCCCGTCCTGGAGCAAGTCCATCAACTATCCTTTCTGCAACATGCTTCTTCTCAAGTTGCACATGGGCAACTTTTATCTGTGTCAACCTGGTCTGACACCATTGATGGTGGTTGACAACATCCTCATAATGGGTGGAAAAGGCCTCCTCGCCTCTACTAGTCCACGTGGACCACCAAGAACTCCTATCATTATTTTAGTACGAAGAAGGAGTTGTCCCTTCTAATTAACATGCTAGAATCAAATTGCTCTGCTAATTTTTTTCTCACTTGTTGTCCCTCCCTTTTATGGGTAGGACTTGCTCGAGTTCTCATTCTACCACAACTGTGAGAAAATAACAATTATCATAGCTTATTGTTGTGTCTTTGAAAGCCATGACTACCCCTCTATTTATAGGAGAGTTAGGGTCAGGATTCCTAGACGACCTGGGAGTCAAAGAGATGAAATTCATGAGTTTTTTTGGAACCTGTGAATCCATAAACCGCTCAGTTCAAGCCTAAACTGATTAGTTTACACGTGGAATAATTGCTACAACCCTTGAAAGATTGATTTTTATATATTCATATCTACAAATAAATTAGCATTTAATATCTGATTTAATGGATAGCATGATGTCACCATCAATACTTGAACCAATCTCATCAATCAACCAAACGGTCGGTTCACAACCTGAACTACTTGGCTCAAACATTCGAACTGATTAGTTCACAAACTGAATCAGTCGTTATAGAGTTCAGATTCCCAAACTTGTTTAAATTGAATACCTAAAACTTTAGTAGTCAAGTTTAAACAACACTCATGAGTAAACTCCTTTTCCAAGTGTATCCTATGCACGTGACCCTATAGGTTACGAGTTACATTGGCAGTGAATGTCCATAACCAACTATGACATCACAAGCAATGAGTGGCATCTGGAGATACATCATTGCTACCCAAGTAATTGGAAAGTTGGAGAACAATTTCAACCTACAATTCATGATTACTATTAAGGGATCATATAGTTACTTTATCAATTATATCCAGACTAAACTTGAGGCATGGAATCATCATCCTCTTCAATGTTCAATCCATGTTCCATTAACTTGAGAAGACTGTCTGAAAGACAAATAAATTCAATATCACATATTGATTCACATGAGCTCATCCATACATTTTTCAGTCTCACTAATCAGGTATCTAGAATATCAAACTTGTGGCAGCACATCCCACTATCACACAGACAACGAGGTGTTACGCGAAAACATGCAGAAATCACCATAACCAAAGATTACCAAAAACACGGGTTAATTAAAACCGATTTCAGAAAGCAGATAAACTAAGAAACTATTACATTCAGATCCTCATCCTGCAAGGGAACATGTTATATAAACATATACAAGATCTTGATACGTGTCCACAGCTTAGGATATCAGCTGTCTAGTCGTCACATGAGTTCATCACCTGTTCATATATATACATAATGGCCCACATCCGGCCAACAGCAGGATATACAAAGCATCAACAGCTATACATCATGAAACAATGTCAAAATGCCTCCAAGGACCTGAGAGTACAAGAATGCCTCTAAGACTCTACTACAAAACAACCAAAATAGCAGCATGTCCATCTCTTGCCTTCTACTTCTCCTCTTGCTGCTCGGCTGCAACCCCACGACCACCACCACATCTAACTCGAACACCTAAAAGGTTATAAACCAGCGGGGTGAGACACACAGTCCCAGCGAGAAACATAACTCCCCGCCGAAACCATAAAACCAAAGAAGGATTAAAGCAACAACACTAGATAACTGATAAAAGGTACAACAAGAGCAGTCTATATATCAAGGCTATTCATACCATCAAGCTTACCAAATGTACGGAAGTCATTTCACCAAAGATCTCTTTATGGAACATGATTGACAAGATATGATTTATAAGATCTTACCACATAACGTAAGGAATGTATGAGCAACTACAAGTATAACAAGATTAACTACTCAAGTAAGGCCTCGACCAATGTTCCGTGTTTTGCCTTGAGCAGTAAATTATATACGGTTGGATTACGTATTATTATGCCCTGAGGAAGTGAGTCATACCACTCCAATCCAACCATCGGTTGCGAAACCCAAGCTGGTGCCATACAAGGTCAATGGAAGAGCCGGACTCCACAACCTCCCACCTCGTGGTCAGTGCACGAGTACAACACAAGCAGGACCGCAGTCTCATGCTTAAGTGGACTCAGCCACAGGGTCAGGCTACCCTCTGCCTAGCCCTCCTCGGTACATGTATCGACGCTAGTGAAACTGAGCCACATGCCTGTTCACCGTGCTCTGATCCATGAACACATTCATGCTCCCATATCACATATCCTGAGCCATGGGTCTGTTCACCATGCTCTTGTCATATTGAGCTACGGGCCTGAATCTGCACTCTGGAGTCTACAACCGAAGTTGTACTCATACCTCCTCATTTTCGGCTAGGAGAAACCACACATATTCAATAATATGCGCTTCCAGGTTAACCCGTAGGAGAACCTGTTTCACCATCACCAGCTCCTGACGATGATGGATCTATGGCCAGGGCAAACTACATGATATATTCCACTGTGATTAGTTAGTATATTTTATATGGATTGCAAGATTCAACCAAGTTGTATAACATGCAAACAAGAACAAGAACAAATAACATGAAACTCAACATCATGCTTTTACTGTCATCAACATCATCCTGATCCATCACAAGGATCCAACATTACATGTTACCACTTGGCCTCTTGCCAACCATCTAGATCCATCTCAAGTTTCATCACATTGCCATGGGATCTCAATCCCTCATCACATAGTGCCACTGCCTCTCAAGGCTTACATCATCACCATGGGATAGCAATCCCAGATCATCATCAGAGGATAACACCTCATCAAGGCACTTTAGCCAAACTCAGGTCCTCAGACCAAAACACATCATGCATGTTATCTCATCATTAAGAGTAACCATCAGAGTAGTGTTACCCAAACATATATACCTCATAGCCCCTTACCTGGCTATGCATCTATACCTGCATGGTTAGTATGCACAATCATCATGGATTATCATAAGAGTTATATTATCAACATAGGGTAGTACTGATGATTATATACTTTATCATTCATGCCTCAACCTGTGACCATAGACATATGTCATATCATCATGCAAAGCTTCTTACATGCTTATCATTAACTCAGCGTTATACATATAATTCAAGATGGTCATAAACGCATGTAAAGTCATGTCAAGATATATAGATGTTATCTATTATATCTACTATCAAGCATGTCAAGGATCACTATCATAAACCAACTGTGATAACATGAAACAAGATCTAGCATATCAGTTTTCCATATAAGGAACAAGGCCCTCACTAGAAATGCCCACTACCCTCACCAAAGATAGTATCGGGCAGGGTACTCTCCCCTATCGTCCAAGGTACTCTAACCTCATATCGGCCAAGCAACCAGCAGGGGGGTAACGGCTACCACCTCAGGGTATATCAGGCAACCCTAGGTGTCGGGCACCTCATGTGTCGTGCAACGCTATGTCGTGCAACCATATGTGTCGTGCACTTTAGTGTCGTGCAACGCTCCATCGGGCATCCATGTGCAACGACTAGGAATACTATGTGACACTCTGTTGGGCATCACCACTAAGTCATGACGCCCAGCACTAAGGTAGCCACTAAACTCTATAACGTCCAAGATATAACGGCTCTAGGCTACCATCACAGATCAGGTGTATCGGGCAGCACCACTCAACAAGGAGTAACGCCCAAAAGATGCAACTCAAACGGGCGACAAAGGAACCTGTCGTGCAACAAGGCGAAGACTGTGGTGTGACGCCCGACACAAGACCAGACCACACGCTCAAGACGTTCAAGGTGTGAAAGCACCAAGCAACCACCTGAACAAGGTGTATCGGGCAGGGCATTCAGCCAGGTGTAACGCCCGACGCACACACAAGGCAGGAAACAAGGGTAACACCCAACACAACCTTCTCAAGCCAACCAACACTCTAGATCAAGAGGGGTATTGGGCAACGTCAACCCCAAAACATATCGGCCAAGATGTAACTCCACAAGGTCATTATCAACCTCAAGCACAAGGGCACCAAAACCCTGATGGATCAAGAAGATGGCTCACCTATCAACAACCAAGAGAGAGGGATCTTGCACAACTCTTATCATCAATCGGGCAACATAAGGACCAACTCTTACAAAGGTCCAAAACCACCACAAAGCTCACCTCTCAAATCCATGGTGAGAGAAGGGTGTTGCTCAAGCCACTAGAACACAAGCTCACCTCTCAACTCAAATGAGAGAGGAGTATTGCTCATCTTACTAGAGTTCAAGCTCACTTCTCTAGACCAAGGAGGGAGAGGGGTGTTGCTCAACAAGAAACCCTAGAACATAGTTCGGCCAACAAGAACAATCTTAAGCAAGAAACCAAACTAGAAACATACATAGCTGATCATAAGCAACATACAAACAATAACATAGAAGATGGTAATATAGTTAGGGTTAGGAGTTATGTAACCTGCCTTAAGCAACTCCAAGCTCCAAGCCCTAAGCTCCACTACAAGAAGAAAGCAAGGCACTCTAGGGTTCGGCCACCACTAGAGGAAGAAGGAGAATCCAAGAAGGATCGGCCACCAAGCTTGCAAAGGAAGAGGGGGGTGACGTGTACAAGGGAGAGGGAGACTAAGGAACTAAAGGGATCCTTAGCAAGAGAAAGGAAATACATATATAGGAGAGATTGGAGGAGAAACCAAGGTAAGACAAGGCAAGGTGTCGCCCACCTAGGGACACTTGTCCATGTGCAAAGCCACCACTCTAACATGCCCTAACCACAAGTCCAAGGCCATTGCCACATTCAAGCATCAATCACCAAGTGTCCACTAGTGGTGACACAAATGAGGTCAAAGAGGGTCAAAGGGTCCATGGGCGACACACCTCCACACCATGGCCGACACACTCCCATGGGAGAAACAACTCAGGCCGACACACACCCTGGGCGACACACCTAGGCCGACACAAGGCTCACTTGCCTGACACAAGGTCCAACCAAGCAAAGACAAGGCACAACAAGGCCCAACAAGCTCAACCAAGCCCAAGGCATCTCAAGAAATGAGCCCAACCCTTCCTCTCAACACTAGAGGAATCAAGGAGAGAGAGGAACACCTCACAAGGTGACAAACTTGCCCACAAACCCTAGACTGGGTTAATTGCAAGTAGCACCTCCAGCTCTCAGCAAAGCACCAACAAACCCTAATCACCACTAAAGGTGATTAGCAAGCAACTAAGCACCAGGGTTAAGCAAAGCAAACAGGATAAGCCCTAAACGGAGGTTAGGGTCCTTACAAAACTCTTGTAGGAGGGACAAATCCCATCTACATCACTCACAATCATACCCATATGTCATAATGTATCCAAGCATCATCTTTATGGTAACCCTTATTCAAGGTCATGTTGGATGATATCAAAGTACAACAATTCTTTTTATTTTTGATCAGATTGGATTCAATACAAAGTGATCTGAAGAACTGTATTATTTGGAATATGAAATTTTTTACTATTGAATTCTCAATGTGATTCTAGATCACAATTTTTTCTTCTATATATGAATTTCATCTAGGCATTGTTGTTTAACCATTTCAAGAATGCATATATCTTTTACTTATGATTTACGTCAATGCCTTGATACTTGTGCTTTATGTCGTGCTTTATGCTAGACCCACAAGCGAGTGTTGCAAGCCCTACAAGAAAATTTTTCAAGCAACAAACACGAGAGCTGCAAGCCCATCTAGTGAGTGATGCAAACCCACAAACAAGTGCTGCAAGAACCACCAAGAGAGTGTTGCTAGCATGACAAGAGAGTGTTGTAAGAACCTCAAAGCTAGTCCTACTTGCATTATTGAACCCATAATTTGAATAAAAATATGTGTAATATGTGTCACTACGAGTGGGTACCTCACTTGATTTTAAGGGACTTCCTATAAGAGGTCACTCCAATAGAGTCGTTGTGACATGATATGGGCCATGGATCCTACGAAATGCATGTTTTGAGGGACTTTTTGTTAGATGACTCTATCATGATATGGGCCCTTGGCACATCCCAAATGCATTTTCAGGGACTTGATGTGAGAGGACACTATCATGATATGGGCCTCAACTCCACCCAAATGCATTTTTGGGGACTTTTTATGAGAGGACACTGTCAAGATATGGGCTCTAACTTCTCCTTAATACATTTTTAGGGACTTCTTATGAGAGGACATTGTCATGATATGGGTTGTGAATCCTCCCAAATGCATTTTTAGGGGCTTGTTGTGAGATGACACTTGTCATGATGTGAGCCCTTGAACCTCCCAAATACTTCTTAGGGACTTTTTCTGAGATGAAACTGTCATGATATGGGTTGTGAATCCTCCCAAATACATTTCTTAAGACTTAGATGTGAGAGGATATTGTCATGATATGGGTCGTGGCTCCACCCAACTGCATTTCGAGGGACTTGTTGTGAGAGGACATTGTCATCATATGAGAAGTGACTCCTCCAAAATGCATTTTATAGGGAATAATATCTGTGACTATTTGAGAAGAATTTCTCTCACTTTTCTCGGCAAGGTTCTCTCATGACGAGGGCCTAAAGTAGTCCCAGATGTTGTTTTAATGACTGGTAGTGAAAGAGAACTTCCTCATATGACATGGAAGGCCCCTTCTACATGGGTCACACTGGTGTACCAATCATCATGAGGGCCCAATATCATCATAGGTTTAATTTTGGTAGTTTTTCATGAGAGGACATTCATCATTCAACATGGAAGGCTCCTCCTCATTGGGTGACCATTACATATTTGTGCTCCACAATTCTATGTATTCATTTTTTGTGAGAGGATCCTCTCATAATGAAGGGATAAATACATCCTAATAAATCCCAATTACTAAATATAATTTAGAAAAGACATACGATTAATCTACTCGAAGTATAGTTGTATAATCTGCATGGCTCACCATCGAGGTACGCGGTTATGCCTACAATTAACCATCTTAGTTTTCTGACACTTTGTGAGGTTTTCTTGAGGATTGAACAATTAAAATGCTGGTTATTTATTTATTTTATGTTCAACCATAATGCCACTATGAGTGTGATGTCTCCGGATTTTCTAAAACTTAATCTAATGTGTGACGTCTAAATTGAAACCCTCACCTCAGCAAGAATCCCAATTTAAATACCACACACTAGGCTAAGAAGAAGAAAATCAGAGGAAGTTGGAAGGAAACAACAGTAGCACATGTACATGAACAATAATAAAACCATACAACATATGTTCACCATTCAATATATAATTATAAAATGAATTGTTACAACATTTGATATTACATATTGGAAGGTAAGCTTTTACATATACATGCACTACCACTAAACAACAAGATCTTAAGACAACAAGTCCACATGTACATTAGCTCGCCACACAACTCTCAACTATCCTCGTTCTTCAAGAACATATGTCCACACACCTAAAACAAAATATTACATATGGTACACGTCAGCACAATATTCAAGAATACTATACTAAGTACGCCTACGTGTCTTTTTATATACCTCTCATTAGTAAGACTTTTCAATAAGATAAAACTAATACTTGGATGTTATAAAGAAATATAACAAAAGGCATATACTTGAACAAAGATGCTTATTAACAAAAGTGAACACATACTTTAATGAAATTTCCATCATATATCTCATGCATATGCCACCAAAGGGATATATGCTTTTAGGCCTTATGATCTCCTACCAAAGAGTTAGATCATATATACAATATGATCTCCTACCAAAGAGTTAGACCACTTCACTGCACAGTACTACCAAAGAGTTTAGTGCTATCATATGATGGATCAGACATATTATGTTTGCATGTGTTCATAGCCATAAATATGGAAAATCAAACAAGATATCATGCAAGAGAAATCATTTCATCCAATATCATATGCCAAGTGTTTAATACACATATAATGCAAGCATACTATATAATAGGCCAAGTAAGAGGTAATGGCTTACCTTGATCACAGAAATCCTAATCATCCATAATCGCAAGTCATCTATATCCTTGAGAAAACTATGATTAAGACAAGATCATATATTCTGTTGGGTTTTAGGGGAGACAGAGAAGGCAGCGGAAATAAAAAATTTCTTTTCCCAAACCCAGAATAAAGGAATCACATCAACGTCTATACAATAAGAAGGATGGTTTGTAGAGGAGTACCTTGTCACGAGGCTTGCTCAACGACGTTACCTCGCGGCTTGTGTGGTCTTCACCTCCGGTCTTGGATGGTGTCTGAGCAACTCCTGGTCTCATCGGGATTGATAGCTGTCCTCCGAGAGGCAGAAGTCTCCTGCCTCTACAGTCGTCCACACAGACTGCCAGGAACTCCGATCTCCTTGTCCCATAAGGAATCGGAAGGAGTCGCACCCTCCTGTCGGCGTACTAGTCATCCATACACTCTCCTACAACCAGTTGCTTTTCTACAGTTGTCTTTCCCTTGTTGTGCCTCCCTTATTGGGTAGCACTTGCTCGGGCTCTCTCAGTTACCAAAACCAAAGAGAACGAAAACTTTGTAGAGCAACTGGTGTTCTGAGTTGTACTTTAAGAAGCCCCCAATACCCCTATATATAGGAGGGTCATGGGACATGGTTCTCTATCTCGGGCAATATGGGACTAAAGCAGGAGTAGAAGGGTTCGAGATTTTCCAAAAAACAACCAACTTTGCCAGATGAGCCGATCGTTTCAACCCTAAAACGATCGTTTGGTGACCTCAACCGATCGGTTCACACTTGAACTGATCGTTTAGGACCCCTGAGCCGATCCGTTCATCACAAGAGCCGATCAGTTCGTGGTCCTGGTCCAACTCAAATTGACTTTCATATTTGTTTCTGATTAATCAAATATTAATCCTTGTCCAAATCAAATTTGTACAAGTGAAACAAAATGTATTTACAAATCAAATTTCCAAACGATCTCTGTTGGTCACATGAGCCGACCAGTTCAACAATTGAGCCTGTCGTCTCATTGACACATGAGCCAATTGTCTTACCAGTTGAGCCGATCGGTTCACCAACCTGAGCTGATCGGTTCATCTCATGAGCCGATCGGTTGGAAGTGTAGATTGTGTAAAATCAGTCAATCGTAGTTTCAATCAATCCGATACTCCAATCAATTGGTCCAACACCTTGAACACTATGACTTCGAGCTATCAATCAACTAAGTGTTTAATTGAACTACTAAACTCCTTTAGTAATCAATCTAAACACGATTTGTGGATAAACTCCTCTTCCAGGTTAAATCTTATGTGTGTGACCCTGCAGGTCCATTTCACGTTGGCAGTGAAAGTCCATAACACTTATGACTTCACAAGCAAAGAGCGGTTCCTAGTCACACATCAGTGCTACCCAAGTGAATTAGAAAGTTGGAGAACAACTTTCAATCCTACAATCTGTGAATGGTCTTACAGTGAATGTATAATTCCTTTGTCACTAATGTCCTGAATGAACTCAAGGCATGGTACAATCATCCTTTCAATGTTCATCCATTTCCTTGATCTCAGAGCAGACTGGGTGAGATGTGTGTGACATCAATATCTCATATTGATTCACACATGCATGCACATGCCTTTCTCAATCCTACTCATCAAGTGGCCATGGACATTAAACTCCCTTAGGAGGGACAAATCCCATATCTATCACTCACCCCTCAAAAGCCCCATGTGTCAAAGCCACCCAATCATCACCTTTAGAACAACCCATGTTTTAGGACTACGTTTGATGATGTCAAAGTGTGCCCAACGACATGTGTTGTGTGTAGTAATTTCAGGTCGAAGAATCACATTCATCACCATCACTGTGAGAGCTGACTGTGACTATCAAATCATGGTTCCATGTGTCACTCTCACGGTGGGTCTGTCTGGTACACTTGTTCTGTAACAAGTACCTATGTGCTTGGTTTGATATCACTATATCATGACTAATGAGATTCTGTCATCAACCAACAAACAATCTAGTCTTTAGTGTTATTGATGTCTATGGTTATTTCCATAATAACAACTGACTAGGGACCAAACAAGAATGATTACTCTTAACATCCGTATGATCTCATCATTTAGGTCCTAAACCTAAGAGCATACATCATCGAGTAAAACAATTCTTTAGACATCTATCATATTACACTATCATCTCAGAAATAGTTAAAACATATAGATCAAAAATTGCCTTTATTATTATTCAAATCATTTACAAAGTATCCCATTACAATCATCACATGACTTGCTCTATGGGCATACATACCAACATATTCCATCATTAGATTTCCATCATATTAACCCTATTTGATTCATTAGGGTTTATCTTAGCTCATTAGGATATTCTCATTTTTACTCATATTATATTCTTATGATTAGGTTACTGGTCTTATATTCTAGATTAGAATACATAATCTGATTATTCAGTTGCATATAATTATGTGCACAAATTAACCCTTGGTTACATGTATTGTTCATGTTAGGGTTTTCTCATCATCTTAGGATCATTTAACATGTAACATGATTTATATGCATAGTTATGACCTCAGAATTACATATAAGCTTCCACTTACTTATACGATCTTATTCTAGAATTTCTAGGGTTTCTTGAGCATATTTGTGATTATTGCACATTAATTGGAGTTATAAGACCTAATTAGTCATATCAAGCAAACCACCTAATTTTATGTTCAAACATCATCATATCTGATATCATATGGATTATATATCATATTTAGTAGTGTTTGATGCATTCTTTTATAATTTTGGGCCATCGTTTGATATTTATTATCCATGAAATAAGAAGTTTACAACTTACATGATATCACTGAGATTAGTCTATCAAAAGTCTGATTAGATGGTTCCATATTATTATACAAGTTTTTTGAGAATTTTGGTACCTTATTTGTATTTTTCTGATTATCAAGCTAATTTCTATGATTTATCTAAGAAATAAACATTTCTATGGTAATTACCTTTAGTGGCCAATCAAATTGTGCCACGTCATCCCATAAGAGGCGTGGCTCCTTCTCTATACCTTCTTGGTTCAACTATTTAGGCACCCAGTTTGCTGGTTGATCTGCCCAGTTCAGGCGATTGGATCCGTATCGCCCCTCTCTTTCTTCTCTCTCACTTTCTCGCATAACGTGGACTTTGTGTTTCTGATTGGCAGGGTGTTTCCATAAGGGAGCATCTCTGGTGAGAAATCTACAACACAAGATAACTCCTCATCATTCCCTATGGAAGCCACTAGTTTGAAATCAAATTCTAGGGTCCCTTGGCTTCAAAAGGAGACAAAAACTGGTCTGGATCTCCACCTCCATGAGATCGCTAGCCATGGCCGCCACAGCGGTAGGAGAGGGGAAACCCCCCTTCACATGCTAAAACTTCAAGGATGTGCTTATAAAAGCACCAAAAGATCCCTCTCAACCCTTCCACGTCTACAAAACTCATAGTACACCCCATTGTATTGCTCCCGAACTCGATCTCCATCTCCAACAAGCTAGGGCTCGACAACCAAGTAAACCACCATGAAGGCCACTGGAAACACTATGAGCTCTCTCCCTTAGTCTTTCTCGTACCTTGGGCTTCATCTACCTTCCTTTTTCTTCCTTCAATCTCACCTCTATCTCCTCATTCACTTCACCTATCTCTCAGCCACCACTTGCTTGCCGCAGTGGAGAGCCGCTGGAAAGGATGTCTCTCTATATCCACATAGTGAACTAATGGCCACGAGTAAAGGGTTTGGTTGCTTCTTTTGACACATTAAGCATAACTGCTCAGTTAGTCTTGCACAAAATTCTTGCTGATACGTGTGAGATCGTGGGCAGTTCGTGGTTGCAAACATCTCCACTACCTTGCTCTAACTGCAAGGTAGGTGATAACAGGCAACCGTCCCATGCTACCCATTCTAAGGCTAATATAGGGTCACATGACTAGTACGTATCTCCCTCATACCAAAAAGATTAGTTGGTGCATGACACATCATATTGATCAGGAACTTAGGTCTATATATCATCAAATATACACATTATTTCCCAAATTTCAAACCTTAATAACTCCTTCTAGGATACTCCAATCACCACCAAATTTTAACCATATCTTTAATAACACTCAAGCTAAATTATACTCAAATTTGGTGACAAAACTTAGCTATTTTACTTTTCAGCTAAATTCCTCAAAGGACATCAAATATAGGAATCTTAATTATGATATAAATATCATTGACATCCAAACTTTAGCAAAACACTTGGAACTCTCAAAACAACTCAACATGCATGAATTCAGTTATGTCTTTGGACATTTAAGGATTCCAAAATTCCACTCCATCACATGGTGCACAACTTAAAAGATATTTCATCCTTGAAATTAAGCCAGAAATGCATTCCATCTCATAATATACATCTTAAAAGAAATTTCATCCTCAAATTTAAGTCATTCTCTTACTTCAAGGAAAAACCAAAAGGTCTTCATCCATATGTAGGACACCACTCTATGTGCAACATATCCAAAAATAAAGCCCCATAATCATATACAAACCACTATTAGGAGGTTTTAAAACATTTAAGGTGAGTCACCCCTTCATAAAAGATTGAAACAATGGCTTAAAAACTTTGGTTATGACATATCTCATATGTTAGGGTTGCATCCTTATCTTTAGCCATGCATTAGGATTCCCACATCATATTACCATGTTCTAAAGGAGTTAACTAAAGTTATCCCATTATATGGAGGTGTCATCAACATTTTATTGAGTTAATTGTTAGAACATGTTCAAAATTAACATATGCCTTTTAGGAGGGAGTTAACTATAGTTAACCCACTATATCCATCTAGATCATATCAAGGTGTCATAATCTTTATGTTTTGCTAACTGTCAAACTATATTTTTCATCTTATTAAGCACTAAAATTAACACCTCATGTAACATATTTCATTTATATAATCTTATTCCATTGCCCATAATAAATTGCAACATTTACTAGTGATTTCATCACAAGATTAGCCAATAATTTCACATTAGCATCAATAATGATGTATATGGTTAACCATTTACACATTTATATCTGTTAAACCATTACTATATCTCCATCATATCATCTCTATATGTCAAATCTCAAGATTAGATCACATTCTTATCTATACTATATCAAATTTTTACTAAACAAACTCATATGAGTGGATAATCAAACATATATCAAATTTTCATTTAGTCCAATTGAGTTTCTCTTGACCCATATCATGAGGGTAGTGCTATGCTTAGTCTCTCTAAGCTAACTCAACTCTATGAGTATCTCATAAGAAAAAACTTTATCCTCCCTCTTTGATCTAGGGTTCAGATGTATACGCCTTTGGCACTGGTAGATAGCTTTACAAGATCTAGCCACATAAACACAAACCAAACCACAATATGATATTCTTTTCATAGATCTCTACCCATGAAACATCTTTACTCAAATCTATCTTATATACGCAACCACTAGATTCCTACAAGGAACCACCAACCTGAGCTTGAGGCTTCATAGAAACTAAAACATAGTTACCTCTTCCAGGGTCTTAGGACTCTCTCTCCCTCACCCAGATGGTAGGTTCGCATATTCATATTCACATATACACATATAACCAACCTCTCTCTGACTCTAGGGTTTGATCTTCCTAAGGACATCTAGGGTTCAAAAAATCTATAAGAATCATGCATAAAGAAACTCAACTCATTCACTCAAGAGTAGTCTATTTTAGGACATATCATAACACATATTTCTCATATATTTTTGTTTAGGTTCTCTAACCTTCTCCCTCTGAGTCTCACTCTCTCTGGAGTTAACCCTGAAAATGGTTCTAACACCAGAGGCCCTCCTTTGTAAAAGAGCTTGAGGCTCATGTTGACTCCCAACCTTGTCTTAACTTAACTTATTTTAACTTAGAAAAGCACACATACTTGCATCATCAAAATTATCTCAAATCCTCAAAACTAAACCTTAGTCCTTAAAGACAACATTGATCATCATAAACCATCTTATATCATCTATATAAGACCTACCTCATATCATCAAAACTTATTTCATCTATTCCATCTATCATATATTCCAACAAGGATCTAAACATATAATCTAGAACTATTCTCTCTTCTATATTGATGTCATTCACTTTCAATTAGGTTGCATGACCACCTCCTACTCGTACATGTGTGGGGACACATTTTTGTAATACTTACATATATAATAAAATATTATATAGTTTTCTTTGATAAAATATGCGATACAGAAAACTATCGAGTCTGATCTAATTGGAATCAAAAACCAAATCCACAAAATGAGTGTCCCACACATAGTAGAGAGTCTAGTGTCATGTCACCTAGTGAAAAGGGTGAGAACAGTGTGTAGACTGGTGTAGCTACCTAAAAGATAGATACATCATATGTCAAAGGTTTCTCTTCCCATGATGTACATCATTTCCAAATAATGCAACGTCCCATACCACTACACTATAAGGAAAGAACGCCATCTAAGGACCTACTATATCTAGACCTAGTTCTCAGACATCTAGGTGCTAACCTAGAGGCTAGGTCAGATCTTGTCTCTAAAAGAAGACTAATCTAACCGTTATAGATTTGTTTTAAGTTCAAGGTTCTTTAGTTTTAAGTTGTGTAATGAGAAAATGTCAGGCTTTGTTATTGTTCATGCTTTGACACCACCTGTGATGTCCCTGGATTTTCTAAAACTTAATCTAATGTGTGACGTCTGAATTGCAACCTGAACCTCAAAGAGAATCCCAATTTAAGCACCACACACTAGCCAAAGAAGAAGAAAATCAGAGGAAGTCAGAAGGAAACAACAGTAGCACATGCACATGAACAATAATAAAACCATACAACATATGTTCACCATTCAACATATAATTATAAAATGAATTATTACAACATTTAATATTGTATATTAAACGGTAAACTTTTACATATACATGCACTACCACTAAACAACGGGATCTTAAGACAATAGGTCCACTTGTACATCAGCTCGCCACACAACTCTCAACTATCATGGTTCTTCAAAAACATATGTCCACATACCTAAAACAAAAGATTACATATGGTACACGTCAGCAAAATATTCAAGAATATTGTATTGAGTACACCTACATGTTGTTTTATATACTTCTCATTACTAAGACTTGGCAATAAGATAAAACAAATACTTGGCGGTTTTAAAGAAATATAAGAAAAGGCATATACTTGAATAAATATGTTTATTAACAAAAGTGAACTCATACTTTAATCACATTTCCATCATATATCTCGTGTATATGCCACCAAAGAAATAGATACTTTTAGGCCATATGACCTCCTACCAAAGAGTTAGATCATATATACATTGTGATCTTGTACCAAAGAGTTAGATCACTTTATTGCATTGTACTACCAAAGAGTTTAGTGCTATCATATGATGGATTAGACATATTATGTTTGCATGTGTCCATAGCCATAAATATAGAAAATCAAACAAGATATCATACAAGAGAAATCATTTCATCCAATATCATATGACAAGTGTTTACTACACATATAATGTAAGCATACAATATAATAGGAGAAGTAAGAGGTAATGGCGTACCTTGATCACAAAAATCCTAATAATCACATATTACCAAGTCATCTATATCCTTAGGCAATCCCTGATTAAGACAAGATCATATATACCATCAGATTCCCATCATGTTAACCCTAGTTGATTCATTAGGGTTTATCTTAGCTCATTAGGATATTCTCATTTTTACTCATATTATATTGTTATAATTAGGTTAGTTGTCTTATATTCTAGATTAGAATACATAATATGATTATTGAGTTATATGTAATTGTGTGCAAAAATTTACCCTAGGTTACATGCATTATTCATGTTAGGGTTTTCTCATCATCTTAGGATCATTTAACATGTAACATGATTTATATGCATAGTTATGATCTCAAAATTACATATTAGCTTCCACTTACTGATACAAGCTTATTCTAGAATTTCTAGGGTTTCTTGAGCATATTTGTGATTATTTCACATTAATTAGGGTTATAATCCCTAATTAGTCATATCGAGAAAATTACATAATTTTATGTTCAAGCATCATCATATTTGACATCAAATGGATAATATATCATATTTAGTAGTTTCTGATGCATTCTCATAATTTTGGGCCATCGTTTGATATTTATTACCATGAAACAAGAATTTCACAACTTACAAGATATCATTGAGATTAGTGCATAAATACCCGAATAGATGTTCCATATTATTCTATAAGTTTTTTTGAGAATTTTAGTACCCTATTTGTATTTTTTTTATCATCGAGCTAATTTCTATGATTTATATAAGAATTGAACATTTCTATGGTAATTACCTTTAGTGGCCAATCATATTGTTCCACGTCACCCCACAAGAGGCATGAATCCTTCTGTGGACCCACTTAGCTCAGCTGTTTAGGAGCTCAATTTGTTGGTTGATCTGTCTGGTTCAGGCGATTGGACCTAGTTCGCCCCTCTTTCTTCTCTCTCGCTATCTCACATAACACGGACTTTGTGTTTTTGATCGGCAGGTTTCCGCCACAAGGGAGCATCTCCAGTGAGCAATATACATCACATGAGAACTCCTCATCATCTCCTATGGAAGCCACTAGCTTCAAAATCGAATTTCAGGGTCCCTTGGCTTCAAAAGGCGACAAAAACCGGTCTGGATCTCCACCTCCATGAGATCTCCGGCCATGGCCGCCGCATCGGTAGGAGAGGGGAAAAACCCTTTCGTGTGCTAAAACTTCAAGGATGTGCATCTAAAAGAACCACACGATCCCTCTCAACCCTTGCATGACTCCAAAACTTAGAGGACACCCCACTTTATTGCTCGCGAACTCGATCTCCATATTCAGCAAGATGGGGCTCGATAGCCTAGGAAACCATCATGAAGTCCACTGAAAACACCACGAGCTCTCTCCCCTAGTCTTTCTCATACCTTGGGCTTCACATACCTTCCTTTTTCTTCCTTCAATCTCACCTCTATCTACCCATTTGCTTCACCTATTTCTTAGCCACCACCTGCTCGCTGTAGTGGAGAGTCACTAGGAAAAGATGTCTCTCTCTATCTACATAGTGAACTGATGGCCACAATTAAAGGGTCTAGTTGCTTCTTTTGACAAGTTAAGCATAACTTCTTGATAAATTTCACACATAATGCTCACTCCTAGGTGTGCGATCGTGGGTAATTCGTGGTTGCAAACATCTCCATTACCTTGCTCTAACTGTAAGGTATGCGATAACTGGAAGCCATTCGATGCTACCCATTCTAAGGCTAAGATAGGGCCACACGACCAATCCATGGCTCTATCATACTAAAAGTATTAGTTAGCGTGTGACACATCATATTAATCAACAACTTAGGTCTATATATCACCAAATAAACACATTATTTATCAAATTTCAAACCTTAATAACTCTTTCTAGGATACTCCAATTGCCACCAAATTTAACCATATCTTTAGTAATTCTCAGGCTACAATATACTAAAATTTAGTGAAAAAAATCATCTATTTGACTTGTCAACTAAATACCTCAAAGGACATTAAATATAGGGATCTTAATCATGATATAAATATCATTAACATTCAAACTTTAGCAAAACACTTGGAACTCTCAAAACAACTCAACATGCATGAATTCACTTATGTCATTGGACATTTAAGGATTCCAAAAGTTCACTCCATCATAATGAGTATCACATAAAGAAAGATTAAGTGAAGAAAATACTAGTTTATATTTGCAAGTAATTGGCTAAATAGATGTTGTTATAATTCTTTCCCATTTTGGATGCACCCCACATACCAGTATGGCAAACATACTAATCACGTATTTGTTTCATGTTGTTTTAAGTATAAATTGATATAAATAATAAAGGACATGAAGATAAGGATGGAAATTACATGAAGTCAGTAAAGACTTGATAGGAGGATTAGCTAGATATCTCGTCTCAAATGTACATTCTTAGGATAGAAAGTTCATGAAAGTATCTTGTAAATAAAGTTAGTAAATTAATAAAATTGTTTTCTATTATTTGTTATTTGATTAAAATTTGGATCTTGGGTAAAAATTATAGGTAATGGCTCTCATCATTTTGGCCTTCCTTAATTGGGGGTTGCTGAAAAGTGAGGTCATTACAAATAACAAATATACATTAGTACACACTAGTTTTCCAGTGACTAGACATGTGTTATATTGGTGTAAAACTTGCACTTCCACATATGAATTTGAATTAATTTTTGTTTTTGTTTCCCTATCATCATAGCAACACCTTCTCTTATCCTAAGAGACATTGCTTGTCATCAAGCCTCCTCCCAAGGGCCTCAACCTCTACATCATCCATAATGATGTGAGAACTCTTGGTGCACCATCTTGGTTTCCAAGAGGAAGAAGAACTCAAAGTTGTCGATGTTCTAGTGTCGCTTGCTCTCCTTCTTGTCCTTTTGCAAAATCTTATCCTTAGGGTGAGTTTTTCTCTCTCTAAGAGGAAGAACCATAGACAACTTGTATCTCAATGTATGTGTCAACCTTTATACATCCATCACTCTATATAGGAGAGTAATGTGCAACTCAAAATAGAATCAAACTTGGAGTATTGAATTCCAATTGGACGATACATTAACCAATTGACCAGTTAGGATTGGTTTTGGTACCCAGTCAACCGGTTGGCTTTCCTAGTCATCTAGTTTTCCAATCCTAATACAATTTTAGTTGACCAATTTGATTCCAAATCAAACATGTCACATAATCCTTGTAGTTTCCCAACTTCACTCCAGTTGTTTGACTCAAATAAACAGTTGATCTAATAGCTAGTTTTCTAAAATAGTATTCTATCAATAATTAGGCAATCAACCAATCAATTGATCCAAACCATCCACTATGCTGGTTGTCTTCCCGGTCAACCGATTGGCTAGGAAATCAACATATACATGATGCAAACCTATACTAAGCATATGTTTTATTGTGAACTTCAATTCCCATATGCATCCTTATGTGTGTCATGCCATTGGCTTATATACTCACTTTATATTAGAGAGTCATGGACTCGAGATTTCCTACTATTAAATTTTGGTTTTATATATTCATATAAATCCCCAACATAGTTGGGATTGAGGCTTAGATTATGATGATGATATATTCATATAAATAATAAGTAAACATTATTCATAACAAAACAAAGATGTGTATTTTACTACTATTCATATCATGATGATACTCGATACCATTTTTCATTCACTCGTTATCTCATTATCATCACAGTCTAAGTGTTTTGATTTGTGTTTTATTAATGTACAAAAAAAATTTCCCTTTTCTTACAACATCAATGATGCTCTCACAATGTATAACTAAGCACATATATTTTTTCATAACATCAGTTAACTTCTACTTGTTGTAGGACTTAGACACATAAAGGAAAATTTTCAAATAGAAATCTATATTTATATATTATATGAAAAATTTGGGAAAATGTTTCTATTATAAGATGAGTTTAAAATGAAAAGATGAAATTGCTTTATTGAATAAAATTTGTCACAATGCGATGAATTAATGATTTTTCAATGTTCTTAGTTGTGTTTATCTCATATCCTTAAAACACTAAACATGAATACATATAGGTCTCATTTCTTTTTCAATACCAATGACTAGGTTTCTATACTTTGGTATATAATGTTAATAAATTAACTACATATTAATTCAATGAAATGCCCCTAATCTTATCTTTAACTATTTATTTTCTACCAAAAAATATATTTTCCTTTTCTTAAAATAAACATTCTTAGGTCCTTATTTGAGAACTATTATGATGAAATTTTTATCTATATGCTAATTATTTCTTCACTTCAAATATAAAGTTTGTTATTCTTGTCTTAAAACATAATACATATTGCCTATGCTTACCTTGATTGACAAGATTCTATTTCATTTATTTTCTCCTCGATGGGGTATCTTTGATAATCTATAGTAAGGCTGGACTCTAGGAGTCAATAAAACTTGCAATTTTTATTTTATTTTATATAATTTGATAGTGTTCCCTGAAATATTTTGTATTTGAAAAAATCAACTTGATACACTCCATTTATTGTGGACGGTTGAATCTTTATAATACCAATATGTTTTGTACTTTGCTTTGAATTCCTTTGAATTTATGAGGATTATCACTTACCAATTAAGTTAGATAAAGACAAGTAGAGTTTCTTTGAAGATCTAGGGATGTATGTATATACTAGAATATTTAGATGTGATATTTAGGAGGGAAAATATACATTCCTCTCTCTATCAAGTCATGTATATGAATAAAAATAAAAATATAATGTGGCTAATGGTATGCAATTTTCCAAACAAGTGTTTCCATCCACTCTTCTTCTTATTATTCTTTTAGATATATATGTATATATGTGTGTGAATTGTAGCAATTGTGCAAGTTGAGTGTTACAAGTTACACAAGCCAGTATTGTATAGATTATTACAAGTACCACAAGTGAGTGTCACAAGTACCACAAATGGGTATCACAGATGCATGTTAAACTTCATGAGTGATAGATTAGTAATTTAATATCCCATTGGCTGTGTTAAACTTTATTATTTGTAATTTTATATGAATACATAATTGTAAATTTGGGGTCAATTGGTCAATTTAGGTATGAAGTCCAAAACCCTTTCTTGATATTAAATTAATTTTACATTCTTTGGGTTTGGGATAATTTTGAGTGAAGTTGAAAAAAATTAGACCGTTTGCATGTGACTAGACAAGCTCTACTATGCATCGATGGTGACAACCACCACATCCAACAATCTCTGTAGGGAATCAACAATGACAATCACTAGATCCAGTGATTTCCATAGGGAATCGGTGGCAGTGTCACCTATAATTGTCAACAACAGTTGCAGGTAAGACACTAATCTCTTATCCCATCCTTCTTGTATTTCTTCCACATTTCCTTTTTCTCTTTTTTATCTGTTGGGCATCATACTAACTCTTATTTGTCATCCTAACTATGTGATTTAATTAGAACAGGAGCTGGTATCAAAATGAACACATGTATATCAAATTGCATCATCAAATTTCGATTGAACATATAATTTAATACCTAGTTATTATCTACTTAGATTGAATTAAGTTAGTTAGCATTGTCCAATGGATTGTTTACTCGACTATTAACCAAATTTAACCATTTATAATATTAATATATTATCTATTTAAGGTTTTAAAATTATGTACTAGGAGTTTCTAGTAAACTAGGGTTACTCCTTGTCATCTTAATACTTAGTATTATATATTACCATAAATCTCAAAATTTTGGTTGTAAACTTGGAGTAGCATTATCTTATCATATTTGAAATAAAATCAGAGTAAGATGTCACGCTGTGGACATGGTTGAGTTGAACTAATTACACATGAAAGGGAGAACAAATTGACATAAGTTCTTCAAATCAAAGTAAAAAGATGTCTCAATAGATGTGCCTCGTAAGAAGGCAGTGCAACATGCCTAACCTTGTTTTTTGCCTCCAACCTCACCCTATTCCATTCGTGATGAACAAAGCTTGTGACTTCATCGTTGGAGCAGGTGAAGTATTGTCCTCTAGAAACCCTATCTGGAATGAAGTTTTGTTGAAGATGAAATCGACAACTATGCCACTAGTCCTTCGACCAGATTCCTCCATGAATGTGACCCTTGTCACTTATAAGTGGTCACAGGGGGAGAAAGGAGTGCTAACTTAGATCTCCCACATGTAGTGGTAGAGACAACTATTTTGGGGGAGTCGGGTGGGTCGATGGAGTTGAGGTGAGAGAAGAACAACACTGGGACACATCACGGGTGAGATTTACAATCTTGGAGAAGACAACCCTTAAATCACTCTGGGTTATGAAATCTAGCCCCAAGTCAGGCTAACTTGGTATGTGTTTGGGAATTGTGGAACCCAACATGGACTCATTTTGAGTTAGCAAACCAAACAACATCCCAAGTCAACCTGGATTGGGTTAAGAATAGGTGCCACAAAATGACAAACCGAAGTGAGCTAGAGAACTGGAGGATCGGGTTTTAAACCTCGCATAGAGTATACAAATATAATATTTAGGAAAAGGGGTAAAGTTGTGAGCAGGGCCATTTTTGTAGATATTGGACAACACAACCTTGTACTATATATATTTTCTTTTGCCAATCGGTAACAATATGAATAAAGTTACGCGCATTAACTAAAAAAATAGAGCTCCCCCTTAAAGGTGGTCAAACCCACAAAAAATGAAACCTCCAAACAACATCCCTCTCCCTGGTCTCCCTGCATGTCCCCTACGACATGAACCCCCTCCCATCACTGACATTGAAGACACACAAAAACCAGTGACTTGCCTCAATTTGCAACCAAGGAGTTCAACTCTATTTTTGGCACCCGCCCCTACCTCACCACTTGCAATAAGGGAACAAACAATGACCAACGCCTCTGCTTCCACTTGCAAGCAAGGATTCCATCTCCTCTTTTGGTGTCCGCCGCAAGCTTGGTGACTTACAATTGAGGAGGGATGAAGATCATTGATGGATTACTTAGATAAGGCATTGGATGGTGTCAGTGCCATCACAACCCCAAATTTTGGTGTCTCATCCTATGACGTGCAAACCAAGAGTCTGATTCCTTGTTCGGCCCACTACAACTCAAGTACATTGTACCCTGGAGCAAGATTGCCTCTCTGTTTGTATATATCGGACAATCACCACAAACAAAATAGGTGGTTTTGTAACCTCTTATTATTATCTTAAAGTGTTGACCAACCCAACAGACAATCCCTCAATTCATGTCTAGTAGATGCTCAAAAGCCAAGGCATGAAGTGGGTTTTATGAAAGGTTAGAGAGACAATCATGCTTCATTCACATCATCATGTAAATGTCAATTTTATCTTGACTACGTGATGCACACCACTTGGTGTGTATTTCCACAAGGATTTAAGTAGAAGAGAGTGGAAAATCCAGATAGATAATGAGTATAGTTAATCTAGGAAGAAGCCATGGTGTGCATGAAGACATTGAGTATACTTGATCCATTCACAATATCCCAAAGTGTCAATGACTTTTTAGTAACAGAAGCCAACAGATAGTGGCCATACTTGGATCAATAAACACCAGTAATGGATGCAAAACAATCCTTGTCTTGCAGTTTTTTGGGTATACACCTAGTCTCAAAATCCTCCTTTTCTTCTTCTTTGCAATGTATTTATCTAGAGCTATCTAAATTGTTAATTTTATAGAAGTTAAGTTCATGAATTAATTTCTATAGGAGAAATACCAACTCTATATAAAGCCATATATTACTCTTGTCAAAGGTTGACATGATTACAGTCCATTGTCTAATTCCATGCTTGAATTATTTCATTTACTCACTATTAGTGGTAGAAATCTCATCAAAATTTGAATCTTCCTTACATGATCATTTCATTTGTTAATTTTGGAGTCGGTTATTTAGAAGACCAGAATATAATCATTCAAAGACAGTAGTGTCGCCCCAACATCGTAATTTTCATAAGATGGCTGTAATTGTGTTGTGATTTATAGTTAGAATTGTATTCAAGTCAATAGTTCTAACCATCAGGAAATACTTGAACTTGGAAGTAAAATTTTCCCTACTTACCGTGCTTTAGTATTTACCAGTTCAGGTTAGACATAGGAATTTGGATATACTGTAGTTGACATATTATCTAAAGTACTACTTTGTTGTTTGAGATGAGTTTTAACCTGCATTCAAATCCACCTCCAAGGTAAATTCTTTCACTTAAATGGAAATTGGATGCAATTATGTCATTCCAAGATGATGTATATCTATAAGACCTCACAAGAGGTGAAAAGAGTCATAGATCTAGGAGATGAGAGAGTGAAACATTGATTCTCATTGAGTGATATGTCTTTTCTCTTTTCATATTACAAACACATAATATTACAAGAATGTGAATAGTGGTACAACCAAATGATTTAGTAAATTTGTCTTGCATGGATGAATGCCCAAGTTTTTATTGATTCCTACATCCTGCCATTAGTTACTAGAACAACCAAACAATCTGATTGTGGTCAATGTATGTATGATTTATAAGCTAATTACAATAATGAGACCCAACCCTATATGTGGGTGTTGCATTGACTTAAGAAAGGGAGTACGATACTTTAATCTCAACTTACAAGTGATGAATGTCTAAACCAATATAGCTAGTATTTTGTTGGAAACCATATTTAGTGTATCACAAGGAGATTCATCATTCTTATCTAAAATTGATTGGTTGGTCTTATAAGTTTACATTTAAATGATGGCCTTAGAACTTTAGTCATTTGAATCATGGTATGTTTACCTGAACCTCCCTTTTCTACAAGAATCTGTGAAATCAAACCATATTGTAGGCCCTAGAATGATGTAGGCACAAGGGGTACTTGATACTAGAATGTAGTGTTGCCTCCATCTTTATTTACCTCACGTAAATGGAGGAAAAATAAAAAATCCAATGGCTAACCCTTCACACGCTGGTCTATTCTAACTACCATGGAATTTATCATTCATTCACGACCTTCTGTCCATGTCAGCCTACTCTTTACATGCATGATTGGAAAGTTCATAGACATGTCCTTAGCAACTGATTCCAACAAATAGCAAGGTTGAATAACACTTATACTCTAGAACCATACAATTACAACGACTCTTCCTTTCAATCCAATCATCTCTGTCAACAAGCCCTTAGCCCCAATAAAGAGATATTGCATTCGAAACATGATGTACATGTGATTACAAGACTCTTATAAATGGGAGTTTAGATAGGGTTGAACTCCAATAGTAAAAAATTGTGGAACTAATAAAATTAAACAATAGGGCATAAATTAAGGACAACAAACTAACTCGTGTAAGTAATTTAACACCCCTCATGGGTTGTTCTTTCAGCTACAAGGTAGGTAGAAAATGTACAATTGGATGTTGTGATATTACATTATCTCTATTGTTGCAGATGTAGCACCATAGACCTACAAGTGGACATTGTGTCTTCTTGAACATAGATGGAAGGAGTGGAATGGGTATAGTGAATAGATAGTATCAATAAACTCTACCGCCACAGCATCTCCTAGCTCTGATGTTTCTCCTATGATGACACAAATTGTAAGGACCCTGACCTCCGTTTAGGGTTTATCTTGTTTGCTTTGCTTAACCCTGGTGCTTAGTTGCTTACTAATCACCCTTAGTGGTGATTAGGGTTTGTTTGTGCTTGTTGTGTGTTGGAGGTGCTACTTGCAATTAACCCAAGTCTAGGGTTGTTGAGCAAGTTTGTCACCTTGAGAGGTGTTTCTCTCTCTCCTTGCTTCCTCTAGTGTTGAGAGGAAGGGTTGGGCTCATTGCTTGAGTTGCTTTGGGCTTGTATGAGCCTTGTTGGGCGTTGTCATGCCTTGCTTGGCCTTGTTGGACCTTGTGTCAGCCATAGGTGTGTCGACCATGGTTGTGTCGGCCTTAGGTGTGTCACCCAGGGAGGTGTCGGACATGGTGTTGGGGTGTGTCGTCCATGGACCCCTTTGACCCTTTGATCTCGTTTGTGTCACCACTAGTGGACACTTCGCGCTTGATGCTTGCATGTGGAAATGGCCTTGGACATATGTTTAAGGCAAGATAGAGTGGTGGCATTGCCCATGGACAAGTGTCCCTAGGTGGGCGACACCTTGCCTTGTCTTACCTTGGTTTCTCCTCCATCCTCTCCTATATATGTGTTCCCTTTCTCTTGCTAAGGATCCATTTGGTTCCTTATTTTCCCCTCCCCTTTGGTTGCACAACACCTCTTCCTTTGCAAAGCTTGGTGGCCGATCCTTATCTTGGAGTCTTCTTCTTCTTCCTCTTGAGGTGGCCAAAGGTGTGCTTGGTTCTAGGAGCTTGGAGCTTGCTTAAGGCGGGTTACATAACTCCTAACCCTAACCATATTACCTTCTTCTATATTCTTGTATGTTTTTATTATGATCATAATCGGCCATGTATGTTCTAAGATAAGTTTCTTGCTTGTTGCAACTTTAATCTTGTGGTTATGGTGATCTTGTTGTTTTGGTTGAGGTTTTGTAACTTTGTACCCTAGTTGGCCGAACCATGTTTTAGGGTTTCCTTGTTGAGCAACACTCCTTTCCCTCCTTGGTCTAGAGAAGTGAGCTTGAGCTCTAGTAATATGAGCAATACCCCTCTCTCATTTAAGTTGAGAGGTGAGCTTGTGTTCTAGTTGCTTGAGCAACACCCTCCTCTCACCATAGATTTGAGAGGTGAGCTTTTGGTAGATGTAGATCTATGCTAAGGTTGATCCTAGTGGCTGCCCGAATTGTGATAAAGGTTGTGCAAGACCCCTATCTCTTGGTTGTTGAGAGGTGAGCCGATCTTCTTGATCAATTTAGGGTTTGGTGCCCTTGTGCTTGAGGTTGATGACGATCTTATTGGGTTGTATGTTGCACGATATGGCTTTGGGGTTAGTGCTGCCCGATACCCTTCTTGCCTTGGGTTGTACCTTTGTCCGATACCCTTGTGTGTTGGGCGATATGCCTTGTTGAGTTCCCTACACGATACACCCAGCTAAGGTAGTGGCTTGGTGCCCGATATACCTTGGACGTTATGGAGCTCAGTGGGCTAGCCTTGTGTCAGGCGTCATGGTTTGGTGGTGATGCCCGATATGGTGGCTTATGGTAACCCTAGATGCTGCCCTTGACCGATAGACTTCTTAGAACATTTTTGGTGTCGCCTGAGTTGCAAGTATGTCGGGTGATACCAATATTCAGGAAATCGGTTCGTGTGGCTGCATATGCGGCCGCTTAAGCGGTTCGGATAGGGGACCGCACCGCATAGGTCAAAGCGGACCAATAATTGGTCCAGGCCCGATTATGCGGCCGCTTAATCACCGCTTCTCCAAACACACATACATGGACTTGAAGAAATGAAATTTATATGATATTTTTGTTGTTTCTAATTAAATATTTATATGATATTGTTGTTCCCTTTCTTCTAATTAATCATTCTATGTTGTCCTTGTATGTAATTGTTCAATGTGATATATAATTCTATATGACTGATATATAAATATACATAGATATATTAATGTATTAAAAAAATCCAAAACCGCATATACTCCCGCATACCGCATATACTCTATTCAGTGCCCCATCCACCCGTGCACCAAATAGCACTTTTCTGAACACTGGGTGATACCATGTTGTGTTTGGGCATTGTGTCCTGGCAAGTGAGTGCCTTGGGCGTGTGAGTGGGGTGGCTGCCCGATAGGTACCATAACCCTGGAAGGGCGATAGGGTTTAGTCGTTATGGATAGATAGTTGTGTCGTGCCTAGTCCTTGCACGATACACTCCATCAACCTAGCTGCACGTTATGCCTTGTGCGTCAGTGTTGCACATTATACCTTGATCCCTAGCTACACGACACCCTTGGGTGGTGGTCGTTACCTGCTGTGGTTGGCTGATATGTGTATAGGCCGATAGGCGTTTGGTAAGGGATGCTACCCTACCCGTTATAGGTTGTGGTGAGGGACACGCTACCGGCCACCTCTTTTAGTGAGGTTTGTGAGAGTTTTAGTGAGGGTTTTGATAGCCGGGTTGTATATAGATGAGGGCTCCATGTTAATAATGATGTTACATGTGTTATGATCACTTTGAATCATGTGTATATATATCTGATGATGAGTAAAGTTAAGCTTGGAAGCATTTGAGTTGCTTCACATGATGATATGACCCATGTCTATAGTCACAGGTAAGAGACACGAATGATAAAGCATGCAATCACCAACGTTGCCCTATGTTTGATAACATAATCTTTTTGTTAACCCATGATGGTTTCAGTTATCTCTATGAATGTGTATACTAACCATGCAGGTGTTTCATGCGGATGCATAGCCAGGTAAAGGGCTATGAGGTATATATGTTTGAATGACACTACATTGATGGTCACTCTTATTGTTGAGATAACATGCATCACCTGTACAATGTGTTTAGGTCTAAGGACCTGAGTTTGGCTAAAGTACCTAGTTGAGGTGTTATCCTCTGATGATGAGATCTGGGATTGTTATTCCCAGTAACAAGAATGCCTTATGAGGCAGTGGTTTCTTGTGATGAGGGATTGAGATCTCGGGATATTGTGATGGTGGTAATAATAATGTAACTTAATGTTATATATGTGTTACAACTTGTTTGCCCCAACAATCTACTTAAAATACATTAACTAATTACATATGAATCTCTCATGTAGTTTGCCCTGGCCATAGATCCATCATCGTCAACAGCTGGTGATGGTGAAACGAGTTCTCCTACGGGTTAACTCGGAGCACATATTGTTGAATATGCGAGGTTTCTCCTAGCCTAAAATAGAGAGGACTCGAGTGCAGCTGTGGTTGTAGACTCAGGATAGATAGAGCATGGTGAACAACCTCATGGCTCAGTGTGATAGAGCATGAATGCGTTCATGGCTCAGGGAGCACAGTGAACTGGCCCGTGGCTCATATATACTAGCGCCGAGACCTATACCAAGGCGGGCTAAAGAAAGGGTAGCCTGCGGGAGCTGACCCTATGGTTGATGCCACTTAAGCATGAGACTGCGATCCTGCTTTGGTTCTCATGCACTGACCACGAGGTGGGAGGTCGTGGAGTCTGACTCTTCCATTGACCTTGTATGGCACCGGCTCCGGGTTTCTTATCCGTCGATTGGATTTGAGTGGTGCGACTCACTTCCTCAGGGCATAATAACACGTAATCCATCCGAATAGTATTTATTGCTTAAGTCAAACACGAAACATTGGTTGAGGCCTTGCTTGTGCAGTTGATCTTGTTATACATTGTATTTACTTATACGTTTCTTATGTTATGTGGTAAGACCTTATAAATCTTATCTTGTCAATCATGTTCCATAAAGAAATACTTGGTTATATGCCTTCCATACATCTTGGTAAGCTCGATGGTAATAACAACCTTGCTCTATAGATTGCTCATACTCTACACTTTATCAGTTATCTACCGTGTTTCTTTAATCTTTCTGAGGTTTTATGGTTTCGGCGGGAAGTTATGTTTCTCACTGGGACTGTGTGTCTCACCCTATTGGTTTACAACCTTTTTAGGTGTTCACGCTAGATGTGGTGGCAGTCGCGGGGTTGCGACCGAGCAATAAGAAGAGAAGTAGAAGGTAAGAGATGGACATGCTACTGTTTTGGTTGTTTTGTAGTAGATTCCTAGAGTCATCCTTATACTCTCAGGTCCTCAGAGGCGTTTTGACATTGTTTTGTGATGTATAGCTGATGAAGTTTTGTATATTTTGCTACTGGCTGGATGTGGCCGTTATGTATGTATGAACAGGTGATGAACTCATGTGATGACAAGATAGCTAATCTGTTAAGCTGTGAACACGTATCAAGGGTTGTAATTATTTTTATAACATGTCTTCTTGCAGGATGAGGATCTGAATGTAATAGTTTCTTGGTTTATCTTCTTTCCAAAATCAGTTTTAATTAATCTGTGTTTTGTTAATATATGGTTTATGGTGTTTTCCACACATTTTCACGTGACATCTTGTTGTATGTGTGATAGCGGGATGTGTCGCCACAAGTTATGGTATCAAAGCTCTAGGTTCGTTGAGTTTACAGGGATCTAGGACTAGGTTGTGTCTGTTCTTTTGAGTTTTCCAGATTTTCTTACCATCATCTTCTGCCCTCCGCGGTAGAAAAAGCCAAGATGTTTGGAAACCATGAAGAACATGCTGCCGAGAGCAACGATGCTGCATCAGTTGATGGAGCTGAAGGGCAGGCACATGGAGATCGAGTGCCTCAGGTTCCCCAACTTGACCCAGCCATTCTCGAAAACCCTGCCTACCAACAACTTATGGGGCAGATGATGGCTACGATGAATCTCATGGTAGAGAGATTTGCGAGTGCCTCTGCCGAGAGTACAGGCTCCCCATGGTGAAACATCGGGTATTGGGAAGACCTTTGAGCAGCTTCACCGAGTCGGAGCTTCAGACTATGCTGGGACGGCTGATCCAGCGGATGCATATATGTGGCTGACAAGTCTTGAGAAGGCTTTCCGAATCCTCGATATCCCCAAAGAAGACAAAGTCAAGCACGTTGTCTACCTTTTGAAGGGTAGTGTTAGCCACTGGTGGGCCATCGAGGAGGAGAAGCGACCTGGTGAGGTGATCGATTGAGAGGTTTTACGGCGCGAGTTCATCAGCAGATACTTTTCGAAGACACTGGACAAGAAGATCAACCGGTTTGAATGTCTGTGCCAAGGAGCGATGAACATCACCGAGTATGAAGCCAAGTTCATGGACCTACTGAGGTTTTGTCCTCACATGGCAGCAACAGATGATGAACAGATCAGACGTTTTGAGAAAGGCCTGAGTGTGGAGTTGACGACGCCAGCTGCCGCCCTAGAGAATATACAAAGGTTTGCTACATTCGTGGAATCTGTCTGGAGGATTGAACGGTCAATTAGGGAAAAGAGAGAGGCCATGTCTAAGAAGAGGCCTGCTCAGTTCCAGGGACAGAGGTTTGGTGGCTTCAAGAAGCCAAGGTTTTCAACACCTTCCGTGATGAGAGGTTCCAGTGTACCATCATAGTGGTCTCCAAGTAAGGGAAGAGGATATGTTTCTTCACCATCAAAGGCACATAGTACAGCTTCAGTGGCAGTGACAGGGCCATCTAGGCCACAGTTTGAGGATAGGGCATGCTATATCTACGGACAGATAGGGCAGTTCAAGTCAAACTGCCCAAGGAAAGATGTTGAAGTGACACAATAGCCAAGGCAGAATCAACAAGGGGCAGATAGACAACAACCCAGTGGTAGCAGAGGGTGAGGATGCGGTCAAATGTCACAAGTGGGATCGTCTGCTCAGGGAAGTAGAGGACGTGGACAGCCAGCAACGACTCGATTCTATGCTATGAGTCAGCCGAAGACGCCGACTGAAGTTTGCAGTTTCCTAGGTTTAGCAGGATACTACCAAAGGTTTATAAAGGACTTCAGTGTGATCGTATTGCCCATGACAAAGTTGACTATAAAGGATGTACCTTTTGTCTGGAATGATCGTTGCCAGCAAGCTTTCCAAAGCTTGAAGAAGAAGCTGACTAGTGCTCAAGTGTTAGTCCTACCAGAGCCTGGAAAGGGCTATGTTATTTTCTATGATGCTTCCAAGAAAGGCTTAGGTTGCGTGCTGATGTAGGAGGACCATGTGGTTTCTTTTGCTTCGCGACAACTTAAGAAACATAAGGAGAATTATCCGACACATGATTTGGAATTGGCAGCGGTGGTTCATGCGTTAAAGATTTGGAGACACTATCTTTATGGGGAAGTGTGTCAGATCTTTACAAATCATAAGAATATGAAGTACATCTTTTTGCAGAATGAGCTAAACATGCGACAACGTCGTTGGATGGAGCTAATCAATGACTATGACTGCACCATTGAGTATCACCCTGGTAAAGCGAACGTGGTAGCTGACGCGCTTAGACGAAAGTCTTCTTCTCTTCCTACAAAGAAGGCACACTTGAGTTCCTTAGTATGCCATAGACGGGATATGTTTGTTTCCTTGCGGAAGATGAATGTATAGATGGAAGTTTCCTTATTAGCAGGACTTTTGGCACAGATGCAAGTCAAGCCTAAGCTGAGATAGAAAATCAAAGATGCACAACAAACATATGATACAGTGCAGTTGATCAGGGCAGAGCTTGGCAGTGAAAAGCGTGATGGGTTCCATGAGTCCGAAGATGGACTAGTTTGCTATCATGACAGAATGGTGGTCCCCGATGCTGATGATCTAAGGAAGCTAGTGCTCGAGGAGACACACACATCCATGTATGCTACGCATCCAGGAGTCACCAAGATGTATCACAATTTGAAGGACATGTATTGGTGGTCTGGCTTGAAGAGAGATGTAGCCGAGTTTGTGGCTAGGTGTGTGGTATGCCAGCAAGTCAAGGCTGAGCATCAGAAGCCGGCAGGTACGTTGCAACCTATGCCAATACCGCAGTGGAAATGGGATCATATAACCATTGATTTTGTAGTTGGTCTGCCAAGAACAACTAAGAATCATGATTCCATTTGGGTGATAGTGGATAGATTGACAAAGTCTGCCCATTTCATACCTGTAAAGACAATGCATACAGCCGAGAAGCTCGCTCAAGTATGTTGACTCAAGGTCAATTAGGTCAATGTTGACTCACGTCTAAATTGACTTAACCCGTGTTTTGATGATGACTAACCATTCCACATATTGGTGTCTCATGTCTCTACTTGAGTGATTTCATATTAGGTATAGACACACTCCAAATTCCCTAACTTGCGCATATCAAATTGGAGAAAAGACAAGTCAAAGTCATACAAGTGCACATTTTTGTAATATGATGTATATCCTTTAGAATCATGTTGCAAATCACTTGTAATGATTGTATGACTTGTAATTAAGCTTAGAAAAATATCAGGAGCACTTAGATCGAATATTAGAGCACTTTAGATGCAACTTTGAAAATTGATTACATGCACTTTGTCGGTCGAGTTTCCCAGCCTAAAAACTCGACCGATCATCCTTGATCAATTTTCTGGAGATTGTATCGGTCGAGTTGTGTTTACACAGATCTCGACCGATGGAGTAACTGACCAAATCGATTTTCATTGGTCGGTCGAGTTTCCTCAGGACAAACTCGACCGATGGTCTGAATATCGGCTTTGTCTTTTACTCTATCGGTCGAGTTACCCTTATAGAAACTCGACCGATTGCACTGTACGGAAAAGTGCAGAAAAATGCTTCTAGCCGTTGTGGAGTTGCAACAATTGAAAATAGATCCATTGCAAGCCAAAAAATGGCTAGTTTTCATTCACAAGTGTTCCCAAAGGCTAAGAGGCATCCCCAGCTATAAATAGGACCCCTTGGGCTTCATTCCAAGGTTGAGCATTCAATGCAAACTCTATGTGAGGCTCCTATTCTATAGTTGAGTGCTTCCTATAGCCTCCTCTCTCTCTCTAAGATTAATCACTTGCTACATCCATTAGAGTGAGTAGGAAATCTGTAAGAGAGCTAGTCCTACATGTATATCTTGTGAGGCTCTCACTTCCACCACCTCCTATCTCTTCTTTCAATCATGAAGATGAAGGTTCTCTCTCTTGTCCAAGAGAGGTGAAGAAGAACAAGGGAAGGAGTCCCTTGGTGAAGATCAAGGCTGAAGACTTGGAGCTAGAGTGGGTAAGCCCTTGGAGAAGGCAGAAGACTCAAGCTCAAGTGGGTAAGACCTTGGTGGAAGCTTCTCCGAGTGAAGGTGAAGTCAAAGGCGGAAGATCCAAGAAGAGTGGGTAATCCCTGTAAGGCTGAAGACTTGTGCAAGAGTGGGTAAGTCCTTGGAGAAGGCCGAAGACTCTTGCAAAGTGGGTAAGTCCTTGGTAAGGTTGAAGATTCTTTGTATTGGATAGGTAAATCCTTTGTTGGTCATGTATTGTATGTCTTATGAATGAATATAAGAGTGCAATAGTTTGGAAGTCCTAGAGGTTGACCTCTCTAGGCAAGTGGACTGAAACACTTCTAGTTTGAAGTGTGTAACCACTCTAAATAGCTTGTCTATTGGTGTATGTTCAATCTCTCTCATCCTTGCTATGTATGTTTTAGTTGCACACAAATTGCCCATTTAGAAACCTTATCTTGTCATATATCTTAAAGGTTTAATGAGTTTTGTTTAAGTGCTTTCAGCTCTATTCACCCCCCTCTAGAGCATCTAATCACCCATCTAGGATCCAACAAAGTATACATAGATGAGATAGCACGCTTGCATGGCGTACCAGCAATGATAGTTTCTGACAGAGGTCCTCAGTTCATGAGTCATTTTTGGGAATAGTTGCATAAGGCGTTAGGAACACGGTTGAGGTTCAGCACTGCTTTCCACCCGCAGACAGATGGACAGTCTGAAAGGACTATTCAGACTTTGCAGGATCTGCTCTGAGCTTGTGTGTTGTAGCTCCTAGGAAGTTGGGATGTGCATCTCAGTTTGATGGAGTTCGCGTATAACAATAGTTACCAACGGAGCATTGACATGGCTCCTTATGAGGTCCTATATGGCAGGAAGTGTCGATCTCCTTTATGTTTGTATGAATCTGGGGAGTATCAACTTTTGGGTCCTGAGTTAGTATAACAGACAACAGAAAAGATCAAAGTGATACAACAACAGCTGAAAGTGGCACAGGACAGACAGAAGTCCTATGCAGATAATCACCGACGACCTTTAGATTCCAAGTGGGAGACAAAGTGTACTTCAAGGTCTCACCTTGGAAAGGCGTGCTAAGGTTTGGCCGGAAAGGTAAGCTAGCACCCAGATATATGGGGCCATATCCAGTAATAGCACGTGTTGGCAAGGTAGCTTACAAGTTAGAGTTGTCGCCAGAGTTGCACAGGTTACATCCAGTGTTCCATGTCAGCATGCTGAAGAAAAGTCACCCAGATACAGGGATAGTAATACAACCAGTCGAAGTTGAGCTGGTTGAAGATGTGACCTATGAGGAAGGTCCGGTGGTGATCCTTGACAGAAGAGTAAAGAAGCTGAAGAGGAAGGACCTGGTTCTGGTAAAGGTTCTTTGGCATCATCGTGGTGTTGAGGAAGCCACATGGGAGCTTGAGGAAGAGATGAGGAGGAAGTATCCCTCGCTTTTCTCTTTGGATTTCGAGGATGAAATCCCTTTGTAGAGGGTTATAGCTTGTAAGGACCCTGACCTCCATTTAGGGTTTATCCTGTTTGCTTTGCTTAACCCTGGTGCTTAGTTGCTTACTAATCACCCTTAGTGGTGATTAGGGTTTGTTTGTGCTTATTATGTGTTGGAGGTGCTACTTGCAATTAACCCAAGTCTAGGGTTGTTGAGCAAGTTTGTCACCTTGAGAGGTGTTTCTCTCTCTCCTTGCTTCCTCTAGTGTTGAGAGGAAGGGTTGGGCTCGTTGCTTGAGTTGCTTTGGGCTTGTATGAGCCTTGTTGGGCCTTGCCATGCCTTTCTTGGCCTTGTTGGACCTTGTGTCGGCCATAGGTGTGTCGTCCATGGTTGTGTCGGCCTTAGGTGTGTCGCCCAGGGAGGTGTCAGGCATGGTGTTGGGGTGTGTCATCCATAGACCGCTTTGACCCTTTGACCTCGTTTGTGTCACCACTAGTGGACACTTGGCGCTTGATGCTTGCATGTGGAAATGGCCTTGGACATGTGTTTAAGGCAAGATAGAGTGGTGGCATTGCCCATGGACAAGTGTCCCTAGGTGGGCGACACCTTGTCTTGTCTTACCTTGGTTTCTCCTCCATCCTCTCCTATATATGTGTTCCCTTTCTCTTGCTAAGGATCCCTTTAGTTCCTTATTTTCCCCTCCCCTTTGGTTGCACGACACCTCTTCCTTTACAAAGCTTGGTGGTTGATCCTTATCTTGGAGTCTTCTTCTTCTTCCTCTTGAGGTGGCCGAAGGTGTGCTTGGTGCTAGGAGCTTGGAGCTTGCTTAAGGCGGGTTACATAACTCCTAACCCTAACCATATTACCTTCTTCTATATTCTTGTATGTTTTCTTATGATCATAATCGGCCATGTATGTTCTAAGATAAGTTTCTTGCTTGTTGCACCTTTAATCTTGTGGTTATGGTGATCTTGTTGCTTTGGTTGAGGTTTTGTACCTTTGTACCCTAGTTGGCCGAACCATGTTTTAGGGTTTCCTTGTTGAGCAACACTCCTTTCCCTCCTTGGTCTAGAGAAGTGAGCTTGAGCTCTAGTAATATGAGCAATACCCCTCTCTCGTTTAAGTTGAGAGGTGAGCTTGTGTTCTAGTTGCTTGAGCAACACCCTCCTCTCACCATGGATTCGAGAGGTAAGCTTTTGGTAGATGTAGATCTATGTTAAGGTTGATCCTAGTGGCTGCCCGAATTGTGATAGAGGTTGTGCAAGACCCCTCTCTCTTGGTTGTTGAGAGGTGAACCGATCTTCTTGATCAATTTAGGGTTTGGTGCCCTTGTGCTTGAGGTTGATGACGATCTTATTGGGTTGTATCTTGCATGATATGGCTTTGGGGTTAGTGCTACCCGATACCCTTCTTGCCTTGGGTTGTACCTTTGGCCGATACCCTTGTGTGTTGGGTGATATGCCTTGTTGAGTTCCATGCACGATACACCCAACTAAGGTAGTGGCATGGTTCCCGACATACCTTGGACGTTATGGAGCTCAGTGGGCTAGCCTTGTGTCAGAGGTCATGGTTTGGTGGTGATGCTCGATATGGTGTCTTATGGTAACCCTAGATGCTGCCCTTGACCGATAGACTTCTTAGAATGTTTTTGGTGTCGCCTGAGTTGCAAGTATGTAGGGTGATACCATGTTGTGTTTGGGCGTTGTGTCCTAGTAAGTGAGTGCCTTGGGTGTGTGAGTGGGGTGGCTACCCGATAGGTACCATAACCCTGGAAGGGCGATAGGGTTCAGTCATTATGGATAGATAGCTGTGTCGTGCCTAGTCCTTGCACGATACACTCCCTCAACCTAGATGCACGTTATGCCTTGTGCGTCAGTGCTGCACGTTATGCCTTGATCCCTAGCTGCACGACACCCTTGGGTGGTGGTCATTACCTATTGTGGTTGGCCGATATGTGTATAAGCCGATAGGAGTTTGGTAAGGGATGCTACCCTACCCCTTATAGGTTGTGGTGAGGGACACACTACCCGCCACCTGTTTTAGTGAGTTTTGTGAGAGTTTTAGTGAGGGTTTTGATAATCGGGTTGTATATAGATGAGGGCTCCATGTTAATAATGATGTTACATGTGTTATGATCACTTTGAATTCTGTGTATATATATCTGATGATGAGTAATGTTAAGCTTGGAAGCATATGAGTTGCTTCACATGATGATATGACCCATGTCTATAGTCACAGGTAAGAGACACGAATGATAAAGCATGCAATCACCAACGTTGCCCTATGTTTGATAACATAATCTTTCTGTTAATCCATGATGGTTTCAGTTATCTCTATGAATGTGTATACTAACCATGCAGGTGTTTCATGCTGATGCATAGCTAGGTAAAGGGCTACGAGGTATATATGTTTGAATGACACTACATTGATGGTCACTCTTGTTGATGAGATAACATGCATCACCTGTACAATGTGTTTAGGTCTAAGGACCTGAGTTTGGCTAAAGTGCCTAGTTGAGGTGTTATCCTTTGATGATGAGATCTAGGATTGTTATCCCCAGTAACGACAATGCCTTATGAGGCAGTGGTTTCTTGTGATGAGGGATTGAGATCCCGAGATATTGTGATGGTGGTAATAATAATGTAACTTAATGTTATGTATGTGTTACAACTTGTTTGCCCCAACAATCTACTTAAAATACATTAACTAATTACAGATGAATCTCTCATGTAGTTTTCTCTAGCCATAGATCCATCATAGCCAGTAGCTGGTGATGGTGAAATGGGTTCTCCTACGGGTTAACCCAGAGCACATATTGTTGAACATGCGAGGTTTCTCCTAGCCTAAAATAGAGAGGATTCGAGTGCAGCTGCGGTTGCAGACTCGGGATAGATAGAGCATGGTGAACAGGCCCATGGCTCAGTGTGATAGAGCATGAATGCATTCATGGCTCAGGGAGCACGGTGAACTGGCCCGTGGCTTAGATATACTAGCGTCGAGACATGTACCAAGGCGGGCTAGAGAAAGGGTAGCCTGTGGGAGATGGCCCTATGGTTGAGGCCACTTAAGCATGAGACTGTCGTGGAGTCTGACTCTTCCATTGACCTTGTATGGCACCAGCTCCGGGTTTTGCAACTGTCGGTTGGATTTGAGTGGTGCGACTCACTTCCTTAGGGCATAATAACACGTAATCCAGCCGAATAGTATTTATTGCTTAAGGCAAACACATAACATTGGTTGAGGCCTTGCTTGTGTAGTTGATCTTGTTATACATTGCAGTTACTTATACGTTTCTTATGTTATGTGGTAAGACCTTATAAATCTTATCTTGTCAATCATGTTCCATAAAGAAATACTTGGTTATATGCCTTCCGTACATCTTGGTAAGCTCGATGGTAATAACAACCTTGCTCTATAGATTGCTCATACTCTACGCTTTATCAGTTATCTACTGTGTTGCTTTAATCTTTCTGAGGTTTTATGGTTTTGGCAGGGAGGTATGTTTCTTGCTGGGATTGTGTGTGGGCTCTGATCTCCAAACCACGATATAAACACGATTCAAACTTAGCGGAAGCGATTCGATTAACAGCGGAAGACAAAAATCACGGAAAATTAAAACTTTTCGAAACAAGAGCTTGAATCCATAAAAGCTTCTTTCCTAACAAGAGGTAAACTGTTTACATCTCATGATAATTACTTCTTGAGTAATTATATACATCAAGATACAAAATCTCAAGAACTCATAACAAAAGACTCCAAGACCTGAGAGTACAGAGGACACATAGGACTGACTCTAACTACACCACATGGCAGGCTAAATCTCCACCTGAGATTTACAGCTGCAACTTGGTGCCCAAGCTTGGGAAATCCCTCAAACCTTACCATCATCATTCTCATGATGTCTCAACATCAGAGGAACATCTCAACATGTGCAAATTGCAAGTTAACCCTTCTAATTGGGTAATTTGCACATAGGTCCCTGTATTACAAAACAATGCTACAACTTTATATAAAAAGGAGCAAAAACTGAAATATATGCTTCTAAGAAACTTAATTACATGCCCAAAGTTAATCACAAGGATTTAATTTAATATTTAGGCAAAACACCTAGGGTTAACTCATAACCTAGGTCAGGGATGTTACAAATTATCCACCCCTTACAAGGATTTCATCCCCGAAATCGATAAGACATATTAAGAGAAAAGGGTAGGATACTTTCTTCTCATCTCATCCTCTAATTCCCAAGTGGCTTCTTCAACACCACGGTGGTTCCAGAGGAGTTTCACAAGACTTATATCTTTCTTCTTTAACTTTTTAATTCTGTTATCAAGGATTGACACTGGTCCCTCCTCATAGGATATATCATTATTCAATTCTACCTCCATAGGTTGTAGAATTGACTCGGTGTCTGGGTGACATTTCTTTAGCATAGAAATGTGAAACACAGGGTGTAACTTCTGTAACTCTGGTGGCAGCTCTAGTTTGTAGGCTACTTTTCCAATCCGTTCAATGATTGGATAAGGTCCCATAAATCTAGGAGCTAACTTCCCTTTCTTTCCAAAACGAAGGACTCCTTTCCAAGGCGAGACCTTGAGATCGTTTGAGCCCAAACGGTCTCAAGTCCTCAGAGGTAGACAAGAGATGGACATGCTGCTGTTTTGGTTGTTTTGTAGTAGAGTCCTAGAGTCATCCCTGTACTCTCAGGTCCTCAAAGGCATTTTGACGTTGTTTTGCGATGTATAGCTGATGAAGTTTTGTATATCCTGCTTCCGGCCGGATGTTGCCGTTATGTATGTATGAACATGTGATGAACTCATATGATGACAAGACAGCTAATATGTTAAGCTGTGAACACGTATCAAGGCTTGTAATTGTTTTTATAACATGTCTTCTTACAAGATGAGGATCTGAATGTAATAGTTTCTTGGTTTATCTACTTTTTGAAATTGGTTTGAATTAATCCGTGTTTTGTTAATAGATGGTTTATGGTGTTTTCCGCACATTTTTGCGTGACACCTCGTTGTCTGTGTGATAGCGGGATGTGTCTCCACACAAATAGACAATTTTTTGGAGCCCATGTAGGGGGCATGAGAGGATGTCTGGTGGTAGACATGCTTGCTCCCATTGTGGAGCAGGACGAAGATATTTCTTCGATGCCATCCCATTACCTAAGAGAAGGCGTTCCAAGAAGTGATCCATGAAATCAACAATCAGTGGTTTGCTTCTCCTTCAACGCCAACAACACCATCAATGCTCATACTACCTCTATACCTCATCCACTTCTACCTATTTTCTATATTCCACCACCACATCCTTGAGGTAGATGACCAGATGGAGTAGAGGTCAAACTATTGTGCTCGTCACGTCCTTGAAGTGACATGGAAAGAGAAATTCCATGAAGAAGTGAGCAGAATAGTGGCTGCCATGGGAAGGAGCACAAACCATGTGAAATGGCTCAGGAAGACTGCCATTGAGGTGCCTGATATACCTGGTTCAATGTCATGGAGAACAGTGAGGCCCTCATGCCAGGCAAGACTATTGTAAAAGATCAACAACAGTGGTTGTGGTCCAAGATAAAATGAACCAATATAACTGTAGAAGATATAGGTTATGGGCACCTTGGTAGAGAAAGGAATCATCCTTCTATGCATAGGGAAAGGATTGGTGGGCAGAGCATGCTGCAACACAAAATAAAAAAAGTTAAAACCGATACTGTTGGGTTATGGTTTTAGTAATACATGCCCAATCAAATATAAATCATCAATATTTATCAAAACTATACTTCTCATCACTCGACACAAATTTCTAGTTCCAGTAGTCTATCCAAGGAAGTCTTACTAGTCAGTTACTACTGATGGTAACATTGAATCCCTCAAGTTAATGCATGCATTTTAGTTCCTCAAACTTCCACTAACAATGGTCACCATGTTCCTTGGTCTCCCAAAACTCACTAGACACAAAATCCAAGGCCTGGAAGCTTGTGAAATCCACTGACATGTTCCTTGGGTGTCTTGACAAGAGAAGAAGTAGTTGTCAAGCTGAGCTGTCTCAATCTTTTGAGACTTCCCAATTGGTTTGTTCATAGTAGCACATGCAATAGCTGCACCAGTCAATGAAAACCTTATTGCTGGAATCAAGAATTTAACCACAAAATTGAACTAATCCTACCTCATGACCATGATCAACAACTATCACTGTTGAGTTATCTATATGAGACGTCACTATCCAGATACCTTGAGGTCGTGTAGTGCTCATGTACTGCTACCAGTGGTGGTGGGGTCAAGTGGGAGAATATTGTGTTTCCCTACCTACCACCTTCTCTCCCTCTTTTTGATCTGAAACTAGGGGTGGCAATCGGGTTCGGGTTGAGAGGGTTTTATTCCAGGTCAACACTTTTTAGCTAGACCCTAAACTTGCAAAAGATGGATTTTTGGGTCGAAACCCTTGACCCTAACCTGACCTGCAAATAATTTGGGTCTATCGGGTTTGACCCAAAATTCCAAATATCAAGAATATAGTTTAAAAAAATACTATGATTTGTCTGAAAAATGATAAATTACAAGCATAATCAACAAATTTCATTGTGAAAAACATACAATGTGGTTGAGGAACACATATAAATCTTATTGTAGTTTATTTGAGCATTTTAAACAAAATTCACAATATAATTAGTATAATAAATCATACAAATTAATGCAAAATCAATTAGAATTGTCAAAATAAACTTCATGACTAATGGATTAGTAATTTAATGTCATTAGGTGTTTAAAACTGTAGTATTTTTTATTTTATTTGAATATGTAATTGTCAATTTCGGGTCAATCAGGTCATTTCAGGTCTAAAGTTCAAACTTGGACCCAACCATAAACTAATTTTTGATTCTTTGGGTTTGGGTCAATTTCAAGTCGGTTAAAAAAACCTTAGACCCTCACCCACCTAAATTTTTTGGATTTGAGTCGGGTAATTTGGGCCGCATATTGTTTTTCCAGCCCTATTTGAAACAAACATAGATCAGCAAGGAAGGAAGGGAGAAGAATCTCTATTTTTAATATAAAAGCCAATCTCAAGTCTCACCTCTCCCCCATATGACATGAGCCCAAAGTGGATTCAAACACCGTTATTGATTCATGCTTACTTTCTGTCCATATGATGCAATCTCAAAAGGCCTAGGGACATGGTCAGATTGGGTGGAGGCAAAAGTCAACACCAAGGTGACCAAAATATTCTTCTAGGGAATCTCGTCTACAACTAGATCAAGCTAGTTGACCAGTAGTGGTACCTTCCAGATGGCTGAATTCAGTAGTAGTGAATTGTATCAGCCATCTCCTTGCCGTTGGTGGGGCTACTGGATGTCACACTTCTTTTGCAACTCATGATGGATGAACACCAAAGTTCATGCTCTTCCTCATGGACTGTAGCCACTAGTGTGTTGTCGGGGTGTTAGACACACAGAAGCAGATCCTGCTAGCCATCATGGCTACTGCATAAGTATCTTGCCATGCTGCCACTCCTCATGGTTGTGGTTCCTGAGTTAAAGATCACTTACTTTCAAGGGTGATGGAGCGGCTACAACTTGAGAGAGATGCAACATATATTATCAATAGGTAAAAATAATAGAGATCATGGCCAAATAAAAACAACATTTTCTTATGGTCCATCTCTCATGTCAAATTTTTATGAAATAAGTTTGAGTTGCACGCTGCACTGTGATGGAAAAATCATTCTTTCAAGATTAATGAGAATATATACAATTATCAGACAAAGTGAGGAACAAATAGTGAAATGTGGGTTGATTATTTGAGGTAAAGCACCATTTTATGAGAAGTACACTATGTCATGTATATAATGTGGCCACTGGATAGATGAGGATGCTACAAATGTCTACAAACAAATTATATAATGCCGATGTATGTCACAAATGCAAATGAACACACAAATGCAAATGAGCACACAAATGCAAATGAACACACAAATAAAAATGAGCATTATATACATGACAAGTCCCACTTTTAATGATAAAAACATAGATTATAAGAGCCCTTTTTAATGAGAATCAATGTACTGCCTTTGCCACATGATTGAGATGTATATATAGCGAAGAATAAACCCCATATGTGATTTTCCAGTTTAAGGACCTATTTAATAAATTTATGTATTTCTATATGTTCCCCATCATTACTTTGATATCTTTGTAATAGACTGATAGTAACCATTTTCTTTATCGTAGCATGTAGACAATTGTGATAAGTCTCCTTGCCCTACTAGTTGGATTACACTTTCCTTTAATCGTACCTTTTTATGGTTCAAAGAGCCATAAAGTAGAATGATATCTCGTTGTTATATAATCTACTGTAGATCTATATTTAAATTTATGGAATATCTCTTACTTTAGTTTTTTAGCAGGCAATATCGAAGTCAATATTATATCTTCACCATAACCTAGGCCTTCTTCTGATAGGTGTAAATTAAATTTGACTCTTTCCTAAGCCACTGCAACCAATGGTAAGTCATTGTAGAGTTTGTCAAGGATTGCAAGTCCAATAGTAGATACTATATCATGAGTGGGAAGAGTCTAGCTATAGATATTGTATCATGAGTGGAAATCCAACATTGCAAAAGCTCATGTGGTTCTTCTGGGTCTGCATAGGAGATGTTGTGGTAACTACCACCTCTATTATTATGGGCTACATTCCTCTTATGCTCATATTTGGAACATCATGTTTCAAGTGTTAGTGAAAATTTTGGGTGCGCCATGTTTGTCTCACAAGGGTGTGTCATGTTGAGTTTGGGTTGTATGTTTGTATGTTGCATATGATTGAAGTTAAAAGTTATATATGACATTATTTATTATAAGAAATACGAGTTCTCTTTATATATTTGCAGCATCATGTTGATTATGATTTATGTCTTGATTTTGTTAAAAAAACGGGTCTACTGAATTTTGATGTGCCAGTGGGAATATGTCATTTCTTATTGTCATTTGTTAGGCATTATATGTATATACACGTCGTACATGTATGTCACCTATTAGTTGTAAAATAATTACATTTTCCATCACGTTCTCAAATAGGTGACACAAGTTGATGTGATTTTTTGAAAGTGGGTGATGATTAATGGTGTCACCTATTGTTATGTTTTAGAATATGAAAAGCACTAATAGGTGACATTTATTCCACATAGATTACATAGTGCAAAGCCCACACTTAATAGATGCATACATGTTTTGAGTGATAGGTAACCATGCCACTCTTTTGCTTAAAAGTTACATGCTTCGTTGTCACCTATACCCCATTTTTTAGTAGTGATATACACAGACTGTGTATTTCATGGATGTATTAAAAATGGAAATTTTGGCGATTATTCGAGGGACTTCAAACATTTGTACATTTCCCAAATAGCATTGTCAATGAGACCGTTAGTCATCTGGCAGTCAAGCTACTTTGATATGTTGCTATTATACTCATCAAGTTTAAACCTGTGGAAAGGTTAATTTGTCAAAGACTCTTGGAGGAGAAGAAGAATGTTAAAATCATGTATAGAAGAAGAAGAGCTAATGTGGTTTCCAACCAGTTAGCCAAATGGGCGTCAAAGCAAGACGTGAAGATACATACTTGGAGTGATTGACCAACCTTCTTTTATAAGGATAACATACTGGAATGAAGCCTAAAAAATAATGCTTATGACTTAGCTGACCACCCCATTATTAGGAGGACTTGAGATACAAACGTCTTGGAGTGAAAAAATGTATGATTTTTTATTCTGATCTAATATTATTCGTTTGGATCAGATTCAGATTTTGTTGTACAATATCTATCGGATATTGGTTTGGATATAACATAAAACTTTTGTTTTTGGATTTGTATATCAGATATAACACTATCTTCTTTATATTTGACACATTTTCAAACATTGTTCACCTCTACAACTTCAATTGATGGACTGCCCTTGATGAAATCTGGTGTCATACATGGAGATTGGAGCTTGTTTGTCGAAGCGGTCGTGCATCCTTGCCTCCTTGCTTTGTGGGGAGACAAGCAAAAGGCATGTGATCCCTGTGTGAGTTTCTAGGATTGTCTGCAGTTATCCTGCTTGTGAGGAGGAACTAGGATGTGTACTCTGATAATTAGGCTTCTTAATATCAGCCTAGGGAGTATGTTGCAGGAGACGCTTGTATGTACCCGGGATGGGTGCATGGCTAGAGAGAGGGATGACGATGCGACCAGTGACACCACCAAGTAGAGCACAAGTTGGAAGGGGTACTATCGAGGTACCAAAATTGGGGTTCCTCATTGCCCTAATTGGGATTCCCAGATTAAACAACTTTTGGGTAGTTGGACGTGATGGGAAGAAGTGTCACCATGACTAAGATTATGGCATCGAGGACCACTACGACTGTCTGATGAATATGTGATTCAAGTTGATGATCTATTGTCAGCCTGAATCCACCCGACTTATTCTTCACGGCTACTTCAGAGGCATCCCAGAGAACATGCTCAATGTACTAGAGCAACAACAAGACTAATCTAGAAGGAGAAATTCCCAGTGCCCGTGTGGATCATGTATCCATCCGCCAACAACAATCCTTGTGCGCCACTGAGAATTCTGTTAGAGGGACCTTATATTGTCCCTTTTAGAATTTACATTGTTGCTCGGATGGTATAAAGGGTAGTAAAGGTTTCACACGTATGATCTCTCATCTTAATAGATCACACCTTTCCAGTGAGGAGCGTTGTACCATGTTGCGGGAGCCCTTCAAAAAGGCTATGGCTTATTTCTTGTTGTAGATGAGACCTTGAGGGTCCTTTATTTGTGGTAATGTGGGAAGTGTATGAGGATACAAGCCACGAATCGTGTCTGGCATCATGATGACAATATTGTCTGGGTCACTAATGAGACATGAGAGATTGAAAGTCACATTGCAGGCATCTGAAAACCTCTCCAAAAGAGTTTCAAGATATCTACTAACATGGAGGGGCTGATCCTGGATGCTGAGCTTCTCGATCGGGTCTTTAGAACACCTATCACCACAGTGAAGAGCGTTCCTCATAGTTGTCGACTTGCTTTATCTCACACATTGAAGACATCTCTTTACAACGTGATTGTTGATCCAGAATTTGTATCTCCTTGGGTGAGATTGCTGCTTCCACGTTGTACTTTGCAGGTGTTCCGTCCTTAGAACTGACGGGATAGCAGGTTCGACAATAGAAGTCTCTACAACAACATCTCATTCTTAGCTCTCTTTCTACATGGAGAGAAGTTGATGATATTTCTAGGCTAGTGAACAAGGTGTTAAACACTCCTAGACGTGAGAATATGGACCATGACAGTGGCTACACTAGGGAGGAAGATAAAAAAGTAAACTCCAACTTTAGGCAGTGCTTTCCCAAGGTTGTAGATGGTCATTTTACAACAGTCGTAAAAGTATTATCTTTATTATGTGTGTCACCGTACAATGAAGATACTATAAGGATTTTATAGGCATAACACCCGTACAAGCCACCTACTTCCTTGTCAGATACTCTTTCTTCTGAAGCTCCCCTGGTAGAGGAAGTTGACACTATTCTTGCATGTATCAAGTCTTTTCCTAAAGGAACTTCATGTGGTAGTGACAGTTTGAGGGCCCAACACATCTTTGATGCTATGTGTGGAGAGGGGTTTGTTTTGGCCACTAACCTACTACATGCAATCACCCTCATGGTTAATTTATAGTTGGGAGGGAGATGTCCCTTGTGCTTGGCAGAGTTTATAGCTTTTGCGTTGCTTACACCGCTACTTAAGCCGGACAACGACATATGCCCCATCACAGTTGGTACTATTTGGAGGCGCCTAATGTCTAAAGTTGCTATTATAGGAGTGAGTAAAGATATGGCCAAGTATCTTAATGACTTCCAATTTGGAGTGGGTATATCTAGTGGGGCATATGCTATTTTTCACAGTGTGAACAAAGTGTTGAACACACGACATAGAAATGGTTCTCTATCCATGCTCACAGTGGATTTTTCTAATGCCTTCAATCTAGTCGATAAGTCCGCCATATTCCATGCGGTGAGGACAAGGTGTCCATCTATTTACTTATGGGTGGAGTTCTTGTATGGCCATGCAACAAGGCTATACCTTGGGGACAAACATATATGGTCATCTACTGGGGTGCAACAAGGTGATCCTTTGGGTCCACTTCTTTTTTCACTTGTACTGCATCCACTTATCCATCATATTAGGGATAGATGCAAGCTTCTTCTTCACGTGTGGTATCTCGATGATGGAATAGTCATTGGGGTCACAAAAGAGGTGGCTAAGATTTTGGGTATCATTCAGCGACATGGACTAGATTTGGGTCTGATTTTAAATATTCATAAAACTGAGCTTTTTTGGCCTACATGTGATGGTAGGAAGGTTCACAAAGAGTTGTTCCTGGCAGATATTAAGAGACCTTTGTTAGGGGTTTCTTGGAGGAGTTGTTAGTAGAGACATAAATGTTATTGAGGGTTTGGCCATAGAGAGGGCTTCTGAAGGTTGTTGAGTTGAAGCATCTTCTTCCTCAGTTGGGTGATCTCCAGAGTGACTCCTTTTGCTCCGTTTGTGTATGGGTATTGTAAAATATTTATCTGTCTTGAGGACTTGTCAACCTATGTACATGGAGGAGGCAACAATATTGTTTGACAGAGGCTTACTAGGGTCCATTGAAGACATTATAGTTTGTGGAGATCCCTTTTTCAGAGACCTCCAATGGAGGGTGGCTTCATTACCCATTCGTCTTGGTGGACTGGGACTATATTCAGTAGTTGAGGCTTCCTCGTACGCTTTGTGGCATCCATGACCCAATCTTGGATGCTTCAGGATCACATCTTATGAGATAGCAAGGTTTACAGTATGGACTCTGAGTTTGATTATGATCTAGATCGTCTTCGTGTCACGATTCTCTCCTTCAACCTCAGTTGTTTTTTTGGAAAAGACATCGTCCCCCCCAAAGGCCCAAAATACTTTGACGAGTGTTCTTTTTAGTAAAATAATTGAGGATATGGGTGTTAAGTTTGACATGACCGTTAGATAGAAGGTAGTTTTTCGGTGTCTTCAAGATGATTATGCGTAAGATTTTCTCCTTGATATTCATATTGTTGGACTTAGTCTGCACATGTCACCGGTGGAGTACAGTAGTATCCTCAGATATCGTATCATGATTCCTTTATTTCCAGCCGATGAGATATGTCTAATTTGTCGTAAGGCGTGCTTGGACACTTTTGTGGAGTATGTGGTTCATTGCAAGGAGCTTCCAGGTTTTAAGTACATACACGATCTTGTTAGAGACATTCTCTTTGATGTACTCAGACATGCATATGTTGCTGCAAAGAAAGAGGCACGTGAACTTTGTAACTGATCCACAAGAGGGGAGATCCACACTTAGACCAGCTGATATTTTGATTTTTGGATGGGTCGAAGGAAAACATGTGTGTGTGGATCTGGAATGCGTTTTTCCGCTTGTGGGATTGAAGAGTGGGGCCTTTACAACCAGCCATGCTACCCTTAAAGCTGCTTCAGCCAAAGTGGTCAAGCATGAGAAAGCGTGTATTGCGAATCAACACGCCTTCATCCTTTTTGGATTTTATACTTTTGGATTCTTAGCACCAGAAGCTGTGGAACTTTTGAAGATGGTCCAAAAAGTTATGAACATTAATGTTATGGTTTCCAAGTGTATGGATGTAGTATTTCAAATGATTGATTTTACCATCCAAAAAGAACTAGTGGCTGAACTTGTTTCCCGCTTGTCTTATGTTTCGATGTAAATTTTTATGAAATTATTTGGAGATAGGGAATAAACTGAAACAACATTTTGTTTGAGGGTAATGTTTAGAACTTTCCAATTAGGCCATGTCTAGTTGTATTACATTTATATGACTACTTGGGGGGATACTTAGACAGAAGGCCCATCGTGTGTTTCTGCTTTATATTGGGTATATTATCAGATTGTGTAGAGCCCAATGTGGTTCCAGAGAAATCTAGCTAAGACACAATCCTAGGAAGACACCTTGAGTCTTTGCTGTCGCAAGTGACAACCTTGTGGTAGACCGAGCTAGTTCAATACCTAGTTAAGGACCTAGAAAACCTTAAGATGACAATTTGGTGGATTAATATAAAGTGATTTCTACTTGAGTACAACTAAGCAAGTTCTTGAGAAAACATAGTGATATCTGTAAGCCAAAACAGAACACTGGCTAATGAATGATTCTTTTTGAGTTGACGTGCTTCCAGCAAGGCGTGACGTGGACAACGAACTTGTTTTTTTTTTTTGCCATTTAATTAGTCAAATAATCACTACCCAGATGGGCAATTCGTATGCCCAGAACTGGGAAACCCAAAACTCAACCTATTTTCCCGTAAAAGGTGAGGAGGCTTCATTGATCTGCCTCCTCGTCGGGCCAAAGCCGAGGGTGATAAACTCACATAGATATAGTTAACTATCACCCCCACAAGTAGTTTGAGTAAACCTCCCAAAACCCACTTCCATACATCACAAAGATGATCTAACAACGCTCTAATTTGTTGAACAGCCGGTTCCGATCTGCATAAACTAATTATTTCTGTGGAAGATCTCTATAGTTGTTAGAATTAATGGAAATATTCTCCAGACAGCCCCAAGGAGCAAGATCTCTTGCTGCTTTGTTGCACTCACGTCAGATCTAGAAGATTGCAATTCTATGTTCTGTTACGTCCTTCCTGAAGAGGCAGACAGTGGTGAACAACCTCCACGGAGTGTCAAAAGATCCACAAGCCAATTCATGACAACTTCTTAGAGTCCGATGCAAAAACGTCAGAACATCCTTACTTCCAAAAGCTGAAGGCTAAATCCCAAAGCTTGACAGAGATGGGTCAAGGAGTCAAGAGTAAATGATTTGTCTCGTAAGAAAGACAAATTAATATCGAAAATGTTCTGGTCATGTTCAACACCCCTCACGCATGGGTGCTACGCGGGGCCGTCTGTGTGGCTGGGTGATTTTGTTGGGGGAGAAGTTGATTTGGAGTGTATGATGTGGGGGGTTTTAACTGGATAGGTAGGTGAAGGTTGTGTAATTGATAAATAAATTTGTTTTATTTATAACTTTTAAACCGTGATACATTTTTTGACAAAACAAAAACTATTGCATTTGTTATGAAAAATAAATTTTAACAAAACTAATATTGATACATTTTTTACAAAAAGTACAAAAATGATATGAATATGTGATGTGATGAGAGAAAAAATTATTTTATTTATAATTTTTAAACCATGATGAATTTTTAAACGAAATAAAAACCATTAAATTTGTAATAAAAAATATATTCTAACTAGAGTAATGTTGATATACAAATGGCTGAAAACGTCCAAAAGGACAAAATAGCGTCAAAAAATGGCTAAATAACGCCTAGCGCCCAAAAAGGCTAAAATTCTTAGGTGACAAACAAACTTGTTTGGACGCTGTTACGTTATTTTTTTGTTGTCAATACCTTATTTAGACACCATCTTTATATTTATGAGTGTCAATGAACTATTGTGGGCGTCAATTAACTATCTTTGGGTGTCATTAGCCATTTCTGGACGCCATTACGTTGTCATTGGGTGTGAAGTACCCTTATACCTTATTTAACGCGTAAAACCATATTTGGGCACCATTAAGTTGTTCTTGGGTGTCAAACAAACCTATTTGGACATCACTATATTGTTTTGGTTGTTAGTACCTTATTTGAGCGTCATCTTTACATTTTTGGGCGTCAATGAACTATTTTGGGGTCAATTAACTATTTTTGGGTGTCAATAGTCATTTATGGGCGTCTTTATACTTCAGGGTGTCAATGAACCATTTTGGGCATCGGTTAACCATTTTTAGGTGTCAATTAGTCATTTCTGGGCGGCATTAAGTTGTTATTAGGTGTGAAATACCCTTATGCCATATTTAACGCGTAAAACTATATTTGGGTGCCATTAAGTTATTCTTGGGTGTCAAATAGACCTATTTGGACGTCATTATGTTGTTTTGATTGTCAATATCTTATTTGGATGCCATCTTTATACTTCTGAGTGTCAATGAATCATTTTGGGTGTCAATTAACATTTTTGAGTGTAAATAGCCATTTATGGGTGCCATATCGTCCAAAAATGACTAAATAGTGTCCAAAAATTGCTAAAATTCTTGAGTGTCAAACAAATCTATTTGAGCGTCGTTACATTATTTTTGGTTGTCAATACCTTATTTGGGTTTTATCTTTTTAGTTCTGGGTGTCAATGAACCATTTTGAGTGTCAATTAACCATCTTTGGGTATCAATAGCCATTTTTGGGCAACCCTATGTTGTTTTTGATTGTGAATTACCTTAATTATTTGGTTGTCAATTATCTTAGATTGATTTAGCAAGTACAATATTTATTTGGGTGTCATTTTTATACTTTGAGTTTCAATAAACTATTTCTAGGCGTCAATGAACCATCTTTGGGTGTCAATTGACTTATATATATATAACATTTTTGTATTTTTTTTCTCAAAAATGTGTTAACATTAGTCTTGTTAGATTGTATTTTTTATAACGAATCCAATGAGTTTTGTTTCATTAAAAAAATTCATTACTTTTTTTGATGACGTGATGTCTGTGTGATGGCGAGTGTACGTATCTTTTACCCGCAATAACATCTTCCTTTCGATCATAGCATAGACGTTTGGTATCAAATCAAAATATTAATTACTGACATGTATGCTGCTAACAACCGTCTTTGCGAGAATATCGTGCACAATTCAGGAATTCGCTAGATCAAAGTTGAACGTGCCACTTCAATCTCGCCCGTCATTTGAGCTTGGACAGTTGGACGTCTATTTTGGCTTCTGTTGCCTACACAACAGAAGCGCGGCAGCAACAAGTGACCCACTTGCTGCGAGCTAACGAAATTTATTTGACGGTCTGATACTTGTCATGAGGCCTGGATTCGCCGGGTAGCTCGTCAATTCAGGACAATGTTTCGGTCCAAGCATATGGTTTAATACACAGATCTTAATGTGTTAAGCAGACGGTAGCGGCTTCTCGAATTGCTGGTTGAATATCAAATTCATACAGTATATTGGAGGCGAAACTAAAGCTTATATCGAACCTCTACAGAAAGGGGTCCTGGTGTATCGGTTGTCTTTCTAAGAACCGGACAAACTTAAATTATGGCAGTGTATGTATTCTTTACCAGTTATTCCGCTCCATCGTTCCCTCTAACGAAGGGTGTGTTTGGTACACTGACAAAAAAGTGGAAAGGAAAAACAATAGTGAAAGACAAAGAAAAACCAGAAAATGTGCTGTTCAGTTATAAATGTATGGGAACAGAAGGGAAGGGGGGAAATTAGCTAAAAAAGTTGTTTGTGACGTAGATACCTGAAAAGGATAAGGGGAAAAATAATCATACCAATATGATCGAGATAGCATATAGCTTTGGCCGGGAATTTATACTTGAGTATTATCTTTTTGATGGAGAACTTAAGAATTTGAGAAAAATTGATTGTTTGTGAGAAACTTTTATCTGAGGGTGATAAATATTTCGCAGCATTTTTTTTAAAGAACAAATTCCTAGTAGAAAAAACAGGACCAAACTCGTGGCTGGAAATTTTGGTGTAATGGAAAAAAGTACACTTCTAGAAAGATATTTTTACTTTGAGAGAAACTAATTTTGGATTGAAACCTACATTTGCTTGGAGGGAGCCAAATATGTCAAGGGAATTTATCCTTCGTGGAAAACATATTGAACATGAACACAGTTCTGAAAGAAAACTCATACCTAGAGGAAAATAAACTTTTATGAGAAATTATTACTTAAATAGAAATAAATTCTTGGAAGAAAATCTTGTACTAGGATAGAGATAAATGTGTGATATTATACTTGAAGGAAACACATTTCACAGTGGGAAATTTTTTTAATTTTTGGTAGATTTTTATATATGTTGAGGAAGATAATTTTTTTTTGGGGGGGGGATAACTTTGTTTGGAGAGAACCAAAATTAATTAGGAGTCCTTGTTAGGTGAGACCAAATATATGTTGAAGAGATAAGTTACTTTGTAGATGCATTTCCCTATCATTCTCCAATCTCCATCCTTTTATATAGGAAGAAATGACGAAAGATATCTCTATACAGATTTTTCATGAATGAATTTTCCTTCTGCATCAACTTGCTGCTAAACAGCAATAGTGGTTTCCCTTCTATTTTGCCTCCATCACGTTGACGTATCACGGACAATCTAAAATGGATTTTAGTTGGCCAATATTATCTCAAATTCTCCACTCTATCATCAAACAATCATAAACCCCTCACATGTGGGTTCTTGATTTACCCACTTAATTATATTACTGTCTCTTTCTTATCACTTCTATTTCCATAGTCTCTGTTAGATGTAGTTGGTCATATGTTCTCTCTTGTGGCCTCAACCACCACTACCCCCTCCCTCCACCTTTTTTTCTAGCCATCCTCTCTAATAGAAACTAAAAGGAGAGAGAAGACACGTGGGAGAGAAAAATACAAGAGAAACGATATACAGAGGCGGAATGAGACCCCAAACCGGACGACTATTGTCATTTTGCTCGTATGGTTCACTTGCTCACCTACCCATCCAGTCCTACATGTCTGTCATTCACGTGAGGGGAGAGAGGGAGAGAGAGAGGGAGAGAGGAGTGGAGAGAGGAGAATGGAGAGAAAAAAGTGTTTGTAGGAGAGAGAAAAAAGATAACATATTTTTGTTAATAACTTTTAAACAGTAATGATTTTTTTGACAAAATAAACACTATTGTACTTCTTACAAAAATATGCTACAACAAGATCAAGTTTGACATATTTTGAAAAAATATAATATACAATCTAAAAAATGAGAATTAATATAAATGTAAAAATTAAAAGTAGAGGATGGATAATTTTTTATAACGCTTGAACCATAATGAATTTTTAAATAAAATAAAAAAGAATGGGATGCTACCAAAAAATATTTTAAAAGAAGACTAATGTTAAGATACTTTGATAATATTTTTTTAACAAAATAATCATAACGCATGGGATAACATGTTATAACATAGAATAACACGTGTTATAATGTGATTGTGAAAGTAAAAAAAGGATAAAAATTTGTTTTGTTTATAATTCTCAAACCGTAATGAAATTTTGAACGAAATAAAAACTGATGAGATACAAAAAAAATCCTTTAAAATAAGACTAATGTCCACATACTTTGATAATGAATTTTTTAATGAAATAAATACAACACATGAGATACATGTTATAACATAAGAAAAATTATTTTCGGACCAATTGTACGTTATCTCAGTTTCAGTTTATTTTTTAAAGAGTGAGAAGATATGAAAATAGGAGGGAAGTAGTGTCATACGTTATCTCCGTCCAAATGAACGCTATATGCGGTCTGATTGTACATTATCTCATGTTCAAATTATTTTCAAAAGTGAAAAATTATGAAAAATATGAGGGAAGTAGTATCGAACGTTATCTCCAATTAGAATGTAAGTTATGTTTTTTTGAGATCAACTATAACTATCTTTATTATTCATGTGCCAAATCGACATAATAAAGTTCAACAACACTTAAAGAGAAATTACTGGATTGACGAACAGACTCCCTACTTTTAGTAGCCTCCTGCGCCAACAAGTGGGCCACTTCATTAGACTGACGCCTATAGAAATTAAAACTTATGCTATTAAAGGAACTGTTGAGGAATCCAATATCATTAAGGAGGATTCCCAAAGGGTCTGGCCTTCATTCTCTAGAATTGATGCAATGGATGATCATTTTCGCATCTGATCCTACAATTAGATTGTCCATATTTAGTTCAACACTCCTTCACAAGCCTTCCTTGATTGCCCAGGCCTCCGCGCATGGTACATTGATGAATGAACCCTTCCACAGGCTCATCGTGTGAAGAACGGTACCGTTTGAGTCTCTCCAAATAGCATCTGCTCCACCCACTCCTTGCTCATCGACTGTTGCATCGTAATTCATTTTGACAATTCTTGGCACCGATGGTATCCACGATTGGACTTCCCTAATGGTTGGGGTCACAGTGCCTTTTCCATTGGAGTCCCAGTGATCCTTGATGAGGGCAAGGAGATAGTCATGCATCATGATAGGATTTCTGACCTTGTTGCTGATGACAATGTCATTTCTCCTATTCCAGATTGTCCAGAGAGAGTCAATTATGTATTTATCTTCCTCTATCTTCCCAGATATTGTGAGGTGGTGTATCGCGTCACCTATTAGTCAAGTTTTTGTCTCCCTTACCTTTGTATGAATATGCCTTGGGGTTCCCTTCCACATCTCCCATGCCTGAGAACATCTTAACAAGAGGTGTCAGGTGTCTTCCTTCTCTACATTGCAGATGGTGAAAAAGTCAGTGGGATGATAGAATCTGTCATACAATCTACCTAAAGTAGCCAGTGCCCTTGAGAAACATCTCCATAGGAAATGAGCGACCTTTGGAACCAGTCCATGATGCCACACCGCCCTCCATCGGTCTCCCGTAGCCTCCTCCGCTAGCTTAGATGTCCTCTGCTTCTCCTAGTTGGCTAGCCAGTAGGCCGATCTAACTGTGTACTCCCCTCATTTACTCAACCACCAGAAGACTGCATCTCTCTATCCAGACTCACTGATTGGGATGGTTAGGATCTTCCTAGTATTTTCTTCTGAGAACATATTATTACTTAAGCTCACATCCCAATCGATTACCTCATCGCACATCAACTGGCTTACTTGAGAATAAGTGTTACAACTCACTCCTTGCACCTTTTCAATGCTTCCCCCTACGCCCGAGACCCAGTTATCAGTCCATATATTAATTTGTCTTTTGTCCCCGAATCTCCATTGAATTCCTTCCAGGATGATATGCTTTGAGTTCCATATACTTCTCCAGGTATAACTTGGATTGTAGCCCTGGCGTGCCTTCAAAATGATATCATTTAGCAAATACCTGCCCTTAAGGACTCTGTATACAAGGGTGCCTGTGGTATAAGTGACATATTTGCTTTGCCAGGGGAGTTTGATTAAAAACACCAAGATTTCTGAAGCCCATGCCACCTTGGTTCTTTGGTATGCACAATTTCTCCCAGCTGATCCAGGAGATCGTTCTCTCTGTCCCTTTTACCCCCACCCAAATCTAGCAATACAACTATTAATTTCATCCAATAGACCAGAAGGGAGTTGGAAGATACTCATTATGTAAGATGGTATTACTTGTGCTACCGCTTTGATTAGAACTTCTCTCCCTGCCTTGGACAACAATTTTTCTTTCCAGCCTTGCAGCTTCCTCCAGATGCATTCTTGAACAAAGGCAACATTTGCTTTTTAGACCTCCCAACCGCAGTGGGTAAGCCCATATATTTGTCATGTTTGTCCACTTCCTTGATATTTAAAAGCTCCTTGATTTCCTCTCTCCTCCCATGATGAACTCTCTTACTGAAAGTGATTTTAGTCTTGGATAGGTTGATCTTCTGCCCTAATGCCTATTAATATTGGCTGATAATTTCAGCTAACTTTAGACATTCTTCTTTGGTCACCTTCGAGAAAAGGATTGAGTCATCTGCAAAGAAAAGGTGATAAATGTGAGGTCCATGGCGACTAGCCTTGATGCCATGGATACATTTTTGTTGTGCATCTAAATTAAGTGAGGTAGAGAAAGCTTCATCACACAAGATGAAAAAATAAGGTGAAAGAGGGTCTCCCTTCTATAGTTTGTGGGTTGGTTGGGTCTTCCTAGTGCGTTCCCCATTTGTGGTAAAAGAATGAGAGACAGATGACATGCAGTCCATCACCTTCTTCCTCCACCTTTTCCTAAATCCTAGTTTCTCTTGAACATAGTCTACAAACTTCCACTCCACCTTATCATATGCCTTTGTCATATCTAGTTTGAGAGCAATGTGTCCATGTTTCCTCCCCTTATCCCCCTTCATAGTGTGAAGCATTTCATAGGCAATTAAAACATTATCAGTGATGAGCTTGTCTGGGATGAAGGCACTTTGATTTTCAGAAATCATTCCATCCAGTAGAGGTTTCAACCTGTTGGCCATGGCCTTGGAGGCAATTTTATAGATGACATTGCAGAGGCTAATAGGTCTAAATTTTGTGATCTTAGTTGGCTTCTGGACCTTTGGTATCATCACCACCAGTGTAGAGTTCAGTTATGAGATACCGCTGTCTGATTCCTACCAACCCTTTATGTAGTTTGAGACATCTTCCCCAACTATGTGCCAATATTTTTAGAAAAAGAGGGCCTTCATGCCATCTACTTCGAGAGCTTTATTGGGGTGCATATGTTTAAGAGCTTCTTTGATTTCAGCATCCGTGAAGTCATTTTCTAATTGTTCTTGCAGAGGCTTGTCAATTTTCATGGAGATACCCTTAGTTGTCGCCTCCCACCATGATGGGTTAGAGGTCTGGAAAAGTTTCTAGAAAAAGCCATTGATAATCTTCCCAATCTCTTCTTCATTGGTCTTCCACTGTCCATCTTCATTCTTTAGGCCCTCAATGTTATTTCTCTTTCTACATTGAGAAGCTTTATGGTGAAAATAAGCTGTGTTTTTGTCTCCTGACTTCATCTCGTTGACCCGGCCCCTGGCGTGTCAATATGCCTCGTCCTTCCTATTCCACTCCTACAATTTAGACGCTATGTGTGAGCATCTCTCAAGCATTGTTCTGTCTAGAGTGTGCTATTGAGCCTCTACAAGTTTCACCTCTAGCTCTTTAATTTTCTTTTTCATGTCACCATATTGCCCTGTAGCCCACTCCTTTAGCTTTGCGCCACACCACTCCATTTTCTGTGGCAGACTAGGCATCATTGTTCCTCTCAAGACTATCAGATAACTTCCTCGCACTGTCCGTCCTCCACCCACATGGGTTCAAAGAAAAATAATTGTTGACTCTTATATTTCTTTGCAATTCTTCTCTCTGTGTGGATGACGACTGGCACATGATCAGACTCGTATCTCGGTAGAAGAACCACCCTAGCATGATGGAATTTAATTTCCCACTTAGGACAAGCTAAGGCCCTATCCAGTCTCTCCTACAACTAGGTTTCTAGAGTAAGTCCTCTTTGCCACGTAAAGATATTCCCATTGTAGCCCAAATCCACAAGGTTACAATCATTAATAACAATCCTGAAATCTTGAATGTAACACCTTAGTTTTGGAGGACCTCCCCTTTTCTCATCATTGGATACTATTTCATTGAAGTCTCCAAAGAAAATAACAAGTAGGCTCGAGTCATTCTTTATTTATCGCATAAGATTCCATGTCCTGAACTTCTGTTGTTGGTCCTCCCAGCCATAGATACCCACTTCTATCCAAGCATCATCTGTCCCCTCATCACTAACCTCACAGTAGCAATGATGCTGAGAATTTGACTTCATGAAAACATCCACTCCCTTCCAATAGAGTCTCATACCACCTACTCTTCCATTACTAGCCAGGAAAATCCCTTGTGTAAAACCACACTTTCTTTTCACTTCCTCTCGGTCCGTAGATGAAATCATAGTCTCCATGAGGAATACTATGTTTGGTCTCTCCCTCTAGCACCATGACCGAAGAGTGTTTACCGTGTCAGGGCGGCCCATCCCCTGACAGTTCCAGATGAAGATTTTCATTGCTCTTCATGGGACTGGAATGTCCCAACCTCCACTACTTGGACTAATTGTGTCCCTGGAAAACTCAGCGCCATATTGTCACTTCTTGCTTTTTCCCCAGTTACCTTACAAATTCTACCTCATCCAGTTTCACTATCACACTGGTCCATCTGTCTTCTTCTTTTACCCATAATGGGTATCCATTCCACCTCAGAATCTGGGATGTCCAGTCTTTGTGCTCTAATCATCTTATACATCCATAGGGGGTCCTTCTTCTTCCTCAATTCCACCTTTCCTCTTTGGTTATGTTTCTTCCTTCCTTCTTGTCTCCTATAGAATCTTGTTCTGATTGTACCGTATTCATCCCCAACCCAGATTGTGCCTCCGTTGTTAGCATAAGCCTGGACGCCTCTGACGGCCTGTAGTACGTTAGATTTCTCCTGTGGTGTGATGGCCTCCTCCTCTGGTTCTTCCTCCTATAAAGTTTTTGCCATTCTCATAGCAAGGAGCTCTACTTTCGATAGCTTTGTTGCCACCCCCACCATCCTATTATGACTAGCTGAGTCAGATGCCTATGACCCCACCATGTTCTTCTCGTTGTGTGAGCCTTTACTTAGTCTCTTTGGGATGTTCTTTTGCTATGCATTGGGCCCCGATTCAACCTCCTGGAAGATGTCACATAAGTTTAACTCGTGTTCTTCTTCTACGGTTTGGCCCCTGTGAATTGGTGGTATCAAATCATGTGCTACATTTTCCTGCCCTGGTCCATTATGTCCTTCTGTAGATGGACTTCTATAAGATGACTCCCCACTAGTTACCGTGCGTTCAAGCTTCTTAGACGAGGATTCCGGCCTGACCACAAAGCTTATCTTCCTTCTAGCCTGCCCACTGAAAAATATTTCCTCCTGGAGGGTAGTTCTTGGTTTATGTGGTGATTCTTTGAGCCATGTTCCCCACTATTTCTGAAACAACCGTCTCGCGAAAACAGGATTAACTAATGCGGAAGCGAATTATTTGCAGCGGATTACTGAAAATCACTGAAAATTTAAAACTTTTTGCAAAGAGATCCATTCACAGGAAAACTCTTTCATTCAGAACCAAAGTAAAACCTTACATCCTGGTTCATATATACATCTCATGTACTATTACTTATCGAGGAATACAAACATCAACTACTCTGTCTTAACTGTACACAGGTAGTATAAAACCCTCGAGGCTTAAAGCCAAAATCTCAGATCGATCCATCAAAACATTACTCCTAGGACCCGAGAGTAAAGAGACGACTCATAGGACTTTCTATATACAACTTGACAGCTCATATCCCTACCTGGGATTTACTACTGTCCCTGCTACTGCTGCTGCTGCTCTTCCTCTGTAATAGGTTCCTTGCCTTTTCGTCGGCGGTTACCTAAAAATTTAATCCCACGGGGGTGAGACAATTATAAAAATTGTCCCAGCGAGAGATATAACTCTCCGCCAGAAACATTGTTATTGTCGATAATAGAATAACACTGAGCAGTAGAATTATATTTACTCAATAGCAGGTAAATCATTGAATAAGATATGCATAGCAGTATTCTCTATGCAATCATTTCAATTATAACTTGATTAAGCAGCAAGTCATTCATTTAAGAAGGAATATGAAGAACACGTATATCATTTATCCAACTATGATATAATAGACCATGTATCATCAACCATTGATTCTCGCAATTCAACCCTAAGCAAATATGCTACACGGCTGATTACATTTTACAATCATACTTATGCCCTGAGGAGATGAGGTATACTGCTCATATTCCAACCGACCACGGTTACGTAAAGCATCGGTACCACACATAGGTCAATGGAAGAGCCGGATTCCCATGACCTCAACTATCTCGTTCAGTACGAGATAACATGCAGGACATCTTGTGTCTCTGCTAGATAGCTTTCCAGGGTATACTGGCAACATCACTATTAGAGTTATAGCCCATAGCATATACTCTCTTCAAGATATGGCCCGTAGCCAATGCCCAGTATTATTTTGTGGAGTCATGGCCCGTAGCCATGCTCTTATTGGGGTATGGTCCGTAACCAATCCCGTTCATAGGACATAGCCCGTAGCAATGCCTATGGGGCATAAGGATATAATTGCCCAATTACCCCCACATATTCAAAAATATGCGTTCCGAGTAAACTCATTTCACCCTTCAGCTAATTTTGACGCTGATGGATCTGTGATCAGGGCAACTACATTATATGGTATCACTTGATTAATTAAGTACATTATCATATTCTTTTAGCATCAGCCAAGTTTCCAAACATAACTTAATAAGACAAATGCTATAAAGAAAACATGTACTATTTCCATTAATCACTTCTCAGTCTTTATAAGACATGGGGATCTCAGTCCCTCATTTCAATACTGGGAATTTTCATTCCTTTGCAACTCAATGCCATAATCATATGGTTCTGGGTATTCAAACCCTTAGCTCATCATTGAGCATTATTACCACTTTTTCAGGTAATTATCACCTTCAGGTCACCTGACCAAGGTAAATATGATGCTTATTACATAAACATCTTCTCATGGCACTTAAGGCCCATTACTTCTCTTATTACCTCATACTAGGCAATAAGGTATAGCATGGCACATAAGGCCCAATAAACAATGTCAATACATAAAATGTCATAGCTCATACCTGGCTATGTTCATCATCACATCATACCTGCATGGTTAGTACAGATGATAATACATCAATTTCATATCAGCACCATGCAAAACAATATATAACATCATTATTCAAGGGTAACACCACTATTCCCTTACCAGGGTTAGGGTTTCCCATTTCTCATTAATTCAGACCCTCTTGAGTTAACCAACTTTATCTTGTATTAAGGTATTTCCCCTCTTAATACATTCCATCACAGAATACTCACCCTTAGCATATAATGCATAGGCCACACATTAGAATTGTCCATCTATCTCACATGATATGGACTTATCTTAGTTTAAGGCATAACTTTATTATAAAGTTGCCTATAAACAATCGCAATGATACACCCTCAACTAGGGTTTCACAAGGATACACCCTCAACCAGGGTTCACAATGATACACCCTCCACTAGGGTTTCACAAGGTTACACCCTCAACCAGGGTTCACAATGATACACCCTCCACTAGGGTTTCACAAGGTTACACCCTCAACCAGGGTTCACAATGATACACCCTCCACTAGGGTTTCACAAGGATACACCCTCAACTAGGGTTTACTAACATCCTAATTAGTGATTTCACATGTAGACAACCTTTTATTAAGGTTATACATTGAATCAGCCTCAATTAGGTTTATATCATGTATTGGGTCCATGCATTTGTTATGCATTAATGACTAGTACCATTAAAGGTATCTCCCACCTAATCACATTAGGTTTTCAAAAAGGTTTGGTCAATTAGACCTTCAATAACATGAGGTATCCAATTGAATTAACCAAATTGAACCACACTCAATTCTAATCAATGGAACTTCAACCAATTGGATCATCAACTCAATCATCATTTGAATCATGGCTCACCCCTCAATTGGGACTTCAATTATGGTCTGATCTCAATGGGATTAGGGTTTATAAACACCAATTAGAGCTTTGAAGTTGATTATCAATCATGCTACTAATTGTGTTTCAATTGATTGCATTGGACCTTCAACCATTGAATTCATGGAACCAATCATCAATTGGACCTATGCTCATACTTCAATTGAGTTTAATAGGTCAACCTTCAACTAATTTGACCCTCAATTGACCCTCAATTGGTCATCAATTAGGGCTTGATTCAATTGAATTAGGGTTTGGAATCGAAGATCCAACAACACTCATCAATGCAAGATTGGTTACTTTGAAACTATTGAACCATTATCCAAATTGGGTATGACCTGACCCCAAACGGTCTTGAGGTCGTTTGGATGACCTCCAAACGGTCTTGAGACCGTTTTCCCATCATATCACTCAAATCCAAGCCATCCAATTAAGGTTTGGATCATTGGATTGATCACCAAATCAACATTGCATTGTATAACAACTTGGTACCTTTATACCTTCAAACACCTAACCATATTCAACCCTAGACCTCCAAACGGTCTTGGGTGACCACCAAACGGTCTTGAGACCGTTTGGATGAGCTCCAAACGGTATTGAGACCGTTTGGCCCATCCAACATTTGGATTCTAGTGAAAAATCATCATGGATTGGTCTATCGAGTTGATCAATAGATCAACACTACATTGCAATATGATTAGTACCTTTGGACCTTCAATTGGTCAACTATACTTGACCCCAGACCTCCAAACGGTCTTGAGGTGACCCCAAACGGTCTTGAGACCGTTTGGATGATCCCCCAAACGGTCTTGAGACTGTTTGGGCTAATCAACCCAAAATCTCAAATTAGCTCATTGTGATTTCAGCACTGATTTCAATTAGGGTTAGCCCAATTGATTAGCCTTCAACTCATGACTCGTTTTGAATTAATCCATTAAATTTGGTGAGTCATTATATCACATCATTAGGAACAGTAATCCCAAACGGTCAACGCTTGGTCAACGCACTCAAACGGTCTTGAGACCGTTTGTCCAAAAAGTTCAATTAAATCAGATTGAAAATCAGCACTTAAGCCAATTAGGTTTCCCTAATTGATTAGGCTTCAACTCACGATTCCGTTGGAGTTATTCCCTCAAATTTGGAGGGTTATTAATAAACATAATTATGAACAGGAATCCCAAACGATCAACGCTTGGTCAACCATCTCAAACGGTCTTGAAACCGTTTGCTCAACCAGGTCAAGTTAATCAGGTTGAAAATCAGCACATAATTTAATCCGATTGCCCAATTGATTGGCCTTCAACTCTCGATTCCTTTGGAGTTAATCCCTAAAATTTGGAGGGTTATCAGCCTACATAATTAGGAACAAAATTCCCAAACGGTAAACGCTTGGTCAACCATCTAAAACGGTCTTGAAACTGTTTTCTCCCAAACGGTTTCAAACCGTTTGCCCTTAAATGGTTTGCTGAAACCGCATAGCCAATCAAATTAAAACGATTTGGAGTAGCTATCAAAACGGTTTTGCTTGGTAATGTTCTTTGGATAAGCATATAGGATGATTTCATCATCCCCTTCCTTCGAACAACCAAGAACAGCAACCGTTCTTGATGGAAATTGCAGCAAAGAAACAAGAGTGTATCAAATTGAAGAAATCAATCAACAAAGCATAGAGAATTGATGCAATAGCAATGTTTAAGGGTTTGAGTTATAAAACCTGCCTCCAATTGAGCTCCAAAGCTCCAAGCTCACGCCATTAATGGTGGATGAAGCTCTTACAACTCCCCCTAGGCTCGTCCTCAAGCTTTTGATTGCAAAAGTTGGCTAGGGTTGAAGGGGAGATCGAAATAAGAAGGAATCCATAATTTATTTTCGATTTCCACCATGAAATCATGGAGAACGAAGTTCAAGGGCTTACCCACAGGTTGGGGACGTGCTCCCTGCTCCTCCCTAGCTCCTTGGTCGGTTTTGCAAGCAAGGGGAAGAAGAAAATCCGAAAAAGGCCTTGGTTTGGGCTTGGAATGGCACTTTTATAAGGAAATTGATGAGAGAGAAAATGCCTTATAAAAATCCAATTAATCCCAATAAAGTGGCCGCCTCTTCCCCCTCAACTACCTTGGGTACGAGGCACCTTCCTTTCCTTTTATTCCCCTTCATTATCCTCAATTTAAAGAAAAGCAAATTAAGCACCTTAATGCTTATTATATTAATATCCCATATGTGAGTGGAAATTACTTTTCTTTATAATAAGGTGAGTGGAATTTCACCTACTTAAGATATTTTCGTTCCTTATCTTAGCAAAGGAACGTCCATACTTATTAAAAATCAACCCAAAACATTTTGTTTGAAAGCCCTTCAATTATTTTTATTCATTTTTGCCCTAAATCGAATTAGGGTTTCAATTAGGCATTATTCTTGATTATTTTAATGTCAAGATTCTCTCTCCTATAACTTAATTCAAATAAGGAGTCCCTCTCATTTTCTTTCTCTAAATGATGCTAAAAAACATTAGGGACCTTGTTGAAGTGGTAATTTGCATATTGAACCCTAGATTTTGGGTAAATTGCACATTACACCAAAACTAGGTTTTAATGCACAAGGATTGCTTTACAAGCTTAATCTTGGTGTCCAAGCTTGTGGAAACCATACCAATACATAATATTCATTCTTATGATGTCTCAACATCATAGGAACATCTTATCATGCAACATTTGCAATTTAACCCCTCAACTTGGGTAATTTGCACTTTAGTCCAAAATAAGCAAACATTGCTTCAACATTGTTCAAACAGGACCAAAATTGAAACATAAGTTCCTCTTGAGCCTTAATTACTTTTCACAAGATGAGATTAAGAATATAATCATATTTCTTAAGCAAAACACCTAGGGTTAAAGCATAACCCAGGTCAGGGATGTTACAAATTATAAACCCCTAACAAGGATTTCGTCCCCGAAATCCCAGATAAAGGGAACATATATTATTCATTCATCATATCATCATGTCTCTTCATAACACCTCATTGTTATGTAGACATCATAGAACTTTGATCAGCACAAAGTTCCTTCGCACAATATTCTCATAGAGTCAAATGAGAACTTATCTTAAAGACATATTTAGTTGTTATGTTTATGCAAAGCATAAACCCCTAACATATGATGTTCATATCATTTTATATAATCTGACTGATTTCATAGTTGACCGTTCCAGGTAGCCAATCTAAACCATCTGATAATTCTCAGATACTAGAATCTATTACCCTGGTATCAGTCACATGTGTTGAAAACACATCATATTCTCATCTTTCTTTTATTATATTTACAACTTTATTGAACAGGGATCACCTCCCTTGTTCTCTTTCTCATCATATGAGGGTCATACTTTTACTTCCTCATATACACATACTGATCTGAATTCCTATCAAATCCTTCTTTCTTGTTCTTAAGATATGATACATTTATCCATATCATATTTCCAATTTCATGATACTCTTTAGATTGTATCAGAATGATTGCTTGATCAAGGCAATCAAAAATATATCAATCTAAGAGTTTCCATACTTACTTTATCATCAATAGTTGTACACCTGATCAGGGTTTACAAGTACTGAGATCAAGTAGTATGCACTTACATGCTATCATATTCCTTTCTTTTCATATTACCATAACATAAGATTTAACATCCCTGGATTTTATCCAGGCATCTCTTCTATACCTCTTCCTCTTTCATGGAGGTAAGATCAATATAGATCATTTAAAAGAATACTGAATAGAATTCAAATTCTAGTTCTCATCATTTCATCCCTATATAGCAACCAATGGGGAAAACAATATCAACAATCTTTTTTTTTTATAACAAAAAGGGTTTAGTGTACTCAACATGTACACATTTATAACATACCTTGTACTCATATCATGGTATTACTAGTCTTATTACTGAAGCAAAAACTAATCCATAGAATCTTACAGGTGAAAGGTTAAGACCTTTTCACTTACTTAGTGGCTACTTCCCTGGTACACTAGGCATTTATTGCACTATTAGTACCAAAAACTTGGCTGTTTAAAACCATTAGGAAAATGTCTCTAGAATTATAGAGACCATTCCCTACTTCTCAGCTTATTGCCCCTTCTTGGGCACTACCATCACATATTTATTATCTGTCTGAACTCATGGCAGAGTCCACTTTCTTGCTATAAGTTAATCTTTTCCATACTTTCCCTTGTTCCAACATGACTAAGTCATTTAGGAACTCATTTAAAGCTCAAGCTTTCTGTATTAAGGACTGATAACCTAGGTTGTAAGCCTAGCATCCAGTCCACTCATATGCATTACTGTTGCCCTAATCTTCCCAACAAGAGCATGATCATAGGATTCTCTATCATGATCCGGTCTTAATGGGGATTCTCAGGCACTCATTCTATTCTTTCATGATCCCTTACACCTCTTCTTGGTGCAACAATATTGCCCTAAGCAATGTGTTCATTGTGCTCTCCAGTCATTTTAAACTTTACCCTTTCTCTGCACAAGCAGAAATCATTATAGGGTATACTGGAGGACACTAACACAGACTCAACAACTTAGTCCTATGTCTCTGTAGACTCAACGAACCTAGAGCTCTGATACCACTAAATTGAAACAACCGTCTCGCGAAAACAGGATTAACTAATGCGGAAGCGAATTATTTGCAGCGGATTACTGAAAATCACTGAAAATTTAAAACTTTTTGCAAAGAGATCCATTCACAGGAAAACTCTTTCATTCAGAACCAAAGTAAAACCTTACATCCTGGTTCATATATACATCTCATGTACTATTACTTATCGACGAATACAAACATCAACTACTCTGTCTTAACTGTACACAGGTAGTATAAAACCCTCGAGGCTTAAAGCCAAAATCTCAGATTGATCCATCAAAACATTACTCCTAGGACCCGAGAGTACAGAGACGACTCATAGGACTTTCTATATACAACTTGACAGCTCATATCCCCACCTGGGATTTACTGCTGTCCCTGCTACTGCTGCTGCTGCTATTCCTTTGTAATAGGTTCCTTGCCTTTTCGTCGGCGGTTACCTAAAAATTTAATCCCACGGGGGTGAGACAATTATAAAAATTGTCCCAGCGAGAGATATAACTCTCCGCCAGAAACATTGTTATTGTCGATAATAGAATAACACTGAGCAGTAGAATTATATTTACTCAACAACAGGTAAATCATTGAATAAGATATGCAGAGCAGTATTCTCTATGCAATCATTTCAATTATAACTTGATTAAGCAGCAAGTCATTCATTTAAGAAGGAATATGAAGAACACGTATATCATTTATCCAACTATGATATAATAGACCATGTATCATCAACCATTGATTCTCGCAATTCAACCCTAAGCAAATATGCTACATGGCTGATTACGTTTTACAATCATACTTATGCCCTGAGGAGATGAGGTATACCGCTCATACTCCAACCGACCACGGTTACGTAAAGCATCGATACCACACATAGGTCAATGGAAGAGCCGGATTCCCATGACCTCAACTATCTCGGTCAGTACGAGATAACATGCAGGACATCTTATGTCTCTGCTAGATAGCTTTCCAGGGTATACTGGCAACATCACTATTAGAGTTATAGCCCATAGCATATACTCTCTTCAGGATATGGCCCGTAGCCAATGCTCGGTATTATTTTGTGGAGTCATGGCCCGTATCCATGCTCTTATTGGGGTATGGTCCGTAACCAATCCCGTTCATAGGACATAGCCCGTAGCAATGCCTATGGGGCATAAGGATATAATTGCCCAATTACCCCCACATATTCAAAAATATGTGTTCCGAGTAAACTCGTTTCACCATTCAGCTAATTCTGACGCTGATGGATCTGTGATCAGGGCAACTACATTATATGGTATCACTTGATTAATTAAGTACATTATCATATTCTAATAGCATCAGCCAAGTTTCCAAACATAACTTAATAAGACAAATGCTATAAAGAAAACATGTACTATTTCCATTAATCACTTCTCAGTCTTTATAAGACATGGGGATCTCAGTCCCTCATTTCAATACTGGGAATTTTCATTCCTTTGCAACTCAATGCCATAATCATATGGTTCTGGGTATTCAAACCCTTAGCTCATCATTGAGCATTATTACCACTTTTTTAGGTAATTATCACCTTCAGGTCACCTGACCAAGGTAAATATGATGCTTATTACATAAACATATTCTCATGGCACTTAAGGCCCATTACTTCTCTTATTACCTCATACTAGGCAATAAGGTATAGCATGGCACATAAGGCCCAATAAACAATTTCAATACATAAAATGTCATAGATCATACCTGGCTATGTTCATCATCACATCATACCTGCATGGTTAGTACAAATGATAATACATCAATTTCATATCAGCACCATGCAAAACAATATATAACATCATTATTCAAGGGTAACACCACTATTCCCTTACCAGGGTTAGGGCTTCCCATTTCTCATTAATTCAGACCCTCTTGAGTTAACCAACTTTATCTTGTATTAAGGTATTTCCCCTCTTAATGCATTCCATCACAGAATACTCACCCTTAGCATATAATGCATAGGCCACACATTAGAATTGTCCAGCTATCTCACATGATATGGACTTATCTTAGTTTAAGGCATAACTTTATTATAAAGTTGCCTATAAACAATCGCAATGATACACCCTCAACTAGGGTTTCACAAGGATACACCCTCAACCAGGGTTCACAATGATACACCCTCCACTAGGGTTTCACAAGGTTACACCCTCAACCAGGGTTCACAATGATACACCCTCCACTAGGGTTTCACAAGGTTACACCCTCAACCAGGGTTCACAATGATACACCCTCCACTAGGGTTTCACAAGGATACACCCTCAACTAGGGTTTACTAACATCCTAATTAGTGATTTCACATGTAGACAACCTTTTATTAAGGTTATACATTGAATCAGCCTCAATTAGGGTTTATATCATGTATTGGGTCCATGCATTTGTTATGCATTAATGACTAGTACCATTAAATGTATCTCCCACCTAATCACATTAGGTTTTCAAAAAGGTTTGATCAATTAAACCTTCAATAACATGAGGTATCCAATTGAATTAACCAAATTGAACCACACTCAATTCTAATCAATGGAACTTCAACCAATTGGATCATCAACTCAATCATCATTTGAATCATGGCTCACCCCTCAATTGGAACTTCAATTATGGTCTGATCTCAGTGGGATTAGGGTTTATAAACACCAATTAGAGCTTTGAAGTTCATCATCAATCATGCTACTAATTGTGTTTCAATTGATTGCATTGGACCTTCAACCATTGAATTCATGGAACCAATCATCAATTGGACCTATGCTCATACTTCAATTGAGTTTAATAGGTCAACCTTCAACTAATTTGACCCTCAATTGACCCTTAATTGGTCATCAATTAGGGCTTGATTCAATTGAATTAGGGTTTGGAATCGAAGATCCAACAACACTCATCAATGCAAGATTGGTTACTTTGAAACTATTGAACCATTATCCAAATTGGGTATGACCTGACCCCAAACGGTCTTGAGGTCGTTTGGATGACCTCCAAACGGTCTTGAGACCGTTTGCCCATCATATCAATCAAATCCAAGCCATCCAATTAAGGTTTGGATCATTGGATTGATCACCAAATCAGCATTGCATTGTATAACAGCTTGGTACTTTTAGACCTTCAAACACCTAACCATACTCAACCCTAGACCTCCAAACGGTCTGGGGTGACCACCAAACGGTCTTGAAACCGTATGGATGAGCTCCAAACGGTCTTGAGACCGTTTGGCCCATCCTACCTTTGGATTCTAGTGAAAAATCATCATGGATTGGTCTATCGAGTTGATCAACAGATCAGCACTACATTGCAATATGATTAGTACCTTTGGACCTTCAATTGGTCAACTATACTTGACCCCAGACCTACAAACGGTCTTGAGGTGACCCCAAACGGTCTTGAGACCGTTTGGATGATCCCCCAAACGGTCTTGAGACCGTTTAGGCTAATCAACCCAAAATCTCAAATTAGCTCATTGTGATTTCAGCACTGATTTCAATTAGGGTTAGCCCAATTGATTAGCCTTCAACTCATGACTCGTTTGGAATTAATCCATCAAATTTGGTGAGTCATTAGATCACATCATTAGGAACAGTAATCCCAAATGGTCAACGCTTGGTAAACGCACTCAAATGGTCTTGAGACCGTTTGCCCAAACAGTTCAATTAAATCAGATTGAAAATCAGCACTTAAGCCAATTAGGTTTCCCTAATTGATTAGGCTTCAACTCACGATTACTTTAGAGTTAATCCCTCAAATTTGGAGGGTTATTAATAAACATAATTATGAACAGTAATACCAAACGGTAAATGCTTGGTCAACCATCTCAAACGGTCTTGAAACCGTTTTCTCAACCAGGTCAAGTTAATCAGGTTGAAAATCAGCACATAATTTAATCCGATTGCCTGATTGATTGGCCTTCAACTCTCGATTCCTTTGGAGTTAATCCCTCACATTTGGAGGGTTATCAGCCTACATAATTAGGAACAAAATTCCCAAACGGTCAATGCTTGGTCAACCATTTCAAATGGTCTTGAAACCGATCTCTCCCAAACCGTTTGCCCTTAAATGGTTTGCTGAAACCACATAGCCAATCAAATTAAAACGATTTGCAGTATCTATAAAAACGGTTTTGCTTGGTAATTTTCTTTGGATAAGCATCTAGGATGATGTCATCATCCCCTTCCTTCGAACAACCAAGAACAGCAACCGTTCTTGATGGAAATTGCAGCAAAGAAACAAGAGTGTATCAAATTGAAGAAATCAATCAACAAAGCATAGAGAATTGATGCAATAGCAATGTTTAAGGGTTTGAGTTATAAAACCCGTCTCCAATTGAGCTCCAAAGCTCCAAGATCACGCCATTAATGGTGGATGAAGCTATTACAACTCCCCCTAGGCTCGTCCTCAAGCTTTTGATTGCAAAAGTTGGCTAGGGTTGAAGAGGAGATCGAAATAAGAAGGAATCCATAATTTATTTTCGATTTCCACCATGAAATCATGGAGAACGAAGGTCAAGGGCTTACCCACAGGTTGAGGACGTGCTCCCTGCTCCTCCCTAGCTCCTTGGTCGGTTTTTCAAGCAAGGGGAAGAAGAAAATCCGAAAAAGGCCTTGGTTTGGGCTTGGAATGGCACTTTTATAAGGAAATTGATGAGAGAGAAAATGCCTTATAAAAATCCAATTAATCCCAATAAAGTGGCCGCCTCTTCCCCCTCAACTACCTTGGGTACGAGGCACCTTCCTTGCCTTTTATTCCCCTTCATTATCCTCAATTTAAAGAAAAGCAAATTAAGCACCTTAATGCTTATTATATTAATATCCCATATGTGAGTGGAAATTACTTTCCTTTATAATAAGGTGAGTGGAATTTCACCTACTTAAGATATTTTCGTTCCTTATCTTAGCAAAGGAACGTCCATCCTTATTCAAAATCAACCCAAAACATTTTGGTTGAAAGCCCTTCAATTATTTTTATTCATTTGCCCTAAATCGAATTAGGGTTTCAATTAGGCATTGTTCTTGATTATTTTAATGTCAAGATTCTCTCTCCTATAACTTAATTCAAATAAGGAGTCCCTCTCATTTTCTTTGCTCTAAATTATGCTAAGAAACATTAGGGACCTTGTTGAAGTGGTAATTTGCATATTGAACCCTAGATTTTGGGTAAATTGCACATTACACCAAAACTAGGTTTTAATGCACAAGGATTGCTTTACAAGCTTAATCTTGGTGTCCAAGCTTGTGGAAACCATACCAATACATCATATTCATTCTTATGATGTATCAACATCAGAGGAACATCTTATAATGCAACATTTGCAATTTAACCCCTCAACTTGGGTAATTTGCACTTTAGTCCAAAATAAGCAAACATTGCTTCAACATTGTTCAAACATGACCAAAATTGAAACATAGGTTCCTTTTGAGCCTTAATTACTTTTCACAAGATGAGATTAAGAATATAATCATCTTTATTAATCAAAACACCTAGGGTTAAAGCATAACCCAGGTCAGGGATGTTACAATTTCTCTCGACCCTCCTCACCCTAGTGATCGAGGTAGTCTTTGCCAACATGCCTGACCAGCCCACACAAGAAGCAGAAGTTTGCCAACCTCTCATATTTGATCTCGATATCATCTATATGATCATTTCAGCACCAGATCCTCAAGATCCTCTTTAGAGGTTTTGTGATATCCATGATAACTCTAACTCTAGAATATGAGTCCCAACCCAACTCATCGATGTGCAAAGAGATCACAGTCCCAACCCTAGTCGTTATATCATTGACTACCTTGCATGATCTGTAGCCCATCAGAAGGCCATAGAGTCATATCCAATAGGGACTTTGGTTGATTCTAATAGCACTTGGTTGCTCTTTTATCTCCACTTCCTTGAATAGGAGGAGCTTGTTGTTGAAATTCCATGGCACCCCTTCTACTACCTTCTATTTATCCTTCCAATGCAAGAATTGGATCACAAAGTTACCCCCCTCAAGTTTCTTGAAGACAACCTTGTTCGCCAGTGCCCACACCTATGTGAATGTGTGTTTCATAGCCCAGAAGTTGTATGGCCTATCTGAGAGGATGTGCGCCACCTAAGCTGGTTTCATATGCTCCATATCATCCTCATCCTCCTAGTTTTGTATTTCAATCAGGTCTTCTTCATCCTCTGTCAACTGAATCTTCAAGGAGCGGTCTGCAAGTTCCTCCACCATAATGAGAAAGACACCAAAGAGACTCACCCAGAACCCTTGAACCTACAAGAGAGAAAGTTGCACGGAAGAAAGAAAGTTCCACGTACGGAACCCTAGTCACCAAAGCAGCTAGGTCTAGCCGCGGGGAAGAGTCCAAATGTAAGTTATCTCAAGTTCAATATATTTTTCAAAGAGATAGAAACATAAGGAATAGAAGGAAAGTAATTTGTACGTTATTTTCAGTCTAAATGTATAGGATATGTCTAGTCTAACTGTATGTTATCTCACATTTAATTTATTTTTAAAGAGAGAAAAAAGGAGGGAAGTGGTGTGGTATGTTATCTTCAGTTCAAATGTATACGTTATCAATGGTTCAGTTGTAACATGGATAACATGATAGCATGACATAACTTGTATAACATGGATAACATGGATAACATACCATAACATGGATAACATAGATAGCATAGATAAAATGCCAAATGTACTTTATCTCCAGTCCAAATGTAAGATCTCAGGTTCAATTTATTTTTCAAAAGAGATAAAAAATATAAAAACTAGGAGGAAAGTACTTTATACGTCGGTCCAAATGTATACGTTATCTGTGATCCAATTATATGTAATCTCACATTTGATGTATTTTTTAAACAGAGAGGATATATCAAAAATAGGAGGGAAGTGGTGTTGTATGTTATCTCCAGTTCAAATGTGTACGTTATCAACAATCTAATTGTAACATGGATAACATGGATATCATGACATAACATGTATAACATGGATAACATAGATAAAATACCATAACATGGATAATATAGATAACATGCCATATCATGGATAACATGGATAATATGAATAACATGGATAATATAGATAACATGACATAACATGGATAACATGGATAACACAAATAACATTGATGACATTGTTATCCATGTTTTAACATGTTGTCCCATGTGTTATAAATATTTTAAAAAATAATTATCAAAGTATATAAACATTAGTCTTATTTTAAAATATTTTTTGTTAGTAACTCATCAGTTTTTGTTTCATTTAAAAATTCATTACGATTTGATAGTTATAAGAAAAATAAATTTCTCTCTTTTTTTTTACCGTTTACAATCACATTATCTCTTCTTTTTAGATTGTGCATTTTATTTTTTCAAAATATGTCAAACTTGATCTTATTATAACATATTTTTTGTAAGGAGACTAATGATGTTTATTTTGTCACAAAATAAGTCATGGTTTGAAAGTTATTAGCAAAAATAATTTTGCCTTTTTCTCTCTCTGGTATTCACTCTCTCTACTCACTCCTTCTCTCCCCTTTCCCTCTATCCCACGTTTTTTCACTCATTCTCTCCCCACTCTCCCTCTCTCCCATATTTTTCTATGCAACTAGCTTTTTGAGAAGTGTGTTGTACGTTGGGAAAGCCCTAGTAGAAAATGACACTTTGGTTATTCGGGTTCTCATCCGGCCTAGTTGTCTCTATAGCTAATCTCAAAATAAAAAAGAAAAGAAGGTAGAAAGGGGAATGTGAGTAAAGAGAGGTGGAGGAGTTGTGGTTGGCATTTCTTGCAGCCACAAGAACAAGCAATGACTCTAGCAACAAAAATCTAGAGGAGGAGGGGTTCTTTTTCAACCAAACATGAGTGAGCCAAAAGAGTTCTTCTGATGTCTCATCGCCCACCACCCTTAATGTTTCCAGTCTACTAGAACTCAAGGAATGACACAGGGAGAAGAATAGAGTGTGCATACAAAGGACATGTGTTATTTGATTTACTCCCTCTTGAAGACAAGTAGCTTCTTGTATAGTCCAGTCAACTGAAAAGGTTAGCAAGTCAATTTATCATGGTTTAATATTTCACTATTGACCACTCAGTAGTATAATATCCCCATGTTAGTGTCTATATCCCAATTCATTTGAGTTTCATCGGTGAGAGTTTTATTGGGTTTTCCTAATCAAGTCTCAAATGTGTGCAACCAACTGTCGGAAATGAGAGAATTTTTTTTTGTCTATGTGCATGTAGTGGTGGGGAGCTTGTGCCTTAAAGAACAAGGGAAGGATATATAAATCTATCACACACATTGCATGATTTACATGGAGCCGGTCGATAATTAGGTCAATGAAATTTTCTTTAATCTCTTTTTTCATGAAAATATTTTTATCCTGAAAATAGTCATGACAAGATGAACGTATCAGCTAGCATCATGAGAAACATGTTGGTAAGGTATGCCCATAGAGTCAATCATGTGATGATTGACATGGCATATAACATAAAGGATTTGATTAATACTTACAAAGGCAAGCTTCTAATTCATTTTGTTTCATTCAATTATGAGATAATGAGGAAACATTATGAATGTCCATAGAATGACAATACTCAATGATGTATGTCTTCAAGTACATGACTTGGAGAATAAGATTATACGAATGATAAGAAAATGGACATTTTGATTATGTCCCTAGAATGTTGTTACCGTGGAAGGTAGATAGACACTAGTAACACATAATACTAGAGTGTGGTTTGGTTGATGGCCGGATCTCATTAGTCATGATACGGCAATATCAAACCAAGCACACAGCTACATATTAGGGAACGATGTATCGGACAGACCCACCTTGATAGTGACACATGAAAACCTTCATTGGTGGTCATAGTCATTTCTCATAGTGAAGGCGGTGATTGTAATTCTTAGACCTAAAATCACTACACTCATCACATATCGTTGGGTATACTTTGACATTATCAAATGCAGTCCTGAAACATGGGTCATCATAAAGGTGATAATTGGGTATCTTTGACACATCAGGATAGATTGTGAGTGATAGAGATGGAATTTTTCCCTCCTACTAGAGTTTGATATCCTGGCGAATTGATAAGTGAGACTGAGAAATGTATGTGCATGCACATGTGAATCAATATATGATATTGAGGTCACATTATCTCAGACAATCTGTGTAACATCCCTGACCTGGGTTATGAGTTAACCCTAGGTGTTTTGCCTAAATATGTAATTAAATCCTTGTGATTAACTTTGGGCATGTAATTAAGTTTCTCAGAAACATATATTTCAATTTTTGCTCCTTTTTATATAAAGTTGTAGCATTGTTTTGAAATACAGGGACCTATGTGCAAATTACCCAGTTAGAAGGGTTAACTTGCAATTTGCACATGTTGAGATGTTCCTCTGATGTTGAGACATCATGAGAATGATGAAGTTTGAGGGATTTCCCAAGCTTGGGCACCGAGGTGCAACTGTGGAAGCAATCCCTGTGCTTGAAAACCCTAAATTGGAGTAAAGTGCAATTTACCCAATTTGAGGGGTGCAAATTGTAATTTACACCATCAAAAGTATTTATTAAGACTCTTGTCATCATTTAGAGAAATGAAGAAGAGGTCACTTTAATTGAATAATCATATAATGAAAAACACCCTTGTGATTGAATAATCAAGGTGTATGTGCTATAGCCCTTTTATGTGTATGCTTAACTAATAGGTTGATCTTCTTTGCCTCATTTCTTGACCTTAGAAGAAGGTTTGTCCTTAAAATTAATATGAAGGGACGAGCATAGAAGGATGGAGGGACTAAGTTGAAAATATGGAGAACTTATGAGTTTATGTTAAAACCTCACCCCAAGTATATATACTCTCCACCTCACTAAGCAAGGGAACATTCCCTTCGTTCCTTTCACTGTTCTATTCACCCAAACCGACTAAAGAGGAGATGTGGAGCTCAGGAGGACGACCAAGGAGGGCAAGGTAGGTTTGAATCCTCCCTTTTGCTTAATTTCATGGTTAGAACTCGAATTCAAGGTCAAATTGATGGCTAGCTCACATAGCTCTACCTTTCTAGCCATCTCTTCTCGACTTTCCTTGGAAGGATCACCTTGGCCGACCTGTGGAAACTCAAGGACGCCATTAAAAGCTTGGAGATCGAAAGCTTGGAGCTCAAGGAGCAAGCTTTAGGCGGGTTTTATAACTCTAAACCCATGCTTTGTTATAGACATCTCGTTTATGCTTCTAGATGATAGTTCTTCTTCTTCTCTACCTTCCTTTGCTACCTTACAAGCAAATCCGTGAGAAATCCTTGCTGTTCTTGAGCTAGGAGATGAAGACGTTAGTTCCAAAGTAAATCCACTACTTTTCACTTTATTAAACGGTCTCCACAAATTGCTCTCTCGGTTTGCAAAACCGTGTAGTGAGCAAACGGTCTCAAGACCGTGTAAGGGAAAACGGTCTTCAAGACCATTTAGCCGCGTTGACCGAGCGTGGACCGTATAAGAAATCTATTCATAATTATTTAGGCTAATCACCCATAAAAGTTGAGGTGATAACTCCAAAGGAATCGTGAGATATGGCCTTTTTAATAGACAACTTTAATTGATTTTACTCCTGATTTCCAATCTGTTGAAATCGCCCTTTTTGGGAAAACGGTCTCAAGACCGTGTAAGAACATTGACCAAGCGTTGACCGTATGATATTACTGTTCATAATAATGTTGATTAACAACTCACCAAATTTGATGGACTAATTCCAAACGAGCTAGGAGTTGAAGGATGATTACTAGGGTAAACCCTAATTGAAATCAGTACTGAAATCTCAATGAATAACTTAGTGTTTTTGGGTTGATTGACCCAAACGGTCTCAAGACCGTTTGGGGATCAACCAAACGGTCTCAAGACTGTGTGGGGAATCACCCAAGACCATGTGGAGGTCTGTGGTCAAGTATAGTTGACCAATTGAAAGTACAAAGATACCAAATTACATTGCAATTAAGTATTGATATGATAATCAACTCAATAGATCCAACCTTGAAGAAATTACACTAGAATACAAAAGTTGGATGGGCAAACGGTCTCAAGACCATTTGGAACTCATCCAAACGGTCTCAAGACCGTGTGGTGACAACCCAAGACCGTTTGGAGGTCTAGGGTTAAGGTAATTTGATCAATTGAGGGCCCAATTGCAATAGGTTATTGAATTAATCAAAATACTAAATTGAGACTCAATCAAGGTTCAACCCCTATCAAATCACATTAGATTTTGATGAAATCTCGGGCAAACGGTCTCAAGACCGTGTGGAGTTCATCCACATGATCTCAAGACCGTTTGGGCCAAGTTTGGGCCCAATTGGAGCTCAATTGAAGGGTTCAACCTTGTGTTGATTCACATTGTTGAGTGTTGATGGTTGAACGTTGATGGACCTTAATTGAACCAACTTCAACCCTAATTGGATAACAATTGAGGGTCAATTGAGTGACCAATTGGTTAAGTATAACCCTAATTGACTCAATCTATAAATGGTTACCATAACCTTGACCATTTGGAGGCTTCAACATTGATAATCATCAACGATTGAAATCATTGAACCATGTTGAAGGTCCAAACGGTTTGAGACCAAATGGACCAAACGGTCTCAAGACCGTTTGAGGCCTCACAGTCTCAAGACCGTTTGAGACCTCACGGTCTCAAGACCGTTTGAGGTCACACGGTCTCAAGACTGTGTGAGGCCTCACGGTCTCAAGACCGTTTGGGGCCAAACGGTCTCAAGACCGTTTGGACTCAAACGATCTCAAGATCGAGAGACACCAAACGGTCTCAAACCGTGTAAGCCCTCTCGGTCTTGAAGTCAAACTTGTTAAATGGTCTACACCCTCACACGGTTTGGGCAAATGACCTTGAAGGTCACACGGTCTTGGAGTCAACCCTAGCAAACGGTCAACTCATCCAAACGGTCTCAAACCGTTTGGAGGTTGAAGGTTGAAACTGTTTGTCTACGGGGTGAGACAATTTTACATAATTGTCCCAGCGAGAGTTATAACTCTCCACCAGAAGCTTTATTATAACATCTCAAAGAATAACTTAAGCAGTAAAAGCTTCAAAGTATCCAACATTGGATATAATAGTAAGCATGAGTTCAATAGTTATAAAACATGAAGACATTTGCACTATACAGTGTAATATCAATCAATCAATTCATAGTTATCTCTAACAGGTATGCTACGTTGTGGATTATGTTTTTCAAACATTACTTTTATGCCCTGTGGAGATGAGGTTTACCACTCATACTCCAACCAATCACTGCTAAGGATTTAGACATATCAGAATATAAAAGTTCCATCTGACCTGCCACTACCCGTGGATTGACTACTGCATCTGGTGGGTTCATAGCATAGAACCTCGCTGTCGCTTGGTGTTGAGGTGGTGCTGATGATCCAGCTGGAGATGCTTGTCCACATCCTCGAGCTGCTCCTTGAGATTGCCTTCTCTGTGATCCCTGTTGACTCTGTCTCGGAGGCTGTGTCACACTGACAGGCCTAGATCGGCAGTCCTTCATCAAATGTCCCACCTTCCCACAGTTGTAACATCTCTTCTCCAGTTGTTGTGGTCTGGGTGGTCCTGTAACTGACATTGATGCTGAACTGTGAGTCTCTTGTAGTGGTAGGCTTCGTCCCCTGCCTCTACTCAGTTTCCACTATGTCTGAGCACTAGTTCTGGGTGGTGGAGGTGTAGGTGCAGAGAATCTAGGCTTCTTAAAGTCTCTAGATGAAGAACCCTGGAACTGCGGATATCTTTTATGGGTTTGTCTCTTCTCGACTACGGATTTCTCTATCCTTCGGACTGACTCAACGAAGGTAGCAAACCTCTCCCGATTCTCTAGGGCAGACACGGGAGTAGTCAAGTCGGCGTTTAAACCCTTCTCAAACCTTCTGATTCTTTCTTCTTCTGTGGCAGCATGTGCGGACAAAACCGCAATAACTCCATGAACTTAGCTTCATACTCACTAATGTTCATCATGCCTTGCCTCAATCTCTCAAACTGAGAGATCTTCATGTCTAGGAAGGTCTTTGGAAAATATCTATTGATAAATTCCCGACGAAAATCTTCCCACGAGATCTCCACTCCAGGCCTCTTCTGCTCTTCCATGGTCCACCAATGACCAGCACTTCCCTTGAGAAGATAGATAGCATGTCTAACCTTCTGAGCTTCTGGGATGTTGAGGATTCTAAAAGCTTTCTCCAACTCAGTTAACCACAGATCGGCATCTGCAGGATCAGCTGTTCCAAAGTATTCGGTTGCTCCGACACGACAAAGTCGCTCGAACGTCTTACCGATACCTTGTCCTTCAGGCTGGGCAGGTGCCCTAGGTGCAGGCATGGGCATCCTGTCGGTGATGTGTGTCATAGCAGTCATAAATTGCCCGAACATAGTTTGAACAGTTGGGTTTCCCATGTCAGCTGGGTCAAACTGAGGTTGTTCTCTGGGTGGCTCAGGTACAGGTTGTTCTATCTCAAGGTTCCTTGCACCTCCTTGGGGTGCAACAACACTACTTTCTGCCACGTACTCCTCGTGTTGTTCAGACATCCTTAATTATCTTCTTCTCCTGAGGAGCAGAAGACTCTATTAGATAAGAAAGAAATGCTAAGGATAGACTCGACATCCTAAGTCCTATGTCTCTGTAGACTCAGCGAACCTAGAGCTCGAATACCACTAATTGTGGGCTCTGATCTCCAAAACCACGATATAAACTTAGCGGAAGCGATTCGATTAACAGCGGAAGACAAAAATCACAAGAAATTAAAACTTTTCGAGAAAAGAGCTTGAATCTATAAAAACTTCTTTCATAAAAGGAGATAAACTATTTACATCTCAGATAATTACTTCTTGAGTAATTATATACAACATGATACAAAATCTCAAGAACTCAAAACCAAAAATCTCAGACCAAAAGACTCCAAGGACCTGAGAGTACAGAGAACACATAGGACTGACTATCTAACTATACAACTCAGTAGTCTGAATCTCCACCTGAGATTTACTGCTGCTCCTGATACTGCTGCTGCTGATATTGGTCACCTGAAGATTGATTCCTTCGCCCTCGACGACCACCTAAAAAGTTGAAATCTACGGGGTGAGAAAATTTTAAATAATTGTCCCAGCGAGAGTTATAACTCTTCGCCAGAAGCTTTATTATAGCAACCAAGAATAACATAGGCAATAAAAGCTTTAAGGTAATCATCAGCATATTGTTATCAATTAGAACAACAACATTTAAGGAATATGAAGAACATGTATACTAAGTAATGTATCTTCAACCAATGTATCTCGTAGTTCAACCTAAGCAGATATGCTACGTGGTTGATTATGTTTTACAAACATCATTATGCCCTGCGGAGATGAGGTATACCGCTCATACTCCACCCGATCACTATTAAGTCACATCGGTATCATACATAGGTCATCAAAAGAGCCGAATTCTTATGACCTCATCTTCCTCAGTCAGTAAGAGGATCAACATGTAGGACATCTACTGTCTCTACTACTATAGCTTACCAGGGTATTCTGGTACTTCGCTATTAGAGTCACAGTGGCATTCTGTACTCTCTTCGCTACCGAAAGATTTCTTGTTTATCTCTCATCGATGCGGTATAAAAGATTTCCTCGGGAGATTAGTGTTACATCACCCCGGCATAAAACATAGTGAAGGATTGATAGATTAAGATACATCTACATCAATTCCTACACTAGGATGTAAGGAAATTCACATCCATATTACCCCACATATTCAAAAGTATGTGCTCCAGGAATCCCCTTAGGAAAACCTGTTTCACCATCATTTAACTCCTGACAATGATGGATCTATGATCAGGGCTCTACATGGTATGATTATACTTGATTAGTTAGGTACATTTCAGTATTCTTTTATCATCATACATGTTTTCAAACATTAATCATTAGCATAGCAGCTATGAAGGAAGAATACTAAATGTAACAAGCCTAACTCTCATCAATTATCATTTCTCAATATTCTCATCACAAGTCATCTCTTAAAGCATGACCTTGATGGTATTCATGGCTCTCACAGCCTATCAATCTCATAAGATGCTATTAACAAGGCATCAGGATATATCACTATTCATAAAGCTAACAACATGCTCTCAATGAATATAGTATCATCATCCATACCTAGATATGATCATCCTCATAAAGGAATCTGCATGGTTAAATCAACTGATAACAGTAAATAACTCATTTAAAGAAGTTGTATCTCCCTACTCATACAAGAGCTAGGTTTCCCTGGTTTTCATCAATTAGGGTTTACTATTCACATTACATGTCATCACCCTAGAATTAGGGTTTACTTTTCACCTCATGGTGAAATGATCTCATAACATACTCATGTATGAGAAACATCATCATTAAAGACCTCAGATAAGATTAAGATTCATCAATTATCATAATTAGGGTTTCCATGATCTCACATAAGTGGATCATACCTAAACTTGCACATTCATGTATATTGAAGGTATTTTACTTGAGTTTACATTATAATTGGTACTTTCTCTCTCCTCTAACTAGTAGATAGTGATTACACCACTCTATATTAGGTTGGGTTAAGTCCTCATTGATTAACACAAGTCAACTCATCACTATCATGTGATTAGGGTTTGATTAAAACAAGGTATCACTCACTTGAACCTTTCACGAGCATTTTGGTAATTTACCCATTGACCATCATCATGGGTCAATTCATTAGCCACTTAGTCCCTTAACATCTTAGGTTACCATTAGGGTTTAGATTAGATCATCATTGAACCATTTACACCTTCAAGTGATTAAGTATAATCAACCTTGAAGGTCTCCAATTGGTTTAGGGTTTAACCTTCAACCTTCAACCCATTTGATTCTTAAACGACCTTGAACTTGTTTAATATCAAATGACCTTGAATCCATTTGAACCTTAAACGAATGTGGACCCACTTAATCTTAAACGGGTGTGGACCCATTTAAGTCCAAACGAGTGTGGACCCGTTTGAGCCTAAACGAGTGTGAACCCGTTTGAGCTTAAACGGGTGTGAACCCGTTTGGACTCAAACGAGTGTGAACCCGTTTGGACTCATTTGGACTCAAACGAGTGTAAACTCGTTTGGGCTTAAACGGGTGTGAACTCGTTTGGTCTAAAACGATTGTGGGTCTACTTGGGTTCAAACCGCATGAACATAAAAGGTGACACAAAGATTATGCTTGAAAAGGATTTCTTATGTTGAAGCTTTCAATTGGCCCAAGCCATGTTAACCATATACAAATTGAGTAAATTAGGATGAGCCTCAATCAATTAGACACCAAATTGACCCTCAATTGAAAGCCAATTAGGGTTAAATCTAACTCAATTAGGGTTTCCAATCGGCTAATCATCAATGTTCAACAATATGATTCAAATCAGAGTTGAACCTATCAATTGACCTCCAATTGGGCCCAAACTTGGCTCAAACGGTCTTGAGGTCATTTGGATGACCTCCAAACGATCTTGAGACCGTTTGCCCAAAGTTTGACCAAAAACCAAAATGATTTGATAAGGGTTGAGCCCTAATTATATTAAAAAACTGCACTTTTCATCCATTTATCAACATCTTGTAATTGGACCCTCAAACCATCAAATTTCTTTAACCCTAGACCTCCAAACGATCTTGGGGTGTTACTAAACGAGTGTGAGATCGTTTGGATGAACCCCCAAATGGGTTGGAACCCGTTTGGGTCCTTCAACCCAAAACTCCACAAGATCTTTATTGAAATCAGCAACTTTCACCCGATTAGGGTTAGGTTATTGAAGTGTCTTCAACTCTTAATTGGTTAGGAATTAGATTACAATTCTTTGTAGGAATGAAATTCAATACATTATGAATAGACCCTCAAATGGTCGTACCTTGGTCAACCCTATGAAGCGGTCTTGGGGTCATTTTGATCCAAACGATCTTGCAGGATCGTTTGAGATCAAACGGGTTGAACCCGTTTGACCTTAAACGAGTTGCATCCGTTTGGACCAAAAGGGTTCAAGGTCGTTTCATAAAGTGACCTAGGAATCCACGCCCATCATCCTCAACCTCTGTTCAGGTCGGTTCCTCCACCGTTTTGCTTGCAAAAGAGCAAGGAAGAAGGGAGGTAGAAGAAGAACTAATCATAGAAAACAAGAACAAAGATATGCATAACAAAGCTAAGAGTTAGAGTTATAAAACCCACATCAAACGTGGTTCCTAGAGCTTAAAAGCTTCCAAGCTTCAAGCCTTTAATGGCGTCTTGAGCTCCACAGGTCGGCCAAGGTCAATTCTTCAAGAAAAAGATGGGGATGGTCGGCTAGAACAAGGAACCTAAGTAAGAAAACTAGCAATTCAACCTTGTAATACGATTTCCTCCATGAATCCAAGCTAGAAGGTGGTATTCTCTTACCTAGAACAGGTTGGTCGTCCCCTTGAGCTCCTGAGCTTTGCTTTGGCCGGTTGAGAAAGATAAGAAGTGAGGAAGTGAAGGAAAACATTTGCTTGGTTTGGAAAGAAAGGTGCTTATATAGTTTAGGCTGATTTTCACCATAAGGACCTCTAAAGCATGTAATTCTCATCCAAGTCCCTCCTTATTTCTAAGGCACGTTCAAGCTATCAAAACTTAATCAAGGCCCATCAAAACTCAAGATCTAAGGGTAAAGAAAACCAACTTTCAACTAGGGTACATACATGAAAGGTTTCCTTACTCAAACTTAGTGAATTTTATGTACAAATGTCATTTTTCTTATCTGATTATTCATTGATGTGTCCCTTTCACCATTTCTACTCTAAATGATGACAAGAGTCATAAAAGATGTTCTAGATGGTGTATTTTACAAGTTGCACCCCTCAAATTGGGTAAACTGCATTTTACTCCAAATTAGGGTTTTTAAGCATAAGGATTATTCCACAAGCTGCATCTAGATGCCCAAGCTTGGGAAATCCATCATGTCTCATCATATTCACTCATATGATGTCTCATAATCAAAAGAACATCTTAACATGTGCAATTGCAAGTTAACCCCTTAACTGGGTAATTTGCACATAAGCCCCTGCATTACCAAAATAATACTACAACTTTGTTTAAAAAGGACAAAATTGAAAGTATATGTTCCTGAGGAACTTAATTACATGTCAAAAGATAATCACCAGGGTTTAATTACATATTTAGGCAAAACACCTAGGGTTAGTTTATAACCCAGGTCAGGGACGTTACATGTTAGATGGATGCAAGGTGTCTCCAGGTCGCAGACCTTGTGCGCACTGTCTATCCAATTAGGCCGCAAGCCGGACAGCACCCCAAGTGCGGGGGAGGATGGTGAAGCCAGAGAAACCTTCGACGGAGGTCCGCACGCCCTAGGCATGAGTGAGCAGCCCCGAGTAGGGCTGTAGCCGGCAGCCAACTCGCGTGGCTGAAGGTTGAAGACAACCTTCGGTCATTGGACCGTTGTACCCTCCCACAGATTAAAGGATCAGCCACTTATGTAAGGGCAAGATCGTAAATCCGTTATATTTCCAAAAAGAGCACGTTGCAAGGAGCAGGACACTTGGCGGGTTCCTGATTGGCTCAAGTAAGGTATTTCTTCCAAAAATCATAACTCTTTAATAGTAGCTCGGATGACAAAAGTTTATACATGAATTTTGTTCAGAAAAATGAGGGTAATCCATTAAAAATATGACTGGAGCCTGATTCTGCTTGCAATTCGAAAAGTAATGGAAGTTATTAGCTTTAGATGTAATAATGTTTAAAGAACCCTATTTTGATATGATTAAAATGATTAGTAGGGTTTAATAGATGAATAAAGTTGATTTTATCCTGTTAATGATAAAAAGGAACATTAGGAAGAAAAAGGATGAACTTTGCATATAATTAGTTAATTTCTAGTTTAATGTGCATGAATATACTTTAATGGGCCTTGAAACCCTAATGTTGACTAGTTCGACTATTAATGGCTTTAAGTGATTAATTTCATGATTAAAGTTGGAATATGCTGAATCTAAGCTATTTTGAGCATTAAAGTTCCTAATTTGTGGATAAATACACTAAATGTAGTAATTAGGTGTTTTCTCATGAATAAAAGGTGGAATTGATAGCAAATCGAGTTCATATGTGATTTAGACCATAATGAACTATGAATTGATGATAAATGCGTATAATGATATTGTCATGGATTAAAAGGATAAAAATAGTAGCTTAAATAAAAAGTGGCTTAATGAGCTTAATTAATGATTAATTATGACTTTAATCCGGAATTGAGGATTAGATGTGGAAATAATTAGGGTTTGTGATCATTGTGTTAAATTAGGGTTTAAAACAAGTAAAAGATGAAGGGAAACCCTAATTGCAATGGAAACCCAAAAAGTGGACTAGAAACCCTAAGAAGCAAGCTAGATTTAATAGATCTTAACGACATGAGTAATAAAAGGAAATTGTATAATTGTTTCAGGATCTTATTGAATGCTTGCATGCTCATTGTTGTTTGGATTATTCCTGCACCTGAATCTACATGTACATGTATGTGGTTGCGCTTATGATTATCTCGCTTTAGTTTGCCGAGGATTTTATCGATGTTTACATCGTGGCTTGAATTAATTTTTGGATGAATTTAATTCATGCAAATTATAATGTGAATATGACTATCACATAAGAGACGTGCCTACTAGCTCAGATCCTAGTTCCCTCTGTAGCTTTATAAATTGACCTAGTAAATGGATACCAATGGGGTAGGTCCATCAGGTCATTAAATGACTTAGTAAATGGCTACCAATGGGGTAGGACCATCAAGTCATCATGAGTTAGATATTGGGCTACCTTCGGGTAGTGCCATGCGACTCTATTACCCTAGGTATTGGCTACCTGTAAGGTAGGTCAATGGGGGTAAGAATCTACCTAAAGAGAGGTAGCATACAAGTCCATTGCAGGGATAGCACAGAGTTAGGGGATAGGTAAGGATTGAGTAGTGTGGCTTAAAACGTAAGCTTTGTTGTTAAATGATTAATTGAATGATTACATTGTTAATATATTTGCATGATTATTGTTTCCCCCACATACCAGCTTCTTGCTGACCGATGTTTTGTTTGTCGACGTTTTAGGTACAAATGAAAAGAACAAACAATAAAGTGGCATACGTGGAATTAAATGAAAAATAACGTGCACTGGAGGATTAGTTAGATTAGCTTCTTCATGGATAGAAGTTTAGAAATCCCAGTTTTTTTTCCAAGGTAAGAAAAGTTTTATTTTATACCATTTTCAGTTTAGTTGGTAAAGTTTATTAATTGTTATTGATTATTTGTCGAACCTTTGATCCGTGTTATTAGATAACGCTCTGATCTCTTGGTCTCCCTTAAGTGGGGGTTACCGGGAGACGGGGTCGTTACATTAGGGGTGCAGGCGCTGGTGTGGGCATAATTAAAAGCATTCTTTGGGCCATCATAGTGCAAACCTATCCCAAAAGTAGGATTATCAAATGTTGAGGTAACCTATTATTTTTTTAGAATGTTATTATGAAAGGGAATTCAATAATCAAAATCTAGAATTTCTTTTGTCGATGTATAGGTAGATGAGTTAATTAATAAGGGAATCCAAGAAGCAATGGTGAAGTGACAGGTGTCTCAAGCTGCCACTCAGACAGTACCTGTGGTGTGCCGCTCTTCTCCTACTACAGAGGTTGGGAGTAATCCTGTAGACCCACCTAGCACGTCCGTTGTAAGTATTTTTATGACATAGTATCTAGTCCTTTCAAGATGATATGCTTATGTATATATGTATATAACATTCTTTACGTAAATTTATAGGGGTTGAAGCCATGGCGTCTAAAAAATCAAGAATTTATCATTGCAGAGATCGAGGCTTACCCACCCCTTCCAGGTGACATGTTTCATGGGACTCCAGTATCAGATGGTGAGGTTCGTGTGAGCCTGATACATATACTCCCCAATTGGAGGGATCTTCCATTGCCATATGCCCACCCAGATTCTAAAATGCTTGGTGAAGCAGAAGGCAGAGTAAAATTGTGGCCCAAAACGGATGTCGTCTATACTAATATTGTATGGTAAATTTATATTACATTAATTTGTTAGTGTGTATATATGAGTCAATTGATCTGAAATTATATATACATGTCAAAAGGAAGACACCCGCTACATCGCAGCTTCCACCTCCACCTCTTGAAGTACCTAGTTGGTTCCAAGAGACCTATACACCTCATTAGGTCCTAATTGTAGGGGTATGGCAGTATGGATAGAAAAAAATAACCCAAATTGTCCTATAAATGTTTCTATTCTGGATGCTGCTGCATGTGAATCATATGATAACAATCTATTTATAAAAATTATTTTGGAGTTGTTTCATTATGATTGGTTGAATACATCTATGATAGAGCTATGGATATGGTGAGATCTTGTTTATACATCCATATACCTTGTTTTATATACAGTGATCTGGTTTCTTATTCATTAATGCATACGTTATACATATTTTGCAGCCACTTACACACGATCTGTAAAGATTTTTTATTTTCCCATATGGGATTCCTAGTTCCATCTTTGATCAGTCTTGTAGATAATGAACCTTCATCAGTTACCTCATACTACTCTGCTGCTTTTAAATATTTTGGTAAAAAAAGAAGACAGTGATAATAGCTCCATTCAATGTTGAGTAAGTTTACTTTGCTTATAATTTAGACTTAAGAAAATTATATTTTCATTGTGGATTTTGAGTTATTAATTTTTAGCTTTTTTACCTCTAGTGATAGGCATTGGGAGTTACTGGTTATTGTCCCCAAGACATTCACTGTTTATTATCTAGATCCTGTGGGGAAAGAATTAGACACATTATATGGACACCCAATGTACAGTGCTGGGACATATGCAGAAGTGATATCTTATGTCTTGGGAATGATGGATGATTCTAGTTATCTTTTCTCCCTGGAGTCGCCATCAGTTGGTTTCTTGTGCCAAGCCATCTATGATATCTTGTGCTCCTGCCTGGTTTTCTCTTGAGTTTGGCTGTTTTTGTTTTTTTTACTGTATAGTCTTTTTTTTCTTTTTCTGTACAGACTTTGGTCTGCGACTCTGGCTTGGTGTTGACCAGCCTTTTCTTTGTTTGTTTCCTTCTCTTTCAAAATCAATAAAAAATCCCACACTTGCTCTACCAAAAAAAACATCTGTTATTACACTATTTAATTATGCAATTTAATGTGTTACATTAACATGTAGGGCTTTAAGAGAGTTCAAAAAATCTAGAGGAAACATCTCCAAGAAAAAGAAATAGTTATTAATTTGGGAGAATGTGAAAGTAATTTCCCGACTCCAATGTATATATTATTTATGTGAATTGTGCTTGTTTGTATTTTTAAACATTTTATATGTTTCAATTTATAGTGTGCTAAACAAGAAAACGGTTGGGCATGTGCATACTATGTGATCTGATATATGGACCTAATTATCAAACATGCTGCAATGGAAATTGATTCCATACAACATGTATTATATATAGTCTCATTAGATAATATGAAATATATCAATCTTATTATATATTATTAATTATATATATACATTATTCTCTTTGTACGTGTTTAAAAATAGTGACTTCACTATAGGTGAAAAGTTATTAGTTGTACATACTCCCTATACGATGGAAGAATTAGACGATGTAAGAGAACAATGAGTAAAAACCTTACAAGTAGTGGGAATTTTTTTATTATGATTGGGATACTGATGACGATAATGACGATGATGATAATAATAAAGAATGATATTAATAAACTTTGCTCTCATAATTATTTTTGTATTTGATGACATGTGAATGAATTTTTGTGAATTTTCATATGTGTGAATGTGAAGATGATCAATACATGAATATTTCTACATGTGTCTGAATCTGAAAAGAGATGAAATGAATGGAACTACAGATTGCTAAATGTGTGTGAAAATGGAGGAAATTTGAAATGGAAATACTGGTTTCTACATAGGTGTGATGAAAAATAATATAAATTAAATGTGCTTATACATGTGTGTGAATCACATGATCATAAATTGTTGTCTATCCTTGTTAATTTTGCAGGTTTGTGGGCTGTTGTTGGCTGAAATCAAAGGGTGTTGTAAACCTACAGTTCAGAACTGATACAAGTTCTGCATCCTGCTGACCAGCCGGACAGCAGGCTTGCAAATTGATAACAAAAAAAATAAGAACATAGGCATCAGTTATTAGTATAAAACCAACAACAAAACCTTACTGTGTCGGTTATTAGTATAACACCGATGTCTTTATCCCTTTTCTGGGGGCTGATTTTTTTCTTTCTGGCGTCGGTTATTAGTACAAAGATGACATATTTTAGAGGGATATAGTGTCATTTATCGATAAAAACCGACACCTATTGTGCCCTTGCTGGCGCATTTTATTGGTGGAGAGAAGAGTTATGGTATCGGTTATTAGTATAAAGCCAACATCTGTTAGCAGGGATATAATATCAGTTATAGGTAAAAACCGATGCCTATTGTGCCCTTGCTGGCGTGCTTTATTGGTGGCAGAAAGGGTTATGGCGTCAGTGTTGAAACTGACGCTGAAGGTTTCTACTTTTAGCGGCGCCCACTTGGGTGTCACTTTGAAACCGACACCAAAAGGCTTATTTAACTGACACTAAAGGTCAACTCTGTACTAGTAAATAAGTATTATTGGTATGTCATTGAAGATATCCATTAATACTTAAGAAGTATTTAAGGATAGATTGCTAGTAATTCAAGATAGCAGTAAAGGAAGAGTTCGATGTAAAGGGTTACATTGATGCAAGCTTCTATAATAATCAAAAGTGTTCACAAATTAAAATATGTTTGATTTCAAAGGACAAATGTTGTTAGTTGGAAGGGTTTTGAACTAATAGCCATTAATTCTATTCTACAATGGAAGCTGAGTATACTTGTGTTCCAAATACAAAGTGATACTATATTGATATAAAAGTTCATATGATGAACTCATTAATGTTCCAACCATTGATGACTCAAAAGTACTATAACAACAATGGAGCTACTTTTTAGGCAAGGAATATCAGATACCATTTTACGGTGGTCTCATCTCATAGCGAAGAGATAAAAAATATGGAATATACCGACTAATAGCAAAAGTGTTGCTAACCTACTGGATTACCACTTACGCATGAAAAACATGGTGGACATGTTTGGATCACAAAAGAATGAGATTCATGAGTGATTGTCTCTAAGTGCAAGTGGGATTCTGTTGGTAAGGTTTGCCCATAGGACCAATCATGTGATGAGTGACATGGCATATACCATAACTGATTTGATTAATACTCATAAAGGCATGCTTCCAGTTCATTCTGTTTCATTCAGTTATGAGATAATGAGGAAACATTATGAATGTCGAAAAAATGACAATACTCAATGATGTATTTCTTAAAGTACGTGACTTGGAGAATGAGATCATATGAATGCTAAGAGTATGTACATTCTTATTATGTCCCTAGTCAGCTTTTACTGTGGAAGGTAGATAAACACCAATAACTTATAAGACTAGAGTATGGGTTGATTGATGGTTGAATCTCATTAGTCATGATATGGAAATATTAAACCAAGCACATAGATACATGTTAGGGAACAATGTATCAGATAGACCCACCTTGAGAGTGACACATGGAAGCCTTCATTGGTAGTCATAGTCATCTCTCATAGTGAAGGTGGTGATTCTGATTCTTAGACCTAAAATCATTACGCTCATCACATGTTGTTGGGTATACTTTGACATCATCAAATGTAGTCCTGAAACATGGGTTTTCATAAAGGTTATGATTGGGTAGATTTGACACATGGGGATAGACTGTGAATGATAGAGATGGGATTTGTAACTAGAGTCATGGAGACTATGAGTCATAAAGGTTATAATTGGGTAGATTTGACACATGGGGATAGACTGTGAATGATAGAGATGGGATTTGTAACTAGAGGCATGGAGACTATGAGTCATAAAGGTTATGATTGGATAGCTTCCACTCCCGCACAGATCCTAAACTGACTGGGAACCCTGGCCCTAACCCCAACTATACATAGAGGGGTACTGGGGGCTTCCTAGAGCACAACAATAGCATAGACAATTGAGTGTTTTTTGCTCTGACAATTGGTGTCCCCTCAAGTTTTAGTAACCAAGAGAGCCCAAGTAAGTCCTACCCGACTAGGGAGGGATTACAGCAGGAGAGAACAACTGAGGATCATTGTTGTGGGAGAGTAAGTTGGTGATTAGTACGCCAACAGGAGGGACAACTCCTTCCTATATATTCTAGCAGGATGACAAGAGTTCTAGTTGGTTCTTGTGGACTACTCTAGAGGCAATAGTCCTTTGGATGCTACTAAGAGTGCAACATCAACCTATAGTCCATGGCGAGACCTCGGGAGTCACTGCTGAAGTTGTTTGGTCTGCCATCCGTGGTGAAGACTAGGAACTGGATAACCATCTTCCAAGAGAAACTAGAAGATGGTTGCACTACAACGAGTAGTTGTCACTAGACTTTTTCCAGGACCAGGTATAAACTTGTTAAACCATTCTTCCAATTTCTTAGTAATTGATGCAATCTTGCTGTTATGGGAATACACATAGATAAATCTTTATTTCCACTGCCTCACTCTATGTTTGTATTTCTCAAAAACAACATGGGTATCACAATAAGTTGACATCATAGAAAATGGGGATATCACAATGATCATGCCATGATCAACATTTATATCCTAACATGATTGTGTATTCCCTATGCATATCACAATGTTCCCACAATAATCACACAAGAATCATGGTTATATGAATCTATTAACTAATACAATTTTGGCCTATAGTGTCGTCAAAAGTAACATTAGTTCCATAGAAAAAGTGACATAATACTTTTAAATGTTGCTTATAAACAAACTAACATCACTATATGTTGACATTTGTCCTTGAGGAAAAAATTTAGGTAACACTTGTATCATAGCATTGATTTTTTAGGCAAAATCGATGCCATAGGTAGCTCATGAATTTAATTTTCTAGAAAAAATTGTGTCATAGAAATATAGTGTTGATTTTGTTGAAATTGAGATCATAGAATTCCCCCAATGCTAGCCGCAAACTAAGTGTAACCTACAAAGACGTTTATTGTGTTGGTATCTTGAAGAAATTGACGCTATAGTTGTAGGTATAAGTAGTACTTCTTATACTAATATAGCAATAGTCTAGGAGCTGGAATTTATGTTACATTGTTCACATGAAACATCCCCACAAAATAAATAGTACATCTAGAAAGACTTATGCCTCCATTTTTTCTTGAAAAAACAATGATGCAATCCTAGAAAAAAAACTAGAATTTTGAAACAATTGAATGCCGATTTCTATTGTAATCAACATAAAAATATTTGGTGTAGTGGTAGTTTTCTCTAGAATCGATTTGATAGTCTTCTTATGATTAAACCCCATGAAAGAAATGGTACCTAAAAAGCCATGTAGTGTTGGTTTTTTATAGCGTAAGCAACACTACAATCCTTGCTTAAATTAGGATTTTGAAAGGTAGAATGTTGGTATCAACCCCAAGCAACATAATTGAGTGTCAGATGTAGTGGTAGTCTTGCTTGTGAAGCTAAAGTAACAACCAAAAATTGAGGTGTCACTTATCTTTTGCCTTAGATTTGGTCTATGATTGTTGTAGAATGCTAAATAATAACCCCCATGAAGCCCCTTTCTTTCCCATTGGTCAACTCAAGAGTCCCTTTTCTGTTGCAATGGCAACCTCAAGAAGCTCTTCCCCTTCATTGTCACACCCTTTATTTCCACCCCAACATTTTCCCAAAACACTTGCCACTGCCACAATTTCTCCATGTGAAGCTCACCCACCGCTAAAGATGCTCTTTATCATCATTTGTCCTCTTCTCTCTCAATTACCTATCATCAACACCCTACTTCTCTCTCTGTTACCCTACCCTACTGGTCCCTCACCACTTTTCCCTCTCCATCAATGCTTACAACCACTACTTCTCTCTCCCTCACTATTTCTAATAAGGGAAGCTCTCATCCTCTCTTACTGCTACTATGTCTGTTGATGCATCTACCCTATTATTGTTGTTTTTGCCCTATTATCTTCTCTACCATCAACCAAGAAGCTCACCATCGCTTTAACTTGTTCTTTAACTTGTTGTTTTGTCTTAAAAGTTTCTTGCTTGATTTTTTGATTTTTATCTATTGTTCTTATCTAATTGTAATTGAAAATTATGTCTAGGAAAATGCATGTATTATCATTTGTTTGGTCTATCAAGAATTATTTATATGAACCTTAAAAATTATATCCTTTATCGTGATACATGTTTGGAATGAAAATTATGATGAAAGTTCATTTATTCTCAATGTTGAGTGTATTGTTTATTTTTGGCGGTTTGAATATTGTATGGATAAATGAGCCACATATGCGGTGTAGAGACCGAACCCAACCGTAGTGATGATTTTTGCATGGATAAATAATCACATCTTGATGTACCTTGATATGGATATAATTTACCTAAATTAATTTAAATTAGTGCTAATTAGAGTTATGTTAACCCAAATTATATATGCACAGATTGATAATTATACATGTATTTTGTTGTCCTATAAACTCATTCAAAATGTACTCATTAGGAGTACATTTTGAATAGTGCCAATTTTTTGGGATTGTTCTTAAAAATTTAATCTCACTTAGGATGTGATTGTATAAAGTGTGCTTGGTTTTCAAGAATATTTTGACAGTTATTTTCCTATTTATTTTCTGAGTACATATATTAGTGGGTATTTTCCCAGCTACAACAGTGAACTTGAAGACTATGGGGAATTGTTGTCAAAATATTCTTAAAAATTGAACACATGTTATACACATACTTGTGAGCTTAAGTGTTCAAATATTGTATAGGTGGTACACATTAACCAATGCATTCAGAATACATATATTCCGTTGGCCTAAAACCCATCCAAGATTTACACATTAGGAGTAAATCTTAGATAGTGTCTGGTCTATGACTATTCTTGAACACTTAACCTCACTTAGAATGCTATTGTATAATTTTTATTTAATTTTCAAGAATACTTTAAAGTATTTCCTCATTTGTTCTTGAAGTATATATGTAGATGGATATTTTCCCATCTACATCATGTACTTGGAGAACTGTAGAAATATTGTTGAAATATTATTGAAAACCAAACATACATTATACACTACTAGTAATATCAAGTGTTCGAGAATGGGATTTGTCTCTACACATTCATTGATTTGCATTCTAATGCATGTATTGTGTTGTCCTAGAAACCCATCCAAAATTTACTCATTAGGAGTAAATTTTGGGTAATCCTGGGTTGGGGATTGTTCTTGATCTTAGTTAGGATGTGAGTGTCTAATATATGTTTGGTTTTCAAGAATATCTTGACAACCATGTCTCAATTTATTCACTGAGTATATATGTAGTTGGTTATTGTCTCATCTACATCAGTGTAGAAGAATCACAGGGACATGCTACCAAAATATTTCTAAAAACCAAAGATATAATATATACTTAGTAGTAAGATAAAACATAAATAAAATAGTTGTTACATATTAATCATATACATTCTAAATACATGCATTTTAATGGCCTATAAATATGTCCAACATTTAGTTTTTATGAATAAATTTTGTATGGACCCCATTTGGAACTGATTTTGAACACTTAATCTGACTTACGATGTGAGTGTATAATATGAGTTTCGTTTTTAAAGAATATTTTGATAGTCGTGTTAATATTTGTTCTTTAAGTACATATGTATGTGGGTATTTTCCCAACTACATTGGTGTATTCAGAGAACTATAGGGAAATACTACCAAAACGGTCTAAAAACTGAACACACATCATACACTTACTAGTGAGATTAAGTGTTCCATAATGGGATAGGTGGTACACTTTCTAAATATTATTTGTAAAATCATTCAACTTTGGTCAATATTAAAAAATGTATTCTAAAATATTTTATAGAATGGATCGACGTTAGATGTCCATTTCAAATCACTTCACTCTAGATTTTAGAGTAGTCTTGATGAGTTTATAAGATTTACATATGAACATAGGAGAGAACTTGGATATAGGTTCTATTGGTCATGTAGGATTTGTGCTAAAGACTTGAAAGTCATTATTGTTGAGTAAATCAAATGGCATATCATTTGCAATGGAATTATAGAGGGCTATAGACAATGGTACTAGCATGTACATATTCCTACATTTAGATCAATAAATTGTGATAGTGGTAGTTGTGTGGAAGAAGAAATTATAAACAATATTGATGTAAATAAACCAATTCAGAGCGACACGGTTGATTCCGTGCTATATAGTTGTAGAATAAATATTATTATCCACCTTCCTTATTTATAAACATAATACATGATGCTAAGAAACCATTTTATTTAGTTGATGCTAAGTTTATGATGATGGGTGATGTGTTGGTATTGTATACTCTAAAGGCTAACAATAGGTTAAGTGATAAAAGTTTTGCATCTCTGATGTCTTTGTTAAAAGAAAATTTTTCTGAATGAAAAGAGCTTCCAATCTCAACATGCAAAGCAAATAAAATGATGTGCCCAATTGGAATGAAGGCTAAGAAGATACATAAATGCATGAATGATTGTGTGTTATTTCTAAAAGACTATATCAATTTGAAATATTGTCCAAAATATGGGACATCAAGGTACAAAATAACAATTTCTGTTACGATCAAGAATGACTCGCCTACTAAGGTGTTGTTGTTTTTGCCTATAATACCATGATTTCATTTCTTGTATGCTAATTTGGAAGATTAATGGAATATCTTGATATGCAGAGGGAAAGGAAAATAATGATGGGGTCCTACAACATGTGTCTCCTTCATCACAATGGAGGAAAAATGATTTATCATACCCTCAATTTAGTGAAGTGAGGAATCTAAGATCTAGACTTCATAATGAAGGAATGATTTAACACCGTACATAAAGTAGACAATATAGAATTTGGCCTATAATGATTGTGATATAAAATCTTCCTCCTTTATTGTGTATGAAAAATAAGTATGTCATATTGTCAATGTTGATATCATGGTCCAAACAACTTGACAATGATATTGATGTTTACCTTGAACCTCTGGTTCATGACTTAAAGAAAATCTAAGAAGAATGTGTTATTGATGGATCTATGGGTGATGGGATCTAGAGGGGGGTGAATAGAGCTAAAAACACTTAAATAAAATTCATTAGACCTTCAAGATATTTCTATGTTAATATGGCAGATATGAACTTTGAGTGCAACTTAACATACATAGAAAGGATGAGAGAGATTGAATAAGTTCAAGAACAAGCTTTGTATAATGGTGCCAAACTCCAAACTAGGAGAGTGTGCATCCACTACTTAGAGAGGTCAACCTCTAGGCTTTGTCAACCATGTCTCACTCCTTTTATTCCATTATAAGAGTTACAATATATGACCTTCCTATTTTAGGACAAGGATACCCAACCTTCCCTTTGAGGACAAGGAAGCCAATAACCTACCAAAGGACTTATCTATCCATGACCAAGAGTCTTCTACCTTACTAAGGACTTACCTACTCTTGCAACGAGTCTTCCGCTTCACCAAAGACTCACCCACTCTTACAACAAGTCTTCCGCCTTGAGGAATTACCCACTCTTGACTTGGATGTTCCACCTTTAACTTCACCTTCACCAAGAAGAAGCTTTCACCAAGGGACTCATTCCCTTCTTCTTCTTCACCTCTCTTAGCCAAGAGACAGATGTTTCAACTTCATGGTAGAAAGGGAGACTAGGAGGTAATGTACACAATTTATATAGATTTTTTACCCACTTCTACACACACTTTCAATCCATTTTATACCTCATTTTTCCTCTAATCATATTTGATTATCCATCTTTTTAGTTATTTTACTTGCCTCATGTTGTGATCACATGTACATGATTTTAACGAGGGATTGGGGCCAATCCAACCAAAATACAACCTTAGTTGGATCCTGAAGATGATTGCATATGTCATGGAGAACTTCTTGAAGATATTGATATACACACAACGTGTGATATTTAACACATGGCATGTAAGTTTATAGAAGATTTATGCCCCCTTATAGAGCTAACATATTGTATTCAGCATGGCATGTCTCCCACGACTTGATCTGCCTAGAAATTAATAAACTCCCAGATACACAACGTGTTTGGCATTGTACATGGTATGTCTAGCCGGATCGGAGTAGTTCCAACAAGAAGTTATACATGAGGACACACCATGTCTACCTTAGTACACACTGTGTCTCTGTCAGTTTCTACTAATTTTGAAAACAAGCACCCTTCATTTTAAATATGATAACTCTCATATGGTACAGTTATCTCTAATCATTTTGGAGCACATTTCATTCAAAGAACAATACAAAGCAGGGGGAGGTGATTTTGGGAAGGAAGAGGTAGTTTCTCAGAAGAGAACCTCTATTATTATTCAAGGAGTGCAACAAGAGCTTCTCTACTTCACCCAGACCTATGGGGAGAGAAGGTTGTCCAAGTAGAAGCACTAGCAAGCATGGGATTTCATCTTCAAGCCAGAGTTCTACCTTTTTGTTTCTCATTCCTTGGTTTTCTTTGTTCTTTGCTTCTCTAATCATGCTAAACTCTAAAATATGTAGCATGTTCATGTGTGTCATGATTATGGATGAGTAGTTTCCTTCTTATTTGGCATGGGAGAGTAACTACCATGACATTATTCATGTGAACTCATATTTCTTAACTTATTCTAGTTAAATTGCTTCTCCAAGAGATTATATGCTATTATTTGCTTGTATGCTTGCCTGTCCATCTAGCCTACATATTTTATGCTTCTTTATGTATTCTGGAAAGATATGTAGATAAGTAGGGAGTAGTTCTCTTGGCAATGAATCCTTAATCGTGAGAGTGGATGGGATACATTGAGGATCTAAGGTTCCAGTTTGAATTTTAGTATAAGTATGTAGAGACATGAACCATCTCATATCACCGATAGGTGTATGATGATGGCAACCTCATTTGCAAGTTAGTTAGGTTGTTAATTTTGTGGTTGCATGTGAGTAATGGTGTGGAAGTGAAATCCTATGGCCATGAGCCTTTAAAATCTGGTCTAAATTTTTCTTCTTGTTAATTCCTCATAGTTTCTTTTAAGTAGATAATTAATAGAATCATAAACCAAATTAACTCTTTTGTAAACCAATCTAAATTTTTGAAATCTAACACACTTGCACCTAGAAGTACTTTGATCCCTTAGATGATCTCAAACATACTATATGCACTTGTATATTTTCATGGTAGTGCTTGAGATATAAATATTAAAACTTGTGTATTAATGCTAACAAGTTTTTGGTGTTGTTTCTGGGGAGCATCGGTAAATTTATGTTAGAGTAAAATTATTAATTTGTAAGCAATACTAGATCACTCCCCCCAATCTTATCATTCCATTATCATTTATATCATCTATCATACTTCCCATTATTTTTAAGTGTACTCACTACTTGTGAATTTGTAGGGATATATGCGGCATTTGAAATGCGGTCTTAAACCATTTTTGTTTCTAGACCCAGGGATCGAGCGTACTCTTTGAAGTCATAGATGAGAAAGAAGGAGTGAAGACTCTTCAAGTTTGGGTGACTCACAACCATCATCACTTCATTCTTCACTTCCATCTTCACTGGACAACCAAGGACCCCTCATGAAAGATGAATGTCCTCTCAAGGACTTTGCCATTCCAATTGCAATAAACATTAATGGGGCTATCAACAACCCACAGTTTGAGATAAATCACTTCTCAATGAGCCCTACAATAATGCAGATGATTCAACAAAACCAATTTGGAGGGAGTCCCATTGAAGACCCCAACCTTCATGTAGATAAATTTTTGCAATATCTGAACACGTTCAAGATCAATTTAGCTGATTTTTTGCGATATCTAAATACATTCAAGATTAGTGGTGTTACTCCTGATGGTATATGCCTACTTTTGTTTCCTTTTTCCTTGAGGGATAGATCCAAGTCATGGCTCTTTTCTTTTTTGAGAAACCCCATCATCAGCTAAGATGAACTCCTTAAAGCTTTCTAAGCTAAGTACTTCCCACCAAGTAAGATGGCTCAATTGAGAAGCCAACTGACCAACTCTACTCAATAGGATGGATAGACCTTGTATGATACATGGGAAAGGTTCAAAGACCTCCAACATCTTTGTGCTTACCGTGGTATAAGCAGATGACTGCTTCTTGAAACATTCTATATGGGCTTTACTATAATACCATGATGTCTATTGATGTTGGTGCAAACAAGGCTTTAATGAACATATCTTATAGGGAAGCTGTTACAACCCCAATTTTTGGGTTCATTCGCCGAGAAATGTAATTTCTCATATTAAGGATATTTTAACAAATAATGATATAATTTGGTTTGAATAAATGGATTGTGTTTCAATAGCCTTGATGTTTGTGTTGTGGGCTTTAGTGGCTATTGGGCCCAAATATAAAAGGAAATTCAATTAGTAAAGGAATAATTGAATATTTGGAGAAAAGAAAAATGTGGAAACCTCTAGAAGGTAAATACAAAGAGGATTTCATGCCTCTTGGATTCCTTGGGTTCCAAGGAGTCCAAAGTTGTAAAGAAAAGGCAATACAAAAAGAAAAGATTAATTAAGTATTTCTTTATTAAGAAAGAAATTGAAAATAATGATAAAATGTGGAAAACAAGTGAAAAGAGGTATAATTGAGTTATCCTTTGTGGAATTTTGTATCCCAAGGATTCCTAATGATAAAAGGAATACCAACGAGGAAAATAAAAGAGAAATAAAGGGAAATCCTCAAAAAGGAAATATTTTAATGAGAAATAAACAAGATAATGTGAAATAATGCATTTAGATGCATCTAGAAGGATAATAAGTATCCTTGAAAATGAATTTCGAAATAATAGAGTTTCTTGGGATCCAAGGAGTCCCAATGAAGAAAGAGGAGAGAGAAAATACAAAATTTGCAAAATAAAAGGATAATGTGATACATTATTAATGAATTATGAGGTATTGTTAAAAAGAAAGCAATTTCTATTAAAAGAAATAGAATTTCATGCCTATGGGTTAGAAGGCAAGTATAAGAGAGATTAAGTAAGAGGATTTTCGAATCCCTAATTATCCAAGAGATATGGTTTGTTAAAAGGATGATGAAGAGAGAGAAAGGTGGTTTCTTCACAAGGAAAGTAGGTTTCCTTTCGAGAATAGGACTTGAGTCTTCATAAAGGCACACCTTAGGGCTTCATACTCTCCCTTATATAAGGGGTGAGACCTGGAGCCAAGTTCAAGCGAACCCTACGTACCTCTCTCCCTCTTCTCCTTTGTTTCCTTCTTTAAACCCTAACTATGGGGGATAATGCACCCCGGAGCCATGAGGGACCACGACATCGTCATTGTGAAAGCTTAGTCGCTCCCCGACGACCTGAGGAGGATGGGCCAGTGTTCTCTAGTGACCAACTTCACGCAAAGTTCCTATAGTATGCTACACGGCCGACCAAACGACGCAGGTTATGGGCGATGAAGATGACCACAGTGGCCACGGATTGGGGGCACACCGGGTGGACCAGGTCGTGGTGGAGGCAGGGAGGCCTTTGCTTGCGTGAATCATGCCCCAAAGAGGGAGGAAAGGTCGGCGCAAGTCTGCAGATCGCGGCTAGGGTGACACAGCTATTGTTGCGCGAGGTTGAAGGAGGCAGAGGTCCCTTTGGACCGTTTTGCCCTTCACGGGCTAAAACAATGGATGACTTAAATGAGGGTATAAAGGTAATTCCATTATATTTTCCAAATTGGGCCACTTTGCATGGAGAGGAGCGACGTGGCGCCCATTGATTGGCCAAGTAAGTAAATCCTTGTGAATTTCATAACTAAAGATTGGTAGCTCGGATTAAAATGCATAAAATATGAAAATTGATCAAGAGAATGAGAGGAATCCAATAAAAATGATATGAAGTATTGATTCCGTTCCTAATTTCAAAAGTACAATAAGTTGATGAGAAGCGCATTAAAGTTAAGTTAAAAACCTTATTTGTGAGTAAAGGTTGAATCTAGTATGCTTAATGGGTTAATTGAAGTATTAATAACCTGTTGAATGATAATGTTAGATTCATACCTGATCTAGATGTAAAATTGCATGATTTAGGGTTTGTACCCCATATGAGAATGATTATGTAATTAGAGACCCTAATTTAGGGTAAAAGAGGATAAGATCATATATAACTGGAAAGATGTGAAAATATGTTGTTAAATGATGATTCAAAAGTATTTGAATACAAAAGTCCTTAATTTTGGGTAAATACCCTTAATGTAATAATTAGGGTTTTCTCATGAATAAAAGGTAGAATTGTGGCAAATCGAGTTCATATGTAATTAAACCATAATGAACTTTAAATTGATGATAGATACGCATAATGATCTTGTCATTTATTAAAATGATAAATATAGTAGCTTTAATGTAAAAGAAACTTAATGAAGTTAATTAATGGTTAATGGTACTTTTAAATCTAAAAATAGGGTTATATGTTGTTAAGATAACCTTAATATTGGAGAATAGATGAGATAATTCGTGTTTATGAGTAATGGCATAAAATTTGGGTTTAATATGGTAAAAGATGAAAGGAAACCCTAATTGCAAAATGAAACCCTAAAATGGATACAGAAACCCTAGAAAGTGAATCCAAGTCAATAAAGTAGGTTCTTGATAAAGTGTGTAATAAATAGAGTACATATTATTTTCTGGAATTATGTGATTGTTGAATTGCTTGGATTGCATGCTTGGTTGGATTTTCTTAATGCTTGTGAAATCATCAAATCAGGTATGTGGTTACGCTTATGATTATCCTGACTAGTTTTCCAGGGATTTTATCGACGTTTCCCTCATGGCTTGAAATAACTATTGGATGCTTTTATTTCATGAAACTATAGAGTGACTATGACTATCACTAGGAATATACATGTATAACTGGCTAGATCTCGGTCCACCTATGGGGCTTGTAAAGGCTAAAAAGGCGTAACCTAGAGTAAGGTCTAGGTTATCGTGGGTTAGAAATTAGGCTACCAAGTGTAGTGCCATGAGACCCATTAACATGCCATGAGTTAAGGAGTGGGCTACTTACGAGTAGTGCCATGTGACTCAACCCTAGAAACTGGTTCACCTATAGGTGGGACCATGAGGGGTTTAATGGGGATCTACCATAAGGAAGGTAGTATCCAGGTCCACTGCAGGGATAGCACAGAGGATAGAGTACTCATGGATCACAGAGTTATATTTAAAATGTAATCTTGGTTGTTAAATGATTAATTGAATGATTACATTGTTATCATAGTTGCACACTTATTGTTTCCCCCACATACCAGCTTCGGATGACTGACGTTTTGTTTGTCGGTGTTTTAGGTACAAGCCAAAAGGACAAACAGTAAATCATCATATTGTGAAATATACGAAGTAAAATACAAGGAGGATTAGTTAGAATATAATCCATAAGTGGATAGAAGTCTAGAGATCCAAGTTTTCAAAAAGGTATGCAAAAGTTTATTTTCTTACAACTTTTCAGTTTAGTATGTTAAAATTTAATAAATATTCTTGGTTAATTGCCGAACCTTTGATCCGGAGATTATGGGTGTGGATTTGACCTCTCGGTCTCCCTTAATTGGGGGTTATTGGGAGGTGGGGTCGTAACATTTGGTATCAGAGCGTAGGTTCCTCAGTTAACCATTAATAATTATTAAAATTTTCAAACTCCATAGAACCCAAGGGAGTTATTAGAGGATTATCCAAAAGACGGAGGTGTCTAGAAAAGGATCACGACCGAGGGCTGGCAATATTTTCCTCCACACCGCTAGTTAGAATACGAGGACTCCCGAATCCATGTGACTGCCTGGCCAAAGTCTTAGGGTATGATTTGAAATAAGATACCTTTAGGACTTTCTCATCTTATTCATCCCTTTTCATCACAAAATCTATTAAGGACCTTAAGGATTAGGGTTTTCCCTCTTCTCCTCACCCTCTTGAGGTATGGGCAAGATCAATAAGGTCTAAGGAATCCTCCATCAAATTAATGAAAAGCATGTAAATAAGATGTCATGGACATAAGCTTAATAGAGTAAGCATAAACTAAAGAATAGATACATGCTTAGGTCGTATGACATAAGCTGTCATGCCCTTAGGAGAGACCTGAGGATATACCTTCTTGTCAGGAGGATAAGGAAAGAAAGTTAGTCTTGGAGATAGAGATCTCCATTGCAAGTAGAGACCTGGCACATCCTCTTAGGATGATGATAACCCTAACCCTAAGTGTTGGTTAGAGAGAGATGAAGTGGTTAATAGATATCACAATAGACCAGGTGTTTGAAAGGACATGCCTTTGGGATGCCATATAATCTATGGGTGACCTAGTACCTTTGGCAACCCAACCCTGGGAAGGGTCATGCATGTTAGAGTAAAGGATACCTCCTTTGATGATGATGTTAGTAGAGGACCTGTAGAAACTCTATGGGCTTATGCGAATAGGGCATAGAATGCACCCATAGTACATTAGTAGTGTGAGCAATAGGTTGAGACCTTGACCAAGAGAAAGTGAAGGATGGCTTATGAAATATGCATAAAGAACTATAGATAACCTTGAGTGAATATAAGTTGAACATAGGCTTCATCCAGATAGGGGCATGCTTTCGAGGTTGATCCATCATGAAGAGAGGACCTCTAATGGTGATTTTAGTTGTAGGGTTATCTCTAGAGAGAGAGAGAGCAGGAAACCCAGCAAGGAGGTTGGAATCCTAGACTCTGAGATATGAAGAGAAGTAGGGGGTAGAGGATGATGTGACCTAAGTGGATGATAGTGGTCACCTAGAGGTTGATGATGTCTTGGTTTCCATGGGAGGAACCAAAACCAAGAGAGAGGATGAGGTTTCTAGTACTTTTGTGCCTATGGTATAAGTGTTTACCTTCTGAGAAAGGAAGAAGAAGTTATGTATACCCTGGAGAGGTTTAGTAATAGGTTATGAGGCCTTGTACCTTGTTGTTTGTCCTTGAGGAGGACCCAACTCTAAGTGTTGCTTGAAGTTGAAGGATGACAGTAAGTGCATGTCATGCCTGTTGCATGCTTGATTCGCGGTTAAGTGATAGAGCATGCAGTTGGACACCTAAAAGTGAACCTAGGGTTCCTAGGCCTAAGAGAGGAAGTGGTATACCTAATGCTCATAATGAGAGTTGAGTTTCTATGGATGAGAGCATGTAACTTCCTATGTTGAGAGGAAAGGAAAACCCCTTATGTTTAAGGTATGTTTGGCAAACCCCTCCCAGCTAAGTTGTTGACATGGGAAGGTATGACCCTGATATAATGTTGATGAATGAGAACCCAGATGACCTAGCCTGGTTTAGTGGTCTACTTATGCCTTAATAGCTTACTAGGGTTAAGCATATGGATGTAAACCCTAGACCTAAGGATGTTTGTGACCTGGTTGTCAAGAGTTGTAGTTTCTTCCCATCCTGGGAGATGGACCCTTTGGTAGGGTGTATACCAGTCTTGTGGTTCTGAGGAAACCTAAAGGGGTCTCATAGGATCTTGAGAAGCTATGTGTAAAGTACATGGTATCAGGATGAACCACTAGACCCATAGATAGCCATCTCTATGTGCATATGGATGTGTTACCATGGAGGTAACTGGTATGGGGCTTGACTAGGGTAGGTAGGTTGCCATGATCCCTATGAACGGATAAAAGTCAGCCCATGAATGCAGAGAGAGAGATGATGAAGGCTTGGGTAAGGTTCTAAGATGAACATGTACTATAATGGAATCTAGGTCCACTGTAGGGATAACACAGAGGATAGGGTACTCATGGATCACAAAGTTATATTTAAAATGTAATCTTGGTTGTTAAATGATTAATTGAATGATTACGTTGTTATCATAGTTGCACTCTTATTGTTTCCCCCACATACCAGCTTCGGCTGACCGACGTTTTGTTTGTCAGCGTTTTAGGTACAAGCCAAAAGGACAAACAGTAAATCGTCATATTGTGAAATACATGAAGTAAAATACAAGGAGGATTAGTTAGAATAGAATCCATAAGTGGATAGAAGTCTATAGATCCAAGTTTTCAAAAAGGTATGCAAAAGTTTATTTTCTTACAGCTTTTCAGTTTAGTATGTTAAAATTTAATAATTATTCTTGGTTAATTGTCGAACCTTTGATCCGGAGATTATGGGTGTGGCTTCGACCTCTCGGTCTCCCTTAATTGGGGGTTATTGGGAGGTGGGGTCGTAATAGAAGCATATGTTATAATTGAAGAAATGGAAATAAAGAATTTCCAATGGAGTTCTGAAAGGAGTAGTAAACCACCCTCATCTTCCATTTCATTTGGGAAACAACCTGCAACCCATGTTGTAGATGTTGTTGATCTAATTTTTGCTAAGTTAGACACTCTCACTCAAAAGTTTAAAAGGTTGAATACTCAACCATATCATCCTATGAACCTTATTTGTGATGCAAACCAAGCTTTGGAGCAGGTAGCTTCTCCTAGCTACCCTTCTTTATTCACTTTTGAGGAGACTATAGAGCAGTGCAATATGGTAGGAAACTATGGGAATAAACAACCATACAACCCATATTCCAACTCCTATAACCCAAGTTGGAGAGACCATCCTAATTTTTCCTACCACAACAATAACAAACAAAATCCTCAACCAATTTAGAATAATCAATCACAACCTATTTGAAGTAGATTCTCTACAAGAAACAATCCTCTAGGGTTCAATAACAATAACTAGAATTTCAACCAACTCTAGTCATATTCAAAACCCAGTCTTGAGTAACTTCTAGAGAATTATGTCTCATGTCAGATCAAGAAAAATGAAGAATTTTTCCAACTAGGATAGTTGATGAAAGACACCATCCAACAGATTTTTGACAAAGTGGATGGCATAGCTACACAAAGATGTTGGACAAAAAAGTTGCTCAACAGGCCCTTTCAAACCAACCAACTTCTCCAGGATCTCTTCCAAGTCATCCTGAATTGAACCTCAAAGATAAAGGATAGTTTGTTGCATCCAACTCCTTCTCTGGAGCACACTGAAGAACAAGAAGAATGAAGAGTCTCACTATAAAATCTAAATGGAGGACCTTGTGAGAGTTGACCCCACATTTAGGATAGATTTCATTTCAAGCATTAGCTCAAGAACTTTTTCTTTATAAAATAAAATTTCCATGGATGAATGTAATCATCTAGACCCTTATGAAGTATATATCATCATCATTTATAGGTGCTATAGATAGATCAAAGTAAAAGACTTGGTGTGTCCTCCACGGAACACGATGTGCATCGCCCCAGAATTCATTCAATCAAGCTGCTGAAATCTTACACGACGTGCATATAACTACACACGGCATGTCGATGCATTTATTCCTTGACATCAACATTTCTAGAAAGATACACTGCATGTGTAAATTTACACACGTCATGCTCTCATTCACATTGGAGATATGAAGAAGTCCCTAAAAACTTACACATTATGTTTAAATTAACGCATGATGTGTCACTCAATAGGTTTGACATTAAAAAAAATCAACATAGGGACACGTAGTGTATGTATCCATACACGATGTGTTGCATATTCATCATTGCCGATAGATTTTTTAGAAACGTACACCCAGTGTGCAAATTAACACACGTCATGTACTTTAACAGGTTCCATATTGAAATTGTTCAACATGGAGACACATTGTGTGGGCTTTCAAATACGTCATGTCCAGATGTTTGAGTTAGGGTTTTAAACCCAAACTGACTCTCTTCACCCTATTCATTCAGTTTATGATGTGTTTCAGATAGCACCCAACAACCATCGTGTGCCCCAACATTGTGTGCCCCTCTCGCTGGTGTGTCCTTAAAGTCACCTCTAAATCCAAACTGAGCTTCAGCTTCTCCAACTCCTCCATCGGATCCTATGAGACCAGAAAACACACTGTGTGCCACAATGTCAAAGTTCTGAAGCTCAATCATGACATCAATGCCCCCCATCAAGAAAGCGGTAGAGTACCACATAGGGGAGAGATCTTCTTCTATCCTAACATATGTATCCTCCACTGTGTTCAATGTTACGAAGGAAGAGGACAAGACACTATCAAACAATGATCACCTATAGGGTCTTGCCTACAAGATTTGTCTATGAAGAAATTCTAGAGGTGCTCGGCTTCAAAGATGAGGTCTTGGAACCGCTCTAGGAACTAGGGCTCAAGTACACATGCTTCCCTGTAAGTCCTACTTACCAAGATTAACCTATGAGTTTCTGACCTCATTACATGATAAGGATGACCCCAAGAAGACTTTTACACCATTTTCTATCATGACATTCTGACTTCGTGGGTGTAATTGTAAAATTTCTTTCAAGCAATTCTATGAGTTCTTTGAATTCCATTATGGTGGAGCAATTTCATATCCACTTGCATTTCATAGTGATGACTTTTTGAGGGAAATCACTGATGATCCCATTCATGAGGCTACAAAACTAGGGAGACACACATTTATGACCCCATCTTTCATTATATACACATGATCCTTAGAAATTGTGTATTTTCTAGGAAAGAGATGCATGGTGCATGTGGGAAACAAGATTTGTTCTTCATGTGGGCTATGTTTAAAATCAATGTTGGCTACTACATTCTCTTCCATTTCTTTGAGCTTAGATGAGCCAAATCAGGTGACATTATGATTGGGGGTTTGATAAACTGCATAGCCCGCAAGGTCAAATCTGAACTTATAAGTTTAGAAGCTGCCCCAGGGAAGAATATGATTAATCTCAAGCATCTTATCTCTTCTATCCTAATTGATAGAGATCCCAAGGATAATGACAAATTTAGGAACTACTTTGCAGATCAAGAAGGATATGTTGAACATCCTGATCTAGAAGCAGTTACCTTATCAAACATACACGATTGGAAATTTATTTTTCTAAGGAGACTGAATTTTTTGACCAGGATAGCACTTCTATTGATGTTGTAGCTCCGCCTCTACCTCCCTCCACTGGTACACAAATGGAGTACAGTTGGAGTATGCCTGATGTCTAGCACCTTTATGGGTATGTTCAACATGGATTTGATCAGCAGGATGCCCGCCTTGACATGATGAGCCAACGGTACTCTGATATGCACAACATGCTCCATAGGATGGTACATGGCATATCTCTCAGAGCCACTATACCATTCCTCAACCATTGCCACCCACCTCAGCCTGAGTAGCCTCCTACAGATATTCCTGATGATGGTTTTGTGAACCGGCATTCCGTAGCTGGAGATGAGGGCATTGTCCCTTCTTCTTGATTCACCATGGCAGATACCTAGTTCCTAGCAACTTGAGTTTGATTGATGTAGTGAGGACAATGAAAAATTCAAGCTTGGGGGGGGGAGGGGAATCAGACGGTAGTTTAGTTGTAGTTTCCTTTTCATCATCTTATTTCTTACTTTTAGTCTAATTTTTGTTTCTATTTGTGGAAAATCTAGTATGATCTGAGGCCTATTCATTGTGTTTGGATTGAAATACCTTTTATGATTGAACTATTTGTCTCATCTTATATTGAAAAATAATTTCAAGGAAAAAAAATCAAATCATGCATCATTTAAATGGAATCTTTTGCCAACAACCCATGTTTCATTTTGGTTTATTGCTTTTAGCCGCATGTTCACCTTTCACATTCCTTCCAAAATAATACATGTAGCTAAAATCTTCTTGGATTAATCAACTTCACAACCTTATTTATCATTCTAGATGACTTTATCAAATTTGCAGTGTGTTTTAAACAAACTCCCAATGAAAATTTTCAATGAATGACTGAAATCCTATTAACGAAACAATCTAGCCAACTCTGTTATGCTTTGGGAAAAAAGTTTTTAGTTTAAGGCCCTATGGTTCTAAAGTGGAACCCAACTCACTCTTGATTAATATAGGATAATTCTTGTATTCACCTCTACAAAAATGTGTAATCTTCCCACACAACGTGCTAGCCTAATATAAGTCCGATCTGGCTATGATGGTTAGTTGTTGTGCCTTAAAAGAGGGTAAATAACCCCAACTGACATTCCACATGTGCATAAGTCTACATTATTTGTTGAGTTTAAGAAGCCCTACTTCATTTCTTATCTAAATGCAAAGAGATTGTTGCTGAATCGTTTGGTTGATTTGGATTTCATCTTTTACATCTTTAATAATTGAGAGAACTAGGTTGCATATTCACTACTCATTTGGACGGTCATCTAATTTCTACCTAATGGAGTTTTGTTGATTCTTTCATTTAGACTTTTGCACCCTTTCAAAACTAAATTCCAAATCTTGATTATTTAAGGTGATCCTATGGTTGTCTACTTGCAATAAACTTTGTTTATGGTTGAACTAGCTTGATATAACATTTTCATTTCATTTAATTGATTCATGATCTTCACAATATCTTCATTTATGTTTCCATGTTCTTTTTTCTTGAGAATAAGAAATATTTTAAGATTAGGGTAATTTTTTGTGCACAGTTTATATACACCTTTTACTTACTTTTACACACACTTTCAATCCATTTTATACCTCATTTTGCCTCTAATAATACTTGATTATCCATCTTTTTAGTTGTTTCACTCGCATCATGTTGTTTTCATAGGTACATGATTTTGACAAGAGAATGGGGCCAATCCGACCTTAGTTGGATCCCCAAGGATATTGCATATGCCACGAAGAATTTCTTGAAAATTTTGATGTACACATGGCATGTGTTATTTAACACATGGTGTGTAAGTTTATAGGAGATTTCTGCCCCCCTTAAAGAGTTGTGACACGCCGTGTTCCGAGATACGCATTGTGTGTCTCCCATAGCCTAATTTGCCCAGAATTTAATCAACTCCAAGATACACAGCTTGTTCATCATTGTACATGTTGTGTCTAACCCGATCAGAGAATTTCCAACAAGCGGTTATACATGAGGAGACACCATATCTACCTTAGTACATGCCATGTCTCTGTCAGTTTCTACTAATTTTGAAAACAACTGCCCCTCATTTAAATACAAGAACTCTCATATGGGGTGGTTGTATCTCATTATTTTGGAGCACATTTCATCTAGAGAATAGTTCATAACAAGGAGGAGGTGATTTTGAGGAGGAAGAGGTAGTTTCTTGGAAGAGAACATCTATTCTTCTCCATTCTTCTTCAAGGAGTACAATAGGAGCTTCTCTACTTTGCCCAAACCTCTTGGGGGAGAAGGTTGTCGAGTAGAAGCACTAAAAAGCATGAGATTTTGTCTTCAAGCCCAAGTTTTACCTAGCCCTTCCTCATTCCTTGGGTTTTCTTTGTTCTTCTTTTCTCTAATCATGTTAAACTCTAAGATATGTAGCATGTTTCTATGTTTAATGATTATGCATGAGTAGTTTCCTTCTTCTTGGGCATGGGAGATTAACTCCTATGCCATTGCTCAAGTAAACTTGTATTTCTTAACTTATATTAGTTAAATTTCTTATATAAGAGATTATATGGTGGTATTTGCTTGTATGTTTATCTGTCCATCTTGCCTACATGTTTATGGTTCTTTATGTGATCTAGGAAGATACGTAGAGATGTAGGGATTTGTTCACTTGGCAATAAATCCTTGACCATGGGAGTGGCTGGGATACATTAAGGATCTAAGGTTGCGGTTCAAATCTTAACATAAGCATGAGAGTGTTATGTAGAGACAATAACATCTCATATCATCAGGAGGTGTATCATGATGGCAACCTCCTTTGTAAGTTAATTAGCTTATTAATTTCTTGGTTGCATGTGACTAATGGTGTAGAAGTGAAATCTTATGACCAAGAGCCTTTAAAATCTGGTCTAAATCTGTCTTCTTATTAATTCCTAGTAGTTTATTTTAAGTAGCTGATTAGTAGAATCATAAATCAAATCAACTCTTTTGTGAATCGATCTAGATTATTGAACTCTAACACACTTGCACCTAGCAGTATCTTGCTCCCTTGTATGATCTGAATATACTACTTGTACTCGTATAGTTATAGAGTAGTGCTCGAGTTATAAATATTAAAACTTGCATAATTAAGTTATCAGGGGGCAGAGGAAGTGAGACACAAGATATACATGTAGGACTAACTCTATTACAAACATCCTACTCATCTAATGGATTTAGCAAGTGATTAAGATTGAGAGTGGAAGGAGGCTCTTGGAGGCACTTAACTATAATACTGGGACCTTCATAGTGCTTAACTAACCATGGGATGAAGCCCAAGGGGTCCTATTTATAGTTGAGGATGCCTACTAGCCAGTAGAAACACTTAATGACAAATTTTAGAGGTTTGGGTGTTGTAACAGATATATTTTTGAGTTTTACGACACTACAACGGTTAGATACACTTTTTCTACACATTTCATGATGCGGTCGACCGAGTTTACTTTTGGGAAACTCAAACAATAGTACTATGTGACAAATCAAATTTGAGTTGTCAGTCAAGTTTATCATGGATGAAACTTGGTCAACAACTTAAATTTAATTTTCCTATACAGGGTATTATTCGAGTTTATCCTGGGATAAACTCGGCCGACCTTGATAGTTCCCAAGATCCATCAAGTTTGTTGGTCAAGTTTATCCTAGTTGAAACTTGGTTGAAAAAAGTCCATGGGATGAATTTTAGAAAGTGTCATAAAAGTGCTTAAGTATATGATTTATGCACTCTTCATTTTTTCTAAGCTTAATACAAGTCATACAATCGTTACAAGTGATTTACAACATGATTTTAATCGATTTGAGGCTTTCTCCACAAAAGTGCACTTGCATTGATTTTACTTATTTTTCTCCTTGTTGGGATGCACAAGTTTAGGAATTTGGATTGTGTATATACCTAATCCGAAATCACTCAAGTAGAAGCATTAGACACAAATGAGTGGAATTGTTAGCCATCATTAAATCAAGGGTTTAGTCAATTAGACTTTGAGAGTCAATTGGACTTCGAGTCAATAGTTATGACTTATGATGCATCACATGGAGAGACCTTGAATATGCATGATATGTTGTTTTGCATGATAAATGACTTCCTGCATATGGGAATTTGTTTGGATGTCATGTTAAAGGATCTAAAGAATGTCCTGTATGTAAGGAAAACATTGAGTCAATATGAGTAAAATATGAAAAAAAGATAGTATATCTCGATCATAAAAAATGTCTCCCAAATGTGTATCCTTACTGAAGGCAACAGTAGGAATTTAGTGTCTCAAATATGAATCAAAGTGCCCCCAAACCTATATCAAGGAAGGATGTTTGTGAAAGAGTAAAGCTTATTATCAAAGTATTTCGTAAGAGATCATGTAGTACTCCCACATGTGATAAATCTATATACTAGAAGAGATTAGTATTCTAGATCTTCCTTATTAGAGTTCTTTGACAATTAGTTGATGTATTGATATCATGCATATTGAGAAAAATGTTTGTAACAAAGTCATTGGTATTCTACTAAATGTACCAGGCTAGACTAAGGATGGATGAAATTCAGAATGGACTTACATGAAATGGGTATAAGAAAGAATTAACAGTAGAGGTTATAAGTGGATATCGTACATGTTTACCTCCTTTTTACTCATTTTATATATTGAATAATAAAAAAATTTAGTGCTTTCTTAATATTCACATCGATACTCATCCAATATCCATAGATTGGTATCAATGAAGGATATGAAGTTGGTATGTCTTAAATCTGATGATTGTCACACCCTAATGCAGTAAATTTTTCCTATCAAAACATGTAAGGTATGCAATCACAAGGCTTGGTTTCCTATTCAATGAAATATGAAACAAAGTTATAGATTCTATCAATCTCGATAATTTGTAAAGAGAAGTGATCATTACCTTGTGCCATCTTGAGATGTAATTTCCTCCTTCATTCTTTGATAACATAACTCATATGTTTTCCATTTGAAGAGGAAAGTGAAGATGGTGGGTCCAATTTTCTTACACTAGATGTATCCTTTTAAACATTACATGAGTACTCTTAATGTTGATGTTCAAAATTTGTTATCAATCTGAAGGGAGTATATTTTAGGGTTACACTGCTAGGGAGGTAATGAAATTTTATAGTGATTTTCTAAATTACAATGAAATCATGCCAATCTAGAATCCTATTACATCAATAATTATTAGAACAAGGGGACTACAGGAGCATGAGTGGAAGGAATTAGTTGCGAGTAAAGGGAACAAGAACACATGTATTCACACAATATCAATGAAGCATGAATTTATATCACTGAATACACTAATTTTATAAAACAAATACTATCAATCTAGTTCAATGTGGCTTGCCAAATAGCAAAATGAAACATTTATTATGTGGTTTGAAGATAAAGTCATTTGTTAACTATCTCAAACACTGAATGGTCATGCTGAGAATATCAAATGGCTTAGCTTTAAGACAAACATGGATGTCACATCATACGAAGGCCATGACATAGATGGAATTTTTATTCTAAACAAAGTATTGAGATGACAAAAAAGTTTTTTTAAAATAGTGGGTTTAGTCTACAAGAGTATTGATTACATATTGCTAGTACAATGGATAAGAGTCCATGAGAAGCTAAGATGGAATACAATGTCATTAATGACATAAGTGAATTTGATTACACAAAGTTCAGAGTTCCCATCTTCAAGTATAATTGGGATGATAACAGTGAAGTTGTAGTGGATAAGTTAGCATTCAAATCATTGAAATTTGAAAAGAATGATGATCCATTCATCATGGCATCACAGGTTATATTGATGACCTAGCAAATGAAAACTAGTTGTTGTTCTTCATGGGAAAAGGAAAGTGTAAATATTGAGCCTATTATTGAAGAATAATATATGTATCAAGATCACACAAAAGAAATATTAGTTGACAAACAGTCCAACCAATACTAGAGGCATGCTTTTTCACTTATATATTCATTTATAATGCAATAAGTGCACTTTGCAATGATTCACTTTAGTTTTTAAATTATGCTTTATAATCACGATTCTAACATTGCATGTTATAGATATGGCCTCTAACTAGGAGCATCCCAAGCTTAAGCACATATATCAGGCTACTGTTGAGGGGACTATTTTTTAAGGTTCTAGAAATGGTGATGATTGACGTTATACAAGAGGTCCCATGCTCATGCACAAGCTACATAATATTAGGGCCACATGGGAGAAGTTGGCCATTCATCTTGACAAAACAAGAGTACCTATTAGGGAGTGTGACGGGAGATAAGTTGTTGGTTGCAAGTGTGTCTTCAAAAAAGAAAAGATCAAGACATAGGGCATAGAAGGTACCAATATCAAGAATAATTGCACATCTAGTTGTTAAAGGTATAATAAAAAAAAGAGAATGTGGATTACATGAGATTTTATCAATGGTTATAAGACAAACTTCCATTTGTTTTCTATTGGCTTGGCGGCACATCAGGGTTGGAGCTAGAGCAATTTCAAAACCGTCTTTTAACTACCTAGCATTAAGTATATGCATCAACATGACATTATATATAGAATATTGGCATAAAGTTGAAGCTTCCATGAACAATGACCTGTGGAAGGACAAAGTTATGAGTATATGCATTGATATTAACTTTTTCAATTTTGAGTTATGCTTTCTTTTTCCAAAATTTTGATAGTTTATATAATTTAAATTTGCTAAGTTTTCACCAAGATGAAAAGTTCATCGTAAAATAGTTCTACAATGATGTGGCAAGATGCGGAGGAATTTTAATACCACTCTCAACAGGGAGTATATAACTAAACAATCTAAAAATAAGTATGTCATTGAGCAATGCACCTTTCTAGACTAGAGGTGTGGAAAAAAATTATTACATCATGAAAGTAGATGAGTTCAAAGTATTAAGTCTATCTAAGAATATTCTTATTTTAATATACTTTATGACTATTTGTTATAATATAAAATCTCTTTTGAATTAATCATCCTATCCTTGAAGCTCAATAATAAATTTGTACAAAGAATGTGCACAACCTTCAGTTGGGTCATGATGGTTAAGCCTTGCTCTACCAAATAAGTGATAAACACACATCTGAAGAAGAATCAAGCAAAAATCCAAGTAAACGTCTATTCCTATATGGGGATTGGACAAATGGTAGAACAAACAACTTATTATTAATTCCCAACCCTGCAACTATTGAGGTGGCACAAAAAATGGTGATGCTCAAAGTTCATAATGCATGTTATTATCTTTAGCGTTGTTAGGTTTTATTGAATAATTCCATTTCTTTATGATTAGGGGGATCTTCGTGAGAAACAAAAAGGGGAGAATTCATCTCTATGGCCAAAGGGATGAATTCAGAATTGCTCTGGGTACTGAAGAGCATCTTGGCCATGTTAGAGGGGTGAGAATTGGTGTAGAGTTGAGATCATATTTTAGTTGTTCCCAACAACCTGGCGATATACTCACAAGTGGAAGTAGAATTTCAATCTTCTATGTCACAAGTAGAGGTAGAATTGCTCGCAGTAGAGAAAATTTCTAAAGAGTGGAATAAATTTCAGTCTTCTCAGCCTTCTTAAATTAAATGTGTCTTACACCAGTCCTCTTATGAGGTACAAGAAGGTCATGGGATTATTTCCATGGATCCTCCAGTCTCGCTTTATGAAAGATTCTTATGTAATTTTATGTGAATTCAACATATATGTTGTGTTATTGGTATAATATTATTAAAAATTATAGATGGCTAAACATAGTGAACTTCTAGTTTTTGAGTTAGAATACCTAGTTGTCATCGTAGGTGAGGTGTTTCACAGTTGTGGCACGTTGCATTGCTACCATTGGTCGAAGACGTGGTCCACATGTCTATCCAAATTATCTATGATGGAATGAGTACCACTACCATTAGCACACATTGAATTCATTACAGGGGAGAAGCAGAAGGAGGATGGGCTAGATGGCCCAAAGACATGGTTACCTATGATATGCTATGGCATATTTCTATTATATTTATATTTTTGAGTATTTTCTATTTGTCTATATATAATGTCAATGTATATGAGGAATATTGAAATATAAAAAACCTAAGTTGTCCCCTGAGGGTCATCCTCCAAGTCCTACAACTACTTTGATTCCACATGATGTATTTGAAAATCTTGGGAGTAATTCTAGGAGCTTATGTCAATAGTTAGCCAATACAGAATCATGGTTGAATATGGTGATCCATATGCTCAAGGGTGTCATAGGACAATATTGTTATAGTCATCTCTTCTCTCAAGACATCTTAGAGCTATTTCAATATGATTGGTCTAGTATGAATATGGTGAGAGATAATGAACATAATACATCAATTAAAATATATATATATACATGTATGTATAGATATATATATATATATATATATATATATTCAATTATTTTCTATATATTAAAAAAATTCATATATTCTTACAATTACTCATATATGGTGACTTTACAGTATGAAATTAATTATATTGCCATTGTAGTTCCTTCATTAAATATAAATTTGGATAAATTACAAGAATATATAGTTCAATATTTAACATATTTTTTAAGTTCTTTGCTAGTATGGGAAGACACCTAATTCTATATCCTTTTAATGTCAAGTTTTCATTGTTCAATTTTATGTCTTTTCTTGTAATTTATGTTTGCATCATGCTTGCTCAGGAACATACATTGAAAACTTTTGGTGATTTCCCCTAGCTTATTGAGTGTGTATTATCTGCATCTACTAGGTAGAAAAAATTTATGTAAACAAATCAAAATTCATGATTATGTAGTAAGTATAAATATTTAGACATCAACATGTATCTATTAATGTCTTCATGATTATATAGATACTTACTAAACTATCTTATTCATTTTCTTATAGGGTCATAAAAGCTTTAATAATAAGAAGAGGAAATATTGTAGATAAATGAAAAAATGTATATCTTGGATAATGTTAAGATAGTTTTATAGTTCTAAATCTTATATAACAACTTTCTCATTCATGTATTAATGTTTCACATATTGGTTAATTTTAGTGCCCCTTACAAAATAATGATTAGGCTTACAAATACTATGTTATGAGATATATGGATGTCATCGTCAGAACAAAATCACAAGACAAAGGTAATACATATTTAGGTCATAAGTTTAAAAAAAAAGTTTATAATTTAATTTGACTTATAATAACACTCAATATAGTGTCATTGTATAATTATGTATATTATGTTTGTAGGTGTTTGATTCTTAGACATACTCAGTGGAGACACTAGATTTCATACTATAAAAGTCAGCAGATCACTATCTAAAAGAAGTTGACTTTGAACTTAATTTAGCATGATTATGTACATGTTGACTTTGAACTTGATTTAGCATGATTATGTAGTTAAAACTTTGATTTGTAATTTGATTAGATTATGCATGTTTTGTTTGTTACTAATGGGTGAATACATGATTATGTGAACATTGAATTTGTGTATTGTGAATCTACGAATGGAAGTGAAATGTGAGAATGAATGCATATGTGAATTGTGAATCTCTGTATAATTTCAAGAGTGGATAGTGGAATGGATGTGAAAATTTGTATCATTTGGTACATTATGTGAATGCAAGTGGATGTGAATGGTTGTAGATGACCTTCCTTGTAGTTTTAGTGTAGGAGGATGTGAATTCAAGTGGTCATATGCTTTCTATGCAAGTTTTGTAGGTTCCAGATGCCTTTTGAAAATAGTAGGTTTGAAACCTACAATATGATAAAAAACACTTACAACATTGGCTAATTCAGAAAAATGAAGATAGGAAATATGTATGCAACTTCAGTTTTGGACAACAAAATAGACATAAATGACATCTTCCATATCAAAACTTTTTTCTAATAAGAGAACCTATAAAATCAATTTTGAATAGAAACTAATGTTACAAGCAAATTTGTACAAACATGCTAGGAGGATGTTGGTTTAGCAAAGGAAAAAATCAAGGCCAAATACTTCATTAATTTGTAGTGATGATTTGGGAAATGGAAACTGATGCGACAATACTCATTTGCATTAATTGATAAGAAAGTTTGAAGTGATGAACTTCTTGATAAACTGACGTGACAATTGGTCTTTATATAAAATATGTTGGTTACATGTCCTAAGAGCCATCATGTTATGATTGTAAACGAGATATTTTTTTACTTCATTTGATTGCTAATAAAAGGAAATTTCACATATTATGTTTATTTTATGCTTGAGATAAGGAATAAACCTAATAATGTCCTATGAATGCATAACTTGATGACATATGGTTTGTGTTGAGGAACTAAACATGAGATCATATGTATAATAAGAGTATCCATTCTTGTTATGTTCCTAATAGGTTTTATTTTGGATATTATAGGACAATAATAATATATAAAACTAGCATGTATGGCGAGTAATGATTGTGTCTCTTTAGTCATGATATTGAATATCAACTCTAATACATGGGTACTTGTTAGAGAAAAAGTTGTACTGATCAAAACATCCTCGATATTTACACATGGAAGTCATGAAATGACATGTCCGAGTCATATCCTAATGTACAATGATGACTGTAATCCTTAACCTTGAAGTCACTATAGTAACAAATGTTGTTCTGTGTACTTTACACCTAGCCTAACGTGCTCTGAAATATGAGTTTCTAAAAGGTGGTAATTGGGTACATTGTGAAACATGAGGAATATTGTTAGTGATGTAGATGAAATGTGTTCCTCCTTTGGAGTGATATCCCCAACCACTTGATAAGTAAAACTATGAAATGAATGGTCATGGTCATGTGAATTCATATATGATATTGAGATCACAATATCTCCAATAGTTTACTCTAGTTCAAGTAACATAGATTGAATACTAAGAGGATGAAATTCATTCCTCACTTTCATTATGAATATTTGTGATAAAGGGATTATACAGTCATGGTAGTATTGGTCATTTTATAGGTTGTAGTTGTTCTCCAACTCATTCCTATTACTTGGGTGGAAAAAATATGTGGCTAGACATCAATCTTGTGTTGTTTTGAACATCACTAACCAACATAATTAGGAACCTACCATATCAAACACATAAGGATGCATAAGTGATTTGAATTTCAAAATCAATCATATAGTTAGAATGATTTTGATTCATAAATAAGTTGATTAACCCTCAAATCGGGCATACAGAATGTGTGGTCGGTTGACCGAATCGGTTGGGGCAATAGATCAATTGATGGTCAATCGGTCGACTGAGTTTTCCACTAGAGTGATGTGATCGGGCGATCATGCTACCTGGTTGAGCAATCACAATGTAACATGGAAAGTAACAAATTGAAAAGCAATTTAGATTATCTGAACTATCTTGGTCGACCAATCAGTTATCTTGATCGGGCTATTAGAATGCCTAACAGTAGGATTGTGATTGGTTGATCAGATAACCTGATCGAGAAATCAAGATCTAGTCCTAATTTTTCAACGTTAGACTATTTTTGGGATTATAGTTAGGAAAGGGATTAGAATTAGGGTTTTTTATCTCAAAACTCTCTGATACAAAGGGGGAAAATCCCAAAGAGTGAGAAACATACTTGAGTTGTCTATTAAACTTCTCTTTTAGAGAGAGGAAGCCACCCTAAGGATTTTTGCTCAAGAATGGATAAGAGAGAGAGTTATAGAGAAACTAGTACCTCAACAACTGATTTTCCTCTTCGACTTGATGGCCAATGTGGTGCACCATGTTCTCCCTCATCCACATGGATCAAGTAGAGACCAAGGAACACGTGTGGAGGCTTGGAGAAGCTATTCCACAAAAAGATAATTGTGCAATAGCCTAATAGCCTATGCAAATATCATATTAATTCATCATGATTTCTTGGTGGTCATTCCATATCTAGATCACAAAGATCATGTTCTTCAACAAAAAAAGAGACATCTAATTGTGGGACTACAGTGTGTGTAATGGTATAAACTTTATCCCTTATTATGTCTTGTATTCACTGGCGTTATATAACTATGATGGATCCAACACCTAGGGTATAAAGGGAAGAGTTTTCTTGTTATTGGACTGCATCCGCTTTTCGAAAACCCTACAAAATCTACTTCCTATATGGTTGCATTGATTTCAACAATAGAAACTGAAACACTATGCAATCTTATTCCAATTTCTTATGTAACTACAATCTACTCAATACCTATAGCATCAGTTTTCATCTTTGCTAGAAATGGACATTGTATATCTTTCCTTGTTGTGCCACCAACCTAGGTGATGCTTTTTTATTGACGCTAAACTCCTTAAATGGTCGATATTGTATCGTGTCTATCAACTACTCTATATACAACAAAGGAGGTACTAATGGTGTTGATCACTCTACTTGCTTTTTAAGACTAAATTTACTTTGTTTCCTTCAAGTGTATGATATGTGCTTTGTCATTTCACATTTAGATGAACCATGGATTCTTCTTCTGATGTTGGGGTTTCTTCATGCATTGTCTGGTTCTCATTATCAACTTTGGTGGGTGTTTATTCACTGTTAGTACACTTACTTTCTCTACTTTATTTCAAAGTTTGAATTATCTTGGGAAAAAGGCATTTCCTATAATGTATACCCTATTCCTTGACACTAATTTCTCTTGTATAATTCTTTATGGTCAGTTTGATCTAGTATCCAATCATGTATTTTTCTCAAGATATGCTTGCTCTTAGTTTTTATAGCATATAAAATTATATAGAAGTATAGTATGTTATGTGTATTATATGATAATTATTTTCATTCATCTTAGAAATTATTGGTCCTTATTTTTTATCTAGATTTAGTTTAATGTAATATAAGGTCATCATGGTTGGAATGCTAGAAACTTACCTCCTCTTACTTTATATGGTTAGGTAAACTATATGAAAGTCTGGTTTGCCACGATAGGCAAGTTAATTTATTTTAGTTAGATAAACCAGAGGAAAATGGTATGGATCATAAACCTAAAATATTCATGACTAAAATTACAAGGTTGCTTGTTTTATCATCATGGCACTATAAAAGGTTCCAATTGATGTCTACAACTCAATTCATATTATCAAGGCAAAGGGCCTATTATATGCACTAACCCACAAATAAAAAATAATCCAAGATCTTGAAAACTATCATGTTTCTAAATTTTTAATAAAAATAACATAATGCTGAAGGAAAATGTTTACACTTATTTGATTGAATAGTCACATGACTTTTTGTTTTATATTTCCCTAAATTTTAAAATCTTGTTCAAATCTTGTAATCATTTTAGTATTACATCTATCATTGAAAGTTTTTAGAGACTTAGGATTTAGAGGCCTTCATCCTGGATCCAGGAGGGTAGCATGCCACTTGTTGACTTGATAATATACATTAAAAATTAGGTGAAACAAAGGGAAAAAATTGACTATTAAGTATATTTTACTGTAGTGATAACATCAATCTGGGACTTGAAGCAAGTATGTTAAAAAGGGGAAAACATAATAAAAGTCACAAATCTAAACTCAAAATCCATAAGAAATTGGGAACACGACTTGTTGGAATGATGGGTGGTTGGGTTGTTGTAGTAAGGAACTTCCCACAATGAATTCCTACAAATATATTGATGTGGTGAAAGAGATTGGCAACATGATTATGACAATCTTTAACCTCAAATGACAAGGAAATAACTATTCGAGCTAATTTTTTCTTATTACACACCATACTAGATGGTATTATCAGGCTATTTTGCACACATTTTCTAGAAGTATCTTCTTTTTTCTTACCAGGATGCTAGTCAAAGGTACATAATCATAAGTGATCATTTGTTTATTGAAGTCAAGGGAAAAAGTGTTGGGAAATTGAGGCAATAGATAAGGTAGAAAAAACAAAAAATTTAATGTCTGATTCCCTAACTAGCAGATCGTATCAACAACAATATATCTCAGAAAGAGAGTTAGAAGAATTATACCTGGTCCTGGAGCAAGTCCAGCAAAAACTCTTGATGCAGTATTGTGCTTCTTCTTCAAGCAGTACTAGAACAGTCATTAACAATAGCCTCCTGGTGCAATACCATGCATGATGGTTAACGTTATCCTCCTAACGATAGGAAATAACCTCCTTGCCTCTAGAGTAGTCCACGCAGACCATCAAGAACTCCATGTTGTGCTACCAGATCCAGTGGTTCGGATTTATCCCTTCAAACATCAATCTGCTCGGATTATTTCACTCTCCCACAATTGTCTCTCCCTTGGTATCCCTCCCTTTTGAGGGTAGGACTTGCTCAGGCTCTCTATTGGGTATCACAACCAGAGGGGAAAACAATTGTTAGAGCTTATTGTTGCATCTGGGAAGCCCTCAGTACCCCTCTATTTATAGGAGAGGTCAGAGTCAGGGTTTCCTATCAGTCTGTAAGTCGAAGAGACAAAGTTCATCAATTTTCTAAAAACTATGAATGGTGAACCGATTAGTTCACTCTCTAGTCGTTCGGCTCAGAGGTGAAATAGTCAACTCAAGACTTCAACTGGTCCGCTCAATAGCTTTCCTCTTTAAAATAAAATTGACATTCAATATTCAAAATAATGACATCAACATAAATCCTTGATCCAATCAAATTGATCATTGATCCAGACAACCCAAATGATGAACCAGTCATTTTACTTCATGAAATAGTCACTTCATGTCACAAAACGGTTGTTTCACTATTGAAATGGTCTTTTCTTACATGAAATGGTCGTTTCATATGTGAAATTGTCATTTCATGTGTCCAGTTCAGGAAAATATTTAGCCAATGTCATTTCTCATTGACTTGACACTCCAACCAATCGATTTAGAGTCCAGTCACTCAATATTAAACCTCAGTTGTTTAGTTGAATGCCTAAACACTTTTAGTAATCAAGTTAAACATCTTTCATGAATAAACTCCTATTCCAAGTGCATCCTATGTGTGTGACCCTTTAGGTCATTAGGTACCAAATTACATTGGCATTGAATGTCTGTAACCAACTTATGACATCACAAACCGTCAGTATCTAGAAACACACCATTTCTACCCAAGTAATTCAGAAAGTTTGGAGAACAACTTCAAACTAAAATTCATGATCAGTGTTATCCTGATGGTATAGTTCCTTTGTCTTTGATATCCAAATTGAACTCGAGGCATGGAATCATCATCCTCTCAATGTTCAATCCATGTTCCTTGAACTAGAGTAGATTGTACAAGATGTATGTGAGTTCACATATTGAATCACATGAGTATGTCCATACATTTATCAGTCTCACTTATCAAGAGGCATGGATATCAATCTCCTATAGGAGGGACAAATCCCATCTACATCACTCACACTCAATTTCCATGTGTCACAATGCACTTGAGCATCACCTTTATGGAAACCTTGATTCAAGGTCACGTTGGATGATGTCTAAATATAATGAACAACATGTGATGAGTGTAGTGACTTCATGTCTAAAAACCACAATCACCACTATAACTATGACTGCTTATTCTGACTACCATTCCATGGTATCCATGTATCACTCTCAATGTGGGTCTGTCTGATACACTATTCTCTAACATGTGCGCTTGACTTGATATCATATATCATGACTAATGAGAATCTATCATCAATGAGAACACACTCTAGTTGTATGTATTACCATTGTCTATTTTGCATCCATAGTAATATCTGAAAAGGGACATAACAAGAATGTATGTACTCTTATCATACATATGATCTCATGGTTTAGGTCATCAACCTAAAGACGTATGTCATTGAGTAACATCATTCTTTAGACATCTACTATGTTTATGTCATCATCTCAAGATTACGACAAACATAATAGTCAGAATTACCTTTATGATTATCAAATCATGTGTCTAATGCCACTCAATCATCGTATGATTGGCTCTTTGAGCATACATAGCAAAAAACTCACACTTGCACTTAGAGCCAATCACCCATGAATCTTATTCCAAGTTATCTTAACATGTTCATCATGTTTCTATTGTGCAAGAAATTTTATAGAGGTTTAGTAATGTTTGCTTCTACTCGGTATATTGTAAGTTTTCACATCTCCTCATTGTGCGACATCTCGTATGAGATGGAAGTGTCATAGTATGCTATTTGAGATTCCTTGCCTATCTGGTAGCTCTATTATTGTCATAGTATTTCTACTGTGTCATCAATGGTTGGAACCTACCACAAGTTCATCTATATGAACTTCTTGATCCATACAATATCCTTTGTTGTGTTCATAATACCAAGATACTCAGCTTCTATTGCAGAATTAAACAATTGTCTCTTGCTCGAAACTTTTCCATCTTACAGCTTTTGTTTTAAGGTCAAACAAAAATTTCAATTGTGATCATTAATTTTATTTGTCACTTAGGAAGGTTGCATCTATGTAACACCTTACACCCAACTCTTCCTTATTACTATAACTAAGGAACTAATCCTTTTAGTGCTTCTTAAGAATGTTCTTATGGCATTCTAGTGACCTTTACTAGAATTTGACAGATATCTACTCATCATACTAGATAACTAGATGAGTACATAACCTCTTTTCATGTCCAATACATACAAGATAACAAGATGAGTACATAACATTGCAGACATTATAGATCTAATTGTGAATGCATACGGAAAATATCCATGTGTTCCTATTCTTCACAAGAATTGGGATACTATGCTCCTAAGAGACTAACTCCATCGAACATGGAAAAGTTTTCTCTCATTGAGCTTGCATGTTGAGCTCCTTCAACATCTTATCAACATATGTTCTCTTACTTAGGTCAATAAGGTTTCTAGATCTATCTCTATAGATCCCAATTCCTATCATATAGGATGCTTCACCTAAACCCTTCATAGATAAGGTACTTTCCTTGCCTGGTTTTAATATTTATAGTTTAAGGATGTTATTACCCATCATTATGTGGAATATAAATATGCTCCCACTAAATCTTTTGTAATACCATATTTCATCTTCATTCTAACTCAAGTCAATCTGTTCAACTATCTTGTCAAATTGAAGATTCTAGCTCTGAGATGCTTTCTTCAATCCAAATATTGACCTATGTAGTACATAGACTTTATTTGCATTATATGGATTTATAAAAACTTTAGGTTTTTCTATGTACACATCATGTACAATATTCCAGTTAAGGAATGCAATTTTAACATCCATTTTTCCAAATTTTATAGTCACATAAAGATGCAATAGCAAACATTATCCTGATGGATGTAACCATGGCAACTAGTGAAAAGATTTCTTCTTGTTCAACACTTTGAACTTTTTTGAAACTCTTTGCAATCAATCAGCTCTTATAGGTTTGTACACTACTATATTAGATCTCATGGCATCAAACCATTTATCAAACTCTAGTCCCTCAATATCTCTAGGTAGGTTGTTGGTTCATCATCTTATGACCAACTCATCGTCTATCTGAGTTATAAGATATCATAATCTTTCAAAATCAAGTCGTGATATTTTAATCTATGAGGTTTTGTGTTACATAAGGAACTTGAGATTCCACAACAAATTGTGATTCTCTTTGTTCCTATTGTACCTCTTTAGGTTCAATGCTTTCTTGCTTGTCTCAAACTTTTTGAGTTTTACTTTTCTCCCCCTAATTCCTATGGAATTAAATTCCTAGTAGGAATATAGACATCCTAGAAACAAAACACTTATGTTGTTGTATTGGAATATAAAAGTAATATTCAACAAAATAACATTTATGTGATTTGTGGACAAAGATTTTCAAGAAACTATTTTCTTACATAAGCTTTCAATCTTAATTCTTTATAAAAGACATATCAGGACACCTCCCATGCCATATCTCATATGATGTCTTTTGAACCATTTTAGATGGTACATTATTTTAGTGTAAAACATGTACCCAAAAGGAAATTGGAAGATTAGCTAGATTTATTGATAATCACACCATGTCTTTAGGGTGTGATTCCTTCTTTCTGATACATCATTATGTTTCAGGTGGAGTTTGTCTTTATACACTATCATGGTCTCTCCATAAGGTCCTCAAACTTATGGTTTAAAATATTTCAACATTGATCATATCGTAGTGTCTGAATACTTTTACCAAGTTAGTTACGTACTTCATGATCTCCTTGAACACTTCATGAGATTCATAGTTTGTATTTCATCAAATACAAACTTCTATATCTATTAATAGCATCAGTATATATAATAAAGTATTGATAACTACCTTTAGCATTTATTCTAAAAGGTCTATATACATCAATATGTATGAGAGCTAATAGAATAATCTCTCTCTCACTACATATAGTGAATGGTTCTTTTGTCATATTGCACAATAAACACGACTTGCATGTCTCTATTAGTTCAATAACTAAAGGAGTCTAAATAACTATCATTATGGATTCTAGAAATGCATTTCTCATTTAAGTGCTCTAAAATACAATGCTATATGTATTCATTGTTTGAGTCATCAAGTGATTCAGTATATGTGTAATACACACTTGTCTCTACAACTATCAAGTATAGATTATAAGACTTAGGGCACTTCCATATAAGATCTTATCTTTTCAAATGAAACATCAATTAATTCATAATATTCTAGTCCATACAAGATGCATGATGTTTCCATCAATGTTAGGTACATAATAGAAATTCACTAATTCTGTTACATGCCCATGAATGACAACTTCCAATTGTAGTGGTAGCATCTCTTGCTCCACTCAGTTTCTAGCTTATTTCTTCTCAGGTCCTGAAGTAGAGATCTCTATCTCCTTCTTCTTCTTGAGATCCTCTATATAAAGAGGGTAGTTCCTTTTGCGATGTCCATCTGGTGATAGTGGTGGCACTTCCCTTCCTTAATGATTTACATAAAAAGGATATATTCCTTTTCCACTTCCCTTCCTTAATCATTTAGGTGAAAAGTACATATTCCTTTTGCACTTACCCCTCTCCTTATCTTGAGTGCAGAAGATTTAAACTTCAATTTAGCCTCAAAACTCTACTTGGCCTTGCCTTTGTCTTTGGACTTTGTTTTGTTGATCATCATCATGGGTTTGTCCATCTTCATTTGTTCTTCAAAATTAATCAACATGACAATCAATTCAGATAGTGGTTTGGCCAAGTTACTCAAGTGATAGCACACGATAAACTGGCTATATGATTCAGGCAACGATTGTAGAATTATATCCATGGCCAACTCTTGACCTAAAGAAATCCCAGTCTTTCCACATGCCCAATCATATTGAACTCATGGGGCTCTACTGAATCTCTGTCTATCAGTTTGCACTCAAACAACGCTTCAGAGACATTATATCTTACTTTCTTTACATGATTCTTAAGATGTGTTACCATCTCAAGAATGTCCATGTTTTCATATTGTTCATGCAACTCATAGTTCATACAACTCAACATAAGGTCTTTGATGTATGTAGCATCATTGGCATGCTTCAAGTAAGCACCCATTTCAGTCCTCAGGCACATTTGGAGCAGGTTCCTCTGGCTCTGGTCTTTCAAGGACTTAGAGCATTCACTCATGCTTGAGAAAGTTTCTCAGATTCCTTAACTAGTTGAGGAAATTTATCCCATTTAGATTGTCCATCTCAAGGACTAGTCGCAATGATAACGTGGTCGTGTTTGGCATTAGATTCTACAAAAGAAAATTTTCAACTTTTTCAAAACATTTTTGATATGATTTGATAATATTTTTGATATTAATTAGCCCTTTAATGAATTATTTCACCCACTATTTTGTTCAAATTGATATCCCTCACTACTAATTAATGAGATTGTAGCGTACAACCTTCTAGTTAGCCAAGAAAATCTTCTAGTTAGCCAAGATCCAAAATAATTGAATTATCACCCAACCAATGCCAACGTCCATAACCAATTATTAAGGTATGCAACTCTTGTCAATTGCATCTCAATCAATTCTTGGATAAATGGTATGAACAATTCTTTTTCATAGTCCATCTTCATTATTTTAGGTGCTTAATATCATTAAGATCACCTAGCTAAGCCTGACCCAAAATCCAATACGAGAATAATGCACCCTACTTGGCAGGCCCACATAACTACCATCACACTTCCACGAGATGGACAATGCACCACGCTTGGCGTACCCACGATATTGATCAAGCCTTTCATGTGTGTTTCCATTGGAAAGAATATTAGTCTTAATATTATATTGAGGAATTTTATATGTATAAATACATATACATATCCAATCACCACATACTTATAGTACGTATCATATACATGCTATATCCCACTAACAAAAAACATGGAATTATAAACACAAACAATGGTTATGGACGTACTATTGTGATTCCTTGGAGGCATAAAGAATCACTACAACCTAAGGTCTACATCATATGCAACAACATGTTGATAGTGAAGATCCATCCTTGAACCAGTCCGAGTTGATCGGTTTGATACTTAAACCAATCAGATTGCCTCCTGGCCGCTCGATTGGGCTATTCAAATGCTCTTCTGGTCTCAGGTTCAACCAATTTATGGACTCCTCCAGCCTATTGGTCGGGCCACCAGTCAATCGGTTCATCCTCCTATCTTCTAGACTCCTCGATCCTCAAGTCGATCGGTTCGTCTCATGAGTCAGTTAGTTCATCTTGTACATAATGTCTTCTCATGACTAAACATAAATTAAAATTATCCTATTTCATATTACATTGTAAAAGGTAGAATGTCGAGTTACATTTGAGAGAAATAGGAATAAGAGCATTAATTTACATTTAGAAAGTAGGAGAGAGGCTTGGTATGCAAACCAGGATATAAACAAGAATGAACAAACACAACCATGCACACATAGATCTAGGGTTGTTGGCCAAAACCATGCTAACATCCACCATCAAAACTGTTACGACCCGCGTCAAGCTTAACCCGTAAGTATGTTGTTAAGCATGTGTTTAACTGATGTGCTAAGTTATAAGCCTGTTTTTGTTAATAATGTTTAAAATGGATATGATATATGCTTAGTGTGTATCCTAGCTCTTAAAGTGTGTAGGATCTTACGCTTGAAGCGTTTCCAGAGAAATCGTTCGAATCCGACCTTCGAGTCAAAAGTTGCATGTTTTTGGGCTTATAGGGACCCGTTTGTAATTTTTGGAAGTTTTTGAACTTTGCGATTTGGCCCCTAGGTTTTCCTCCTTATCCTTTCTTTCTCCCTTATCTCGTTTCATTTCTCAGAAACGAGAGAACGCAGCAGCAGCGTTCTTCTTCCTTGCGTGAGAGAGAGAGAGAGAGAGAGAGAGGGAGCTGAGAAGGGAAGGACGTTTGGAGCTTCATTTTGCTCCGGCCAGTAGCTGCGACTCGTCCTCTTCCATCTGTTCATCGTCTTCTTCGTCAATTCGATCCGGTTTGCAGCAGGAGCTGCGGTTGCAGGGAGATGGCTAGGAGATTGGGGTGCAAGGAGCAGCCCTAGCTCGTCTCTCTTCCCCTTTCAGGTTCGGTTTAGTGGTGTGCATCAATTGCGACCGACTTGAGGTGTTTGTTTGAGTTTTGCCCGTCGATTCGAGAGAAATCGACTCTTGCAGGTCCGGTTTTGTTTTCTGCCTGTGCGCGGTTCGGCCGAGTTCGTATTCGGTTGGCCGAGTTTCTTATTAGGGCAATCGAACAGAGTTTTGGTCGGCCGAGTTTGGTCCTGATCGGCCGAGTTTCTTTGTAGGTATATCAAGCAGTGTTACGATCGGCCGAGTTCCCCAGAGGATCGGCCGAGTTTCCTGCTGGTCGGCCGAGGTTGGTCGGCCGAGTTTCAGAACCTGGGAGGTCTTCGGACGAGTTCCAAAGTGGTCGGCCGAGTTTCAAGTTGTGAGTGGCAGTTCATTCAGAAATCATTATTTAACTCATTTTAAATGCTTATTTGCTTCAGTATCAGTTGATATGACTCTTAAACAGTGTAGCATGTACGTTAAAGTATGATAAGTTCATTGGAACTTGAAATGCGTGATATGAATGATGAAAAAGAGGAAATTCTATGTTTTATAGTCGTAATGTGATATTTCTGTTAAACTATTTATCTGTTAACTAATTAATAGACTTAGGTGCCCTAACACCGTAGAACCCCTCGTGAGGTCTGCACCTTGGGGTGAAACGACCTACCTAGCGTGTGTCTAGGTGGTCGGTGACTCGTGTTCAACAATAATCTGTGCGTGTGTCACGGTGGCACGAGGACAAAAAGGCAGTGTTCAACAATAATATGTGCGTGTGTCACGGTGGCCCTGGAAAATATAGGGGTTATTCAATAATAATCCGTGCGTGTGTCACGGTGGTAACCCAGACTCTCCGCCTGTGTGCTCAGGTTAGAGGAGGAGTCTAGAGTACACTCTTTTGAGAGTGCAGTGAGGTCGTGTGAGCCTGAGAGTCCTGACGCAGACCAGGACAGCAGTCAGACTTAGCATTTCCCGGGTGTGTCGCTAAGTCTTGTACGGTGAGATAGTAGCATGAACTTGCTACGGATCTTTATATGCAGAGTACACTGCATATGATTAGGGCATAATAATATGAATAAGTAATCATGTAGGATCACAGTAAATTTATATAACTGTTTATTTACCTGAATTACCTGTTGATGCTTAGAAATGTGATTATTATCTGTATATCTGCTATGTCAATAGAACTTCCCTGCTTGAACTGTATATATGTTTATTTTCAGTTTATAAACCTGACAAGTTGTTTAGTGATAGCTAAGTGAAATGTTATTCACTGAGCGAGTAGGCTCATCCCTCTACTCAAACATTTTTCAGGTCAGCATCAGCATCAGGAGTCAGAAGGATCGTTTCATCCTAACTCCTAGTTGATAGAAGGTTTGTAGTTAGTCTAGTTAGAGGTCTCTTAGTCCATTCCCCTCGATCCTCGGGACAAGATGTGGGTGAGAGAGAGAATGTGTACAAAGATGTAAATTAACTGTTATGCTTTACTTTATGTTAATCAATGTATTATGTTGTAGACTTTGCTTGTATCTTCCGTCAGTTTAATAGAAAAGTTCCTACAGTTTTCTTAGTTTCTGTTTACAGCTTAAACTTGGTTATCATTTAAATGCCTTTAATTGTTTTAAAAAGTGACGAATGGTTGGTTGTGTGTAAATCCCATCCTGTCGCGTCCTAATCTCGTGGTTTGTGGTTAATGTGAGATCGGGGCGTGACAAATAATTTTGGTATCAGAGCCTAGGTTTGAGTACTTAGTTACTCAAGATCAGGGGACGATAAGAGACCAATAGGATTAAGGTTTAAGTGTCTTTCTTCTATCTGTAGTTTTCTAATAGGAAATATTCTATTATATCATTGCAGATGGCAGGAAGAGGCTTTGATCGTGATGATCAGGACGAGAGCCATGTTGGCCCTGATCCTCGGTACTTGGGTCCAGGTGGTGGTGACCACGTGGATGATGCATCCCGGATGTACAGGATGTTCCTGGAGACCAAAGAAAAGTACAAGGCGGATAGGCGAGACTCTTCTTCTACCAGCAGTAAAGATCTGATGCGATCTTATGAGCTTGTGAAGAAGCTAGGTGGCACAGAGTTTAGTGGCACCACAGATCCTGCTGAGGCTGATGAGTGGTTTAGACAGATAGAAAAGGTCTTTTGCCTGATGGAGCTTCCAGAAGATAAGAAGATTAATCATGCAGTCTACCTTTTGACAGGCGATGCAGAGTTGTGGTGGCGTGGTGTGGAAGAAAAGAGGAGAGGTACAGAGCTTTCCTGGCAGGATTTCTCTGAGGAGTTTCATCTCAAATTCTATCCACCCACTTTTCTTAATGAGAAAATCAGGCAGTTGCAGAATATTAAGCAGGGGAACATGACAGTTACTGAGTATGAAGTGCTTTTCACACGGTTAGCGAATTTCTGTCCACAGCTTGTTCCCGACAACATAGAAAGATGCAGAAGGTTTCAGGAAGGGCTAAGGCCAGAAATTCGGCATACAGTTTCTGCTACTAGCAGGAGGAATAGAGAGAACTTTGGCGAGTTTGTTGAGGCTGCCAGACAGGTTGAAGAATCTGTGAATGCTGACAGGGTGCCCGAGTCTAAGAAAAGATCTGCAGATTTCAGTAGAGGACAATCCAGTAGTGGATACATAGGTGGAGGTAGAGGTTTCTTTTCTAAGCTTGGGCGTGGATTTGGTTGCTTCGGCAGGCAGAGATCTGAGGATGTCACTACTTCTAGAGGCAGAGGAGGATACATCCCAGGGAGATGGGGCAGTGCGTCTAGAGAGCAGCCATATGGATCATCTACTTCTGTGACTGGTCCACAGAAACAGGAGATGCGGGTATGTAATACCTTTGGAAAATTTCACTTTGGGCAATGTTGGGGTTTAGATTATACAGGATGTTACCATTGTGGGCAGATAGGACATATAAAGAAGTTTTGTCCTCAGCTTCAACCAGCAGCATCACAAGCTTCTCAGTCTCAGTTTTATGATGTTCAGAGGCAACCTCCAGCTGAAGGACCGAGTTCTTCTATGGCTTCTGGTTCCAGAGGTGGTGGAGTATCCAGTGGCAGAAGTGGTCAAAGAGGACAGCGTAGCAGAGGGAGAGCGGCAGCACGTTTCTTTTCTTTGACACCTCAGGAAGGTATAATCTCATCACAAGTTGTTACAGGAGAGATGCTTTTGTTTAATAATATACCAGTTTCAGTTTTGATAGATCCGAGAGCTACTCATTCGTTTATACGACGTTCTTTAGTTGGTGAACTTAATTTGTTAACTCAAGAGTTGGCAGATGAGTTAGTGTTGAGGGTTCCACTAGGTGGACCAACAGTTTTATCCGAGTCTTGTCCCGGATGCTTGTTATCTTTTGGAGGTTTCACCTTTGCTGCTAATCTCATACCCTTGGATGTAAATACTTTTCAAGTCATCTTGGGTATGGATTGTCTTGAAACATATCGAGTGCAACTCGATTGTTGGAAAAAGGAAGCTACCTTTCAACTAGGGGAATTTTCTTGTGTCTTTACTGGAGACAGGAAAGTTCTACCTACGTGCATAATATCAGCTGCTGTAGCTGATAAGATGTTACAGAAAGGATGTGAAGCGTTCCTTGCTCATGTGATTGATACCAGAGCAGAAAAGAGCACTGCCAGTGTTTATGATGTGCCTGTGGTTCGTGAGTTTTCTGATGTTTTTCCAGAGGAGTTACCAGGCTTACCTCCTGTTAGAGACATTGATTTTGAAATTCAGGTATATCCAGGTAGTCATCCAGTAGCACTGCCAGCCTACAGAATGGCACCTGCAGAGTTAAAGGAACTCAAGGTGCAGTTGCAGGAGTTGCTAGATAAGGGTTTCATTAGACCCAATTCTTCACCGTGGGGTGCTCCAGTCCTGTTTGTTAAGAAAAAGGATGGTACCATGCGTCTCTGTATAGATTACAGGCAACTGAACAAGATCACTATAAAGAATAAGTATCCATTGCCGAGAATAGATGATCTGTTTGATCAGTTGCGTGGAGCGACGATTTTCTCAAAAATCGATTTGAGATCTGGATATCATCAGCTCAGAATAAAGGCTTCTGATATTCCCAAAACAGCTTTCAGAACCAGGTACGGGCATTATGAGTTTTTGGTCATGTTGTTTGGGCTGACCAATGCCCCAGCAGCCTTTATGGATATGATGAATCAGATTTTCAAACCGTTCCTAGATCAGTTTATTGTAGTCTTTATAGATGATATTCTAATCTACTCCAGAGACGATGTACAACATGAGCAACACCTGAGAGTAGTGTTGCAGTTGTTGAGACAACACCAGTTGTATGCTAAATTTAGCAAGTGCGAGTTCCGGTTGGCCGAGGTAGCATTTCTTGGACATGTTATCTCGAGAGATGGAGTTAGCGTGGATCCTAAGAAAGTTGAATCTTTGCTTCAGTGGGAACAGCCTAAGACTCCTACTGAGATTAGAAGCTTCTTGGGTTTGGCAGGCTATTACAGAAGGTTTATAAAGAACTTCAGTGTGTTAGCATCACCCATGACACGCTTGACGAGGAAGGATGCACTGTTTGTTTGGTCTGATAACTGTGAGAAAAGTTTTCAGATTTTAAAGAAGAAGTTGACTTCAGCACCAGTGTTGGTTCTGCCAGAAGCAGAAAAAGGCTATACAGTGTTTTGTGATGCTTCCAGGAGAGGATTGGGCTGTGTACTGATGCAAGAAGGCAAAGTTGTAGCTTACGCATCTAGACAACTTAAGAAGAATGAAGAGAATTACCCTGTTCATGATTTGGAATTAGCTGCTATAGTTCATGCTCTTAAGACATGGCGTCACTACCTGTATGGTGAGACATGTCAGGTGTTTACAGACCATAAGAGCCTGAAATATATCTTCACTCAGAAAGACTTGAATTTGAGACAGCTCAGATGGCTTGAGCTGATCAAAGACTATGATGTGACAATCGATTACCATCCTGGTAAAGCAAATGTTGTAGCTGATGCCTTGAGTAGAAAGTCAAGTTCAACAACAAATGCATTTTCTATGGCATGTTTCAAGAGAGACTTGCTTGTAGATATGCAAAAGTTGAATTTCGACTTGGATGTGACTGGACAGAGTGGGTTAATTGCTCAGATGCAGGTCAGACCTACTTTCTATAATCAGATTAAGGAATTGCAGCAGAGTGATGATGAGTTGTGGCAAATCATGCAGGAAATGTCAAAAGGTAAGAGAACAAAATTCAGTTTTTCTGATGATGGCGTGTTATATCTTCATGATAGGTTGTGTGTACCTGGGAACAGTGAGTTGAAAGAGTAGATTCTTGAAGAAGCGCATACTTCTATGTATGCTATGCATCCAGGTAACACAAAGATGTACAGGAACCTCAAAGAGCTGTACTGGTGGTCTGGCATGAAGAAGGATGTGGCTGAATATGTGGCTAGATGTGGAGTGTGTCAGCAGGTTAAGGCTGAGCATCAAAAACCTGCTGGTACTTTGCAGTCGCTTCCTATACCAGAATGGAAATGGGAACACATCACGATGGACTTTGTGGTAGGATTACCCAGGACGCCTAAGGGTTCAGACTCGATATGGGTGATTGTGGATAGACTAACTAAGTCTGCTCACTTTCTTCCTGTCAAGTCAACCTTTGACGTTCCAAAGCTGACTAAAGTTTATGTGGATGAGGTAATCAGATTACATGGGATTCCAGTTTCTATTATTTCTGACAGAGATCCAAAGTTTACATCTAGATTCTGGAATCAGTTACATCGTGCGTTGGGCACAAGGCTGAAATTCAGTACAGCGTTTCACTCGCAGACAGATGGTCAATCTGAGAGGACCATTCAGACCCTTGAAGACATGCTGAGAGCATGCGTGCTACAGTTTAGGGGCAACTGGGAAGAACACTTAAGCCTAATGGAGTTTGCATATAACAACAGTTACCATTCTAGTCTGGGAATGGCCCCATATGAAGCTCTTTATGGCAGGAAGTGTAGATCGCCAGTTTGTTGGTATGAAGTTGGTGAGAAAGAAATTCTTGGACCTGAATTAGTTGATATAACTACAGAGAAGATATCTGTGATCAGGGATCAGTTAAAAGCTGCTCAGGATAGACAGAAAAGTTATGCAGAGAGACGACGACGACCTCTTGAGTTTGAGGTTGGTGATGAGGTTTATTTGAAGGTTTCTCCGTGGAAGGGAGTGCTGAGGTTTGGCAAGAGGGGTAAGTTGACCCCTAGGTATATGGGTCCATATCCTATTGTTGAGAGGATTGGACCTGTAGCTTACAGGTTGGATTTGCCGTCTGAGTTGGCAAATCTTCATGATGTCTTCCATGTGTCTATGCTGAAAAAGTGTCATCCCGGTACAGAAAAGATTTTAGATCCAGAAACGGCGCAGCTTAGAACAGATGTGTCCTATGTTGAAGGACCAGTGCAGATAGTTGATCACCAAATCAAAAAGCTTAAGAACCGAGAGATACCTTTAGTGAAGGTTTTGTGGAAAAACCATAATCTTGAAGAAGCTACGTGGGAGCTAGAGTCTGAGATGTGTGGCAAGTTTCCTTTTCTCTTCTAGGAATTTCGGGATGAAATTCTTATAAGGGAAAGAGGAATTGTTACGACCCGCGTCAAGCTTAACCCGTAAGTATGCTGTTAAGCATGTGTTTAACTGATGTGCTAAGTTATAAGCCTATTTTTGTTAATAATGTTTAAAATGGATATGATATATGCTTAGTGTGTATCCTAGCTCTTAAAGTGTGTAGGATCTTACGCTTGAAGCGTTGCCAGAGAAATCGTTCGAATCCGACCTTCGAGTCAAAAGTTGCATGTTTTTGGGCTTATAGGGACCTGTTTGTAATTTTTGGAAGTTTTTGAACTTTGCGATTTGGTCCCTAGGTTTTCCTCCTTATCCTTTCTTTCTCCCTTATCTCGTTTCATTTCTCAGAAACGAGAGAACGCAGCAGCAACGTTCTTCTTCCTTGCGTGAGAGAGAGAGAGAGAGAGAGAGAGGGAGCTGAGAAGGGAAGGACGTTTGGAGCTTCGTTTTGCTCCGGCCAGTAGCTGCGACTCGTCCTCTTCCCTCCGTTCATCGTCTTCTTCGTCAATTCGATCCGGTTTGCAGCAGGAGCTGCGGTTGCAGGGAGACGGCCAGGAGATTGGGGTGCAAGGAGCAGCCCTAGCTCGTCTCTCTTCCCCTTTCAGGTTCGGTTTAGTGGTGTGCATCAATTGCGACCGACTTGCGGTGTTTGTTTGAGTTTTGCCCGTCGATTTGAGAGAAATCGACTCTTGCAGGTCCGGTTTTGTTTTCTGCCTGTGCGCGGTTCGGCCGAGTTTGTATTCGGTCGGCCGAGTTTCTTATTAGGGCAATCGAACAGAGTTTTGGTCGGCCGAGTTTGGTCCTGATCGGCTGAGTTTCTTTGTAGGTATATCAAGCAGTGTTACGATCGGCCGAGTTCCCCAGAGGATCGGCCGAGTTTCCTGCTGGTCGGCCGAGGTTGGTCGGTCGAGTTTCAGAACCTGGGAGGTGTTCGGCCGAGTTCCAAAGTGGTCGGCCGAGTTTCAAGTTGTGAGTGGCAGTTCATTCAGAAATCATTATTTAACTCATTTTAAATGCTTATTTGCTTCAGTATCAGTTGATATGACTCTTAAACAGTGTAGCATGTACGTTAAAGTATGATAAGTTCATTGGAACTTGAAATGCGTGATATGAATGATGAAAAAGAGGAAATTCTATGTTTTACATTCGTAATGTGATATTTCCTGTTAAACTGTTTATCTGTTAACTAATTAATAGACTTAGGTGCCCTAACACCGTAGAACCCCTCGTGAGGTCTGCACCTTGGGGTGAAACGACCTACCTAGCGTGTGTCTAGGTGGTCAGTGACTCGTGTTCAACAATAATCCGTGTGTGTGTCACGGTGGCACGAGGACAGAAAGGCAGTGTTCAACAATAATCCGTGCGTGTGTCACGGTGGCACTGGAAAATATAGGGGTTATTCAATAATAATCCGTGCGTGTGTCACGGTGGTAACCCAGACTCTCCGCCTGTATGCTCAGGTTAGAGGAGGAGTCTAGAGTACACTCTTTTGAGAGTGTAGTGAGGCCGTGTGAGCCTGAGAGTCCTGACGCAGACCAGGACAGCAGTCAGACTTAGCATTTCCCGGGTGTGTCGCTAAGTCTTGTACGGTGAGATAGTAGCATGAACTTGCTACAGATCTTTATATGCAGAGTACATTGCATATGATTAGGGCATAATAATATGAATAAGTAATCATGTAGGATCATAGTAAATTTATATAACTTTTTATTTACCTGAATTACCTGTTGATGCTTAGAAATGTGATTATTATCTGTATATCTGCTATGTCAATAGAACTGCCCTGCTTGAACTGTATATATGTTTATTTTCAGTTTATAAACCTGACGAGTTGTTTAGTGATAGCTAAGTGAAATGTTATTCACTGAGCGAGTAGGCTCATCCCTCTACTCAAACATTTTTCAGGTCAGCATCAGCATCAGGAGTCGGAAGGATCGTTTCATCCTAACGCCTAGTTGATAGAAGGTTTGTAGTTAGTCTAGTTAGAGGTCTCTTAGTCCATTCCCCTCGATCCCCGGGACAAGATGTGAGTGAGAGAGAGAATGTGTACAAAGATGTAAATTAACTGTTATGCTTTACTTTATGTTAATCAATGTATTATGCTGTAGACTTTGCTTGTATCTTCCGTCAGTTTAATAGAAAAGTTCCTGCAGTTTGCTTAGTTTCTGTTTACAGCTTAAACTTGGTTATCATTTAAATGCCTTTAATTGTTTTAAAAAGTGACGAATGGTTGGTTGTGTGTAAATCCCATCATGTCGCGTCCTAATCTCGTGGTTTGTGGTTAATGTGAGATCGGGGCGTGACAAAAACCATTTTAGGGGGGATACGTGTAAATTGCAAATATATATATATATATATATATATATATATATATATATATATATATATATATATATATATATATATATGTATGTATGTATAGAGTCAGACTGGTATACACTCGAGTGTACGGATCGCACACTACACTCAAGTTGTGTTTGCATATCAAGACTATTTTTTATAAAATGTAAACCATTGATCTTCATTGTCATACTATAATTAGGCTATATACGAATTTTGATCCCGTTTGGATGAGTGTAAGTCACTCATCTGAGGGAAAAAAATTGACGCATGAAACTAATTTGTAATGCATAATTTTTGTGGTCTTCATAAAATGACCTATATATGTCCAAATGGGCTCAAATTTTGATATAATCAGATTTGTTTTTATTACATACCATTCAAATATTAAAATTATTAATGTAATAACTAATTAAATATAACATACGAATATATATATATATATATATGTATATATAATAGTTGGGATTGTATGTTATATTTAATTAGTTATGTACATTAATAATTCTAATATTTGCATGGTATTCAATAGAAACAAATCTGATTATATCGATCTACATCCAGATACACCATAAATTGACATGGCTGTGATACCACTGTAGGAAAATCAGGGCAACATATATGGCAGCAAAACCAAAAAGTTTGATGCTCCATTCCCTAACTAGCATATCATGTCGACAATAATGTATCTAGGAAAGAGAGTAACAAGAATTATATATACTTGGTCAGGGAACATGTCCAACAACAACTCTTGATGCAGTAGCATGCTTCTTCTTAAGCAGCACTCGAATAGTCATCAACAATAGCCTCTTGGTGCAACACAATGGGCAACAGTTGATGTTGTCCTCCTAGTGGTAGACAATGACCTTCTTGCCTCTAGAGTAGACCATGCAGACCACCGAGAACTCCACATTTCACTACCAGAGCTAATGGGAAGGAGTTGTCCCTTCAAATGTCAATCTACTAGGATTGATTTTCTCTCCCACAATTGTCTCTCCCTTGCTATTCCTCCCTTTTGTGGGTAGGACTTGATCATTCCCTCTACTGGTTACCATAACTAGAGCGGAAAATAATTTTCAGAGCTTATTATTTTGTCTGGAAATCCCCCATTACCCCCATATTTATAGAAGAGGCTATGGTCAAGGTTTCCAGTCAGTCTAGGAGTCAAAATGATGGGGCTTGTGAATTTTTGGAAACTTTGAACAATGAACCAATCGGTTCACTGTCCAACCGATCAGTTCAAATGTGAACTGGTCAGCTTGAGTCTTCAAACGGTTGGCTCAGTAGCTTTCCTCTTTAGAATCAAATTGGAATCCAATATTTGATTAATGCAAAATCATGACATCGACATTAATCCTTGATCTAATCAAATCGATCATTGATTCGGACAACCCAGATTATGAATCGGTCATTCACTTTATGAAACAGACGCTTCATGTCATGAAACAGTCATTTTAGTACTGAAATAGACTGAAATTTCATACATAAAATGGTCATTTCATATGTCTAGTTCAGGAAAATATTCAACAAATGTTGTTATAATTGACCTGACACTCCAACCGTTCAGTTCAACATTTGAAATGTACAGTTCAGAGTCTAGTCATTCAGTTTGAACCTCAATTGTTTAGTTGAATACCTAAACACTTTGATTAATTAATTTAATATCATTCATGAATAAATTGTATTCCAAGTGCATCCTATGTGTGTGACCCTATAGGTTCCAAATTATGTTGGTAGTGAATGTCCACAACCAACTTATGGCCACAAACAATGAGAGGTACCTAGAAACACATCATTACTACCCAAGTAATTCAAGAAGTTGGAGAACAACTTCAACCTACAATATGTGGTCAGTGTTATAGTGATCGTATAGTTCCTTTTATTGACCTACATGTTATATAGTATCCATATTTTGATGATGACTTAATCATTCCATTCATATGTATCTAATATGTTTGTTTAATATTGATTTTAGGCATTAGGTACATGAAAAGTATCAAATTGCTCAAGCCCTAGCATGGTTTAGTTAAAGTCAAAAGAAATGCAAATGGGCATTTTGGAAAATACTCCAAATCACATTAGATCAATTTTTTGTAATCATTTTTATTGATGATATGACTTGTAACTAAGATGAGAAAAAATCAGGGACACTTAATTCAAACGTTTGATCACTTAAATATCATTTTGGAAATTTCATTACAAGGACTTTATTGGTTGAGTTACAATCTCAACCGATCCATAATGGATTTGGAGAATGATATCGATCGATCAAATTTTACATCCACAGAACTCGAATGAAAATCTCTCGCCCCAAAACTGATTTAAGTGGATCAATTGGGTTGCCACCAGGACAAACTCAAGCGATGGTTTAAATTGTTCTTGTCGAATTGTGTGATTGGTGGAATTACCTTTATTGAAACTCGACCAAATCAATTGTATGGAAAATGCAAAAAAAAGTGAATCTAATCGTAGGAGTGTTGTAAAATTCAAAACAAAATCCGTTGCAACCCTCCAAATGGCTAGAAAATATTCATAAGTGTTCGCACACTCTAGTGGACACCCCCAACTATAAATAGGACCTCTTGGAGTTCATTCTAAGATTGCTCATTCATGCTATTAAAGGTCATTTCCATATTTGAGTGATTTTAGTCCACTTGAGCCCCTTTCTCTCTCTGGATTACACCTCAATTCATCATTATGAGTGAGATAGGTCTTGTGTGAGAGAGCTACCCATTATATGCTTGTAAAGATCTTAAGCTTCTCCTTTCCCAACCCCTTTCTTCAAAGTTCTTGATAGGTGAAAGCTTCTCTAGGAGAAGGATAAGGAGAAAGCTTCTTCAACTGCAGAAGAAGGTGCTCAAGTCTTCTCCAAGTGAAGGAGGAGATAAAGGCAAAAGATCCAAGGAGCTGAGTGGGTAAAGCATCAAGGCTGAAGACTCGTTGCAAGAAGGGGAGGACCTTGGTGAAGGCATCCAGCTGATTCCGAGAGAGGGTGAGACCTTGGTAAGGTAGAAGACTATCTCTTGGATAGGTAAGACCTTTATTGTATGGTTGTTGGCTCCCTTGGCCTTAAAGGGAAGCTGGGTATCCTTGTCTCGAAAAAGGTAGGTCATTTATTGTAACTCTTATAAGTGAATATAAGGAGTATGCAAGCTTAAGAAATCCTAGAGCTTGACCTCTCTAGGTAGTGCACTGACTCTCTCCTAGTTTGGAGAGTGGATCCATTCTAAAACAACTTATTAATTTGGTTGCTTTAATTCCTCTCATCCTTTCTATGCATGTTTAGATTGCCATCAAATTGACTATTTGAATTCTGCCTAGTTGAAGTAAATTGAAGGTCTAACTATTCTTGTGCAAGTTTAGAAGCATTGTTCACCCCCACCCCCTCTAGAGCTATCCGGTCTAATAAGTGGTATTAGATCCACACTCTTCTTCGACGCATCTACCATGAAATGAGAAGATGGGTGACTTACTTGGATCTCTCAACCTAGAGGGAAGTTTCTCCATGAGACCTTCGGTCTTCGACGACACCAATTTCCTCTATTAGAAAAGGCGTATGTAGTTTGTCCTTCAAGTGACCAACTACGACATGTGGAAGGTGGTGATTCTTCAATAAAAGGAGCCAACCAGTGATGTAGCTACTTGGGATGAAGCTACAATCAAGAAGGCGCATCTCAATGCCAAAGAGATAAGCATCATATATGCCACCCTCACTTCCTCCAAGTTCACCCGGATCTTAGCTTGGGATACAGTACATGATATTTGGAACATATTGAGCATCACTTATGAAGGCACGCAACAAGTCAAGAATTCAAAGATCTACATGCTCAATGGATTGCTTGAAAACTTCAAGAGGGGCAAGAAGGAAAGAGTATAAATACCATCATCAATGGACTTGCAGCCTTCAGACACACCTTGGATAGAGGGGCAATCAACTCCAAGATCCTTAGGTCCCTTCCCAAGAGATGGGAACCCAAGGTGACTTCAATTGAAGAAGTTACAAGTCTTGGAGGCTTAGACATTAAGGATCTCATTGGAAACCTTCAAGCTCATGAGCCAAGGCATGACATGCTAGAAGAAGATGTCAAGAAAGAGGAGAAGGAATCAAAGAAGATGAAAGACAATGCCTTCAAAGATTAAGTGGAGGCAATGACTCTCTAACAACAACTTACTTGTCAGTCCTCTCCACCCTCCTCAAGTGAAGATGATGGCCCTAGTGATCATGAAGAAAACTACTCCAAGGGAAAGCACTTCAAGGAAAAGTCTTCCTCATCCTCACCACCTAGGTGCTATGAATATGGACAAAAGGGGCACTACAAGAATGAATGCCCAAAGGCCAAGAAGAGTCACCACAAGAGCATCCACAAGAATAAGGATGACTACAATAAGGAAAGAAAGTACAAGAGGAAGGATAAGAAGGAGAAAAGAAGCAAGGATGAAGCTCATGCAACTTGGGAGGAATCTTCCTCTAGTAACTCAAACTCCAATGAAGGAGAATTCCATCTTGCACTCGTGTCCTCTACAAGTGAAGACATTGGTGAGGTAAGTGAGGTAAGCTTGCATGAATTATCCAAAGAAACTCTTATTGATATGCTTAATGATACCTACTCTTCCTACTCCAAATGTAAATCTAAGAAGAATATGTTGGATAAAATCATTGATGACTTATATGCTAAAATTGATATTCTTGATCAAAATGAAAAGTTGCATTTTGATAGTATTGATTCCTTACAAGGGAAGTTTCTTGATCTTGAGCTCTAATACAATGGAGTTGAAGTTGAAAATGGTGTCTACCTTAAGAATATCAATCTTCTTAATAAAGAAAACCAAGTCCTAGTAGATAAGCTTGATTTGCTTGAAACTAAAATTAATGATCTTAAGCTTACTTGTAATACTATAAGGATGAAAATAGAATTCATCTTGATGAGCTTGTTTTGTTTAGAATAGAAAATTCTAGGTTGCTTGCTCAAATTAATGATCTATTTTCTCAACCTTTTTTTCCTAGCAATGAAGTTGGTTCTATTTCTTTGGAAAGAGATTCTTATTTGACTAAAGGCCTCTGCTTAGAGGCTGACCTATTGCATGCTAATGTTGATATTGCTCATTTGTCCTACTGTTGTCACTCTTACCAATGATAATCACAAATTAAGAGCCACTTTACAAACCATCCTCAAAAAGAAGAAGTCCCTAAATGAAGTCTTGGATCACTCCACCAAACATTATGGTATGAGTGGTTTAGGATATAAGGGTGCCTCAAAAGGCAAAGGAAAAGGTAAAGGTAAGAAAAAGAGCAAGGGAACTCCAATCTTCCATGGAGAGTCTTCTGGATCTAAGAACCCTATGTTTTGTATTCATTGTAAGAGTGATGGCCTTTATTCTACTTATTTTCCTTACGTGGAGAAGGGGACAAACCCAAAGATGAAGTGGGTCCCCAAGCTAACCCCAGATCTGAAAGTTTAAATTGAGCACTGATTATCTTCCTTTCTTGTAGGTTAAAGGAAAATGGATTGTTCATAGTGGTTGTTCAAAACATATGACGGGTGAAATCATCCATTTCAATCAATTCACCAAAAACAAAGGAGGATCAGTGACATTTGGGGACAACAATAAGGGTAAGGTAATAGGTGAGGGTGATGTTAGTGATTCACTATGCATCAAGAATGTACTTCTTGTGGATGGACTACATCACAATTTAATAAGTTCTAGTCAACTTTGTGATAATGGTTATCTTGTTCTATATACTTCTTTAGAATGCTTGCTTCTAGATTCCCTCTCCTACAAAGTCATATATAAGGGAACTAGAAATGGTAATCTTTATATTATTGTTCTTGAATCTATTAAGCCTAGTGTTGGTAGATGTCTTATTTCCTATTTGAATGATATTTCTTTATGGCACCGTAGGCTTGGTCATGTAAGTATGCATCAAATGAAGAAGTTGAGCAAAAAGGATTTACTGAAAGGACTTCTTAAATTGGATTTTGAAAAGGATGAGGAATGTCAAACTTGTACCCATGGAAAGCAAACCAAGTCCTTCTTCAAATCCAATGGAGTCCTTAACACCAAAAGAGTTCTTGAGCTTCTTTAGGTTGATCTACTTGGACTAATGCATACACAATTGCTTTGAAGTATCAAGCATTGTCTTGTGATTGTCGATGATTTTTTAGATATGCTTGGACCTTCTTTGTTGTTTCAAAAGGTGATACTCTTGATGTTTTCTTGACCTTTTGCAATCGAGTTAAAAAAAAAAAGCTTCTTACCAGATTGTTTCTATCCATAGTGATAATGGGGGAGAGTTTCAAAATGATTTGTTTGAACAATATTGTGAGGAATCTGGATATGCACATTACTTTTATTCACCTCAAACGCCTCAAAAAATTGGTTTGTAGAGAGAAAGAATATGTCACTAAAAGAAATGTCTAGGACCATGCTTTTAGAGTATGAAATCCCAAAGAAGTTTTGGGTCAAAGTCGTTAGTACTTCATGTTTTGTGTAAATTGGGTTTTACTCATCCTTCTTTAAAGAAAACCCCCTATGAGCTATGGCGTGGTAGAAATCCTTCCATTGATTTCTTTCATTTTTTGGTTGTCCTTGTTTTGTTTTGAACACCAAGGATTCCCTCGACAAGTTTGATCTTAAGTCTTACAAGGCTTTCTTTCTTGTCTATAGCACTTCTAGCAAGGCTCCTAGAGTATTTAACATTGAATTGTGCAAAGTAGAAGAATCTATAAATGTTAGATCTATTGAGACTAACCCCTCTATTTCTAAGAATGTTGATGATGATATTGTATATGAGGTGATTCCTCACTTGAATGAACTCAACATTGGTGAAAAGGGAAAGGAGGTGTTAGGAGATGAAGAAGATAAATAAGGAGAAAAGAAGGATCTAACACTTCTCTTTTCAAAGCATCATCCTAAAGAGTTAATCATATGCAATCCTTTTGAAAGGGTGAAGACGTAGGTTGCCTACAACAAAGAACAAGCATATAGCACCTTCATCTCTCAGCTTGAGCCTAAAGATGTTAAATAAGCCCTCAAAGATGATGAATGGATCCTCACCATGCAAGAAGAGTTGGAGGAGTTTGAGAAGAACTGAGTGTGGACTCTTGTGCCAATACCAAGTGATAGAAAGATCATTGGCACCAAGTGGGTGTACCACAACAAACTTGATGAAAGTGGAAAATTAGTAAGAAACAAAGCAAGGTTAGTTGCTCAAGGCTACAATCAACAAAAAGGTAGATTTTGATAAAACATATGCACCTGGAGCTAGGCTTGAGTCAATTATAATATTGCTTGGTTTTGCCAGTCACGAGATTTTTTTGCTTATCAAATGGATGTTAAAAGTGCATTTTTCAATGGTACAATTGAGGAGGAAGTATATGTTACACAACCTCTAGGTTTTGAACATGATAAATTACCTAACCATGTATTTTTTTGCAAAAATCTCTCTATGGTCTCAAAAGAGCACCTTGATCTTGGTATGAGAATCTAAATAACTTTTTGTTAGATAATGGCTATATCATGGGAAAAGTCAATTCTACCTTGTTTCTAAAGGACACTTTTAACAATTTTCTTATCATTCAAATTTATGTTGATGATATTATCTTTTGTGGGATTTATCTTGATCTTTGTAAGGAGTTTAGTTCTCTTATGCAAAGTGAGTTTGAGATGAGCATGATACGGTAGATTACATTCTTCCTTGGCTTTCAAATCAAGCAAATAAAAAATGGAAACTTCATCAACCAAGGCAAGTATACCAATGAGCTACTAAAGCTCTTTGGGATGGAGAACACCATGGCAATGTACTCCCCCATGTCAAATACCTCCAAGCTTGATAGAGTTGAGGAAGGATAAAAGGTAGATGAGAAGCTCTATAGAGGTATGATTGGAAGTTTAGTTTATCAAACTGCCTCTAGACCTGATAAAAGGTTTGGTGTTGGTTTGTGTGCTCAATTTCAATCAAGTGCTAGGAAATCACATCTTATAGCGGCTAAGAGGATTTTGAGGTATCTATATAAAACCCAAAATTTTGGACTATGGTATCCTAAGTCAATGGACTTTACTCTTATGGCTTATAGTGATGCTAATTATGTAGGTTGTTTGATCGATAGAAAGTGCACAAGTGGAACTTACTTCTTCCTAGGACCATACTTAGTTTCTTAGTTCTCTAAGAAATAAAGCATTGCGGCTTCTTCAACTACTGAGGCTGAATACATTGTAGCTAGAAGTTGTTGTGCCCAAGTCCTATGGATGAAGCAAATTCTCCAAGACTTTAACATTTATATTGATGCTTCTCCTATCTATTGTGATAATACTAGTGTAATTAACTTGTCTTACAATCCTACATTGCATAGTAGAGTGAAATATATACAGGTCCTTCATGATATTCTTCATGACCACATTGCCAAGAAGGATATTTATATCATGCATGTGGATACGGAGAATCAGCTTGTAGACATTTTCACTAAACTTCTAGCTAGAGAGCAATTTGCTTTTATTAGATAAAAAGTACTTATTACTACTCTTGATGATAGTGACATGCCTTCTAGATAGTTGTAATCTTACATATATGTTTTTTTTCTAAAAATGGATCATCTCTTGCTTGATAAGTGCTATAATTGTCTTGTTTCTTGCCTTGTTTTGCTTGTTTTGGGTATTTTTTGCAAATGATTGTTTTATCACAAAATAGTACCCTATGATGAGTGAAATGTGACTCAATATGTCTAAAATGCATAATAGCATAAAGAAATAAATTTAATTAGCACCCTAGAGGCTAGGAATTAAGATTCTTGTTTTTTGATAGGCTACATGTTGCTCGAGTTGCCAACTCGACCGATCCCTTGGCCAAAGTTTATATGAAAATGCTAGCCAATTGAGTTTCCTAATCTCAGAACTAGATCGATGGCTAAGCTGGACCAAAGTTAAAAAGGGTTCGGTCAACATTTCTCCCTCTCAAATAGAGAAAAGTCAACTAATTCCCCACCTCCATCTCTCTTAACCTTCAACCCTAGGTTCACACGCCCTCTCCCATGCCTAGCTTGCCTTCATTTCCTCTTCTCACACCCATCTAGGTGGTTAGACGACCTGTTGGTGAGGATATCTCTATCCTTTGGTTTTTGTGCTTCTCAATAAACTCCCATGGCCTCCAATAAAATGAAAAGAGTCATTCCCAGTGGAGCTAACCCATCCTCATCCAATCCTAGACTCTTAACCCATGATGGCACCTCTTTTGTCTCCTCCGAAGCCCTAAATCGATATAAGGAGCTCCTTCATGGGAACTTGTTTCCTTTTAGAGCCTTGTTTGAGCCTCGTGTCACCATGATGAAGGTTATCTTGGAGATAGCGGAGTTGTTTTCTTCCCATCACCTAGGTGCATTGTATGTATAACATCGGTTCTTTAACAATTCCCTCACTAGAACCAAGCCGGTCCATGATTTCTATACCAATCTTCAATGGGACTATGACACAATTGTGCCAAAATCCAATACTAAGGTAATTCTCACTTCCATGATTGTTGGGACAAAATTCACAATCTATGAAGATTCCTTGAATATCTATTTCAATGGAACTGAGATCACCGACACATGGAGGAAGGATTACCCTAACTATTTTGATCCGCTTGACCCTGAGAATTTCTACAACCACTTTGAACTTACTCTCCCTAATATTCACAAGTTTTTAAAGAAGCCTCAGGTACCCTATAGGAAGCATTTGATCTTGCCATCCTCTTCCCTTGATCTCAAGAATCGTCTTCTCGCATTAGTTGTTAACTACAATGGCCACCCAAAGAAAACCCAAATAGAAATTGTAGAAAACATTGTTGTGATCATGTATTGTCTCTTGAAGAATGTTGGAGTCAAATGGTCAAGATACATTATACACCACATGACTTGCTTTGACTCAGGGAACAATACCCATGGTACCCACCCTCCCTACCCTACCTTAATATGTGATCTTTTTGCTTTTGCTACTCATAAATCTCTTTCCACGACCTCCATTACAAAGCAAGCCAAAAAGGAGTCTGCATTAGTGAAACCACAATCAAGAAGACCTTCCTGCCTACCTCCTCTACCACACTTAGAGCCTCTACCTCTACCTCCACCCAGGCCCCTCCACCTCCACCACCACCTCGACCTGACTGCACCTCTTTCTTGGTGTCAAATGAAGCCCTTATGGGTTATATGATACACAAGTAGGCATACAACCTTCAAGTCCAGGATCACCTCCACTAGGACCTCTACCAGATCATGTCTACCATGAACCTATCTAATATCCATCCTTAGCCCTCCTACCATCCATACCCAGATTGTGACAATTCTTCCTATGTGTGCAGTCACTTCTACCCTACCCCACCACCTACTGCTTCTGTTGCCACACATGTTGCTGATGGTAGACCTGTTCCTGCCCCTGGTGTGCTTCCTCCTCTAGTTCTGTCTATTGGTCCTGTATCCACCCTACTTTCTTGCATTGGGACCTCTGGTCCTACCTTCTTACAAGCATAAGAGTTACATGCTCTTGGCATGTCTTAGGCTGAGGAGAACGCCATATGGCCTGGTCATGGTTTTGGTCCTCCTGTCGATGAGGAGATGCCTAACCAGCCTATTGAGGATGAAGTTGATGATGTTGAGGCCACAAAGGATGATGGTTCTGAAAATGTATTTGGTGATGGCTTCGCTGGTTCATCTAGATATGATGATGTTGTCTATATTGTACCTTCAGATGGTGACGAGGACTATGAGCCTAGAGTTGACGATGATGAGGCTGATGATGACCCTATTGACATAGATAGCATAGATGTTTCTTAGATGTTTTAGTTCTTTAGTCTTTAGGTGTTGATTATATCTATTTTTTTTACTTTTTTGTATTGATACATTTGGGCAATGTATTTGAAGGTTACGATTATGGTTTGTAGCTCATCCCATGAGAACAAGTTTAGTGTTGTAATCTTAATCTTATGTATCATAACTCCTTGGTTGTCTATATCTTATGAGTTTATGGTATGTTATCCCATATTTTGATTATGAAATTAGATTGCTTATTTCTATTTGCTTTGTCTCTGTTTGATGTATGTGATATGTGGTTGACTATTTTAGCTTGTGTTTGTGTAGAAGACATGTGTTTTTAGCTCTTCTACCTCCCTGCCGTTTTGAGACGACAAAGGGGAAGAAGTGCTCTCAGCCATTTTTTTTAACACTTATATATCCTTTTCTTGTAAATTATCCACATATCATGTGACTTGCTAGAGGACCATATAGTATGTATATGTGCTATGGTTATTTGTGTAAAGACTAACCATGCAGGCATAGGTAAGCATGAATTGAGGGGGAGCAATTCACATTGTTCAAATCATGTATCCCCTTGAAATTCACAAGGTAAAGGTTTTAACTCTCACATCCTTTCTCAAAGGTAAAAGTTTAACTTTCAATATCCTTTTCAATATGTTGAGGAATGGTTTGTCATTATCAAAAGGGGGATAATGTTGACCTAAGTGTTACACATTATCCATATTTTGATAATGACTTAACCATTCCGTTCATATTTATATAATATGTATGTTTAAGATTGCTTTTAGGAATTAGGCACATGAAAAGGATCAAATCACTCAAGCCCTAGCTTGGTTTAGTTCAAGTCAATAGCAATGCAAATGTGCATTTTGGGAAAACAATCCCAATCACCTTAGATTGATTTGTAATCATTTGTATTGATGACATGACTTGTAACTAAGATGAGAAAAAATCAGGGACACTTAATTTGAATGTCTGATCACTTAAATATCATTTTTGAAAATTCATTATTGGCTTTTCATCAGTTGAGTTACAATCTCGATCGATCCTTAATGGATTTTGAGAATTATATCGATCAGTCGAGTTGTACATCCATAGAACTTGATTGACGATCTCTCTACCCAGAACCGATTTAAGTGGATCTGTCGAGCTGCTGCCAGGATAAACTCGAACAATGGTTTAAATTGGTCTTGTTGCATAGTGTGATCGGTCAAGTTATCTTTATTGAAAGTTGACCAAATGCACTGTACAGAAAACATAAAAAGGGTGAATCTAATCATTGGAGTGTTGCATATGTCAAAAAAATATTTATTGCAACCCTCTAAATGGAATCAAAACATTCATAAGTGTTTCCACACTCTAGTGGACACCCCCAACTATAAATAGGACCTCTTGGAGTTCATTATAAGGTTTCTCATTCATGATATTCAAGGTCCTTGCCATAGTTGAGTGCTTTTAGTCCACCTGAGCCCTTTCCCTCTCTTGATTACACCTCAATTCATCATTATGAGTGAGATAGGTCATGTGTGAGAGAGGTACCCATTCTATGCTTGTAAATCTCTCAAGCTTCTCTTTTCCCAACCCCTTTCTTCAAAGTTCTTGATTGGTGAAAGCTTCTTTAAGAGAAGGAGAAGGAGTAAGCCTCTTCAGCTGGAGAAGAAGTTGCTCAAGGCTTCTCCGAGTGAAGGAGGAGATCAAGGCAGAATATCCAAGGAGTTGAGTGGGTAAAGCCTCAAGGTTGAAGACTTGTTGCTAGAAGGGGAGGACCTTGGTGAAGGCATCCAACTAATTACAAGAGTGGGTAAGACCTTGGTGAGGTAGAAAACTAGATCTTGGATAGGTAAGACCTTGATTGTAAGGTTGTTGGCTCCCTTGGCCTTAAAGGGAAGTTGGTTATCATTGTCTTGGAAAAGGAAGGTCATTTGTTATAATTCTTATAAGTGAATATAAGTCGTACACAAGCTTAAGAAATCCTAGAGCTTGACCTCTCTAGGTAGAGGACTAACTCTCTCCTAGTTTGGAGAGTGGAACCACTCTAAAACAACTTGCTAAATTGGTTACTTCAATTTCTCTCATCCTTGCTATGCATGTTTAGATTGCCATCAAATTGCCTATTTGCAATTATGCCTAGTTGAAGTAAATTGAAGCTCTAACTATTCTTGTGCAAGTTTTGAAGGTCTATTAACCCCCTCTAGAGCCCTCCAATCCAACACCTTTGTCTCTAATATTTGGATTGAACTTGAGTCATGGAATCATCATTCTCCCATTGTTCAACCCATGTTCCTTTATTTGAGAAGACTGTATGAGATGCATGTGAGTTCACATATCACATATTGAATCACATGAGTATGATCTTAAATTTCTGATTCTCACTTATCAATAGGACCTTTTATCAATGTCTTTTAGGAGGGAGGAATCCCATCTACATCACTCACACTCAATCGCCATGTGTCACAATGCACCTGAGAAACACCTTAATGGCAACCCTAATTCAAGGTCACATTGGATGATGTCTAAATACAATGACCAACATGTGATGAGTGTAGTGACTTCAGGTCTAAGAGCCACAATCACCACTATCACTGTGAGAGTTGATTCTGACTATCATTCCATGGTATCCATGTATCACTCTCTAGGTGGGTTTGTCTGATACACTGTTCTCTAACACACACTCTAGTCTTATGTATTACTATTGTCTATTTTTCTCCCATAGTAATATCTGACTAGGGACATAACAAGAATGTATGTACACTTATCATACATATGATCTCATTGTTCAGTTCATCAACTTGAAGACATATGTCATCAAGTAACATTACTCTTTAGACGTATACTATGTTTGTGTCATCATCTCATGATTGAGACAAAAATAATTAGATAGAATTACCTTTATGATTATCAAATCAATTGTCTAATGCCACATTCTAATCATCATATGATTGTCTCTTTGGGCATACATACCAACAAAAGGGTGTGTAGACTTGATGTTTCCATTTGTAAGGTTCTCATTTCGATATAGGTAAAGATATCCATATGATTTGTAAGAACATCCTCAAACATTATGTGTTGTTAGGGAATAGTTGAGATAGATTTTAAATATAGAAAGTTCTTTGTTATGCATATGTGATGATGATTTTATGGTTAAGTTCATATTTTATGTTGAGAACTTATTAAGATTCATGTACTACCCTTTTTTTATTACTATTGTTAGTTATATTACATTGAATGTTCAATTCTCTAATGTTTAACATTGTCATTTTGTTATATTAATTTATTTGAATCATTTTAATGATGAATTTAAACTATATTCATATAATTGTTTCACTATAGTTACAAATGTGAAATTTGTGTAAAGGATAAAATATATAAGAAAGCATTCCATTTGGTTGATTGAACATCTAAAATATTAGTCTTTGTTTGCTTATATATAAGAAATAACTAGAGTAACAACTACATATAATTAAAAATAGTGGACAACATTCATCGTCTACTGCAATAGATATTATTATGTGTCTTATTGAAGAGTAAAGTGCATCATTATTAGGTAGTTTCAGATATATGGTAATGATGCTACAACTCAATTTCTTAGGAATTTTAATAGATTATAAGTCTAATAATGGAGGGTAGTACATCATAAAATTATTTCAAGTATATATATTGTCAAAATGCTAGTATTATACATGGTATTATTGAATCCTTACTATAATGAAATAGGTATATGAAGATACATGAATCCTGATAAACATGGTATATACTTCACTCTGTTGTTATTAATCAAATTCTTCTATTTTCATGATTTAGTTTTACTTACCATATCATGAATAAAGTTCACTACATACATGAAAGTTTCCAATCTGGCCTCTAGGTAGGATGTTGGAAAAATTAGAACAATACTAAAGTGGGGGTGCCCTATAAATGTACTTGTCCTTGAACTCAAGAGGGAGAATTGAGGACCTAGTGGTCAATGTCATAATTTTTGGTTATGGTGATAATTTTGAGAAAAAATGCTTCATCATTCGTTTTTATGTATCTAGAATCTATATAATTGTAAAAGTGGAGATTTTTATAAAAGAATCTTCGAGAATGTATTTTTGAGAACATTGGTTTTCCTCAACATGTTTGTTTTCATGATAAAAAAGAATATGCCATATGGAATTGATGACAGGTTTCAGGTTTCAACTTGAACATCTATTTCTAATTCGGATGATTCATAGGAAATGACTACACCAGCAAAAGATATAATCTAAAAGATATAAGGTCAATAGAAATGAATTAATCACTTAAATGATAATGAAATTTTATTTGTAATATATTCACCACAAGACAATTCATTTAAGGAATATACTAATGATGAAATTTAATCACTTCTCTTGATTTGTATTTTAGAATTAATGGATTGTCTTTTATTGTTTAGTATTCATGTGTAAAATAGATATTCAAAAAGAAATTAGTTGTACACTAAACAATATACAACCAAGAAGTAGTGGTCTATGTTAGTTTATAATACATAAAAAGGAGGGAATATATTACTGTAGTATGTATTGCCCTATGTCTCATATAACTATTGTTTAAGATCTTACCATATTGGTTACAATATATCACTTCATGTTTCTTCATAAGAATGTGAGTACAACATTGTTATGTGGGTCTTTTAGATAAAATTTATATGTAATAACATGTTGGGTATGTATCCAATGGGAATCACTCCATGGTATGCAAATGCCAGACCCCAAATCACATAATCTATACTTAGACCATATGATTAGGATTTTAGGGGATCAAGCCGAATAAAACAAAAGAGTTCTGAACTTGTTATCTCTTGCCATATTTAAAATTTATAAAAAAATGTGAGAATTTTCACATATGCATTCAACTCATAGTAAAACCACAAGAATCATTCTTATTCATCATTTAATAATTCTAATTGATTCAAATTCATGCAGCTATATATACAAAGAATACTGCAAAAATAGAAAATATTTTGCTATACCACTCGAGTATTATGGATCTTTCTTTTCCACACTGAAGGTCATAGAATATACATGGATTAAGACTAATTCATTATACCTTAAAACATTGGTAATAACCTTATATGGAAGAGATCATCTGAATCTATTGCTATCTCCACAACCAATAGGGTTATCTTAGAATTTCTTTAGTAGACTGTGTGAGCTACTAGACAAATACCTAAAAATTCACCAAGTAGACATGATAATAGATATTGTTTATTAAGTCAATCAAAGCATGTACAAGCTAACAAAACCATTAAATATTGAACTAAATGTAAAATATCATAAAATCCATCAACATGCTAAAATACAAATATTAACTAAATAATCATTTCCTAAATACAACTAATTAGTATTGTTGTAGTGTGTATATTTTGTTCTTTTGTTTAGTCCCAAATTGGGAAATATAGGAGTACTACCCTATCTAGACTCCTATTTGTGTATGTTTATAATAACTTGTTGATATCTTAATATAGCTCCACTTATTATTCTACACGATATTAGAGCATCAATCTAACTCTAGAGATATATAGAGAGAGCCTTTACCTACGGGAAGCCGTAGTTTCTTTCTTTACTTGGCCACATACTAGGCACCATCTGTTCCTCAATGGTAATCTCCTCCTCTATTCCTTCTTCCCTAAAATTTCCTTGGACAGATCTTTTCTTCCCTTCCATCCCAACCGCCACCAACATTTTTTTATTCAACCTTTTTCTTATTGTTATATAGCAATATTTGTTTCTTGTTATTCTCTTTGTTGCCAAGTATGTTTATTTTTTCTTTTCTTTTTTCTTTCTTTTCCTTTTCTATTTATTTCATTCATGTTTTCTTTTCTATTCTTTTATTCTTTTTGACCCAACCTTCTTTCTCCTATCTCTTTATTCTCTTTACTTGTTTTCTATTGTTTCCAAAAAAAAATTATATGTTTCCTTTTTAGTTATTCATTCCTTTATTGTTTTTACTAATTGAATTTTTCACTTCCACCTATTCCTCGTTTTCTCCTCTACCTATTTCCTTTTCTTCCTCTCATTTCTTTCTTTATTTCTTTTATGTTGCATTCAAGCATCTATATTCATATTTTCTATCAACACCCTCTCTCCATATATTGTTCTTTCCACTCTCTTCAAAAACCCTCCCCTTTTCCTTGTTTTCTAACCTTTTTAATCCCATCCCCACCACCCCTTTTATTCTAGAAACTGTAAGATAAGGGAAGGCATGGACAAAAATAGAAACCCTTTGTGCTATAAGGGTTTATAGGGACCACACTTCCAACCTTTTGTGCTTTTTGTGGTGAGAAAGAAAGAATTAGAGCCCTTTCTTGAAACATCAACTATTCCTTAATGCGTGTTGATGTTGTTGCAAACAAGCAATCTCCATACTTATTACTGCTACACACCTCAATAAATTTGGGAAAGGATTTAGCTCATGTCACAAGATTCTATTTCTTTATTTCTCTATAAAAAAAGATAAAATTAAAAGACCTACTGCTAGTTGAATTCTTCCTAATGTGCCTTCATACTAGGATTATTTGTGTTTTATTTTCATGTCATCATTTACATATGCATTCCTCTACTAATTTTTATGACTTTCTACTCAAATCACTCTCATGATAATTTTTGTGGTTGTATGAGGGGTAAAATGGAGAAGAAAAAAGATGAGATGAGGAGAGAAGATGAAAAGAAGAAGCCATATTATCTAGAAGCCATATTATCTGACCATATTGTCTAGTTTCTATACATTTATCAGTGTTCTTGACACCTACTACAACACATATTCATATAGTAGCACATCTCAAACACCTTCCCACCTGCTATAGCACAATATTCATATAGCACTACTCTTATCCCAACTATCCTATATTATTTCGGTGTTGGTGCTTGTTATGAAAAATTACTCCAATAACAATGACCACTCATATGACTTCTACACATATTATCCACCACCTACTGGTTCGAATGCTTGTCAAACTTTGAAAAAATTATTCATGATTTCTCATGAAAGTTAGGTCATCGCCAACTTTAGGGGGAGTGTGATCTATAGTTATTGCTTCTATACTCATGTTATCTTCATCAAGGGAAGAAAACATGTTTGATACATGCTATCATCTTCAAGGGAATTGTGTGTGTAAGGAGTGTGACCCAAAAGGGGATCCACTCCCTAATTAATTTGAAAAATAGAATCACTAATCCAAACACACCAAAAATATATGTTGGAACATATGTAATCTTTCATCTCTCTAATAGAGTTACATATGACCAAATGGTTAGATTGATAGAAACCTATGGTAAACTTCCCTCCCGTAACTTAGTTATTAAAGTACATTACATAATATGTTTTAGGAGATTGAAGACTTTCTCATTCAGTTTATTTGGTACTGGGCATTCCCAAAATGGGTACTATTGGGTTGGGTGAATTAGAGAGAGTAGACAAAATTGGCATTCCTTCTCCTTTCAGGGCCTACCAGAAAGAGAATCTGATACCTCTTGGTCATGAATATCTGAATAACAACAAAAAAATAAAAACACTAACTATTACATTGATTGTTATTAACACCATCCTTCACCAAGTAGGGTGATACATGTGAAAAGTAAACTAAAGCATAAGATCAGTAGAGGGTTATCTAACCACCTTAGATCTATCTCCAAAGAAGGATCAGCAACTCCTGAAATTATCCTAGTAAACCTTGGTTTTCTCCTCCTTTCTCTCTACCTAGGGGTTGGAAGCATACCCCATAAGAGATTATAAAAATGGAAACTATCAGCATGAAAGATAGTATGAGCATATTAATCAGAAATATGAGCAACATACGGGAAAAAAGGACATCAAATGTAACAAGGATTCCCATGGAAGAGGAAAGTACAAGTGGATGTAAAAAGGAAAAGAATTACAATAAGATAATAACCAAGAAAAATAGTTTCCAATAATAAGACATAAAGGCACCACAAAAGCACATATAAAGAATTTAGGACACAATACCCATCACAATAATATCAAATTGCATGCATGAGAAATAGGCATAGCACTAGTGAAAGATAAATAACAATGGTGACTAAGGCTCATAATCTTAAAACTTGATAGAGTAAGGCACATAACCAAACTCCCAAATATATATAAAGTGGGCACAAAAACCTGGGTATGGGGCACATAACATCCATCCCAAAAATAAAGGGAACATAACCCTATAAAAACCAAAGTACTTATACAACTCTAGGACAATTGAATCGCAAAGCATGCAAAATGTAGAGGCAAGTAAAACATCAGTCGTATAAATATAATTAATGAGATTTCCATCACATAAATGGACAATATAAAACATACACCACAAAATTGGGAAAAATAGTTCATATCCACAATTAGGGTTTCATCATGAATCAAGATAGAATCTTTCACATGAAATAAATTCTCATATGAGAGATAAATTTGGTAGGATAATTTTTCCATAGGACTAAAAGTGAGATTAAAAGTGGATGATTGCTCAATATGATAGATAGGGAAGAGAAATTAGGTTTTTTCTCAATATAACTCATAAAGAGATGCAATATACATCAAGAGAGAGAGAACTTATATTAATTTCTCAATTTGAATAAGGTCATACAACATACCTCAATATGTTTGTCAACTTGTCAAATCCCAAACGTTAGTTCCAAGTCAGGGTTCTTTCTCACCTAATATAGGTGTATATATATAACCATTAATTAGAATGTGTATTATAAACCCTAGATTTACTATTCCTATTATCATCTGATTTAGTTTATGAGATATTTTTATTTAGATAGAGGATAATTTTCTGAATCTAAAGTGTATTTTATGCAATTTTTTAATGATTAGGGAATTAGTTATGAATGATTGAGGTTAACCCTATTTACTGAATTTCTTGAGAAAAAAAATCAAAATAATACCAATATAACCTCGTATCAAAATCTGAATCTTGCTAGTGTGACATGGCCTTATCGTCCAAAGATTATATGAGAAGATTGTGACTAAAATCAAAAAGAGGTGAAGGTAGAGAGGGGAAGTCACAGAGGAGGTCATCCATCATGCTCCATTACTACGAGAAGAAGCACGATCGACTGATGTGGAATTTGGAGGAAACCACTGGAGCCACGAACCAGTAAACCTAATCATCCAAACATGAAGAGCAAGGCACGACCGATCTTATACTAAATGGAATTTAGCTGACACAAAGCTTAGAGAGGGCAAGATCAGCCAACATTGCCCCATGATTATCAAGCTTGCAGTGACACTAGATGATGGCACATAAGAAATTGAAGTGAGAGAAAGATTCTTGAGGTGAGGAAAACTCATGGGGTATGATCCTACATATAGGTGTTGGGTGTATGGCGGTGGGTGTGTGGATGGTTTGAGGGTTGGGGAGAGAGATTGGGTGAAATGAAAAAAAGGAAACTAGATCTCAAATTATGGCTTGCAAGATGCAGATTTTGCTCACGAATTCAATGCACGAAGAGCTACAAGAAAGATAAAGAAAAGCGTGAGATATTTGCAAAATACCAGTGCGGCAACACTATTCACACATGCCCTCCTACCCGAGGTAGGAGAGGGGTCAGGAGTTGTTAGGTATAGACCATGTATCCCACAATTAGCACATGTTGGTCCAAAATAGGAAATCAGCAAATAACATGAATTAATGTAAGGACCTTACCAGATCAGGGTTTGAATAAAGTGATGTTGATTTATTATGTCCTTCTCTTTCCTACACAAATTGAGGGTGCAAATATTGTCCATTAGTACAAAATTTAAAACCTAGGCTAACTAGGACATGTAGATTCTGATTTTGGCATTAGGTTTTTACTTTTGAAGACAATTCATATTTTATTTAATATTTTACATCATATCAAGTATTTTCTTTCCTTAATGAATTTGAGGGATCTAGGTACATTGAAAAGATGTGAAACTTGGCCTATAAAAAAATTTAAACATGAGGAGTCTAATTTTTCCATTAATTTTCTATTTTGGGAATGTTTACTATTTTATTTATTATTTTTTACTTTATGTTATATTCTCTATCCTAAATAAAACTAGGATACATAAGATTGTCAAATTACTGTGAAAATGCACACATAGATTGATTTGTATGTGGAATTTGAATTTGAAATTTATTTTCACTTTCAAAGACATTTAATATTCTATTTAACACTTTTGGCCTTTTCTCATACTTTCTTCTATAAATAAAATTAAGATAGTTATTGTTGTTCAAATAATGTGAAACTTGGCACCTAAACTAATTGGGACCCAAGGAACACAATTTAACCATTATATTTGGGTTTTGGAATTTTCTTTTGTGAGTTATATCACCATTATGGTTTAGAAAATATATTTACTTATATATTAATAATCTTTAATCAGAGTCCCATTAATTTCACATTGTTACCAAACCAGTTATATATTATCATTATGCAAGAAATTTCACATTTTATTTGTTTAAATTATTTAGTACATTAATTACACTTGAATTTAGAGGATTGCACATGAATATTCTAATTGTTAGTCAAATACATGCATTAAGAACATTATCTTTTTATTTGTCTATTATGTGAAAATTAGTCAGCAAAGGAAATGCATGTAACATATTTCATCAACTTACCTATATATTAGCACATATTTAGTTTATTATGTAAATATGTGATGTTTTCTATAGAGACTATTAACACATAATATGTTATATATACCAAAATTATTCGTTAAGGTATAATTTTATCCTTATTTGGTCAAGTCTAGGGTAGGAACTCACAATCTTTCTAATTATAGAATAGTGTAAGATTCTAGGTTTTGATTCATTACAATGTGAGTGTCTTCATTTATTGTATTTCAAGATTTAGGGGAAGGTCATTTCATTTCAAGGGAGACCATTTTTGTATGGGCTATTTTATCTTTTTCATGTATTAAAAAGTTGGATATGTGTTTCACCCATCCTCTGACTTGAGGGTGAGTAGTAGTTTTTGTGTGTTTTGGCCTCAGTTTAGTCCCAAATTGGGGAGTATAGGAGCACTACCCTATCTAGACACATATTTATGTAAGATTGTGTAACACTTGGACCTACTTCCCAAGGCTCTAGAAGAGTTTTAAGAATGACGACTGGCCCCATAAACCACCAATATCCTTAACTGTGCACTTTATCCTCACTCATGAGCAAGTCAGGATAAACTTCTCGATTGGTCACCCATCCTAGTACTACTTTGGATTGATTACACTTAACCAAAATCTTTAGTGATGACTCTCTGAAAAGGAGGCTCACCTTGGTGAAATGGATAGTCCAATCATTCCTTTTTAAATCATTTTATCTGAGGTGTAAAATCCTGGGACGTTACAATCTCACCCACTTAGACTCTTGACGTACTCGTCAAGGATCAACTATGACCTCATAATATTTGTCCATCTTAGTATAGACCCAGAATGGCCCATGGACACCCAACTCCCAATCATGGAATACCAGTGCAATGGTGGCTACATCAGCATGGATAGACTTTTCCAACATGCCTAGACCACACAACTCAATATTAGTATGCCACATACCCATGTGGGCCCCAGCTACTAGAGCAGTTATGGCTCTGATATGATTTGTACATGGACCCACTTTCCAAGGCTCTAGCAGAGTTTCAAGAATGACGATTGCCCCAAAAAACCACCACTATACTTAACTACACACTTTATCCTCACTCACATACAAGCCAAGATAAGCTTCTTGATTTCTCACCTATCCTAGTACAACTCTGAGATGAGCACGCTTGTTCTTTAGTGATGGGCTCCCTGAAAAGGAGGTGTACCTTGGTGATATGGGTAATCCAATCATTCCTTTTAAAATCATTTTATTTGAGGCCTCAAAACCTAGGATTTAGAGCTTGTAATCATGTGTTGGTATCTTAATCTAATCACTTTTATTATTCTATAAATATCTTAGACATTTCATTCATGCCCCAGACCCATGTGAATTGTTTCAAAACATGTGAAAGCATTGATCAAGCTATGATTTCACCATGGAAGGCATATAATTGAACCATGATTCTAAGTCTACTAACTATCTACCAGGTCTACAATGAGACTTTCCATGACTGGATTCGGTTGTTATATCGACTAGCTAGATAAATTGGACTCCTCCTTTGAAAATGGGTATAGAAGTGGATTGTCAAAGAACTCTGGCTTAAATTTTGTATATCAATGGTTCCACAAGGACTAACTCACTGAATGGTAAAAAAAATGGGTATCATCGATATCTGCAATTAATGTTGGGTACCTAATTATAGTCATAGTGAAACTTGATAACAGTAGGATATAAGGTTATTAATGTGTACCACTGGGCATCACCAGAATTTCTGGTTTATTTAGATACACATGCTATTATTCAAGAGGTCATCTATGTTGGATTAACCCCTCATGCCCCACTGACACACTCTGACTTCCTCTCTGGACATTGCAAGTAGGTAAGTCACTTCCTCCATTGTGGTGCCAACCTCCATAAAGAATCTACAATTCTCAAGGCATCTAATATATAATTGACTCTTTAGTTTCTACTCTACTCATGTTATACTAAACTAATTTTATATTTAGCCTATAATTAGATCATCTCATTTTATTTCTATATTCTATGACTAAGTTGTAGCACTAAAAATCATTCTAAAAAAATCAAAATATTTCTGATACTTTGGAAAGACATATAACTAAACCACTCACTTTCAAAATTGTATTTTACTTGAACGGATCAATCTAAGCACATATGGATATATTGGAATGATATGTTTTATAACAGTACTATTAAACTTTCATATTGAATATTACTTACATTGGTCCAATGGAGAAGTTATACTAAAATATTGATATATTGAACTATATATTATCTGGAAGTGGTTGAGATGAGCATCACTATTTAACACTGGAAAGATATACATATTTTATCATCTTAAATCCAACATTAGAAGGTATCGTTCTATTTAACCACATTTATAGCAATATTTTACTTTGAATATATTTTTTCATGTGTTAGGAGGATAGGTCGAGCCCTATCACAGAACTTTGAAAGAGAGATACTTGATGACAAATTGATATGATTGTTGGATAAGAGTTTTAGCTATGGGAGGTATCTAACCAATAATAATTGGTCCTCATCTACTTCTGTTTGACCGATAGGAGCGAGTGGCTTATCATGCAAGGTGATTATAATCTCACGTATGAGTGATCAAATCTAGAATCCATCCATTCCAATTAAATTTCATCATCAACTCTATCATGCAATACCAAGTTCAACGCCTAAGATCACTAGAGCTAACCTCAAGTACTCCCACCCTTCCCACTCAAAGACAATAATCATTGGACATTACATTAGGGCTTTACATGGCTTTCTAAATAAGCCCTTGATCTCTAATAACTCCTCTCTCCTTACCATGGAGCTTGACAAGGTGCCCCAACCCTCCTCATCCCATCTCCACCTTTCTTCATGTGATCTCCCTATTTGGGCCTTTCTTCTCTAAGACCCATGGCCAAATTTGACATCCCACCACCTATAGTTGTCCCAAAGGGTGTAGGAAAATAATCCAAGATCCAACCACAATACACTTTTCCCTCCTTTGTCTGTCATTTGGCTTCTCTACTCTAGGTTGACTCTAGCACTTCTGGGCATAATAAATCCTAGACAAGCCCTCCATCAACATCACTAGCCATTATGAGATATGTGGGTATGTTAGTTGGATGTAAGGAATCCCCATCCTCTTGATCCTTCTCCTTCTCCCCTAGTTACATTGTTTTTTGAGCCATGCAAGCACCTATTCAATATGTATTGATTCAATGAACTAGAATATCCATTATTCATATCTAACCTCTAACCAATGTGGACTTCACATAGACTATAGTGTGCATTCTATAAGTTGCAATTCCCATATCTGATAATTCATGATATCAGATGTTTGTCAACTTTGGTAATCCTCTTTTCATCCTTGTATCCATAAAACTCAATTAACTATAATAAACTATAGAAAAGTGTAAGGTTAGGGAAAATAATCCTAAGAAATAAACTTTGACTAGAAATGTATATAATTATTAAACTTAAATAAAATCTTCAAACATGATTTTTATAGATTTCAAACAAGGTTATATTTAGGATTTCAAAATATTAAACGATCATTTTTTCTGACAAAGTATTCTAAGATCATAAAAATATAGCCCTAAACAAATTTACTTTTCATTAAGTTGTTAAATTTTAGAAAATAAATTAATAGTATTTTTGAGCTCAAATCTGAAATAGTAAATTATTTGAAAGATAGAACCATATAGTTAATGCTCTCAATCCTATATCTAAATTAGATACCTAGGGTGTAAGTCTCTCATTATAGGAGTAGATGAGAAATGTAGATGAGGATAGATACACCTAAGCTTTATGATCTATATTTGTGATATCAAGCCATAATGAAGGGTGATTATTATATTTCAAAGTCTACTAATCTATAATCAAGATCATTTAGATATCATGTTAATTTCTCTCATAAAAGACTTTGTACCTCTTATTGATTTCATGTTGTATTAAAGTGTATAATATGATCATTAAATATTGACTTTTATTCCAGATGTAATGGTTGTCATTATGTTACTCTTCTTTATTTATGCGTATTTAGTTTCTTTTACATGGAACTAAGAATATTGTTTCCTTTATACTAGTTTGATGTGCACAACACTCTTGGAGTGACTATTATACTTAATGCTAAATAAGATACTTCACTTGTAGAGAAGTAGGAACCAACTTCCACTACAATTGGACTCTAGTCCTCTCATAACTCTTTGTAGACAAGAGTGAACCTACATTGGTCCCAATTGGACAACTATTAGATGGATATGTATAGTGAAATATTCCTTAGAATTTACTTTTATTGAATTGTAGGAATTTTCATAATATTGATTCATGAGAACTAGTACATTGTTATACAAAGAAGCATATATTTGTCATAACATTGATATATCGTTGAAGAGTATACCTATGATATTGCATGTACATTTTCTATTTTAATATTTTAGTTGTTATAGTGAAAGTACAAGTTTTTTTCCTTTTAGGATTTATTCATCTTATCATTAGGTACCTTTTTCCTCTCATGTATTTAACTTATGTGTCTTCAATTTATATAGTTTCATTTGGTTCCCAGTGTAATAGTCATCATCTATTTATGGGTTGAATCATTGTTTATTAATAAAAATATGTGTCGAAATGCTTAGGGATGAATGAAGGTCATCCTTCCCATGATTTTATATATGGGTCTAACATGAAATTGCTGATTGGAGTCTTTATCTATGACAATTACAGTGTATAAATTAAACCATATTTATATCAAATAGGTTATATGGTTGGGGTAAGACAACAACTTAGACCCACATTTTATCCAGGCTATCTTTGACCAAGATAAACATAGTCTTAAACACATATGTACAAATTCCATTCAAAGTATTGTTTTATTATATATTCTACATGTATGTAATACCAAAAGTCAATTTCTCTCTCTCTCTCTTGTGATTCAAGAGTTCCCTAGTAACTGAGAAATTATGTATTGGGTTGGCCTTATTCAAATATTTATAGATATTTTTCTAGGTAATATTATATCTTTTAGTGTTAATTGGGCCTAGCTTGAATCCTTCCCAGGTATCAAAATTATTAGGCAATCCATAACTCAATCTACAAACTTTATTGGAGCCTAGCCTCAAACCATGGCTTGTCTAAAAATTAGGTTCTGGTTCCTCCCTCATATAACCAAAGTGATCCCCACCACATAAGCAATCCACCAATAATGACCTTGATATTCAACTATAAGGTGGGAGAAACCTAAAACTATGCACATAGAGCTTTTTTTCAATATAAAGACTCATCCAGTTCAAATATACTCTGCAAAATAGAATTGCTATTAACTAGTATCCTAAAAATTAGTAATCTACAAAATAGAATTGCAAATAATAATAACACACACATAGTTCCTTCCATACGAAGTCTTACTTCCCCTTAGGAACTTTATGCCAAGATTCTACATTATGACTACAATGGCTACAAGTAAGAACCCCAAGATATGAAATAAACGACTTGTGGTTCACTCCAACTAGATTTCCTGCATGATCAAAATCCACATCCAGTTTGGGTCCATTGCCCCTTTGTTGTAGTAACTTGTTCATCATAGTGATGCCCCTCACTTTTTCAAATTTTTTTGTTGCTCATCAAGTGCCCCAAGTTCTTTAGGGGGTACATCATCAACCTAAAATTTGACAAAATAAACACACTTATAGGATATAACTATAAATGGGCATATAGATAGAAATATAGGATATATTTTTAAAACTTACATTGTGAGGCGGCGCATTGATATCCTAACCCTCACGGTAATCATCATCACGGTCATCATGCTCATGCTCAGCCATCTAAAAGTGTCATTAAAAAATCAAACATTTAGCATTTGACATAACTAGAAGATAATAAAACATTGTAAAGTTCACATTCAGAAAAATAAAACATATAAAAATATATAAACATGCATGCCTCTAATATTGCAATATTTTATCAATTAACAATCCTTCATTGTGATCTCCGTGCACATAGAAGTCATCATTAGCTTCAATATTTGGTGGTGTTGGCAACCCAACTGAGAATGGACTGGAGTCATCATACTTATCATAGTACTCTTCTTCATCTATAGGATCTTCAATGAACTATCTTTTACCATGAAGAACAACCGACCATTTATCATTTGCAGGATCATCAATATAAAATACTAGTTTCACCTGTGATGCCAATATGAATGGTTCATCCTTCTTGTCAATCTTTTCAAAGTTCACTAATGTTAAACCCAATTCATCCACTATAAATCCTTTGGTGTTATCAACCCGATTACATCTAAAGAGAGGAATTCTAAAATCTATGTAGTCAAACTCACATATGTCTTCAATTACACTGTAATATGACATTTTAGCTTCACTTGGACTCTTATCATTTGCACTTACAAAAAACAATGAAGATGCTTGAAGGGTGACCCCACTATTTTGGACGACACTCTTATCATCTTGACGCTTTGTGTAATATGAGAATCCATTCATGTCAAACCCTTCATAAGACATGACATTCAATTTTGGTTTAAAGGTGAGGCATTTGATAGTTTCAGTAAGATTATTTGGTGTTTGAGATAGTTGATATAAGACTTTATCTTCAAACCACTTAATAAATGTCATGTTATGCTCTCTAGCAAGCCACATTGAATTGGCTCGAGGATATTGTCTCTTGATGAAATTGGTATGTTTTTCGATATAAACACTCACTTTGTCGATGTTGTGTAAAATATACAAGTGACCTTGTTCCAACTGCTCACAGCTGGTTATTTTCATCTGTGATCCCAAAATTCCTTTGCCGGAATACTCCTCAATATTCTTGTCATTAACAGGAGCATCATTACCACTCAGAAAGTCATTGCAAAAATCCATAACCTCTCTCACCACATAACCCTCAATAATACTCCCTTCAAGTCGATAACAGTTTCGAACATCGCCTTTAAAAATGCTCATGTATCGTTCAAAGGGATACATCCAATGCAAGAAAACTGGTCCCAACATTTTCACTTCCCTAGTCAAGTGGACAACAAGATGTACCATGATATCAAAGAACAAAGGAGGAAAATACATCTCAACCTGACATAGGGTAAAAACCACTTCTCTTTGCAATTTATCGAGAGTATCAGGGTCAATAACTTTGTTGCACATACTATTGAAAAAGAAACAAAGTCTGGTGATTGCAAACCTTACATGCTTCAACAATATAGATCGAATTGCCACAGGCAATATTTGTTGTATTAGAGTGTGACAATCATGAGATTTAAGACCTATCAACTTCAAATCTTTCATTGATACCAATCTACGGATGTTGGATGAGTAACCCTGTGGCACCTTAACATTTACCAAGCATTCACAAAAAGCTTTCTTCTCCTTTCTAAACAACATGTAACAAGCGGGAGGTAAGTATGTTCTCCAATTGCTACTAACTAATTCTGTTAATTTTGTCCTTATTCCCATTTCACGTATGTCCATTCTGGATTTTCTCTCATCTTTAGTCTTACCTGGTATATTCAACAGAGTACCAATGACACTATCACAGACATTTTTCTCAATGTGCATGACATAGATACAATTCCTAACTACCAAAGAACTCCAATAAGGAAGATCCCAAATTATTGACTTCTTCTTGAATAAAGATTTGTCACTCCATGTGGCCATGATACATTGTGATCTCTTACCAAATTCATTGCCAAAGTCTTTTACTCTTTCATAAACAAACTCCCCTGGTATAGGTTTAGGTGCACTCCATTCCTCATTTCGTCCATTGAATGCTTTGTGCAACCTACGATACAGATGGAATTTTGGAAGAAACCTTTGATGACCAAGATATACAGTCTTGCCACCATGTTTTATTCGTATTAAATCAGTGTTCTCTTCACATATAGGAAACACTTTAGATCCTTTGACACTATATCCACACAAATTCCCATATGCTGGAAAGTCATTAACAGTGCAAAACAACATAGCGTGCAAATGAAATGTCTCTCTTTGTGAAGCATCATAGGTCATCACACCTTCACCCTAGAGTTTCTTTAAGTCATCAATCAAAAGTTCAAAATAAATGTTGATATCATTTCTAGGTTGTTTAGGGCCTGATATCAACAATGACATCATAACATACTTATTTTTTATACACAACCAAGGAGGAAGATTGTATATAACAAGCATAACTGGCCAAGTGCTATGTTGGCATCTCAATGTCCCGTACGGATTCATCCCATCTGTACAAAGCACAAGTCTTAGATTCCTGACATCTTCACCAAATTTAAGGTATAATAAATCAATCTTCTTCTACTGTGGGGAATGAGACGCATGTCGTAGGATCCCATCATTATTTTTCTTAACATCTGCATGCCACCTCAAATTCTTTACATCTATCAGATTGGCAAACAAGTGTTGAAACAGTGATATTATAGGTAGATACCACATCACCTTGGCAGGAGAACTAGTTTTGGACTCCCCCGAAGTCGTCAATTTATACCTTGACGCACCACATTTTGGACAATCTTTCAAATCCACGTAGTCCTTTTGAAATAATACACAATCATTTGGGCATGTGTGTATCTTCTTGGCCTCCATTCCCATTGGGCACAACAATTTCTTTAATTGGTATGTTGAGATTGGCAGCTTGTTTCCTTCAGGAAGAATTTCTTTCAATAAAGACAATAATGACGTGAAGCTTTTGTCACTCCATCTATTGTTAGCTTTCAGCTTATACAATCTCAACACAGCGCTAAGCATCGTAAACTTAATACAACCTGTGTATAATGGTATCTCAGCATCATGCACTATGTTTCTAATCATGGGAGGTGGATCGGTGTGCTCTACCCCACAACTATCCAACATTGCATCAACGATATCTACTGGAACTGGTTCATTCACATCTAGGTCATCGGAGGCAATTTCTTCTTCAACACAAGCACTGCTATCGACATCCACTGATTTTAGGTTTGAAATCTCTCCATGTCAGTGCCATTCTGTATAGCCTTGTACAATCCCATTGCACATGACATGACTTTTGATTTTGTCACCAGTGCTTACTTTCAAGTTGTTACCGCAATGCATACATGGACAGTAGAACCTATCTCCAGGTTGTTTCCTATGTTCCTCGGCAAATCTAATAAACTGATCAAGACCAGAAATAAACTCTATGGTACAACAATTTGGAATGGACATCCATGATCTATCCATTCTACGATCAAAGAGAAAATAAGTATATATTAGAGTTTAGGGTTAAAAGATTAGGGTCTAGGGTTAAAAGATTAGGGTTTATGGTTAAAAGTTTAGGGTTTAAGGTCTTATATATAATAAATGTGTACCACCTATCCCATTCTTGAACACCTAATCTCACTACTAAGTGTATAATGTGTATTGGGTTTTCAAGAAAATTTTGGCAGCATTTCCCCGTTGTTCTCCAAGTACATATGTACTTAGAAAACAAACGGGGAAATGCTACCGAAATTTTCTTGAAAACCCAATACACATTATACACTTACATCCTAAGTGAGATTAAGTGTTCAAGAACAGTCCCAAACTGGGGACTATCCAAGATTTACTCCTAATGAGTAAATCTTGGACGGGTTTCTAGGCCAACAAATACATGTGTTGTCATTCCTATACCAATGATCCTAGTTTCATCATTCATATCCTAGGTTGATTTACAATAGCATAATTGATTTCAACATCTCAAATATACATACATATGTTATCAACAAGATAATCATTAAACATAAAATGTAGGTATCCTATCATTTATAATTGATTTCAAAATTTCAAACTAGCTCATGCATTATCATCATCATTCTACATCATACAATATGGATTCATAATTAAACATAGATGTAGGTATCCTATCATTCATAATTGATTTCAAAATTTAAAACTAGCTCATGCATTATCATCATCATTGTACATCATACAATATGGATTCATGTTCCTAACATTTATTTGCACAAACATTTATTTCATTTCATATAATATCAATAGAGGTGCAAAAATCATAGTCGTCGGTTTCAACTAGAAAACGGACGCCTATCTACATATGCCAACAAAAAAAATGTTCTTGAATTACGACCATAGTCGTCGGTTTCCATATAAATCTGACGCCAATTGGGCAATTACAGGGGTAAAAAATTTTACAAGGACAACATGCGAACACACTTCTACATTGGTTATTACAAGAAAACTGACGACAAAAATGGGGTCGATTTCTGTCTCGTGAAAAATCTTTAGTGGTCGATTACTTGGTCACCAACCGATGTCGTATGTGAAATTTTGGAGGAATTTTTTTGCACTGGAAAAATTGTATTTTGCAGGTGATTTTAGATTTTAGTTTCTTATTGCGCAACCAACGCTAAATAGAAAGTGATACCCGTGTCTTATGAAAATCGGCCGGTCTTCACATATAGACGTTAGTTTGTGCTTTCAGTCGGCGTTTTAGGATTTAGGCGTCAGTTTTTGGAAAACAACAGATGCTTCTAAATGTGACGTTATACGTAATTTCTATAGTAGTGATTGGAATTTACTATCATCTTGTCATGTCCAATTCATACAAGATTATATGGGATAAGTACACCTATAACATTCATGATAGATCCATTACTACATCCTAAGACATCTTATGCATGTTATTTCCATTCTTCACAAGAATTGGAACATATGGCTCATGAGAGACCAATCTGGATTCTCTATCATTGAATCCTTTCCGTGTTGAACTCTTCAACATATTGCTATTGTATGTGCTCAAAATTATATTGTGAAACATTCAAGAACTATCATATAGTTTTGATCCTTATCTCATAAGATTTTTCATCTTATCCTTCAGTGTTGAAGGTGTTTTCCATGCCAGCTCTCAATATTCACAATATTGAGATGTTATTCCTCATCATATGTAGAAAATTCATATATTCTCCCACTAAATCCTTTGTAATCATAGATTTCATCTTTTATTTTGATTCAAGTCAAACTATTTGAATATTTTGTCAAATAAAAAGATCCCATCTCTGAGATGCTTGTTTCAATCCAAGATTGAACTTTGCAGTTTATAGAATTTATTTGCATTTTTGAAGTTAGAAAACATTTTAGGTCGTGTCACGTACACATCCTATGATGTATACAACAACAAATCTCTTACTCTATTGTAACTACAACAACAAGCTTGACAATTGGTAAAGGGATTTCTATCATGTTCATCAACTTGAACTAATATGAAAATCCTTTTCAACCAATTCGTCCTTTTACGTTATCCATGTAGGTCTTTGCCACAAGACACTATTGAACCCTTTAGGTATTACCCCTTTAGGTGGTGCTATCAAGGTCCTACCTTGTTAGCTTACATGGACCCCAGAATGGCCTTGAGCCATTCTCAAATTATGGTACTTAATAGCTTCTAGTTAATTAGTTGGCTCATCAAGTTATGACCAACTTATCTCAATTTTTGATTTCACAATCCTTCAATTTTAGATGTATTTCACTAGAACTATTTTGTTCTATGTCACATGAGGAACTTGAGATTCCACATCAACTTGTTATTCTCTAAGTTCTTATTGCACCTCTTTGTTGTCCTCAAACATTTGGGGTTCTACTTTTACTCCCACTGATTCTTTAGGAACTCAGTTATCCTATCAACAAACATTTTGTTATTGGATTGGGATTAATAGTTACATTCAACAATTATGGTTTGTGGATAAACCTTTTCATGAAACTACCTTTTTAATGTAGGTTTCAATCCTTTAGACATATTGGGACATTCCCGAATCATATCATATATGATGTCTTATAAAAGATTCATATGGTACATCATTTAGTGATATCTTTATATTTATGAGGATATAAGAAGTTAGACTAATTTATAATTATATCATGAATCATCTTGGTCCAGTTCCTTCATTTTGACACATCGTCATCATGCTTAGATGAATTTCACTTGTGATACATTATCACAGATCTTTATTTAAAGGTTCTCAAAATATTGATGTAAAGGTATCTCAATCTTTGATCTCATTAAAGTTTCTTAATACTTTTACAAAAGTCATACTTCATTTATATCTTCTTGAACACTTCAAGAGATTTATGTTTCTATTTTAATGAGTACATATCATCATATTACCAGTAAATGAAATGAAGTATGAGTAGTTATCTATAGAATTCATTCTATAAGATCTTCATGCATCATATGTATGAGGTCTGATGGAAGACTTATCCTCCCACTATATTTAGTGAAGGAAATCATGCCATATTGTACGTAAATAAGGCTCTGCATGTGTAACATCCCTGACCTGGGTTATGTACTAACCCTAGGTGTTTTGTTTAATAAAGATGATTAGATGCTTTCTCTTATCTTTTGAAAAGTAATTAAGGTTTTTGAGGAACTTATATTTCAATTTCAGTCTTTTTTGAATGATGTTGAAAACATTATTTTGTTAATTTTGGACTAAAGTGAAAATTACCCAAGTTGAGGGGTTAACATGCAAATTCCACATGGTAAGATGTTCCTATGATGTTGACACATCATAAGAATGAATATGATGTAGTGGTATGGTTTCCACAAGCTTGGGCATCAAGATATAGCTTGTAGAGCAATCTGTGTGCCTTAAAACCTAGTTTTGGTGTAAAGTGCAATTTACCCAAAGCCTAGGGTCCAACATGTAAAATATACCCTCTAGAGGATCTCTCATGTTTCTTGGCATCAAGTAGAGCAAAGAAAATGAGAGGGGCGCCTCATTTGAGTTATCTTGGAGGAGAGAGAATCTTGACATTAAAATAATCAAGATTTAAGCATATATGGAACTTTATTTTAATTTAATGCAAAAAGAAATAAATTCGTTGAGGATACCTTCAACAAAAAGTTGAAGGATGTGTTTGAAATAGAATTGGACGAGCTTGTGCCTTTCTATGGCACAAAAAGATCTTGGTTGAGTGGAAGCCACTCACAATATAATAATAAAAAGTAATATCCACTAAAAGGATGGATATTAATATAAAACTCTTTAAGGTGCTTAATTTCTTTTCCATTAATCTTTGGATAATGGAGAGGTTTTGCAAGAACATGAATATGGCTTCGTGGCCAAGAAATGGAGGGGATTTTGATGGAAATTATTTTGGGATTTAAGGAAAATAATCCATTTTCTCTTTCCTTGAAAATCCCTTATACATGTTCTTTTTCCAATACACATAAGGACTTTTCCTTAGTTTTTCTCTTATCACTTTGCTTTGGCCGACCAAGGAAGATCTCAAAAGCAGGAGAGGGACGAACACAACCTGTTGGTAAGGTTTGATCATCTCCTACCTCGGATTCATGGTGAAAACCCTAAATCAATGCTTGATTCCTGGTTTTCTTCACCCGATTTCCAATTCTAGCCATCTTTTTCATCCAATAGCTCAAGAACAGACCTTGGGCAGTTGCTGGAACTCCATACACCATTAGATCCGTGGAGCTTGGAGCTTGGAGATCAGATTTGAGGCGGGTTTTATAACTTTAACCCTTAAACATTGATATTGCATCAAGTTCTCTATGATTTGTTGGTTATTTTCTTCTATTTTGAACTCTTTTGGTTCGTTGCTGAAATTCCAATGAAAAACGGTTGCTTTTCTTGGTTTTTCTAAGGAGGACGATGATGAAATCATCCTAGATGTTTATACAAAGAAAAATCGCAGGCCAAACGGTCTCCTAAGTTGCTCAAACGGTTTCCCAAACCGTTTGGGAGCAAACGGTTTCAAACCGCATGAGAGAAAACGGTTTCAGACCGTTTGGAGGTGTTGACCAGGGTTTCCCGTTTGGGAATTTGTTGCTAATAATGTTGGTTATTGATCCACTAAATATAATTGATTGACTCTAAGTGGTTCATGAGTTGAAGGTCCAACAATCACCAAAACCCTAATCGGGTTGAGTACTGATTTCATAAGTGTTTGAGTTTGAAACTTGGGTTGATTGATCCAAACGGTTTCCAAACCATTTGGGGATCACCCAAACGGTCTCAAGACCGTTTGGGGGTCACCCAAGACCGTTTTGAGGTCTAGGGTTGGATATGGTTAAGTGTTGGAAGATCCAAAGATATGGTATAAACCCTAATCGGCTAAGTGCTGATTTTGCATTGGAATGAGTTGATGTTTTGGGTTGATTGACCCAAACGGTTTCAAAACCATTTGGGGATCACCCAAACGGTCTCAAGACCGTTTGGTGATCACCCAAGACCGTTTGGAGGTCTAGGGTTAAGTATGGTTGAGAAATTGAAGGTCCAAAGATATTAAGTTGAAGTACAATCAAGTGTTGATTTGGTGACCAATCCTAGGATCCAAACTTTAATTGAATGACATGGTTGATGATGATGTGATGGGAAAACGGTCTCAAGACCGTTTGGAGGTCATCCAAACGATCCCAATACCGTTTGGGGGTCACCCAAGACCGTTTGTAGGTCTAGGGTTGACTATGGTTAGGTGTTTGGAGATCTAAAGGTATTGAGTTGAAGAGTAATCAATTGCTGATTTGGTGAGCAATCCAATGAACCAAACCCTAATTGGTTGACTTGGATTTTGATGTGGACATGGGAAAATGGTCTCAAGACCGTTTGGAGGTCATCCAAACGACCTCAAGACCGTTTGGGGTCAGTTCATGTTCAATTTGGATGAAGGCTCAATGGTTTCAAAGTTACCAATCTCACATTGATTAATGTTAAAGGTTCATCAATTCCAAACCCTAATCCAATTGATTCAAACCCTAATTGATGATCAATTCAGGGTCAATTAAGGGTCAAATAAGTGGAAGGATGACCTAATTAACTCAATTGAAGTATGGTGATTGGTCCAATTGATGATTGGTTACATGAATTCAATGGTGGAAGGAACCAACATTGGAAACCCTAATTCAATTTGACTTGTTGAGACTATTTTGGGTCCTTGCAGTTTTGAGGAGGTTTGGACCAAACGGTCTCAAGACCATTTGGGACCAAACGGTCTCAACACCGTTTTGGACCAAACGATCCCAAACCATTTAGGTTCATGCGGTTTCCAAACCGTTTGAGTTCATGCAGTTTCAAAAGTCAACTTTGGGCAAACAGTCTTCACCACCTACTTTACCAAACAGTTTCAAGGTGGTACTTTTGCAAACGGTTTCATTGGTTGCTCAAGACCGTTTGAGGTCTGACTTGGTCAAGACCGTTTAGGGTCTATAAGGCCAAAACCGTTTAGTGGATAATTAACCAAAACCGCATGGGTACTTAAAGTGGTTAAAGGACAAAGTGATTAGTTGACTAATACATGACGTAATCAAAGGTGTTTATAGTATTTGTACCCTAATGAGGTAGGGTGATTAGTACCCTTTGAATAATTAAGCCTTAATGATCATGGTGACAATGACATAACCCATGATGTCAATTCCTCTTCAAGAGTGAGTTGACTTAACCTAATCAAGACTGAAGCAAACATCATCTTTAGAAGATGAAAGAGAAGATTTCCTATATGGATGATAATTAAGTATTAGACTTCTAATATGAATGAATGCCTAATTAGGGTATGATTCATCATAGTGATATCATGAAACCCTAATTATGAAGGTTAATGAATCATAACCCTAATTAAGGGCATTGATGGGTGAAATCCTAATATATGATGATGATATGATCTTAATTCATAGTGATGACATGATAAACCTTAATTCAAGGCACTTTGATGATCACTCCTACTTGAAATGAATAGTAAACCCTAATCTAGGGTGATGTGATGTGAATAGTAAACCCTAATTGTGGGTTATTGAACTTAAACCCTAATCAAGGGTGATGTGATGTGAATAGTAAACCCTAATTCCTAATAAGGTAAATGGAAGTGTGAAACCCTAATTCTAGGTTATATTATATAGCATGAGAGCTCTAAGGTTGGATAATGAAGTGATGAGTCATTAATCCTAATTGAGTTAAGGGGATGATCAACCCTAATCGAAATGAAGAGGGAAACCCTAACCCTAGCAAGGGTATAGTGGTGTAACCCTTGAATAATGATGCCATAATTGTTTTGCAATATGGTGATATGAAATTGATGTATCTGTTATCATCTGTACTAATCATGCAGGTTTTGTGAGATATTGAACCTAGCCAGGTATGAGCTAGGATTCTTTGTTTATTGAAAGTACTTTATGAGCTTTGTAAGCAATGATATGCTATGTTGCCTAGTGAAAGGTAACAAAAGATTTTGATAGGCTGTAAGAGCCATGTGAAATACCTGCATTGCAATTATCATGTTTACACTGTCAAATGACTTGATGTCATTAAGTTACATGTTAACGTGGTAACAAGTGTTTTGATGATCTAAGGGTTTGAACACCCATATTCTTGAATCATGACAATGAGATGATAAGGGATTGAGATCCCAATGTTAACAAAGCTGTGAAATGAACTTGATAGAAATAGTACTCATTCTTTATAGTAATTGTTATAATGGTTTATGCTTGAAAACATGCTTGGTGCTAAAAGAATGATGTAATGTACTTAATTAATCAAGTGAAATGATATCATGTAGAGCCCTGATCATAGATCCATCATCGTCAGCAGTTAGGTGATGGTGAAACAGGTTTTCCTAATGGAACTCCTGGAGAGCATACTTATGAGTATGTGGGGGTAATGGGCGTGAATATCCTTACGCCCTAATGGAGGAATTGATGTGAGATAAATACTAAATATCTCAATCCTTCATTATATGTATATACCGGGATGATGTATCACTAATCTCCCGATGATGATGTTAATGCCGAATCGATGTGAGATAAACAAGAAATCCCTCGATTGCGAAGAGAGTACAGCATGCCACTGTAACTCTAATAGTGAAGTTGGCAGTATACCCTGGAAAGCTATATTTATAGCAAAGACACAAGATGTCCTGCATGTTGTTCCTCACACTGACTGAGGAAGATGAGGTCATAGAAATCCGGCTCTTCTGATGACCTATGTATGGTACCGATTTCGATTTCATAATGGTCGGTTGGAGTATGAGCGGTATACCTCATCTCCTCATGGCATAAATATGATTGTAAAATGTAATCAGCCGTGTAGCATATTTGCTTAGGGTTGAATTACGAGAATCAATGTTTGATGATACATTATTTATTATGTCTTATAAAGATAAAGGATATACATGTTCTTCATATTCCTTATTAAATGAATGACTTGCTGTTTAATCAAGTTATAATTGAAATGATTGCATAGAGAATACTGCTCTGCATATCTTATTCAATGATTTACCTGTTGTTGAATATTTATAATTCTATTTCCCAGTGCTATTTTAATATCTGCAATAACAATGCTTCTGGCGGAGAGTTATAACTCTCGCTGGGACAATTTTCAATTGTCTCACCCCCATGGGATTCAATTTTCAATTGTCTCACCTCCAGTGGGTGAGCAGCAACAGCAGCAACAGCAAGGACATCAGTGATCCTCAGGTGGAGATATTATTTTTCAAGTCCTGTATATAGAGAGTCCTATGTGTTGTCTCTGTACTCTTAGGTCCTAGGATTCAGTAGATGGTTCAATATAGATCTGAGATTTTTGGCTTGATGCCTAGAGATTTTGTATACTGCTCATGTATAGTTTAACTGGGCAGTCAATGTTATGACTCTCGAGATGAGATGATACAGAGATGTACTGATGAATCAGAATGTAAATAACTTACTTTGATTCTTTATGATAGAGTTTTACCATTTGTGGATTTATTTACAAAGAGTTTTAAATTTTTAGTGATTTTCAGTAATTCCGCTGCTAATAATTCACTTCCACATTGGTTAACCTTGCTTTATAAGTTGAACGTCACAATTAAGTGGTATTTGAGCTCTATGTTCGTTGAGTCTACAGAGACATAGGAGTAGGGTTGCTGAGTCCGTTCTAGTGTCTTCCAGTCTATTTGATAGTGTCTTCAGCTCATATAGGAGGAGAAGATAAAACTAAAGATGTCTGGATCACATGATGAACATGTTGTAGAAAGTAGTGTCGCTGCATACAGAGAAGGTGCAAGAGACCAAGGAAGGAAGGAACATGTGCTTGAACCACCCCAGTTCAATCCAGCTGACATGGGGAATCCCGCCTTCCAGGCTATGTTTGGGCAGTTCATGACTGCCATGACACATATGACTGATAGAATGCCCATATGTGCACCTAGGGCACCTACCCACCCTGAAGGGCATGGAACCGGCAAGACGTTTGAACGACTATGCCGACTTAGAGCCACAGAATATGTTGGGACAACAGACCCAACAGATGCTGACATGTGGCTAACTGAACTAGAGAAGGCCTTTAGAATCTTGAACATCCCAGAAGCTGAGAAGGTTAGACATGTTGTGTACCTTATCAAGGGAAGTGCTGGTCACTGGTGGACCATAGAGGAAGGGAAAAGGCTAGGTGTGGAAATTGAATGGGAAGTGTTCCGACGGGAATTTGTCAACATATACTTTCCTAAGACCTTTCTGGATGAGAAAATCTCTTAGTTTGAGAGGTTAAGGCAAGGACCAATGAACATTAGTGAGTACAAGGATAAGTTCATGGAGCTTTTGCGGTTCTGTCCGCATATGGCAACCACAGATGAAGAGAGGATACAACATTTTGAGAAGGGATTAAATGATGAGTTGACCACCCCTGTATCTGCTCTGGAGAATAGGGAAAGATTTTCTACTTTTGTGGAGTCTGTCAGAAGGATAGAGAGGTATGTGACTGAGAAGAGACAGATCAAGAACAAGAAGGTGTACCCCCAGTTCTAAGGGTCCTCATCTAAGGGTTTCAAGAAACCAAGGTTTTCCATGCCTACACCACCACCTAGATTCAGTACCCAGACACAGTGGACGTCAAATAGGGGTAGAGGACGAAGTTTACCACCAGAAGGAGCTCATAGCTCAGCATCTATATCGGTTACAAGACCATCCAGACCACAGTAGGGGATCAGAAGTTGTTTCATATGTGGAAAGATGGGGCATCTAATGAAGGATTGCAGAGCCAGAGAGGCGAGTGTGACTCAACCTCAAAGGCAGAGTCAGCAAGGTTCTCAAAGGAGATAGTTTCCAGGTGGTGCTAGAGGACGTGGACAAACATCCCAAGCTGGATCATCGACACCCAGTCATCAAGCACCGAATCAACCTTAGGCAACGGTGAGATTCTATGCGATGAATCCACCTGATGCAGTGATCAACCCTCGAGTTGTGACAGGTCAGATGAAATTGTTTTATTCTGATAAGTCTACATCCTGCATCGTATCTATTTTAATTGATCCGGGTGCTACGCACTCCTTTATCACTCAAAGAGTTATTCTTGACTGCAACATGACTACAAGTCATAGAGTAGATAGTCTGTTGTTAGAAACTCCTTTGATGGGATATGCTGTGTTGTGGGAGGTGTGTTCTCCCTGCATTCTTTTCTTTTCATAACATCACATTCAAGTGGATCTTATACCACTTGAAATGCACGTGTTCGATATAATCCTTGGGATGGATACCTTAGAAAGGTATAAGGTTGTCTTGGATTGTGAGTCCAAGCAAGTTGTGTTCACCGATGATAGTGACACATGGATCTTTCAAGGAGATAGAAAGATTCTTCCAACCTACCTTGTGTCAGCTATGGTAGCTGAGAAGCTGACGAGGCAAGGATGCTTTGCATTCTTAGCCCATGTGGTAGATGCCACCATGGAGAGTTCTAATCCTGCTGAAGTTCTTGTAGTCAGGGAATTTGAAGATGTATTTCCTGAAGAACTTCCAGGTGTAACTTTGCCCCGAGAGATTGATTTTGAGATTAATCTAACCCCGGGTACGCAACCAATAGCACAAACACCGTATAGGATGGCACCTGATGATATGGCAAACCTCAAGAAACAACTGCAAGAGTTGCTTGAGAAGGGTTTCATCCGACCAAGAACTTCACCCTGGGGTGCTCCGGTCCTTTTTGTTAAAAAGAAGGATGGGTCAATGTGATTGTGCATTGATTACAGGCAGTTAAATAAAGTAACGATAAAGAATAAGTATCCTTTACCGAGGATTGATGATCTCTTTGACCAGTTGCATGGTGCAATAGTCTTCTCAAAGATAGATTTGAGGTCGGGATATCATCAATTGCGTATTAAGGAGGGTGACATACCTAAGTCTGCCTTCAGGACAAGGTATGGTCATTATGAGTTCACAATTATGTCATTTGGACTAACTAATGCACCATCTGCATTTATGGAACTCATGAATAGAATCTTTTGACCTTTTCTCGATCAGTGTGTAGTTGTCTTTATAGATGACATACTGATCTACAGTAGAGATGCTCAGTAGCATGAGCAGTATCTTCGTCAGGCTCTAACTTTGCTAAGAGAGCATGAGTTATATGCTAAGTTTAGCAAGTGTGAGTTTTGGTTACCAGAAGTTTCTTTTCTTGGACACGTAATATCTACTTTAGGTATTCGTGTTGACCCTAAAAAGGTAGAATCTGTCCTGCAATGGGAACAGCTGAAGACACCGACGGAGATTCGCAGTTTCTTAGGGTTAGCAGGCTATTACAGGATATTCATTAAGAACTTTAGTTCTATATCTTTACCCTTGACTAAGTTGACTAGGAAGGATGTTTCTTTTGTCTGGAATGACAAGTGTCAGCAATCATTCCAATTGTTGAAGGAGAGGCTGACAAGTGCACCTGTACTAGTATTACCTGAGGAAGGGAAAGGGTATATAGTTTTCTGTGATGCCTCTATGAATGGAATAGGATGTGTGTTAATGCAGGATAAATAAGTGATTTCTTTTGCTTCTCGATAGCTTAAGAAACACAAGGAGAATTATCCAACACATGATCTAGAACTAGCTGTTGTAGTCCATGCCTTGAAGATATGGAGACATTACCTCTATTGAGAGACATTCTAGATTTTCACAGACCATAAAAACCTAAAGTATATCTTCTCTCAGCATGAGCTTAACATGAGGCAACGCCACTGGATGGAGTTAATCAAGGACTATGATTGTACGATTGATTATCATCCAGGGAAGGCCAATGTGGTTGCTGATGCTTTAAGTAGGAAATCAGCAACACCATCCCTAGATAGAGCATAGTTAAATTCTTTGGTATGCTCTAGGAGGGATATGCTTATCTCTTTAAGGCAAACCAATGTACAGTTAAAAGTATCATTGTTATCTGGGTTGTTAGCTGAGATGCACATAAAACCTACTCTGAGACAGCAGATCAAGGAAGCATAGCAAGTTGATGATGTAGTTCAGCAGATTAGATCAGAGTATGGTAGTGAGAAATGAGAAGGTTTCTATGATTCAGATGATCAGGTAGCCTACTATCATGGTAGAATGATAGTACCTGATGTTGATAACTTAAGGAAGTTAGTCATGGAAGAAGCTCATTCTTCAATGTATGTTATGCATCTAGGAAGCACCAAGATGTATTATAACTTGAAAGATATGTATTGGTGGCCTGGTTTGAAGAAGGATGTTGTTGAGTTCGTTATGCGGTGTCCAGTGTGTCAGCAAGTTAAAGATGAACACCAGAAGCCTGCAGGAACACTGCAACCTTTACCCATACCACAGTGGAAGTGGGATCATGTAACCATGGATTTTGTGGTTGGTTTGCCCAGAACAGCCAAAGGTCATGATTCCATCTGGGTAATAGTTGATAGGTTAACAAAGACAGCACATTTCTTACCTGTCAAAACAACCTATTCTGCTGAGAAGTTGGCACAGTCATATGTAGATGAGATAGTGAGGCTGCATGGGGTCCCAGTTACCATTGTTTCTGATAGAGGTCCCCAGTTTACGAGCTGTTTTTGGGAATGACTTCATAAAGCTTTAGGCACACATTTAAGGTTTAGTAAACCTTTCATCCTCAGAGTGATGGACAATCAGAAAGGACTATACAGACCTTGGAGGACTTGCTTAGGGCATGTGTCCTTCAGTTTACAGGAAGTTGGGATCTACATCTAAGCTTGATAGAGTTTGCCTACAATAACAGCTATCAACACAGTATAGACATGGCACCTTATGAAGCTTTATATGGTAGATGTTGTAAATCTCCCCTATGTTGGTATGAAACTGGTGAATATCAACTTTTGGGTCCTGATCTAGTGCAGCAGACCACTGAGAAGATTAAAATAATACAACAACAGTTGAAGACTGCACAGGATAGGCAGAAATCCTATGCTGACAAGCGTCGTAGACCTTTAGAATTCCAGGTTGGAGATAGAGTGTACCTCAAGGTCTCACCCTAGAAAGGGGTTCTTAGATTTGGAAGAAAAGGAAAGTTAGCTCCTAGATTTATGGGGCCTTATCCAATCATTGAACGGATTGGAAAGGTAGCTTATAAGTTGGAGTTACCACCTGAGCTGCAAAAGTTACACCCAGTATTCCACATTTTCATGCTAATGAAATGTCATCCTGAGACAGAATTAGTTCTGCAGCCTATGGAAGTAGAATTGAATGATAATATATCATATGTTGAAGGGCCTATGTTGATTCTTGATAGAAGAATCAAGAAGCTGAAAAAGAAAGACATTAGTCTTGTAAAGGTCCTCTGGAATCATCCTGGTGTTGAAGAAGCTACATGGGAACTAGAGGAAGAAATGAGGAGGAAATACCCTACTCTTTTCTCTTAAAATGTTTTGTTAATGATTTCAGGGACGAAATCCTTGTAAGGAGTGGATAATTTGTTACATCACTAACCTGGGTTATGTACTAACCCTAGGTGTTTTGTTTAATAAAGATGATTAGATGCTTTCTCTTATCTTTTGAAAAGTAATTAAGGTTTTTGAGGAACTTATATTTCAATTTCAGTCCTTTTTGAATGATGTTGAAAACATTATTTTGTTAATTTTGGACTAAAGTGCAAATTACCCAAGTTGAGGGGTTAACTTGCAAATTACACATGGTAAGATGTTCCTCTGATGTTGAGACATCATAAGAATGAATATGATTTAGTGGTATGGTTTCCACAAGCTTGGGCATCAAGATATAGCTTGTAGAGCAATCCTTGTGCCTTAAAACCTAGTTTTGGTGTAAAGTGCAATTTACCCAAAACCTAGGGTCCAACATGTAAAATATACCCTCTAGATGATCTCTCGTGTTTCTTGGCATCAATTAGAGCAAAGAAAACGATAGTGGTGCCTCATTTGAGTTATCTTGGAGGAGAGAGAATCTTGACATTAAAATAATCAAGATTTAAGCATATATGGAACTTTATTTTAATTTAATGCAAAAAGAAATAAATTAGTTGAGGAGCCCTTCAACCAAAAGTTGAATGATGTGTTTGCAATAGAGTTGGACGAGATTGTTCCTTTCTATGGAACAAAAAGATCTTGGTTGAGTGGAAGCCACTCACATTATTATAATAAAAAGTAATATCCACTAAAAGGATGGATATTAATATAAAACTCTTTAAGGTGCTTAATTTCTTTTCCATTAATCTTTGGATAATGGAGAGGTTTTACAAGAACATGAATATGACTTCGTGGCCAAGAAATGGAGGGGATTTTGATGGAAATTATTTTGGGATTTAAGGAAAATAATCCATTTTCTCTTTCCTTGAAAATCCCTTATACATGTTCTTTTTCCAATACACATAAGGACTTTTCCTTAGTTTTTCTCTTATCACTTTGCTTTGGCCGACCAAGGAAGAGCTCAGGAGCAGGAGAGGGACGAACACAACCTGTTGGTAAGGTTTGATCATCTCCTACCTCGGATTCATGGTGAAAACCCTAAATCAATGCTTGATTCTTGGTTTTCTTCACCCGATTTCCAATTCTAGCCATCTTTTTCATCCAATAGCTCAAGAACGGACCTTGGGCAGTTGCTGGAACTCCATCCACCATTAGATCCGTGGATCTTGGAGCTTGGAGATCAGATTTGAGGCAGGTTTTATAACTTTAACCCTTAAACATTGATATTGCATCAAGTTCTCTATGATTTGTTGGTAATTTTCTTCTATTTCGAACTCTTTTGGTTCATTGCTGAAATTCCCATGAAAAATGGGGGATGTTCTTGGTTTTTCTAAGGAGGAGGATGATGAAATCATCCTAGATGTTTATCCAAAGAAAAATCCAAGGTCAAACGGTCTCCTAAGTTGCTGAAATGGTTTCCCAAACCGTTTGGGAGCAAATAGTTTCAAACCGTTTGAGATGTAACGGTTTCACCAAACCGCATGAGAGCAAACGGTTTTAGACCGTTTGGAGGTGTTGACCAGGGTTGACCGTTTGGGAATTTTTTTGCTAATAATGTTGGTTATTGATCCACTAAATATAATTTATTAACTCTAAGTGGTTCATGAGTTGAAGGTCCATCAATCACCAAAACCCTAATCGGGTTGAGTACTGATTTCATAAGTGTTTGACTTTGAAACTTGGGTTGATTGACCCAAACAGTTTCAAAACCATTTGGGGATCACCCAAACGGTCTCAATACCATTTGGGGGTCACCCAATACCGTTTGTAGGTCTAGGCTTGAATATGGTTAAGTGTTGGAAGATCCAAAGATATGGTATTAACCCTAATCGGCTAAGTGCTGATTTTGCATTGGAATGAGTTGATGTTTTGGGTTGATTGACCCAAACGGTTTCAAAACCGTTTGGGGATCACCCAAACGGTCTCAAGACCATTTGGTGATCACCCAATACCGTTTGGAGGTCTAGGGTTAAGTATGGTTGAGAAATTGAAGGTCCAAAGATATTAAGTTGAAGTACAATCAAGTGCTGATTTGGTGAACAATCCTAGGATCCAAACTTTAATTGAATGACATGGTTGATGATGATGTGATGGGAAAACGGGTTCAAGACCGTTTGGAGGTCATCCAAATGATCCCAATACCGTTTGGGGGTCACCCAAGACCGTTTGGAGGTCTAGGGTTGACTATGGTTAGGTGTTTGGAGATCTAAAGGTATTGAGTTGAAGAGTAATCAATTGTTGATTTGGTGAGTAATACAATGAACCAAACCCTAATTGGTTGACTTGGATTTTGATGTGGACATGGGCAAACGGTCTCAAGACCATTTGGAGGTCATCCAAACGACCTCAAGACCGTTTGGGGTCAGGTCATGTTCAATTTGGATGAAGGTTCAATGGTTTCAAAGTTACCAATCTCACATTGATTAATGTGGAAGGTTCATCAATTCCAAACCCTAATCCAATTGATTCAAACCCTAATTGATGATCAATTGAGGGTAAATTGAGGGTCTAATCAGTGTAAGGATGACCTAATGAACTCAATTGAAGTATGGTGAATTGTCGAATTGATGATTGGTTACATGAATTCAATGGTGGAAGGAACCAACATTGGAAACCCTAATTCAATTTGACTTGTTGAGACTATTTTTGGTCCTTGCGGTTTTGAGGAGGTTTGGACCAAACGGTCTCAAGACCATTTGGGACCAAACTGTCTCAAGACCATTTGGGACCAAACTATCTCAAGACCGTTTGGGACCAAATGATCCCAAACCGTTTAGGTTCATGCGGTTTCCAAACCGATTGAGTTCATGCAGTTTCAAAAGTCAACTTTGGGCAAACGGTCTTCACCACCTACTTTACCAAACGGTTTCAAGGTGGTACTTTAGCAAACGGTTTCATTGGTTGCTCAAGAGCGTTTGAGGTCTGACTTGGTCAAGACCGTTTAGGGTCTATAAGGCCAAAACCGTTTGGTGGATAATTAACCAAAACCGCATCGGTACTTAAAGTGGTTAAAGGACAAAGTGATTAGTTGACTAATACATGATGTAATCAAAGGTGATTATAGTATTTGTACCCTAATGAGTTAGGGTGATTAGTACCCTTTGATTAATTAAGCATTAATGATCATGGTGACAATGACATAACCCATGATGTCAATTCCTCTTCAAGAGTGAGTTGACTTAACCTAATCAAGACTGAAGCAAACAACATCTTTAGAAGATGAAAGAGAAGATTTCCTATATGGATGATAATTAAGTATTGGACTTATAATATGAATGAATGCCTAATTAGGGTATGATCCATCATAGTGAGATCATGAAACCCTAATTATGAAGGTTAATGAATCATAACCCTAATTAAGGGCATTGATGGGTGAAATCCTAATATATGATGATGGTATGATCTTAATTCATAGTGATGACATGATAAACCTTAATTCAAGGCACTTTGATGATCACTCCTACTTGAAATGAATAGTAAACCTTAATCTAGGGTGATGTGATGTGAATAGTAAACCCTAATTGTGGGTTATTGAACTTAAACCCTAATCAAGGGTGATGTGATGTGAATAGTAAACCCTAATTCCTAATAAGGTAAATGGAAGTGTGAAACCCTAATTGTGGGTTATATTATATAGCATGAGAGCTCTAAGGTTGGATAATGAAGTGATGAGTCATTAATCCTAATTGAGCTAAGGGGATGATCAACCCTAATCGAAATGAAAAGGGAAACCCTAACCCTAGCAAGGGTATAGTGGTGTAACCCTTGAATAATGATGTCATAATTATTTTGCAATATGCTGATATGAAATTGATGTATATGTTATCATTTGTACTAATCATGCAGGTTTTGTGAGATATTGAACCTAACCAGGTATGAGCTATGATGCTTTGTTTATTGGAAGTACTTAATGAGCTTTGTAAGCAATGATATGCTATGTTGCCTAGTGAAAGGTAACAAAAGAGATTGATAGGTTGTAAGAGCCATGTGAAATACCTGCATTGCAATTATCATGTTTACACTGTCAAATGACTTGATGTCATTAAGTTACCTATTAAAGTGGTAACAAGTATTTTGATGATCTAAGGGTTTGAACACCCATATTCTTGAATCATGATGATGAGATGATAAGGGATTGAGATCCCAATGTTAACAAAGCTGTGAAATGAACTTGATAGAAATAGTACGCATTCTTTATAGCAATTGTTATAATGGTTTATGCTTGAAAACATGCCTGATGCTAAAAGAATGATGTAATGTACTTAATTAATCAAGTGAAATGATATCATGTAGAGCCCTGACCATAGATCTATCATCGTCAGTAGTTAGGTGATGCTAAAATAGGTTTTCCTAAGGGAACTCCTAGAGAGCATACTTTTGAGTATGTGGGGGTAATGGGCATGGATATCCTTACGCCCTAATGGAGGAATTGATGTGAGATAAATACTAAATCTCTCAATCCTTCATTATATGTATATGTCGGGATGATGTATCACTAATCTCCCGATGATGATGTTAATGCCAAATCGATGTGAGATAAACAAGAAATCCCTCGATTGTGAAGAGAGTACAACATGCCACTGTAACTCTAATAGTGAAGTTGCCAGTATACCCTGGAAAGCTATATTTATAGCAGAGACACAAGATGTCCTGCATGTTGTTCCTCACACTGACTGAGGAAGATGAGGTCATAGAAATTCGGCTCTTCTGATGACCTATGTATGGTACCGATTTCAATTTCCCAATGGTCGGTTGGAGTATGAGTGGTATACCTCATCTCCTCATGGCATAAATATGATTGTAAAATGTAATCAGTCGTGTAGCATATTTTCTTAGGGTTGAATTACAAGAATTAATGTTTGATGATACATTGTTTATTATGTCTTACAAAGATAAAGGATATGCATGTTCTTCATATTCCTTATTAAATAAATGACTTGTTGTTTAATCAAGTTATAATTGAAATGATTGCATAGAGAATACTGCTCATCATATCTTATTCAATGATTTACCTGCTGTTGAATATTTATCGGAACTGTCTATATTGATAGACAGGTAAATATAACGATGAAGGTGGCCCACGGTGAACCACCCTTACAAGGGACCCCGAGGTGCGAGAGGCACCAGGTCGAATAGGCTCATGGCGAGCCTCAAACAGAAAACACATGTAAACAGGACACTCCACACACCTGGTAACCAAGGTGTGGGGTGCGTCCTGCCATCCCTATATAACTACAAAAAGGGATGTGTATATGGAGGTAACTCTACAAAAACCCTGACTAAGCCCATGGGCTCTGTACAGAATCTAAACAACAAACATCTAGTAAGTAAAGGAGATCCCCCACATCCTGCTGATGTGGGCCGGAATAGTCGAGCTCCATCTGCGTATCTCAGCGAGTCGTCGTGTGGTTTTGACAACCAGGTCCAGGCACTCCACAGAGCTTAGGGATTGCTGATTGTGCCGTCTCTCATTTTGCTGTTTCCAGATAAAATACACTGAACACATCCAAGTAGCAATGGCCAGCCACTTCCACCCCTTCCAGCCCCTGGTTTTGTACTTTATAAAGCTGGCAGTTTCAGTGATGGTAGCATTCATAGGGACCCTCAACCAGCATAGGCCCATGACATGCATAAGGATGTGTTTGGAAAAGCGGCAGCGGAAGAAGATGTGTTGTTGAATATTTATATTTTTATTTCCCAGTTATATTTTAATATCTACAATAACAATGCTTCTGGTGGAGAGTTATAACTCTCGCTGGGACAATTTTCAATTGTCTCACCCCTGTGGAAGTCAACTTTTTAGGTAGACGTCGAGGAAGAAGAAACCCTCCAGTGGGTGAGCAGCAATAGCAAGGACATATCCTCAGGTGGAGACACTGTTTTTCAAGTCATGTATATAGAGAGTCCTATGTGTCGTCTCTGTACTCTCATGTCCTAGGATTCAGTAGATGGTTCAATATAGATATGAGATTTTTGGCTTGATGCCTCGAGATTTTGTATACTGCTCATGTATAGTTTAACTGGGCAGTCAATGTTATGACTCTCGAGATGAGATGATATAGAGATGTACTGATGAATTAGAATGTAAATAACTTACTTTGGTTCTTTATGATAGATTTTTACCGTTTGTGGATTTCTTTACAAAAAGTTTTAAATTTTTAGTGATTTTTAGTAATTCCGCTGCTAATAATTCGCTTCTGCATTGGTTAACCTTGTTTTATAAGTTGAACGTCACAGCATGGTTCCTTATGTTTGATAACCAAGGGAATCTAGATTAACATCAATATGTATTCTAGACATGCATTTATTGTATGTACTTCCAATGTGACTATTGCTAATGATAGTCTTGAGTTATCAATTATAATCATTTGGTATGAACGTTATAGATTTTATCCCAAGATTCTTTCAAAATAAAATCATTGGATATTTGGGCATTGCTATGCGTAACACATCTTTTGAAACAAAAATGTTAATATCCCACTTTATTGAGTTGTCATCCTTGTCATACAAGATTCCTTAAAGCAAATGTTTCTATTTGTTGGCATAATGAAATGGAAGTTCAACTAACTCAATTACATGCCCATTGAGCTAAGATAAATTTAAATGCAGACTAAAGCTTCCGCAATGCTTGCTCCGCCATTGTCCATCATTGTCCTCCCATAAGGACTTTTACTTATTTTCAGATCCTGCACATCAAGTATGTTATATCTTTATTTGGTATCACATACCAAGAAGAAGTAATCAAATTTATCTTATAACATTTAAACCTGAAGTGGAGGTCTCAGTGCCTTCCTTCTTCTTCTTTAGTTCCTCTAACTAGAATGGGCAATTTCTTTTCTAATGTCCAGGAAGGTGACAATGGTGACATTTGCCTCTTTTCTTCACTCCTCCATTTTCTTTGAGATCAGAAGATTTGGGCTTCTGGATGGATTTATAACTCTTCTTAGATTTGCCTTTTCCTTTAGACTTTCTCTTTGTATTTCTAATCACCATCATAGACTTGGTCTTGTCTTTCTTCATCTGTCCCTCAGATATTCTCAACAAGCCCAACAACTCTGTCAATGATTTGTCAAAGTCGTTCATGTTGTAGTTCATGACAAACAGATTATATGACTCAGGCAGAGACTGCAGCCTCACATCAGTGCAACTCTTAACCCAAGGGGAATCCCAGTTTATCTAGGTTCTCAAAATACACAATAAACTTGAGCACATGAGGACCTACTGGATATCATTCTGCCGTGTTACATTTAAACAGTTCCTTGGAGACATCATATCTCTCCTGTCTTGCCTAATCTTGGAGCATGTTCTTGAGATGTGTCATCATCTCAATCACATCCATGTTATCATGCTTCCTCTACAATTCATAGTTCATGGAGCATAGCATCAGACACTTGACATCCACGACATCTTCAATATATTTCTTGTAAGCATCTGTGTCAGCCCTAGACGTAGTCAAAAGGGGTTCAACTGGTTCTGGCATCTTTAAGACATAGAGCTTGTGTTCCTATGTGAGAACGATTCTCAGCTTCCTGAACCATTCATTGAATTTATTCCCATTTAGTTTGTCCTTTTCAAGGACCGATAGCATAGAAAAGTGATTGTTGTTTGATTCCATTTGATTCTACAAAATATTTTGCAATTTTATCAAAACTCATTTTGATTTAATTTGATTTGATTAAAAATTATGTGATAATACTTAGGTCTTTAATTAATTATCATTATCATTACTTTGTTCAAATTAATAACCCTCAAGCACCAATTCAGAAAACTTTAGTGAATACTTTTCTAATGAGCAAGATCAAACAATCCAACTATGTCCTGACCAACGTCGCAAAACACAGTCAATTATCAAGGTAGGCAACTTTTGCTAATTGCATCATATGCAATTCTTGATAGATAATATGTGCAACTCCTTGCCATAATCATCTGCATGCTTTTGGGCATAGATGCTCTAAGAATCACCAGTAAAGCTTGTCCTAATATCCAATATGATAATAATGCACCCCACGAAGGAGAAACCTACATTACTACCATCACACGTCCATGAGGTAGACGGCACACCACGTGAAGGTGTAACCTACGCTTAGTCGGAGAAGATTTTCATGTGTATTTCTATTGGAAAGCATCTTATACTTAATATGTTTGATTGAGAGATTTATATATAATATATATCCATATATTGTATCCAATCACCACATATATAATATGTATCATATACATGTTATATCCCATAATGTATATATGCAATATAAAACAAAAGGCGGTAGTTATGGCCATGTCTACTGTAATTCCTTGAAGCCACAAGGAATTACTACCACCTAGGTAAATCATCTCATCACATGTATGAACCTGTTGTTGGTGTAAATCCGTGCTTGCCAATCTGGGTAGATAGGTTCAACCCTTAAACCGGTTATCTCGCCTCTTGGCCAGTCAGTTGGTCTCCTGAAATGATCAGTCAGCCTTCTATCCAACTAGTGTCTAGAATCCTTATAGATAGTCGGATGGACCCACCTATCAGTCAGTCATTTGGCCTCCTACCCAACCAATGTCTAGACTCCTTCCAGATAATCAGTGGGCCCTTTGGGATGGTCGTCTAGCCTCCTATCTAATTGATGTATGAACTCCTTCTAGATGATTGGTTGAGTTTGCCAGACAGATGTTTTCCTCCCCCGTTCTATCTTGCATAGTCCTCCATACAATCGTCTCATCACACAAACTGGTCGTCTGACGATGATCATCTACTTTTTCTTTGCAAGAAAGGAAACTATCCTATTTCTAGTTTATTACATTTCAAAGAGAACCCCCAAGTTACATTTGAGGGAACCAAAGGTTGGAAATAATTAACTTTACATTGGGAATACGAAAGTTGAGGTTTGGTATGATGGCTGATATAAATAGGAATAAAACCACACCAAGCAACCACACATAGATATTAGGTTCAGGCCATAACCATGCTACACATCCACCATCGAAACCACTTTTAGGGTGACGTGTGTAAATTGTATATATATATATATATAAGTTTGAGATTATGTGGTCTTTCATTGGATATGCATACTAGGCCATTTAAATATTCACATCGTGTGCAATAAATAAATGATAAAATTAAAAATTTGATCATATCGATTATCCTAAAGAATAGTAAGTTGACGTGGCTCTGATACCACTATTGGAAAATGTGGGCATATAGTAAGGCAGTGGAAACAAAAATTTATCTATATGTATTTCCATAACAGCAAGATCGCATCAATTACTATGAAATAGGAAGGATGGTTTAACGAGTTTATACTTGGTCATGGAGCAAGTCCAGCGGAAACTACTCATTACAATGCAAGTATCTTATAGTTCCTCGTGGATGGTGGATGTACATCTCCTAGTCTTCACGACGGACGGTGGACTAAATAGCTTCAACAACGAATCATGTGGTCTCGCCATGGACTGAGGTTAACGTTGATCTCCTAGAAGTAACCAAAGGACTCCTACCTCTACAGTAGTCCACATGGACCAACTAGAACTCATGTCATTCTTCTAGAACAGACAACAAGGAGTTGTTCCTCTCATGGCATACTAGTCACCAACTTGCTCTCCCTCAACAATGATCCTCAATTGTTCTCTCTTGTCGCTATCCCTCCCTAGTTAGGTAGGACTTGCTTGGGTTGTCTTGTTAGAGCAACTAATTCTCAATTGTCTGTGTTATTGTTGCTCTCGGGGAAGCCCCCAATACCCCTCTATTTACAGGAGGGGTTAGGGTAAGGGTTCCTAATTGGTTCGAGATCTGTGTGGGAGTGGAAGGGGCCAGAAAATCTTGAATTTTCACGACATGTGAACCATTAGACAAAATTAGCAATTCGTTTCCCATTAATGCTAGATGAAATCTATGTGGGAGTGGAATGATCATCTGGTACTACGAGACAATCATTTTGTATTTTCTCAATCGCATACAAAATTGGCAATTTGTTCCCCATTAATGCTAAAAAGTAATTCCTTGCACCACAAGAATTATGCAATCAAAATGAATTTTGGAAAGTATCTAGAACCTTCCTCCAACCTAACTGAGAAATCTTGCACATGCAAGACGGTCGTCTCTCCCACCCAGATGGTATTTTGGTTAGCTGAGAAGAACCGGTCGGTTCAACAGATTGAACCGGTTGGTTCACATCTCAGTTTGGGCAAAAAATTTCCAATTAAATTTTTGATCAGCTTGACAACCCAAACAACTGTCTCAACACTTGAGACGATCCTCTGGTGCACCAAATGGCCATCTCACCTTGTGATATGATCAGTTGGGGTGCATTCAGCCGATCTATTGTGCAAATTGAATACCTAAACACTTTAGTAATCAATCCAATCATCATTCAATATTAAACTCCTCTTCTGGATGAGTTCATATGTGTGTGACCCTATAGGTCCCATATCATATTGGCAGTGAATGTCCATAACTAACTTACAACATCACAAGTAGAGAGAGATGCCTAGTTGCACATCAATGATACCCAAGTGAATGGGAAGTTGGTGAACAACTTTAACCTACAATTTGTGTAAGGTGTTGCAGTGATTGTATAATTCCTTTGTCTCTAATATACAAAGTGAACTCGAGGCATGGATATTGTCATCCTCTCAACATTCATCTCATGTTTCTTGGACCAAGAGCAGATTGTGGGCTCTGATCTCCAAACCACGATATAATCACGATTTAAACTTAGCGGAAGCGATTCGATAAACAGCGGAAGACAAAAATCACGGGAAATTAAAACTTTTCGAGACAAGAGCTTGAATCCTTAAAAGCTTCTTTCATAACAAGAGATAACTGTTTACATCTCATGATAATTACTTCTTGAGTAATTATATACATCAAGATACAAAATCTCAAGAACTCATAACAAAAGACTCCAAGACTTGAGAGTACAGAGGACACATAGGACTGACTCTAACTACACCACATGGCAGGCTAAATCTCCACCTGAGATTTACTGCTGCTCCTGGTGCTGCTGCTGCTGGGACTGGTCACCTATAGACCTATTCCTCCGTCCTCGACATCCACCTAAAAAGTTGAAGTCTACGGGGTGAGACAATTGTACATAATTGTCCCAGCGAGAGTTATAACTCTCTGCCAGAAGCTTTATTATAACATCAAAGAATAACTTAAGCAGTAAAAGCTTACAAAGTATTCAATAGCAGATACAGTTGTATACAAGAACTCAACATTCATCAAGCATAAAGAACATATGCACTATTCAATGTAACATCAATCAATTAGCTCATAGTTACCTTTAAAAGGTATACTACGCTTGTAGAATATGTTTTTCAAACAGACTTATTATTATGCCCTGTGGAGATGAGGTTTACCACTCATACCCTAACTAATCATTGTTAAGTGCCTTAGTATCATACTAGGTCATTGAAAGAGTCGGATTCTCATGACCTTCACCTTCCTCAGTCAGTAAGAGGATCACTTGTAGGACATCTTGTGTCTCTACTATTATAGCTCACCAGGGTAATCTAGTCCTTCGCTATTTTAGAGTTACAGTGGCGTTCTGTACTCTCTTCGTCATCAGGAGATTTCATGTTTATCTCCACTGATACAGATATCTATGTTTTCTTCGTCATCAGGAGGTTTCATGTTTACCTACTACTGATACGGTATGGAAAAGTAGTGAAGGATTGACGGATTACATATCTACATCAAATCCCTACACTAGGATGTAAGGTTCTACACATCCATGTACCCCACATACTCAATAGTATGTGATCCAGGAGTTCCCTTAGGAAAACCTGTTTCACCATCACTTGATCTCTGACAATGATGGGTCTATGATCATGGCTCTACATTATACTTGATTAGTTAGGTACATTTAGTATTCATTTAACATCACACATTGTTCTTCAAACAATAACAGTAGCATAACAGCTATAAAAGGAGAATACTAAATGTAACAAGCCTAACTCACATCAATCATCATTTCTCATTATACTCATCACAAGTCATCTCTAAAGCATGACCTTGATGGTATTCATGGCTCTCACAGCCCATTATTATCATAGAATGCCACTGACAAGGCATCAAGATACTTTACTTATTCATAAAGCTATCAATATGCCTTTAATGAATATAGTATCATCATCCATACCTGGATATGATCACCTCCATATCAGAACCTGCATGGTTAATTCAACTAATAAAGGTAATTCAAAACAATGATTATACTTTCCACTCTTGTCATAAGAGCTAATTTCTTTGATTCTTATCAAATAGAGTTTAATACTCATATAACATGTCATCACCTTTGAATTAGGGTTTACTATTCACATCACATGTCATTACCCTTGAATTAGGGTTTACTATTCACATCACATGTCATTACCCTTGAATTAGGGTTTACTATTCACATCACATGTCATTACCCTTGAATTAGGGTTTACTATTCACATCACATGTCATTACCCTTGAATTAGGGTTTACTATTCACATCACATGGTGAATTGAACTCATAACATCATCATGTATGAGGAACATCATCATTGATGCTCTCAGATTAGCTTAAGATTCATCATATATCATAATTAGAGTTTCCATGATCTCACATAGGTGGATCATACCCTATTCATGCACATTCATGTGTATTGAAGGTTCTTTACTTGAGTTTCCACCCTAAAAGGGTACTTTCTCTCTCTTAAGGTACTTTCTCTCTCTTAAGATACTTTCTCTCTCTTCACACTAGTAGATGGTGATAACACCACTCTAGATCAGGTTGGGTTAAGTCCTCATGGGCTAACATAAGCCAAAACATCACTATCATGTGATTAGGGTTTGATTTGAACAAGGTATTACTCAATTGAACCCCTCAAGGGTATTTTGGTAATTCACCCCATTGATCACCATCATGGGTTAATTCATTAGTCACTTAGTCCCTTAATATCCTAGGTTATCAATAGGGTTTAGATTAGAGCATCATTGAACCATTTACACCTTCATTTGATTAAGTGAAATCAACCTTTGAAAAGTTTTGTGAGACGATATGAGGTGAAGTAGGAAGTGCAACAAGTGAGTGGAATGATTTTCCTCTTATCTGATAATTTCCAGTATAACCTTTTGATTTTGGTTCATTGTTGGACAACTCTACAAAATTTAGGGAGAAAGTTGTAGGTCTAACCCTCTTCCTGTGTCACGATGATGTTGATCAATACCATGATTGAAGTTATATTTATGACCATATTGCAACCCATCGCCAACATATACCAACGTCGACCAATATCGATAGTAACTAGGTTGGTTGACGGTACCTTAGGTGTCGTGTGCACGACCTCTACTTCTCCATCTAAAAGGTTGGGCACCTACAACAATATTAGAACATTAGACAGAAAAAAAGCAGAAACTCAATAGGGCACAAGGCAAAACATGTATGGAAAACACAATAAGAGAACTGGACATTGTCAGTTTGCATTGATGAGGAGAGTAGTAGCATGCGATGTCTGGAATTTCTTTAATATAAAGGTTACTTGAAATTCTAGGAAAAGATATGGGAGTTGGGACGGAATAAAAGAAATGTTCAAAAGGAATGTCCACTGCAACCCTCCAACTACACATATAGAAGGGAAGGAAGAAGTTCCAAGATGTTTGAAATTGGATTACATAATATTTCCATAAATGTGGGCATTGTCATTCTGAAACCTCTGATTCACCAATGGAATGATTAACTCGGATGTCAGCTCATGAGCTTGAAATCATATTCAATTCAATATTAACGACACAACAATTATTGGGTTATTTTTTGTGCAGCATTGAATTGTATCGCTCGATCCTTCAAGTAAATTATTTTGATACATTAAACGTTGATCTTGGTTGGTGAATTCTTGCTAGAGCCATGACATCAACCATGGCAGGTGTTACTAGGTGGAAGTTAAAATTCAAAAACATCACACGGTAATGGCGTTGAAGAACTCAACCAATCTACAATTCACAGACACCCAACTTCACCCAAGATAAGTCGAACACTTCGACTTAGAAAAATCTCGCTGATGTCCAAGTAGAGGTCTTCAAAGAAGAAGACTCAAGAGATTGCAATGGAATAACGGTATGCAGCCTAAGGGACAAGACAAGAGAGGGGGAGGGACATTTTCGAGATGGAACCTTTCTTCCTTCTTTTAGTAAGGGGAGAATTACAATACTAGTGTCGCAAAAACACTTAAAGGGAATCGGAATCCCATGGAATGAAATTCGCTGTAATACAATGGAATGCATGCACAACCCGCGTGACTATTCCTTTTATAGCACAAAGGCCTGAGATGGTTAGAGCGTGCAAGCCCATAACTACTCAACCATTACCGTGCGCCTAAGGGACATGTCGGTTCCTTCACAACTGCTCACAACACATCCCATTTTAGCGGCTAAGTCCTTAGCCTTAGGACCGACCCCACTCTGAGCGGTTACAACATCTAATTCTGGCTCGTGACACTTCACGTTCTCAAGCATCCCTTTGCCCCACTTTCAAGTGGGTGAGAATAACGGGTTCACATCCTGTGCCCGGGACAATGTGCCCCGCACATCCCAACCACACACTTTGTTGTGGAGCCCACAAACCAATGGATCGGATGTTGTGAGACAGAGGTTGGGACAGACAATAGATACAAAAGATTTAGACCCGAGAATAATTGCTCACTCGTCCGTTCGCCCTAGTCCGTGCATAACCGTTTGCTGGCTCGCATCCGTTTGCAGCGGCCCGCTCACTTTGTGAGTAAGGCTGGGCAGTTGAGGTCTGTGCTCGCACACAACACCAAGCTCTGGTTGTAACTGTCAAGCATCGCATTGCTAGTGTCTCACACCCCCACTCCGCTTTCGGCCCCACATTCTCCTATGTCCGCCAAGCAAAGTATAATCGTCATGGTGGGTAGCTCGCCCACGTTCCGTCTTCTTGGGAAGGCAAGTTGCACGCGAGCTGGGTCACACCAACCCAAGATGTTGCTCGCCTTATCCATGACTGGTCAGCTACCTGTGAGTTGAGACCAAGTCTTTAGAGCTCCATCCAAGTTGTTGATCGCCTTACTTGAGCTTGGCCAATTGCATGCGTGTTGAGGCCAACTTCTTTGGGTCTCCTTGAGCTACCACCTGTTCTGACTTAGCTCCATCCGAGCTTCGTTCATTGCCTGTGAGCTTCCTGTAAGCTATGACTCACCTTTGTTGGATGAGACCAGTTGAGCTCGAGCTGAGTCTAACTACACGTGATCTAGGACCAACTAGGTGTGAGCTAAGACTAGCTCCCTTGAGCTCACTTAATGGTAACTTGGACCATTCGAGTTGTGCCCAACTCCTTGGAGCTTCCTCAAGCTGTAGTGCGCCCCATCTGAGCTACACCGAGCTATATCTGAACCTTTGACCTGCGGTATTAGCTAACGCCATACCTTCTAAGGTTGTGCTTATCCCTTGGAGGAATAAGCGGGTAACACGCCTCCCTCACTTAGGAAAACCGACGTCCTCATCGGAATAAACCTACTGTTTGGACATCATTCAGATGCTCAATTGTCACTCCTAGCTTAGCATCTTCTCCCTTTGCCATGCAAAGGAAATCTGCCCACTTGGTGAAGCCTCTCTTCGGCTTGGCCTCTCCTTACCGTCGACTTGGTGTGATTTATCCACCATCTGTGCAAAATTGTTTCGTCTCTGTCGAAGCTTCTTTTGAAGCTTTGTTGGACGTTGTCCTTCACTTTCATGGAGTGTTGTACCAGTTGCAACTCCAAATCTCTTGTTCATATTTCTTTCTCCTAGGTTGATCTTTAGTGAAGGGTCATCTCCCTTCTCTGGCGTGGCCCAGTAGCAACTTAACTAAATGACATTCGAGTTCTACTATGTTGACTGTTGTGTTGTCATTTGACAACCATGAAATCTAAAGTATATTGTCGCCAATCCACTCTGGGACCTAGGGACACACCCCTTTTTGACACAATAATGTCCTTCAGAACCCATAAATTCCAAGTGACTCCAAGCCATTAGATGTCACTTTTGAACTTGTAGAGGATTGAAGTGACCAATTACAATACCCCCGTGTTGTTTCTTCAAGCACACTACACTTTACAACTCAGTGGCAACAATTATGGAATAAATGACCTACTTTTTGTACAAATATAAAAATCATTTTTATCCCATTTACAAAAGTCAGTAATACATTGGACTCCCTTTTTACATTGTACTTCACTCTTAAACAGTGGTGTTAGAAAATGCAAATAAATGTAGGGACAACAGACCAATTACACTCGCATATTTTTAAAAGATTGTCCACTCCGAGTTGAACCCAAATGACCTTGGTCTTCTTTTGAGAGTACTATCATCAACCAATCCATCCATTCATGAGTGTAGAGCCATCCCCTTTTATGCTGCTGCAACGAGATGATGCTCCCAACAGGGAGTGCTCAGACCCCTTCCCAACTCTCGGTTGTTCCCCAACAAGAGTCAGTTATGAGACTTGCTTCATAACTGTGAAGTCTCTGTGTACAATGAAGTAACTCGCCTATATGCAGTCCCAGCAGTTACCTTGTCCCGTCACATGTTTTGTTGTCACACCCTCAGTAGCGCCACCCAAGATGCATGTACCTTTCACACCTCTTTGATTGCTCACACCCGTTGCACGCACCAAGGCATGGTTACTCCCATAGTAACCATCGACAGTTGCGCAAGTTGCCATCCCTTTCACAACTGTGCAACACCAACTGTCAGTTCGCACGCCACTTCCTTGCATGCAGATCTCCAACCCGCACTAACACTCGCGAGGCCGCCAACAAACATTGACAATTGTTGTGGACATCGTGCACCCCTCCTAGAACTGTCACAATGGGCCATGCCTTTACGGCTGCAACCGCTCAGTTTCCCCTCTGGATAGGAGTAGATCGAGGAGGAAATCCTCATCATCCTTCTCCACCTTAACCACCACATGACTTGCAACCATTATCAGTGATAGTTGTGGTTTCTTCCTTGAACGCTCGGGGTCGTTGGCCAGCATCATGTCGGCCAAGTACTAGTTTCTAGGAGCATCATCCTTCTTCAATTCTACTTCCAGAATCACCATGTAATACTTCACTTGATCAGCAAGCATGCCTTCAACTTGTGTGGACAATGATTCCACCCAATTCGTTAAGGACATGACCGAATCTCACAGGCTATCATCCCGAGAGTTGGATGCATAGTTGTTGGAACAACTAGTCTCTTCTTAGGACTGGTCATATGAAGTGTTCCTTTCCACTTCTAGAATTTTGAGCACCCTAACCCTTTCATAAAGAGCCTTGATTTCTTTGGTATATACATAATCAAGTGTCTGCATTTGGATCTTGATTTCACATATTACCTTATGGAGGCCATGTCACATAGAATAAATGTCCTTCCTTAGCCATCGAGCCTTCTCGACGGCGTTGCTTCTACCCTCGTGGCAGATGTGGTGGTTGGATTGGTTGTCTCCCAAGAGAACAACCAACTATTGCTCCACCATTGCCAACCTTGTTTCCATATCAACCAACTCTTATGGGTCGTTGTCGGTGATGCCAACTTGTACTGTGATGAACTCTCACTTAAAGATAATTGTCCCCTTTTTGTATCAAAAAATCTCTAATACCACTTTGTTATAGGGTGGAAGTTAAAATTCAAAAACTTCACACAATAACGACGTTGAAGAACTCAACCAGCCCACAATTCATGAACACCCTACTTCACCTAAGACAAGTTGAACACTTGGACTTATAGAAATCTCACTGATGTCTGAGTAGAGGTCTTCTGAAGAAGAAGACTCAAGAGATCATAGAGGAATAGAGGCACGTGGCCTAAGGGACAAGAGAAGATAGGGGAGAGACACTTCCGAGATGGAACCTTTCTTCCTTCTTTTATTAAGGACAAAATTACAATCCAAGTGTCGCGAAAACACTTAAAGGGATCGGAATCCCATGGAATGAAATTCTATGGAATACTACAGAATGCATATACAACCCACATGGCTATTACTTTTATAGCACAAAGGTCTGAGACAGTTAGAGTGTGCAAGTCCATAATTGCTCGGTCATTACCTTGCGCCTAAGAGACACGTCAGCTCCTTCGCATCTGCTCGCAACACTTCCCTTTTTAGCAGCTAGGTCCTTAGCCTTAGGACCGAGCCCACTCCGAGCGGTTGCAGCATCCAACTCTTACTCGTGGCACTCCACATTCTCTAGCATCCCTTTGCCCCATGATGCGATGATTTTGAGTCGCATTTATAGACTTGTTTGATATGTGTTTTATGCATTTATTAGTCATTTTCATGGTTAATGTTGCATAATTCATCTACTTTGGTCTATGCTACTTCTCTATGTCAAATTTCCCTTATTTTAGCATTTTGAGTATAATTTATCAAAAGAATATGTTTTTTGTAGACTTATGTGGTTTCGTGTGTAAATTTCAGGAAAAACAAGTATCTGCTACTGTCGATACCATTGACGGTGGTCGATACCATCGACCGGACCACAGGTTGCCAGCCACAAGGACCAGAAGAAAGTTGATACTATCGACAGGGATGTCGATGGTATCAAGATACCATCAGGTTGCTGGCGAGAAGTGAGTCAATACTATCGACTCCTATGTCGATACTATCGACTAGTGGAGCTACAGTGACACAAAAAGACAAAACTGTCGCTACAGTGTTGTCGATACCATCGACCCTCGTCGATGGTATCGAGATGACATCATGTGCAAGACAAAAAAAAGACGAACTGTCGATATCGTGCTAGGTCGATACCATTGACCCGCGTCGATGGTATTGACACTGTCAGATATGAGTTTGCTTCAGATTGATCTTAATCCGACGGCTGTGATTAATTGGCGACCTAACTCGGGAAATATACCTAATGACGGCGCCCAAGAGGGAATCATCACGTCATTAGCCGCTGCACACGTCCTGAGAAGGTGTGGAGAGAAGAACGGAGTCCAGAAGCACACCCCAGCCGATCCGAACGCCGAAGAAGACGATTTCCACCACCGAAAGGCGGGAGAACGTGTATTCTACGCCAAGGATTGCTTGGATATTCTCCGTTCAGGGGTTTCACCACTCAATCATGTTTTTCTCCATGTTTCCCTTTTTCTACTCCACGTTTTGCTCTAAGATGAACATGCGGGGCTAATCCCCTTTGTCTTTAAGACCGGGAGTAGCCCGGGAATTCATTGTATGACAATTTTATCATAGTAATTCATATCTTATCTCTTAAATCTGTGGTATAATTTTGTTTTCTCAATTATATTGTTATGCTTGATCACCATAATAATAATATAATGCCCTTAATTACTTTGAAAGAAGAATTAATGGTTGAAAAGAGATGGAATTTACATTAATTGACAAATCCCTTGAACAAGGTGGTGTAAGGTTAATGGTGGATACCGAGAGATCGTTTTTAATGCACCTAGTTTAGGGTATAAGTTACTACGAAGGTGGAACCGACCTAGACATAGGTAGTGAATTGTACCACAAGAGTGGGCAATTCTGATTTCAGGCCACTACCCGGATAGAGAGATAAAAATTGAGTGACTACATAGAATTTAATACAATGAAAACCCGCGGTGAAACCGCAATCCTAAAGATCTCATTTTGAATCGATTAAACCAAACATTTAATCGATTGCTTTGTTTTGTTTTATTTTTATTTTGTTTATTTTTATTTTCTTTTAATTTTAACAACAACTCTCAACTCTTTAATCGATCTAGCTGATTGCGAGTAGTTAGTAGTAGTCTCCGACAATTCACGTATCCCTGAGTTCGACTCGGGCCTCACAAAGGCCTATATTACATTGACGCGGACACTTGTGTTTCTACGCACGTAAAAATTGTGTCAAGTTTTTGGCACTGTTGTCGGGGATACGGCAAGTTGTCGGCACTACGAGTGCTGCAAGCAGCCACTCTAGGCCACATTTTTATTTTTTTTATCATTTCAAAAATTCATAATATATTCTCTAAATATTTGCAATTGTCGAGCATTGTACTGAAATTAAATTTTTCTATTTGCAGGTACTGTGCATGGTGCAGACGCGTAGTACCAACTACACGCAACAAGCACCCGAGGTTCCACTGAAGAGACCTGACGACGAGGAAGGCCATAATCAAGACCATCTGGAGGATATAGTTTCTAAACCCGAACAAGAAGAGATGGTAGAGCCACATACAATATGGGAGAAGATCAAAGCTTCTTCCTCATCCGCTTCCAAGGGGCCGATCAAGAGGCAGGCGGTTAATATTCCGACATATAAGATTGATCCAGCATTAATCAACTTGGTGAAGCTGAATGCTTTCCATGGGCTCAAGAATGAAGACCCCGTCGCGCATATAAGTCAATTTGTGGAGAATTGTGATATGATAAAAATAGATAGATTTCCACAAGATGTGCTCTACTTGAAGCTCTTCTCAAGTTCTCTAGCGGGAAATGCACGAGAGTGGTTACACAACCTGGACGATGAATATGTGGAATCCTAGGACCACATGGTGGAGGTTTTCTTTGAAAGGATCTTCCCGCCTGAGAAGACCAATGACATGATCAGGACGATCCACAACTTCACCCAGAAAGCAGGAGAGACCTACTCTGAGACCTGGGAAAGGTTTCAGATCATGCTTAGGTGGTGCCCGCATCACGGGCTTGACAAGGAGACACAGGTTAAGATCTTCTATTTTTCTCTCTCTGAGCATGATAGAAGCAACCTCAATTCAGCCGGCTCATGATTCTTCTTGAACAACACAGACACCAGGTGTTGGGAAATCCTAAAGAACATGGCCAAGAAGCAATCGTGGGGCGAAAGAGACGTTGTGGAGCATGTTCGAGTGGCAGGGGAATCTAAAGCAATCAAAGAGCTGAATGAGAAGATGGATCTTCTTGCGAAGAAACTGCTTGCAAAGGAGGATACTGAGTCTGAGGATGAGGCTCAAGTTAAATTCATGAGGCAGCAGCAAGGCTACAGGAATAATGACTATTCATGGAGGAAAGACAAGAAGTTCTCCTGGAAGGATCTAAACAACTTCTTGCAGGATCTAGATGCAAAACCCCAGCCAGTAGCGGAGGATAAGAGCACAGAGCTTCTCAATCAGGTGATAAAGCAAAATTAAGAACTCATGACTACTTTCGGCCAGCAAATAAAGCAACAAGGGGAGTTTATGAACCAATTTGGGCAGACACTGCAGAGTCATGGGGCTCAAATGAGGACAATAGAGACGTCCATGGTACAAATGGCAGCAGAGATAGCCAATTTGAAGAAGTCGGCGCACCAAGGTTTTCCGGGTAATACTAATGTTCCAGGAGGAAACCAGTAGGCGAAGGCCATCTTGCTAAGGAGTGGCAAGAAACTGTTAAATCCAAGAGCCAATGAACAAAGCAAACCCCAAGTAGAAATTGAAGGTGAGGCCACTGAGGAGCTTCCCATATCGGTCGTAGAACCAGTTGCGGACATAGCAGAGGATGCTACTGACAATCCTATTGCAGAGAAGGAGGAGCCTCAGAGAAGGACACCTTATGTGCCACCGCATCAAAGGGAACAGGCTGTCCCGGTCCCTTATCCGAACAGTGCTAAGGCAAGGAAAGTGGATGCTCAATTTAAAAAGTTTCTAGATAGTTTTAAAAAGCTTTCAGTCAATATCCCTTTATTAGAAGCTATTGAGCAAATCCCTTCTTACGGGAAATTTCTGAAAGACATCATCACCAAGAAGAGAACAATCCCAGACACAGAGGTTGTTGTGCTTAAGGAGCAGGTGAGTGCCTTCATCATGGGCACATTGCCACCAAGGAGGCAAGATCTGGGCTGTTTCAACATCTCATGTTCCATTGGGAAAGTTAAGTTTGGTGAAGCACTATGTGACTCAGGGGCAAGCATTAACTTGATGCCCCTCTCTACATTCAAGAAGTTGGGATTAAAAGAGTCACGGCCGAGCAACATGACAATCCAATTGGCAGACAATTCAGTGGTAAAGCCATATGGGATTTGTGAAGATGTGCTAGTGAAAGTGGATCGATTTGTTTTTCTAGCATATTTTGTCGTCATGGAGATGAAGGATGAACAAGGTAATGAGCTACTACTCGGACGACCCTTCCAAGCCACAGCTGACATGATACTTGAGATGGGGAGAGGTCGTTTGACCTTAGGTATAGCCGATGACCAATTTGAGATGGTCATGCCTTCCAGCGCCACTTCACCTAAATCCAAGGAGAAATGCCACATGGTAAAACATTTTGATCATAATATATCACTTTGTCTAGGGAAGCCATTTTTAGATATGGCCCATGTAATGACCAAGGTGGAAAAAGGGACTTTGGCTGTGGACATCATGGAGCAGACCAAAGTGGTATCCCTTTGCAAGGCTGTAGGGTTCCCGAATGATGAGGATGAGGACATTCCTCCCTCTACTGAAGATGAGGCTATAGCAAATTCAGTTTTTGGTGCATATCCGGAATTACCACTTGAGGCTTGTTTAGTCAATATCACTCATGATTGGATGAGAAGCAAATCACTGAAGGAGTGCGCCAAGATGCTTCAGATGTTGTCGTGCTTCTATGCGAGGTACTATGAGGATTTAGGCAAACTACCACCACTGCTTCAATCATCCTTAATCAGCCCACCGGAATTGGAGTTGAAGCCGCTGCCACCGCACCTCAAGTACGCCTTTCTAGCTGAGGAAGAAAAGTTTCATGTGATTATTTCTGCTTATCTAAGTGTTGAGGAGGAGGACCAGTTACTGATAGTGCTGAAGAACCACCGGGGAGCATTTGGGTGGTCTGTTGCAGATATCAAGGGGATTTCCCCTACTTTGTGCCAGCATAAGATTCGGCTCGAGGAGGGAGCCAAGCCGGTGATTCAACCACAACGTCGACTAAATCCGAGCATGATGGAGGTTGTGAAGAAGGAGGTAATTAAGCTTCTTTCCACAGGTATCATCTATGCAATTTCTGACTCGACATGGGTGAGTCCCACGCAGGTAGTCCCTAAAAAGGGGGGAATAACTGTTACTCATAATCTCTTAAATGAACCTGTCACCACCCGCTTGGTAACCGGATGGTGAGTTTGTATAGATTATCGACGACTGAATTCCGCTACGCTAAAGGATCACTTTCCTCTTCCATTTATTGATCAAATTTTAGAGCGCTTAGCCGGCCGATCACATTTCTGTTTTCTGGATGGGTATTCGGGGTACAATCAGATTTCGATTGATCCTAAGGACCAAGAGAAGTCCACCTTCACTTGTCCCTATGGAACGTTTGCATACCTCTGCATGCCCTTTGGATTATGTAATGCACCAGCGACCTTTCAGCGTTGTATGCTTGCCATTTTTTTTGATATGGTAGAACGTTGTTTAGAGGTCTTTATGGATGATTTCTCGGTTTATGGTGCATCTTTTGATGAATGCCTTTACAATCTAGATAAGGTGTTACAACATTGCGAGGACACATATTTGGTCCTCAACTGGGAAAAATGTCATATGATAATGAGTGAAGGGATAGTGTTAGGACATAAAGTGTCTAGCAAAGGTTTGGAGGTAGATCCGGTAAAAATTGAAGTAATTTCCAAATCGCCCCCACCAAATTTGGTGAAAGGGGTAAGAAGTTTCTTAGGTCACGCCAGTTTCTATCGTCGTTTCATAAAAGATTTTTCAAAAATCGCCAAACCTTTATCTGAGCTTCTAGAAAAGGATGCTATTTTTACTTCAATGAAAAGTGTCTACACGCGTTCAACGTGCTTAAGGAAAAATTGATTTCCGCACCGGTTGTGCAAACACCGGATTGGACCAAGCCGTTTGAACTCATGTGTGATGCATCCGATTTTGTCGTTGGAGCAGTGTTGGGACAGCGGGTGGACAACAAACTCGATGTGATTTTTTATGCCTCTAAGACTTTAAATGACGCCCAACTGAATTACACGACTACCGAAAAAGAATTGCTTGTCTTTGTTTTCACTTTTAAAAAAATTCGGCAATATCTAGTTGGATCGAAAGTCGTAGTTTGGACTGACCACGCTGCTATTAAGTATTTGATGGAGAAAAAAGATGCCAAACCTAGATTGATTAGGTGGATCTTGCTTTTACAAGAATTTGATATCGAAATCAAAGCAAGGCGGGGATTGAAAATGTTGTAGCGGATCATTTGTCTAGGTTAGAGAGGGTAGATGAAAAAGATTTACACATACCCATTACCGAGACATTTCCGGATGAACAACTTTTGAAAGTGAATTCTAAAGATCCGTGGTTTTCATATATTGTGAACTATCTTGCTTGCAGGATCATTCTGGATGATTGGACGTATCAAGAGAAGAAGAAATTTTTCCATTCTCTACGATATTATTTTTGGGATGACCCTATCCTCTTGAAGCAATGCAGGGATGGTGTTCTACGCAGGTGTGTACCTGAGGTGGAATACGAGAGTGTTCTTCGTCATTGCCACACACTACCGACGGGTGGACACCATGCAAGCTCTCATATGGCAGCCAAAGTACTGGAAAGTGGCCTATACTGGCCTACCTTGTTTAAGGACGCTTATGAGTTCGTGAGGCAATGCGATTCCTGCCAAAGGGCGGGTAACATTTCAAAGAGACAAGAGATGCCCCTTAATGTTTTCCAGGAGGTTGAGGTATTTGATTTATGGGGTATAGATTTTATGGGACCCTTTGTGTCCTCAAATTCGAATTTGTACATCCTTTTAGCTGTTGACTATGTTTCGAAGTGGGTAGAGGCAATACCCACAAGGACTAATGATTCCACTGTAGTGTGCAGGTTCGTTAAGGAAAATATCTTCTGCAGGCTTGGTGTGCCCCGAATGATCATTAGTGATGGGGGTACGCACTTCCGAAATCAAAAGTTCTCGGCACTTTTGAGAAAATACGGGGTCAAACATAACATTGGTACCCCGTATCATCCGCAAACTCAAGGATAGGTGGAGGTCTCCAATCGAGAAATTAAAAAGATATTGGAGCGTACTGTGGCTTCCATGAGGAAGAATTGGAGTGCCTTACTACCGGATGTGTTGTGGGCATACAGGACTACATTCAAGACACCTATAGGCACCACGCCTTTTAGGTTGGCATACGGTCGGGCCTGTCACTTACCGGTGGAGTTAGAGCACAAAGCACATTGGGCGCTGAGAAAGCTCAACTTGAGTTATGATGAAGCAGGGAAGAAGATATTACTTGAATTAAATAAACATGATGAGCTGTGAATGAATGCATATGAGAACTCTCAGATATACAAGGAGCGCACAAAGTTGTTCCACGATCGCCACATTTAGATGCGCAACTTCAAGAAAGGAGATCGTGTGCTTTTGTTTAATTCGAGGCTGAAGTTGCATCCCGGGAAGCTAACATCCCAATGGAGTGGACCATTCACAGTAGAAGAGGTCAGACCACATGGCGCAATCATGGTGCACTATGGCGAGACTACATTTTTGGTGAATGGACAAAGGTTGAAGTTGTATTTTGGTGAAGATTACACGAGGAAGGTGAATGAGGTCGAACTCATTGCACTTTCAGATGCATGACGTGCTTCAAGTCATCTAGCCTAAGACGTTAAATAAGGGTGCATGTTGGGAGGCAACCCAACCATCGGTAATTTAGTTTAGTTCTTTTACATTCGTAGTTTGATTTGTTTTAACTTAGTTTTTAGTGTAAAAAAGATACCGTGATCATTTGCTCATTGTGCAGGACTGAGGCAGAGTCGATACCATTGACCCTTGCGTCAATGGTATCGACCGTGGTATAGGTTGGCGACTGCAGAAATCACACAGCGTCAATACTATCAACGGCCTCGTCGATAGTATCGACACACCAACAGGTTTATTGCCAAGTCAAGGTCGATAGTATCGACATGCCAGTCGATACCATCGAGATCTCTGGATATATTCAGAAGAAATCGTCTCAGTAAAGTCGATACCATCGACGGGCCTGTCGATGGTATCGACACATTCACACATAGAAGGTGGCGGCCGGGCCTCGCGAGGGTTTGCCCTAATCAGAGAGTCGATACTATCGACTCGCGTCGATAGTATCGACGTGCCACGTCAACAATCCGCAAGGAAAGATCTACGGCAATCGCAGCAACCAGGAAGCCGATCTGGGGGACGGGTCGATACCATCGACACCTGTCAATAGTATCGACACGTCAGCAATCCGGGCCCCGCAGATCCAGCCATCGACGACCGTCGGTACTCGCGACAGTACGGATTGTGCTACCCGTGTCGATACCATCGACCTGCGTCGATGGTATCGACGGGCATACAGCAGCGCCGACCACGGCTATATATGAGAAGGATTGTAGTCATATGACGTCACAACTCCAGAGCAATCCTCCTCCACCTGTGTCGAGCATATTCCAGAGCGATCCGAGCCCGACGACAAGCAACACCGAGCACGTTCTTCATCGAGCGGAGATTTCTTTCTCCGATCTTCACTGAGCTCTCTCTCTATTCCTCTTTCTGTCGCGATCATGGTGCATGTCGCTGGTGCATCGTCTTCACGCGCGAACCCGATGGACATCTCGGAGTTCGTGCCACCACCTACAACTTCTATTTCACGTCCGCGGCTTATTCATCCATCCGTGGGGGTCAAGAAGATCTATGAGGAGATCTTGAAGAGAAAGATCGAGCCGGTCCATAATGTTGAACGGGAAACAATCCGCAACTTGGGGTTCGAAGCCAACCTCGACTACGTTCTGAAGGGACAGGCCCGACACACGGGAAGAAGGCCTGACGAGCTGGAGTTTCACGTCGATGGCCAGCCGTTCTTCGGCGAGTGGCCTACGTACAAGGAGCTAGTGGCTGAGTTTATGGCGTCGTTGTTGGACGTCTGCGACGTACCTAACGACGTCATAGCCACCGATCGTGAGTGGATCAAGGGTCGGGTGTCTTTTTGGATGTACAACATCAACTACACCCTTACAGTCCGGAAGTTCAACAAGATTTACAACTGGAATCACTCGCAACATGACTACCGGCAGCCGGACAACCGCACCGACTACGATGCAATCTTCGCCGGGCTTGTGACGGTGCCACCGGGCAAGTCAGTGAGCTACCACAATGTTGCGGTATCCGACTTCGAGCATCCATTCGTACGGATACTCCACCGGATGTTGAGTTCTACCTTGTTTGCTAGGGGTGATCTATCCCTTAGAAAATTCCAGGAGTCGGATCTATTTTTCTTGTATAAACTCCTGAAGTGCCAAGAATGCAACTGGGGAGCTTTCTTTCTACAGCGGTTCTTGGCAGTCAAGCGGAGCACGCGGAGGGCTCCAATGCACTTTGGAGGACTTATTACTCCGCTGGCGCACTACCTCGGGCTAAACTTCTCTACTTTGACCCCGCTCTCCAGTCGAAGCAAGGTCAATGTGCAGCATCTTCACCGATCAAATTTGATCTTGCTTCGAGATGGTTTACCGTATGCTCATTGTCACGTAAACCATGCTTACCAAGAATTCTCACTTCTCGATCCTGTCTTTAACATCGAAGGGGCGCAACATTTCCGATGGCCTATCATAGCCATTGCTGACTCCGATGAAGACGGTGGCAACACCGACGACAACAACAATGACGATGAGGCTGAAGAGGAAGAGGAGGCCTACACTCCTCTTCGGGAATGAGTGGCACCACGGAAGCGTCATCACATGCATCCGGGTGCATCTTCATCTTCACAGCCTCCGCCACCACCACCGCCCTCACAGCCAAGTGAGGATGTCTACTCGATGTAGGGAATGTATGCTATGCTGCAAGACATACAGCAGACGCAACAACATCACACGACGATGTACACCGGTGTTCAAGAGACTACAAACCGGCTACTGGACAATCAACGGGCAATCTTCGAGAACGAGCGTCTCCTCCTCGACAACCAACAACAGATTCATGACCGGTTGCATAGTATGGAGATGCAACAGCAGCCCTTTTACAATCACTATTGGAGCCAAAACTACTTTGGAGGCTATCCAAAACCTCCACCTAGGGCCCAGTTTGATCCGAGCTTCCAGGGGGAGTACCCATTTTGGGACCCCACAGCTCCACAGTACCCGCCTCCGCCTAAAGAGTAAATCGGTATCTCTGTTCCAACCTTTAAGATTGTTTTTGACTATGAGGCCATAGTCGAATTCAAGCTTGGGGGGGTGTTGGAACAACTCTATCTTTTATTTTCTTTGTTTTTAGTTTTATTGCTTTTTGTTCTTGTCATTTGTTTCTTGCATCTTAGTTTGTTTGTAGGATCCACATTATATCTAGTGTAATCATGGATGTCTTAAGTCTTGTGTCATCTCAGTTGCATTTACATGGGAATTAAGGGAAAATTTAAAAATTTTGAGTGATTCGCAAGCTTGAGTGTTTTTCAACTTTGAGCACTTAACTTAAGAAAATGATTGGTTTTGTCAACTTTAAAATAGAAAATCACAACTGTACATTCCTAATGATTCATGAAAAGTGGACGGAATTGGTTGTTTGAGCCTAAACTGACCAAATGATAATGAGACTCTAATTTGAAGTAAGAGAGAGAAACCTCTTAACTACTACACAGGTCAGTAAGGAGGGACACATAATACTTTTCAAGGGTTCAGTCAATTAGTCTTGTGATCTTTCCACCTCATTGCTTTTCACAATCCACCACAAGATTTGGAAGTAAAGTACGATTTTAACCTTTTTGAGTGCATGGCATGTAGATAGGACTTGCATTGCAACCACTTTCATATGTTTTGCATGAAAAATTAAAAAAAAAAGGTATACATGCACATTACCCTTAGGTGCATGTCATTTAGTTGCATTCATAACTTTTATGCATGGAGTATATCATGTACCTCATTTCTTCTTTAATGGTGAATTAAATTGTTCCATACCTTCTAAATAGTTCAAATATTTGAGTTATGCAGAAAAAGTAAGCCCAATAAAGTATTCATTGTCAATCATGGATATAAGGGCTTGAAAAAAAAAATCTGAAAAAAAAAATGAAATAAAAAAAAGAAAGTTATTTAGAAGCAAGTAGAATAAGAAGGAGAAAGGAACATAATCTTACCTGCATTTTAAGATGAGTAAGTACATGATGTAGCTCAATTAGATATCCATCTCATTTTGAGATGGGATGTTAGTGCATGCATCATTCCACCCAATCTTAGGCATTAGGGCATTTTTCATGTGAATTTGCATCATTTAGGGCATTTTTGTTTTATGCATGTTGAAATATAATGCTTCCACTTCTTCCATTATCCACCCATACCATCCACCCATTGCTCGGATTGGTAGGCCACTGTGATTTTCTCCTCACTTGTGAATATCAGGAGAACTGCTTCCATGTAGATGGTAGTTAGGGCGAGCAACGTAGAATAGGAGATCACAAGATGCACTAAGTCTGGACCGGCGAATTCTATTATGTTAACTGCCTTATGTGATAGTGTTCATCAGTTTTGAGGTAGATATCTTTTATGGATGATTACTATCGCCTTTAGGGTAATTATCATTTTGTGGTTAGCGAGGGCCGGTATGCGAATGTCCTATGGGAGTCATATGGGATGTTTGTTGTGATGGTTTGTTCTTTAGTTGACTCTGGCAATTCTATTCTAAGGTTTAGTTGCTCGAGGGCGATCCATGTTCAAGCTTAGGGGAGTTTGATGCAATAATTTTGAGTCGCATTTATAGACTTGTTTGATATGTGTTTTATGCATTTATTAGTCATTTTCGTAGTTAATGTTGCATAATTCATCTACTTTGGTCTATGCTACTTCTCTATATCAAATTTCCCTTATTTCAGCATTTTGAGTATAATTTATCAAAAGAATATGTTTTGTGTAGACTTATGTGGTTTCGTATGTTAATTTCAGGAAAAACAAGTATCTGCTACTGTCGATACCATCGACAGTGGTCAATACCATCGACCGGACCACAGGTTGCCAGCCGCAAGGACCAGAAGAAAGTTGATACTATCGACAGGGATGTCAATGGTATCGAGATACCATCAGGTTGGTGGCAAGAAGTGAGTCGATACTATCGACTCATATGTTGACACTATCGACTAGTGGAGCTACAGCGACACAAAAAGACAAAACCGTCTCTACAGGGTTGTCGATACCATCGACCCTCGTTGATGGTATCGAGATGACATCAGGCGCAAGACAAAAGAAAAGAAGAACTGCCGATATCGCGCTAGGCCGATACCATCGACCCGCGTCGATGGTATCGACACCATCAGATATGAGTTCGCTTCAGATTGATCTTAATCCGACAGTTGTGATTAATTGGTGACCTAACTCGGGAAATATACCTAATGACGGCGCCCAAGAGGGAATCATCACGTCATTAGCCGCTGCACACGTCCCAAGAAGGTGTGGAGAGAAGAACGGGGCCCAGAAGCACGCCCCAGCCGATCTGGACGCCAAAGAAGATGATTTCCACCACCGAAAGGAGGGAGAACGCGTATTCTACGCCAAGGATTGTTTGGATCTTCTCCGTTCAGGGGTTTCACCACTCAATCACGTTTTTTTCCATGTTTCCCTTTTTCTACTCCACGTTTTTCTCTGAGATGAACATGTGGGGCTAATCCCCTTTGTCTTTAGGACCGGGAGTAGCCCGGGAATTCATTGTCTGACAATTTTATCATAGTAATTCATATCTTATCTCTTAAATCCGTGGTATAATTTCATTTTCTCAATTATATTGTTATGCTTGATCACCATAATAATAATCTAATGCCCTTAATTACTTTGAAAGAAGAATTAATGGTTGAAAAGAGACGGAATTTACATTAATTGACAAATCCCTTGAACAAGGTGGTGTAAGGTTAATGGTGGATACCGAGAGATCATTTTTAATGCACCTAGTTTAGGGTATAGGTTACTACGACAGTGGAACCGACCTAGACATAGGTAGTGAATTGTACCACGACAGTGGGCAATTCTGATTTCAGTCCACTACCTGGATAGAGAGATAAAAATTGAGTGACTACATAGAATTTAATACAATGAAAACCCGCGGTGAAACCACAATCCTAAAGATCTCGTTTTGAATCGATTAAACCAAACATTTAATCGATTGCTTTGTTTTGTTTTTTTATTTTCTTTTAATTTTAACAACAACTCTCAACTCTTTAATCGATCTAGCTGATTGCGAGTAGTTAGTAGTAGTCTCCGACAATTCACGTATCACTGAGTTCGACTCGGGCCTCACAAAGGCCTATATTACATTGACGCGTACACTTGCGTTTCTACGCACGTAAAAATCGTATCACCCCACTTTCGAGTGGACGAGAATAACTGCTCATGTGCCTGTTCACCTTGGCCCACTTCGTTTGTGAGTAAGACTGGGTGATTGAGGTATGTGCTCTGGTTGTAACTGCCAAGCATCGCTTCGCTAGCGTCTTGCACCCCCACTCCACTTTCTCCTCCACATTCTGTCGTGTCTGCAAAGTAACGTACAATTGTCATGGTGGGTCGCTATCCCACGGTCTGTCCGCATGGGTCGTGTGGCATCTCCGCAGTGACCCGCCCCTAGTTCTAACCAGGCCTTAATCGTGCGTCAGAGTTTCATCTTTGGGCTAGGAAAGCTGCATGCAAGTTGGCTCATGCCCACCCGAGCTACTGCTCGCCTTATCCATGCTTGGTCAGCTACCCGCGAGCTGAGACCAAGTCCTTAAAGCTCCATCCAAGTTGTTGCTATGCTTCCATCTGCTCTGACATGGCTCGATCCAGCTCCATCCGAGCTCTGTTCGTTGCGTGTGAGCTGCCCATAAGCTATGTCTCACCTTTAATGGATGAGACCGGCTGAGCCTGAGTTGAGTCTAGCTGCACCCGAGCTAAGACCAACTCCCTCGAGCTCACATTATCTCTGACTTGGACCATTTGAGTTGTGCCCAGCTCCTTAGCCTGCGTTTGGCACGGGATCCGGATTCTGGAATCTAGACTGGGTGAGTCGGGGTTAGTCTGATGATCTGGGTTGGGGTAGTCAGGATGCAGTCTGATTTTGTTTGGCAACCCAGTCTGATTCTGGTCAGCTGGTTAGTTTTGAGTCTGGTTTCAGACTGATTCTGTTTGGATGTCGGTCAGTATTCAGCCTAGTTCTTTTTGGCAATGTAGACATGATCAGCTTATTATGTCCTATACTTACAGAGTTGTTTTAACAATAACAACTTATGTAAAAATAAATGCAAGTACAAGTATAAAATTAACAAAATAAATGTAATTCGATACATAATGTGGGGGATATTGTTTTTTTAGTTAAATGGATAGTAATGAGTATGGTTATTTTATATGTTTATTTTAAATAAATTAAACTTTACAATTGTCTTGCATGGTGTGATAGTATGGATTTTGGCTTCATTTCGAGGACGAAATATCTTTTAAGATGTGTAGGATGTGATGGAGTGAAATTTTAGTATTCTTGAATACTCAATCAAATAAGGAGTTTATGGATTTGAGATTTGAATATACATATGTATGCTTTAATCACAGGAATGTGCTTCCATTAGTTTGGATGAAGTTGAAAGTTGCATGAGTAATACCCATATGTGTTGTTTGGATTCAGTTGTTGATTGGTCAATTAGTGATAACCTGACACCAAAATGGAAGAGGATGTATCTTGTGTTATTGTATATCTATCATGAAAGAGTTTGAAAGATCCTAGAAGAAGTTGTTTAAGTTTCAATATTTGAAATAATGTGCATTATGATCATTGATGGACCTAAGTTTAATATTATAGCCTAAATTTTTGCAAAGAGTTGTCACGCATAGTTTTGGTTAGGTAGTTGTGACCAGTGGCATGAATGAGACAAGGATTGATGAGCTGAGGCATGATCGGGCGGTCCAACAAATGAATCGGAGGGCACTGAAGCTCATACTGACATCCAACTGCTCAGAGAGCATGGAGGGGAAGAAAGTGAGAAACTGTCCACACAGCCACGTTACACAGATCGTGGGGGTTAATGCGTTTGTTGCTTTGACGAGAATTGTTGTTTATGGCATGAGGCAACTGTCTCGCCCAGAGAACGTGAAGGAGATGCATGAGGGAGAGAAACAAATAGACCGACTCCTCTAGTCTCTAGTCCTCACCACGGTGAGCGGCGACGAGTTTGAAGGAGACGCATTAGTAGTAGCATCTTGGCGGCCGGCACCGACAGCAGACGTGTGATGGAGTGGACTTTTGGAGTCCTTAATCATCCAATGACGTAAGTGAAATCATAAGGTTGAATAATATTAAGGGTTTCAAGTGTTAGTAAAGTTGGAATGTTGATCGAGATTTATATAATGATTAAGATCTCTTATCTTATGCCTTTTTGAAGTTTTTAATTGATTAGTTAAATATCGATATATTGAGACCAGGATTTGGTGAGATATTTGGTACATTAATGAGAATGAGTCTTAAGTCATTAATCAATTCCTTGTCTTGCTCTTTGTTATGTTTAGCTGAGTGACCAAGACCCGACTACACGGCCTTGACCCTTGAGAAGGAAGAGCCACAAATTTATGTACAATCCTCATCTCAGCCGCACATCACGATTCAACAACTTGTATGTATCTTCTTCCTTGCCATCACGTACGACCACATAAGACCACTATCCCCATGATGTATGACGCTCGGAGGTCGTGGCAGTTTTAATCGAGGCATTTCTTAAGACCTCGTTGATCGACCTCCTTCAGACCCGTTATAGGAGCCAGTTGGCCTAGAGAACAAAGTAAGCGAAGAACTGCAACTTAGGCTCTTCGTCGCTAGTTGCAGGTGGCACAGATGAAAAGGGGAGGGGGATGAGAGGGTAGTTCATGGTGGCTGACCATCGAGAAACCTTGGAGAAGCTATAGGGAGAACAAGCACCTGATTCCCCTAATCCCCTCTCGTCTTCACTTCCGAGCGCTCAAGGAGGAGGAAGGACCACCATCTGTGAGGAGGAGATCGTTGCACCAGAGCTCCATTGCCAAAGCCGCAGAGCGCTACTGATGCTGGGAGATGCCCAGATCATGGAGGACGCAGAGACTTGATCCAGAAGAAGTCGGAGACACTAATGGAGAAAGGAGCTTTTGGGCAGTGATATTCGTCCACGAGTAGGAGGAGAGCATCGCATACTGCTTGCTGGAGAGAAGCTTCGTGGAGGTGGCTCCACGCTGAGAGCAAATGGATGGGCCGAGGCCAAGCTTCGTGGCAGTGGCTCCACGCTGAGAGCAAATAGACAACAGAGCAGAGCGGCGCCGACACCCCACTAGACTAGTCGGTGACGGGCGGCGTCGAGTAGGAGAGGAAGCGGCAGCCTGTGTAGAGGAGAGGCGACATCAAGGCCGTAGGCACCAGAGAAGAAAGGATGGAACTGTTGGTAGTGATCTGCATTTGTGAGGGGGGACCTGGAAGAGGATGACGGCTTGTCAGAGAAGAGCCCTCATGGCGACGGCGGGCTCACACTCGCGTGAAGGGTGAGTCGCGAGGAAGAAAGAAGCCCAGCTTGGTTCAGGGGCAAACCACCAGTGTAGAACTGACCAAACCCAGTTGAACCAGGTTCAGCAAATGAAAACCAGCCGGCCCGCCTACCCCCAAGCTTTGAGCCGTGCCCCCACGTAGACACGTGGCGTCCCGCGATTGGCCCGAAAAAGGTAAAATCCCTAAAATTCTCAACTCGTATATAATTCATAGAAAATAGTACAATTATCAGAAAAATACAATTAAGGTACCAAAATTCTCAAAAAAATGAGTAGAACACAGTAATATAATAATATTAGGCTTTTGATGCTCTAATCTGAGTGATATCATATAGTATGTAAAATGGCATTTTTAGGTATAATAAATAATAAATGAAGACCTAAAATTATGGAAAAATGTCAGTAAGTATATAATAATGTTTAGAATGCATATGATGTCAGAAATTATGATGTTGATGCACAAAATTATGTAATTTACTTCATATGGCTAATTAGAACTAATAACCCTAAATAAAATGTATTAAATGCATACATGGTCAATAAATGATGAAATTCACAGAGTAAGCTTATATCAGTATATGGAACCTCAGTTTTAATTATGAGATCATAATGATGAACAAAATTCATGTTATATGAAGTTGACCTTTAATATATGGTTTAAAACCCTAATTTTGGTTAATGGTGTAACCTAGGGTTATTTAATGTGCACAAAAATGATATGGAAGATAATGTTCAGATTATGTATCCTAATCTGGAATATAACATCAGTAACATAAATCTCACATAAGGATGAAGATAATACAAGTAATGATGAGAATATCCAAATGAGATAAGCAAACCCTAATGAACACGATTAGGGTCAAGATGAGATGTAAGATGATGAGAACCTGATGGTGATATATGATCTTGTCTTAATCAGGTTTGACCAAGCTTATAGTTGACATCAGTGGTATGTGATTAGGATGTCTCTTTGTAAGGTACGCTATTACCTCTTACTTGGCTTATTATACAATATGCTTGTGTTATATGTGTAGTAAAATACTTGGCATATGATATTGGATGAAATGATTGTTCTTGCATGATATGTTACTTTATTTTCCATACTAATGATTATGAACACATGAAACATAATATATCTATTCCATTATATGAAAGCACTAATTCTCTTTGGTAGCATAGTGCTAGAAAGTGATCATTCTCTTTGGTAGCAGATCACATTGTACAATGATCTAACTCTTTGGTAGTAGATCATAAGGCCTTACATCTCATTCTCTTTGGTAGCAGAGATGATGCATTATTCCCTCAGGTGGCAAATGCATGGATATATAATGGAAAATGTACTTAAAATATGTGTTCTCTTTTGTTAATGAATATCTTTGTGCAAGTATACACTTTTCTTATATTCTTCTGTTACTGCCAAGTATTAGTTTTATCTTATTGCCAAGATATGATGAGAGGTATATAAAAGACACGTAGGCATACTCAGTACAATATTCTTGAATATTGTGCTGACGTGTACCGCATGTAATCTTTTGTTTAGGTTGTGGTTATGCTCTTGAAGATCCAGGATAGTGAGAGATGTGTGGCGAGATGATGTACAGGTGGACCTGTTGTCTTAAGATCCTATAGTTTAGTGGTAGTACATGTATATGTATGAGTTTGTTGTTCAATATGTAATATCAAATGTTGTAACAATTCATGTTGTAATTATATGTTGAATGGTGAACATGTGTGTATGGTTTTATTATTGTTCATGTACATGTGCTACTGATTGTTTCCTTCTGACTCCTTTGATTTTCTTCTTCTTAGCATGGTGTGGGGTGTTTAAATTGGGATTCTCACTGAGGTGAGGGTTTCAATTTGGACGTCACACATCATATTAAGTTTTAGTAAATCTGGGGACGTCACAGGTGGTATCAGAGCATGAACAATAGCAAAGCCTTCCATTTGCTCATTATGCAACTCAAAACCAAAGAACCTTGAACCTTAATAATCTTTAGGGTTAGATTAGTCATCTTTTAAAGACTAAATCTGACCTAGCCTCTAGGTTAGCACCTAGATGTCCGAGAACTAGGTCTAGACCGGTGCTTGTTGAGTAGCAAGTCCTTATATGTCATTCTTTCCTTGTAGTGCAGCGGTATGGGACGTTGCACTATTTGGAAATGACGTGCATCAAGGGAAGAGAAACCCTAGACATATGGTGCTCGTTGTCTAGAGTAGCTACACTAGTCTACACCATGTTCTCACCCCTTTCGCTAGTTTTCATGACACTGTACTCTCTACTATATGTGGGACACTCATTTTCAGGATTTGGTTTTGGATTCCAACGGATCGAACCTCGATAGTTTCTCTGACGTTTGCTTTATCGGAGAAAAACTATATAATATTTTAATATGTATATGTATTACAAAATGTGTCCCCACACATGTACGAGTAGGAGGTGGTCATGCAACCTAAGTGAAAGTGAATGACATCAGTCTAGAAGAGAGTAGTTCTAGATTAGATGTCTAGAGCCTTGTTGGAATATATATATGATAGATAGAATAGATGAAATAAGTTTTGATGATATGATGTAAGTCTTACATAGATGACATAAGATGGTTATGATGATCTATGTTTGTCTTCGAGGACCTAAGTTCACTTTTGAGGATGCAAGATAAGTTTTGATGTTGCAAGTAATTGGCTTTTATGAGATAAGATATGTTAAGTTAAGACAAGGTTGTGAGTCAGCGTGAGCCTCAAGCTCTTTTACAAAGGAGGACCTCTAGTGTTAGGACCAGTTTTGGGGTTAGCTCAAGAAAGAGTGAGACCCATAGGGAGAAGATCAGAGAACCTAGACTCCATGATATGAGAAATATGAGAAATATGTGATATGATATGTCCTAAACTAGAATACTCCTGAGTGAATGAGTTGGGTTGCTTTATGCATGATTCCTATAGCTTTCTTGAACCCTAGATGTCCTTGGGAGGACCAAACCCTAGAGATAGAGAGAGAGGCTTGATATATGTGTGCAAGTGGAAATGAATATGAGTGCCTTCCATCTGGGTGAGGGAGAGAGCCCAAGACCCTGGAGGAGGTAGCTATGTTAGTTTTCGTGAAGCCTCAAACTCGGGTTGGTGGTTCCCCACATAGGACACTAGTGAGATGTTGTATAAAAGACAGTTTTGGGTAAAAATGTTTCATGGTTAGAGACCTATGAAGAGTATATCATAGCATGTTTTGGTACGTGCTTACGTGGCTAGAGCTAATGAAGCTATCACTAGTGCCAATGAGGTAGACCTGGTAACCCTAGATGAAAGAGGGAAGATAAAGTTTTTGTTTATGAGATACTCGTAGAGTTGAGTTAGCTCAGAGAGACTGAGCATGAAACTACCCTCATGATATGGGATAGGAGAACCTCAATTGGGCTAGATAAATATATGTTTAACGAGCCACTCACATAAGTTTGTTAGCACGATCATAATATATATATGTAAGATGTGATCTAATCTCGAGACATGATATATAGACATGATAAGATGGAAACTTAGAGATGGTTTAATAGGTGGCAATGCATAAATGGTTAACCATGTACATGAATAATGATGATTAATGTGAAATTTTTGTTTAATCTTGTGATGAATTCGCTAGTAAATGATGCAATTTAGTATGAACAATGAAATAAGATCATATGAATGAAACATGTTACATGAGGTGTTAATCTTAGTGCTTAATAAAGATGAAACATATAGTTTGACAGTTAGCACAACATAATGATTATAACACCTTGATATGATCTAGATGAATAAAGTGGGTTAACTTTAGTTAACTCCCTCCTAAAAGGCATGTGCTAACGTTGAACATATTCTAACAAATTAGCTCAATTAAATGTTGATGACACCTTGATGTATGAGTTAATCTTAGTTAACTCATTTAGAACATGGTAATATGATGTGGGAACCCTAATGCACGGGTTAAGATAAGGATGCATCCCTAATATGTGAAATATGTCATGATATAATCTGCGTTTCTAAAACCTTGTTTCAATCCCGATGGAGTGTTTGTGCACCAAGATGGTTGTAAACCCCCCTAATAGTGCTTTGGATACATGGTTCTAGGTAACCTTTGTGGATATGATACACATAGAATAGTGCCCACATGTGGATGAAGACATGGTAGTTTTCCTTGGAGTAAGAGTATGGTTGACTTTCGAGGACGAAAGTTCTTTTAAGATGTATATGATGTGACAAAGTGGGTTTTTCTGGCTTAATTCTGAGGACGGAATTTCTTTTAAGGTGTGTAGCATGTGATGGAGTGGACTTTTAGAGTCCTTAATCATCCAATGACGTAAGTGAAATCATAAGGTTGAATAATATTAAGGGTTTCAAGTGTTAGTAAAGTTGGAATGTTGATCGAGATTTATATAATGATTAAGATCTCTTATCTTATGCCTTTTTGAAGTTTTTAATTGATTAGTTAAATATCGATATATTGAGACCAAGATTTGGTGAGATATTTGGTACATTAATGAGAATGAGTCTTAAGTCATTAATCAATTCCTTGTCTCACTCTTTGTTATGTTTAGCTAAGTGACCAAGACCCGACTGCACGACCTTGACCCTTGAGAAGGAAGAGCTACAAATTTCTGTACAATCCTCATCTCAGCCGCACATCACGATTCAACAACCTGTATGTATCTTCTTCCTTGCCATCACGTACGACCACATAAGACCACTATCCCCATGATGTACGACGCTCGGAGGTCGTGGCAGTTTTAATCGAGGCATTTCTTAAGACCTCGTTGATCAACCTCCTTCAGACCCGTTATAGGAGCCAGTTGGCCTAGAGAACAAAGTAAGCGAAGAACTACAACTTAGGCTCTTTGTCGCTAGTTGCAGGTGGCGAAGATGAAAAGGGGAGGGGGATGAGAGGGTAGTTCATGGTGGCTGACCATCGAGAAACCTTGGAGAAGCTATAGGGAGAACAAGCACCTGATTCCCCTAATCCCCTCTCGTCTTCACTTCCGAGCGGTCAAGGAGGAGGAAGGACCACCATCTGTGAGGAGGAGATCGTTGCAGCAGAGCTCTGCTGCCGAAGCCGCAGAGCGCTACTGGTGCTGGGAGATGCCCAGATCATGGAGGACGCAGAGACCTGATCCAGAAGAAGTCAGTGGCACTAATGGAGAAAGGATCTTTTGGGCAGTGATATCCATCCACGAGTAGGAGGAGAGCATCGCATACTGCTTGCTGGAGAGAAGCTTCGCGGTGGTGGCTCCATGCTGAGAGCAAATGGATGGGCTGAGGCCAAGCTTCACGGCAGTGGCTCTACGCTGAGAGCAAATAGACAACAGAGCAGAGCGGCGCCGACACCCCACCAGACTAGTCGGTGACGGGCGGCGTCGAGTTGGAGAGGAAGCGGCAGCCTGTGCAGAGGAGAGGCGATCTCAAGGCCGTAGGCACCAGAGAAGAAAGGACGGAACTGTTGGTAGTGATCTGGATTTGCGAGGGGGGGACCTGGAAGAGGATGACGGCTCGGCGGTGGGCTCACACTCTCGTGAAGGGTGAGTCTCGAGGAAGAAAGAAGCCCAGCTTGGTTCAGGGGCAAACCACCAGTGTAGAACTGACCAAACCCAGTTGAACCAGGTTCAGCAAATGAAAACCAGCCGGCCCGCCTACCCTCAAGCTTTGAGCCACACCCCCACGTGGACACGTGGCGTCCCGCGATTGGCCCGAAAAAGGTAAAATCCCTAAAATTCTCAACTCGTATATAATTCATAGAAAATAGTACGATTATCAAAAAATACAAATAAGGTACCGAAATTCTCAAAAAAATGAGTAGAACACAGTAAAATAATAATATTAGGATTTTGATGCTCTAATCTGAGTGATATCATGTAAGATGTAAAATGGCATTTTCAGGTATAATAAATAATGAACGAAGACCTAAAATTATGGGAAAATGTCAATAAGTATATAATAATGTTTAGAATGCATATGATGTCAGAAATTATGATGTTGATGCACAAAATTATGTAATTTACTTCATATGGCTAATTAGGACTAATAACTCTAAATAAAATGTATTAAATGCATACATGGTCAATAAATGATGAAATTCACATAGTAAGCTTATATCAATATATGGAACCTCAATTTTAATTATGAGATCATAACGATGAACAAAATTCATGTTATATGAAGTTGACCTTTAATATATGGTTTAAAACCCTAATTTTGGTTAATGGTGTAACCTAGGATTATTTAATGTGCACAAAATGATATGGAAGATAATGTTCAGATTATGTATCCTAATCTGGAATATAACATCAGTAACATAAATCTCACATAAGGATGAAGATAATACAAGTAATGATGAGAATATCCAAATGATATAAGCAAACCCTAATGAACACGATTAGGGTCAAGATGAGATGTAAGATGATGAGAACCTGATGGTGATATATGATCTTGTCTTAATCAGGTTTGACCAAGCTTATAGTTGACATCAGTGGTATGTGATTAGGATGTCTCTTTGGAAGCTACGCTATTACCTCTTACTTGGCTTATTATACAATATGCTTGTGTTATATGTGTAGTAAAATACTTGGCATATGATATTGGATGAAATGATTGTTCTTGCATGATATGTTACTTGATTTTCCATACTAATGATTATGAACACATGAAACATAATATATATGTTCCATTATATGAAAGCACTAATTCTCTTTGGTAGCATAGTGCTAGAAAGTGATCATTCTCTTTGGTAGCAGATCACATTGTACAATGATCTAACACTTTGGTAGTAGATCATAAGGCCTTACATCTCATTCTCTTTGGTAGCAGAGATGATGCATTATTCCCTCAGGTGGCAAATGCATGGATATATAATGGAAAATTTACTTAAAACATGTGTTCTCTTTTGTTAATAAATATCTTTGTGCAAGTATACACTTTTCTTATATTCTTCTGTTACTGCCAAGTATTAGTTTTATCTTATTGCCAAGATATGATGAGGGGTATATAAAAGACACGTAGGCATACTCAGTACAATATTCTTGAATATTGTGCTGACGTGTACCGCATGTAATCTTTTGTTTAGGTTGTGGTTATGCTCTTGAAGATCTAGGATAGTGAGAGTTGTGTGGCGAGCTGATGTACAGGTGGACCTGTTGTCTTAAGATCTTGTAGTTTAGTGGTAGTACATGTATATGTATGAGTTTGCTGTTCAATATGTAATATCAAATGTTGTAACAATTCATGTTGTAATTATATGTTGAATGGTGAACATGTGTGTATGGTTTTATTATTGTTCATGTACATGTGCTATTGATTGTTTCCTTCTGAATCCTTTGATTTTCTTCTTCTTAGCCTGGTGTGGGGTGTTTAAATTGGGATTCTCGCTGAGGTGAGGGTTTTAATTTGGACGTCACACATCAGATTAAGTTTTAGTAAATCTGGGGATGTCACAAGACGTGTGAGGCATTGTTGGCTGTAGAAGGTGCTGGTGAGGAAGAGAAGGCCATGGAAGAGCTCTCGCTTGTAATCCAGTCCAGCAGAGGTGCTAACACAAACAGCTAAAATCAACGGCACCCCACACACGCGTGCTTAACGCTGCAGCAGACTCCCAGATGGTGGTTGCATTGTGGGAGCAGAGAGTCCTACTATAGACTCGCGTAAGGGAGAGAGAGTCAGAGACCGTGAGGAGGATGGACGGCAGGTTCAGCCTTCTCAACTGGGTCTTGGTCCTAGCCATGGGTAGACAACTCATAGATCTGGAGCTATGGAAGATACCGACTAGGAGGACCTAGGGTGGCCGATCACTATCGGGGATCATTCCCACAACTGCGGCCGCGTCATGAGAGAACGCAGACTATGGGAGGAGAATCGACCCCCGTCAGTGTTTCACACAGGCGGCCGGAGGAAAGACCTTGCACGCACGGCAGCAGACATGGGTTGATTCTCGCGACTCTTGAAACGAGAACGAGTCCCATGGACACAAACGGAAGAGGGGGAGGCCCAACTAGGATAATAGATCCATAGATATATGGATCCATCCCCAGATCCGACTAGCTCAATGCTAGTTGAGGAGCAGAACCAGCCTTTGGGCCACGTGGCAGCCCCTGATTTGCTGAGAAAGGTACTTATCGCATAAATGTCCAGATCTTAGATAATTCCTAGTTAATAGCACGTATATCAGAAAAATACAAGGTACCTTTTTCTTAGAAAAATGTGTAGAACAATGTAAAAGCATAATATTAGGATTTTGATGCACTAATAACAATGATATCATGTAAGATGTGTAATGCTTGTTTAATGGATAATAAATACCAAACGATGGCCTAAAATTATGAGAAAATACCAGTAAATCAAAAATCATATCTGTAATCAATCTGAAGTCAGTAATTATGATGTTGATGCACGGAATCATGTAATTTTCTTAGAATGTTTATCTAGGGATAGTAGCCCTAAATAATGTGCAATAAATGCATACATGCTCAATAAATGATGAAATTCACATAACACCCTCATATCAGTAACTGGAAGATAATATGTAAATCTGAGGTTAGTTTTATACATGAAATCCATGTTATATGAAGATTACCCTTAATGCATGGGTTGTAACCCTAATTTGATTAATGTATATAAACTAGGGTTACTATGTACACAAAAAGGATATGGAACTTAATGCTTAAATAATAAATCATAATTTGGAAAATGACATCAGTAAGATAATCCTAAGACAAGAATGCAAGTAATAATGGAAATATACTAAAGAGATAAGGCAAACTCTAAAATGGATATAACTAGGGTTAAGATGATGGGAACCTAATGATGGTACATGATCTTGTCTTAATCAGGGTTGACCAAGGATGTAGTTAACATGAGGATATATCTGATATCAAGAATGTGATTAGGTTGTTCTTTCTTGACCAAGGTATGACATTTCCTCTTTCTTGGCTTATTATACAATATGCTTGTGTTATATGTGTAGTAGAAATACTTGTCATATGATATTGAATGAAATGATTGTTCCTGTATGATATGTTGCATGATTTTCCATACTTACGACTATGAACACATCAAACATAATATATCTATTCCATTATATGAAAGCACTAAACTCTTTGGTAGTACAGTGCTTGGAAGTGGACTAACTCTTTGGTAGTCGGTCACATTGTACATATGATCTAACTCTTTGGTAATCGATCATAAAGGCCTTAATCTTGATATCCTTGAGAGTCAAGATAATGCATCAAAACTTTCGACGGTCAATGCATGGATATATAATGGAAAATAAGCTTAAAATATATGTTCTCTTTTGTTAATGAATATCTTTGTGCAAGTATACATTTTTCCTTATATTTGTTTAATGTTGTCAAGTATTAGTTTTATCTTATTGCCAAGATATGATGAGAGGTATATAAAAGACACATAGGCGTACTCAGTACAATATTCTTGAATATTATGTTGATGTGTACCACATGTAATCTTTTGTTTAGGTTGTGGTTATGCTCTTGAAGAACCAGGATAGTTGAGAGTTGTGTGGCGAGCTGATGTATAGGTGGACCTGTTGTCTTAAGATCATGTTGTTTAGTAGTAGTACATGTATATGTATAAGTATGTTGTTCAATATGTAATATCAACTTTTGTAACAATTCATGTTGTAATTATATGTTGAATGGTGGACATGTGTTGTGGTTTGTTTATTGTTCATGTGCATGTGCTACGGATTGTTTCCTTTTGACTCCTTTGATTTTCTTCTTCTTAGCCTAGTGTGTGGTGTTCAAATTGGGATTCTCTCTAAGGTGAGGGTTTCAATGTGGACGTCACACATCAGATTAAGTTTTAGAAAATCTGGGGATGTCACAGGTGGTATCAGAGCATGAACAATAGCAAAGCCTGACATTTGCTCATCATGCAACTCAAACTAAAGAACCTTGAACTTAAAATATATCTTTAGGGTTATATTAGTTATCTTTTAGTGACTAGATTTGACCTAGACTCTAGGTTAGCTCGTAGATGTTTGAGAACTAGGTCTAGACTGGTGCTTGTTGTATAGCAAGTCCTTAGATGTCGTTATTTCCTTCTAGTGTAGCGGTATGGGACGTTGCACTATTTGGAAATGACGTACATAGAGGGAAGAGAAATCCTAGGCATATGACACTCGATGTATAGGGTAGATACACTAATCTACACTTTGTTCCCAGCCTTTCACTAGTTTTCATGGCACTTTACTCTCTACCTTGTGTGGGACACTCATTTTCTGGATTTGGTTTTTGATTCCAATCGGATCGAACCTTGATAGTTTTCTCTGACGCATGTTTTATCAGAGAAAAACTATATAATATTTTATTATATATGTAAGTATTACAAAAAAATGTGTCCCCATACATGTACGAGTAGGAGGTAGTCATGCAACCTAAGTGAAAGTGAATGACATCAGTCTAGAAGAGAGAATAGTTCTAGATGAAATAGATGAAATCAGTTTTGATGATATGATGTAAGTCTTATATAGATAATATAAGATGGTTTATGATGATCAATATTGTCGTTAAGGATTAAGGTTCAGTTTTGAGTATTTGAGATAAGTTTTGATGATGCAAGTACGTGTGCTTTTCTGAGATAAGATGAGTTAATTTAAGTTAGGCTAAGATAAGGTTGTGAGTCAGCATGAGCCTCAAGCTCTTTTACAAAGGAGGACCTTTAGTGTTAGGACCAGCTTTTGGGTTAACTCCAGAGAGAGTGAGACTCAGTAGGAGAAGGTTAGAGAACCTAAACTCCAAGATATGAGAATTATGAGAAATATGTGATATGATATGTCCTAAACTGGAATACTCCTGAGTGATTGAGTTGAGTCACTTTATGCATGATTCCTATAGTCTTCTTGAACCCTAGATGTCCTTGGGAGGACCAAACCCTAGAGACAGAGAGTGGCTGGTTATATATGTGCATGTGAATAAGAATATGAGTACCTACCATCTGGGTGAGGGAGAGAGAGTCCCAAGACCCTGGAGGAGGTAATTGTTTTAGTTTCTATGAAGCCTCATGCTCGGGTTGGTGGTTCCCTATATAGGAATCTAGTAGTGTGTATATAAGAGAGAGAGAGTTGAAAAATAGTTTTCTGGGGTAGAGATCTATAAAGAGAATGTCATATCATGCTTTATTTTGTGCTTATGTGGCTAGAACTTGTAAGGCTATCACAAGTGCCAATGAGGTAATCTGAGAACCCTAGACTGAGAGGAAAGATAAAGTATATGCGTATGAGATACTCATAGAGTTGAGTTAGCTCAGAGAGACTGAGCATGGCACTACCCTCATGATATGGGTCAGGAGAACCTCAATTGGGCTAGATAAATCTTTGATATATGTTTAATAAGCCACTCACATAAGTTTATTTAGCACAACCGTGATATAATATATGTAAGGATGTGATCTAATCTTGAGACGTGATATATAGACATGATAAACCTAGAGATGGTTTAATAAATATTAATGCATAAGTGGTTAACCATATACATGAATAATGATGATAATGTGAAATTGTTGGCTAATCTTGTGATGAAATCACTAGTAAATGTTAGAATTTATTATAAGTAATGAATTAACATCATATGAATGAAACATGTTACATGAGGTGTTAATATTAGTGCTTAATAAAGATGAAAAATATAGTTTGACACTTAGCACAACATAATGTTTATGACACCTTGATATAATGGGTTAACTATAGTTAACTCCTTTAGAACACGGTAGTATGATGTGGGAACCCTAATGCATGGGTAAAGAGAAGGATGTAACCCTAACATATGAGATATGCCATGACATAATCAGAAGTTTCTAAACCTTTAATTCAATCCTTTATGAAGGGTGATTCACCTTAGATGTTTTTAAACATCCTAATAGTGGTATAGACTTATGAAGCTTTGTTTTTGGATATGTTGCACTTAGACTGGTGTCCTACATATTGATAATGACCTTTTGATTTTTCCTTGGAGTACATGTATGGCTTAATTTCGAGGACAAAATTTTCTTTTAAGATGTATATGATGTGATAGTATGGATTTTGGCTTCATTTTGAGGACGAAATATCTTTTAAGGTGTGTAGGATGTGATGGAGTGAAATTTTAGTATTCTTGAATACTCAATCAAATAAGGAGTTTATGGATTTGAGATTTGAATATACATATCTATGCTTTAATCACAGGAATCCTCTTCCATCCGTTTGGATGAAGTTGAAAGTTGCATGAGTAATACCCTTAAGTATGCGTTGTTTGGATTAAGTTGTTGACTAGTCAATTAGTGATAACCTGACACCAAAATGGAAGACGATGTAGCTTGTGTTATTATATATCTATCATTAAAGTTTCATAGAGTTTAGAAGATCCTAGAAGAAGTTGTTTAAGTTTCAATATTTGAAATATTGTGCATTATGATCATTGATGGACCTAAGTTTAATATTATAGCCTAAGTTTTTGCAAAGAGGTGTCACACATAGTTTTGGTTAGTTAGTTGTGACTTGTGGCATGAATGAGCCAAGGATCGATGAGCTGAGGCATGATCGGGTGGTCCAAGAAATGAATCGGAGGGTATTGAAGCTCACACTGACATCCAACTGCTCATAGAGCATGGAGGGGAAGAAAGCGAGAAACTATCCACACAGCCACGTTACACAGATCGTGGGGGTTAATGTGTTCGTTGCTTTGACGAGAACTTTTGTTTATGGCATGAGGCAACTGTCTCGCCCAGAGAATGTGAAGGAGACGCATGAGGGAGAGAAACAAATAGACCGACTCCTAGTCTCTGGTCCTCACCACGGCGAGCGGCGGCGAGTTTGAAGGAGATGCATTAGCAGTAGCAGCTTGGCGGGTGGCACCGATGGCAGACGCGTGAGGCGTTGTTGGCTGCAGAAAGTGCTGGAAAGGAAGAGAAGGCCATGGAAGAGCTCTCGCCTATAATCCGGTCCAGCAGAGGTGCTAACACAAACAGCTAAAATCAATGACACCCCACAGACGTGTGCTTAACGTTGCAGCAGACTCCCAGGCGGCAGTTGCGTCGTGGGAGAAGAGAGTCCTAATGCGGACTCGCGCTAGGGAGAGAGTCAGAGACCGTGAGGAAGATGGACGGAAGGTTCAGCCTTCTCAATCGGGTCTTGGTCCTGGCCATGGGCGGAGAGCTCATAGATCTAGAGCTATGGAAGATACCGACTAGGAGGACCTAGGGTGGCCGATCACTGTCGGGGATCGTTCCCACAACTGCGACCACGTCACGAGAGAACGCAGACGGTGGGAGGAGAATCGAGCCCCATCGGTGTTTCACACAGGCGGCCGGAGGAAAGACCTCACACGCACGGCGGCAGCCACAGGTTGATTCTTGCGACTCCTGAAATGAGAACGAGTCCCGTGGACTCAAACGGAAAAGGGGGTGGCCAAACCGGGCTAATAGATCCATTGATCCGTAGATCCATCCCCAGATCCGACTAGTTCAATGCTAGTTGAGGAGCTGGGCCAACCCTTGGGCCACATGGCAGCCCCTGATTTGTTGAGAAAGGTACTTGTCTCATAAATGTCCAGATCTTAGATAATTCCTAGTAATTAGCACGTATATCAGAAAAATAAAAGTAAGGTACCGTTTTTCTCAGAAAAATGTGTAGAATAATGTAAAAGCATAATATTAGGATTTTGATGCATTAATAACAATGATATCATGTAAGATGTGTAATACTTGTTTAATAGATAATAAATACCAAACGATGGCCTAACATTATGAAAAATACTAGTAAATCATAAATAATATATGTAATCAATTTGAAGTCAGTAATTATGATGTTAATGTACAAAATCATGTAATTTGCTTAGGGCGAGTAACCCTAAATAATGAGCAATAAATGCATACATGCTCAATAAATGATGAAATTTATAGAACATCCTCATATCAGTAACTGAAAGATAATATGTAAATCTGATATTAGTTTTATACACGAAATCCATGTTATATGAAGATGACCCTTAATGCATGGGTTGTAACCCTAATTTGATTAATGTATATAAACTAGGGTTACTATGTGCACAAAATGGATATGGAACTTAATGTTTAAATAATAAATCATAATCTGGAAAATGACATCAGTAAGATAATCTTAAGACAAGAATGCAAGTAATAATGGAAATATACTAAAGAGATAAGGTAAACTCTAATATGGATATAACTAGGGTTAAGATGATGGGAACCTGATGATGGTACATGATCTTGTCTTAATCAGGGTTGACCAAGGATGTAATTGACATGAGGATATATATGATATCAAGAATGTGATTAGGTTTGTCTTTCTTGATCAAGGTATGCCATTACCTCTTTCTTGGCTTATCATACAATATGTTTGTGTTATATGTGTAGTAGAAATATTTGGCATATCATATTGAATGAAATGATTGCATGAATTTCCATATTTACGACTATGAACACATCAAACATAATATATATATTTCATTATATGAAAGCACTAAACTCTTTGGTAGTAGAGTGCTTGGAAGTGACCTAACTCTTTGGTAGTCAGTCACATTGTACATATGATCTAACTCTTTGGTAGTCGATCATAAAGGCCTTAATCTTGAGCTCCTTGAGAGTCAAGAGAATGCATCAAAACCTTCGGCGGTCAATGCATGGATATATAATGGAAAATAAGCTTAAAATATGTGTTTTCTTTTGTTAATGAATATATTAGTGCAAGTATACGATTTTCCTTATATTTTTTTAATGTTGCCAAGTATTAGTTTTATCTTATTGCCAAGATATGATGATAGGTATATAAAAGACACATAGGCATACTCAGTACAATATTCTTGAATATTGTGTTGACGTGTACCACATGTAATCTTTTGTTTAGGTTGTGGTTATGCTCTTGAAGAACCAGGATAGTTGAGAGTTGTGTGGCGAGCTGATGTATAGGTAGACCTATTGTCTTTAGATCCTGTTGTTTAGTAGTAGTACATGTATATGTATAAGTTTGTTGTTCAATATGTAATATCAAATGTTGTAACAATTCATGTTGTAATTATATGTTGAATGGTGAACATGTGTTGTGGTTTGTTTATTGTTCATGTACATGTACTACTGATTGTTTCCTTCTGACTCCCTTGATTTTCTTCTTCTTAGCCTAGTGTGTGGTGCTTAAATTGGGATTCTCTCTGAGGTGAGGGTTTCAATTTGGACGTCACACATCAGATTAAATTTTAGAAAATCTGGGGACGTCACACATGGCATGTTCATTTTGTATGTTTGTATAAAGTTTTGCATATTCAACCTAGTAATTGGTAACTGATAAGATAATTGTAATCGGCAAAATAGAACATAAATTACGCACAAGTAGACCAAACATCATTTGAAAGATAGTTTGATTAAAATGGCGATAATAGTTCCATAATAAAAGATATGAAAGAGTAAAGGTAATAACGTTTACAGCAGAACTTAAACAACGTCGAAGAAAAGTTGACAAGAACGTAATGTGATCTGGGGCAAAAGCATCATGAACCAAAGGAGAGTAGACAAAAAAGGAGTTTCTTTCCCTAGGCCTACACCTACACACCCACACAAACATGCTAAGACAGTGCCTAGCCACTGTGTTGGCCGGTTTTCGGGGTGGACAGTGATTGTTGTTGTTCCCATGTAGGACCTTTCCAGTTGGCCTACTTTAGGACCTCTTCGTACTCATCACATGACATGGGAAAGTCCTCCTGTAGTGGCTGAGGTTGTTGTTTGATTTCATCTTTTGGCCAATCAAACAACAATGACAGATGAGGAACATGTTTATTGACCCCAAACTTTTCTTCTTCGTGGCTATCAAATTTGGACCCCTTTTGTGTAGGCTCACCCTGGTGTCCAAGGTCGCAATATTTTTATTTGAAGACTATGTATTCCTCAACATATTTGTGTATCTTTGACGGGGACATCAATATCTTTTTAAACTTTGATTGTGACTTTAAACGTGATGTCGACATCTACTAATTTTTTAAAATAAATATAAGTAAGACAAAATAATCATAATAACAAAGTACATATGCAACAGTTTGTACAAGTTAAAGTTGGCAAGCAAACTTAGATATGTAAGTTTTAATGCAATGTTAGACTTCCAAACAGAATATGTGAGTACACCTTTGATGAAATGATGGTAAAAACAAAGTAATGATGGGCATAAGTTTTAAAAGAAAATGTTGCCAAGCAATCATAAACAAATACAAGTTGGACCAACTTTTTTACAATTTCATTCGTCTGCCTAAGGTTGTAGTTTTGATGTTGGTGATTTCGTTAGTGGTAAGGTATTCGGAAAATAACTGATTATATTGTATTGGTTATACAACATAAATTAACTTCAATAGTATTAAATTTAGACTTACTTAAGTCATGTTTAGTTTGTTATTGCAATACAAATGAAAAATATTATAGCCACTGTACTAATACTACAAGGGATGAATGACATTAACTAAACATAAGTAAAATAACTGGAAGAGAGAGACACTATTAGACTAGATACACAACTTAAAAATAGCATCATGGTCTGGAATCAACAATTGTGAGGGCCCTTTCATTTTTGTGGTCTTCTCCTAAAGTTTTAATAACAAAAAATAGGCATGAAGTTTGATGACTTTAAGACAGAAATTGGAAAAACAAAATAAGGTTGGAATCAGCAATTTGTTGATTGGACCTACTTTGGTTTTTTTGATGATGTTGTTGTGTCGCGGAGCTCGTTGTTGTCTTTAGACGAATCTGAACTGATTGTGATAGGAAAATCAACGGTTCCCAAAGGAATAAAAGGGACTTCGTATCAATCGTCGGGTGTGTTCTCATCATCGGATTTGTCATCATGTTCACTATCCTCTATCGAACACTCAATTCATTTGAGATGATCAGGCGTCTCATTGTTGATGTTGGTTATCCATACCTTGATGGTATTATGGTCAACCAGACAAAGAAAAAGTTTATCAATACGGCCCAATAGCATCTTCATAACCCACTCACGCCAACCAGATGTGGATATAAGATTTCCAACAACATCGTACTTAACCTCGATAATAGATGTTGAATTTCCATAATTTAAGTACACTTTACCAGCCTTGTAGCGTCTTCCATTTAGATCACGCCAATGTTTAGCTATAATGAGTTGTGCTAAGGAATAATCGTCTATGATGATGTCCAATTGTTCTTCAATAGGTAATAGTAACATTGGGGTAGAGGCCCATGCCATGGTCCTAGGGTGTTGTGGTTGGAGAGAGTGACAATAATTTTGATGTTATGCCTACAACAATGTAAAATAATGTTGAGAACCAGTACTATAAATGCAAGTACTAACAACAGACAACAACATGGATTATTTGATATTCATTACTGATAAATATTTTTTTCAAACGAATAGATAACATATTTTCTGCGTAGTTAACAGCAAACGAAGCAAACAATAGACAATAGTCAATCAAATACAAAGTGGCATTCATTGCACTAAGCTTTTCATTTTCTACCAACATCTTCAGGTACTCCGCATGTATCTTCTGTATGTATTGTGGAAGTATGTGTCGTGTGTTGTTGGTTAACCGGATGTAGTTGTAGTCCTAGTGGACAAGTTCGCGGGCTAGTCCAGAAAGTTTTTGAAATTGCATCCACAATTTTTAAAATTTTCCATCTCGCCTTAAACACACCCATAGTAATATCCTTTTTGCCAATTATCTCATGAAACTCCGCTATGGAATCATGCCAACCCTGTCGTACAGAATGTCCATCTAGTTTGTGCAAGTAATATTGTCAACCTAACATTGTTCCTAGGGCTGCATCACATTCTGCATCCCATACAAACTGATTCATTGTATCTGTTAAACTGAAAAATAAATGTGTAATCGATAAAGAAACATTCATGATGGAGATAATCTAGAATGAGAAATTATATAGCATTTAAAATTAAGTACCGTGTGAATAATCTTAGTACATATCCACCATTCAAGATGTTAGTAGGAAGCATACCTTCCAATTATACATTAGTTTGTACTAAGTGTAGTACGTAGTCAAATAAACATGTGGTACATTGACAAAGACAAATTCATATAGACTAGTGTAGCAAGGGCATTATATGACCATACGGTGAGTGGTCATGCTTCAAGAGTTATTGTGCTGACCTAAAGAAGGCAATGTAAACAACCGGTAGATAGAAGACTGTATTTTTATCAACAAGGAAATGAAGTTCGATTTGCCATGGTATGATTTGTTCGGTTCATTTTGGTCAAGCAATGAAAAACCTACACTTTTTACTAAATTCAGCTGGAATAGTCACAGGATGTAGTCTGATTTAATTTGGCAACTGTAACAGTAGCCAAATCAAACCATATTGCATCCCGTGCCTATTCCACCTAAATTTCGCAACAAACAAAGATGTTTCATTGAATGACCATTGTGAACCGTACAACTCCTACCATGCTAATTGGACTCCACTTCTTTATCGACAAAAATATAGTCTCTCTCTACCAGATGTATCAATTGCACTCTTTTGGCCAGCACAACATCTCGTGGTGCATGACTACATCTGCACACTCAATTATTCCCTTATACAGTGGTTTTAAAACCATAACCCCGGTTGTCATCGATACAACCTATATACTTTGACCAGTCAAGAGGTATCCCATATACATCACATTCCATTGAGAAGTCTACTACAACTTTTGTCGACTTATCCTTACGCTTTGTGTAGCGTACAGACTTTGTATCAAACTTTTTGTTATGTGACATCTACATGTTGTTCCAAAAGGAATGGTCAAAACCACATAGCTAAGTCGGTATCACATTTAATTATAGGTGGATGAAATGAGTATGCCCAATTATGCATTCATTAAAATAGATTCAGACATGCAAACTATTAATCATAATGAAAAATGTCCCCGAATCAAACATAAGGACAAACATTTTTAAATGCATATAAAAGAAAATATTTGAACGCCCCTAAGATGGTCAACGATTGTTCGCAACTTCATTCGTTTGCTTCACCACCTAATCCCGCAGTTGCATCATTATTGTTGTCAACATTTCTTAGGTTTTTAGCAACCCCTAGGGGGATCACATATTGCTCTAAGGGATGAGGAGGCAATAAATGTTCCAAAAGCAAATGATTTTGTCTGATAAATTGTTTCCTTAAGTTCTTCCAACGGGTTTTCAGCCTATTCAAATCAATACTAAGCACCCTGGTTATGTGATGAAAGTCAAGCAATGTCTCCCTCCAAGCCTATGTAGTATATGTTTTGTTGATACATCTCCCCATGTCATACTGGTTTCTCATCGCATCAAGTAGGATTTGATCGTGCTCCACACACTATATTAGATGACAAGCCATAGAACAAATTCTGTATGTAAGATGTTGAAATAGCATAAGTAGAACCATATTAGATGACAATGGTGGATGTAATGTTATATTTCAAATATTATGATTTTGTGTGCAAGTAACATAAGGCATACAATCTTATACATCCATAACCATGCAACAAAATGACAAAAAATGTGTTATGGAGACATCGGAGGTGAAGGAGTATCCAAAAGAAGAGCACAACTCTCCTCCAACTTATGAATACAAGTTTGTAGAACTTCATAGTTGTTCTTTCTGTAGGTGTAAACATGTTCGGAGTTGTGATGGATTTAAAAAAAGTCCTTCATCTTCATCACCTGGCTCCACACTGACTTGCACTTGCAAGTTAGTAATGTAATCTCAGCCTTCAATGAATCAGTTATTGGGGGGAGATCGACTGCCCAATGAAAGTATTTGCATCGGTCTTTTTCCTAATTTTTTCTCCCAAATTCTAGTTAATAACAATGAATACGTGATGTACTTAGCAAGTGTAACTGATTATTTTTTGTTTTACTAGTGCACCTTACTAGAAGGACATATGTAATATATTTCTCCCGGCCTTTCGCTAAGAATGTCAAAGTCATATAACCCTACATCCTCTATGTTTAGCCGCAATGGTGCAACCAAACCACATTCGCACATCGGAACTTCAGTTGGATTCATTGACATCTATAACAATATTGATGATTGGTAACATAAACGCAGGTTCAAAACGTAGATTTCTACAAAACATAGTTGGAGAGTATTTCGATATGACCAGTTGAGTGTTCTAGCTATACTATTAGCCTATCGAGTTCAAAACATAGATCCAAATATACTACATACTACACCTATAATGTATTGTATCTGTATTCCTCTGTTGAAGAGTCACTATCACTTTGTAAGTGAATTCATTCACAAAGATATAGGTGCCTCTTCCGCAGACTTTCAATTTCTGCTATTAGCCTATCAGTGTCTGCTCTTGTGGAGCAGACAAAATCGCATTGTTCTGACCATTGCTTGTGTTCGTTGCGTGCATATGCAAGGTGTGTTACCAATGCATCCCTAATTGCAGTAAGCGTGTCCATAGTAGGTTGTACTCGCTACGCAGGCAACATCATACGACATCTGGTCGGAACAAGACCCAAACCACATGTAAAATATGGCCTGTGGGGGTTGTTGTCTTCAAACCGTCCATTAGCCGCATCTGTGGCATCCATGTACACTCACACGGTGCACTGGAGACCCCATGGACATGATGACATTCCATTATCCATTTCTAGATAGATAACCTAATGAAACATAATGTGACATTTTTTAGAAGTAGGAAAAATTGAAGTCAACAATATAGTTTGAGAAGAAATGTTTGACTGTTAAGCTACAAAATGAAATTCGAAAAGGGAATAAGTGAAACATGTTGTAGAACATGTTTCAATGTCTGCAAGTTACAAAAAATATGAAAATCACTAATTTTCCCACATAGAATTGGCTAGTGTTTCATGCAAAACATCTCCCTCCCTAGCATCAGCCTGGCTTGTTTGTTGGAGAGAACCCAAATCGTTCAAGATGTCAGGAGTATTATGAGGGTCTGCTAAGTTTTCATCCATCAAAGGATCACCATCATTTTGGCACCAGATAAAATTATGGATGATACAACAATCCATTACAATGCGAGATTGTGAATGCACAAGAAAAGTTGCTCCTTTTCAAAAGTAGGAAAACCTCTTCTTCAACACACCAAAGGCTCGTTGAACAACGTTACGTAGTTGAGCATGTCATTGGTTGCTCATCTCCTTTTTTTGGTGTATGAGTTTCTATTACCCCGATACTCTGCTATATGGTAAGCTACATTTCGGTATGGTGTAAGAAATTATCGGGTGTTAGCGTACCCTACATCAATAAGATAATACTTTCCAGCGGGTACTTTGAAACCGCCTATGGTTGTAGCTGTGTGTAGTACCCTTTGGTCAGCCGCAGAGCCCTCCCAACCAGTCATGATATATGTAAGCTCCATTGAGAAGTCTACTACATCCATGACATTCATGGAAGCATTCCCTTTTCTATTTGTATAACGGTTCTACTTATCACACTTCACCAAAATGGGGATGTGTGTCCCGTCAATTGCCCCAATGGAATCCTATGACAAGTATATACAAAATTCGGTGATGATGAAAGTGGTTATACTAACAACAGAATACACATGGTCAACAAATTTATGGTCATACCTTGAAGTAAGGGTAAAATCTTGAACTCTCCAGTATGCGCCAGTGTAGAGTTGTGGATGCAGTTGTCATCACAACATATGCATTGCACAAAGCACACACAATATCAAATACCTCATTAAACTTTCTACTTATGGTCTCACCACTGTGAATGTAGTCCTCAGCCAGAACACGGTTGGTATGGCCATGTCCAACCATTTGAAGGAAGTAGCAAACTACCTCCACTGACAACACACCTCTAGTACTTTTCAATAAACCTAAGTCCTCAAGTTTGTCCACAAAGGCTTAAACCGTGTTGGGTAGCATATGGTACAGAACATACACCCTCCTTTCATGTCTAGTTATTATTTCTAAAACCTTTTGATGGCCTCTCCTAATACTAACATATCTCGATATTGGTTATTTTTTGGTTGCATTGTTTGAATTGTCCATGATATTGTGTGATATTTGGTATGCTATTTGGTAGCCTATTACATTAGCAATATCATTAGTTGGACCGGACATAAGATCCAAAAGTTGTACAATGTCATCAGTTGTTTCTGGTTGTTTAATACTGGCTATGACGTCTACAATTAAAAGCGATTACCCGCATAAGAAATATAGAGAGAGATTGCAGAAATGAAATGACCATGATAGTGACCAAATAACAAATAATAAGATAAAACATTACAGAGTACCATAATTCAAAAATTGTGAATGCACGAGAATCAAATATTACAACATCAAAATTTGAAATAGTTCTTAAATTAAAGCCAGGCTATTGATATAGTTCTTAAATTAGACAACCTCAAAATAGCAACTACAAGGCAGGACCTCTATTGTAACCACTCGTGCTACTAAACGGTGACGGTGGCGATTGTTAATATGGTGGTGGTGTGAAGGGTGTTTGTGATCCATAAGCTCCATAAGCTCTGTTCTTCATTTCCCAAAGGTCTTGCAACCAAATCGTAATTTTGTGTGGGGTATCCAGAAGGCTTAGGTAAATGTTACAGTTTGCTGACTCCTCTATGGCATGCACAAGAGTGGTAAAAATAGGGACAGTGGCATCTGGCTAGGTTGCATGAAAATGGTGCAAAATGTTTTGATACTCATCTTTGTCATTAGATCTACCGACACTACTGCTGCCCATCTCATGTACCTTGGAAAACACATATGTGAATTCGGAAACAACATCATTAGACAGGCCACAACTGTCATGTGTGGTTGAGGATCACTACCTGTGTCTGTGCGTGGTAGGAGACCTTACACCAGCACCTTGGTTGTTTGTTCCGCCGTTGTTGTCCTCACTTTGCATCCTAGAATAACCCATATCTTCAGTAAGACCAGTTGGACCGGTTGGTTCTGGGCTGACAAATGAATCAGGCGCATCTAGGTCGACAGCAACATCATCTTTAGATGCAACATCAGAAGGAAGTTGTCTATCCGTTGAGGATATTACATGATGGCCCCTAGCTATGTTCCTCCCCCCCCATCATCTCGAGGTTGTAGTAGTGGTAGAATGGTCTAGTGATCAATCTCTCTAGTTCCTTGTTTCCCAAAAATGGTCAAGCACTAATGATTAGGTCAATATTAATAAATTTAAGTTAATATTTAATACTCAAGGGACTATATATCATTAGACATACCGCAAGTGCCTCCCTCCACTTTGGGGTGTCAGGCAGTATTGGCTTGTGCATGATCTCATCCCATCCAACACCACTTTTGTTGGTCAGCAATTTTATCTTTCCGAAGTCTCTCCTAATGTTCTTCCACTGAGTTTTTAACTGCTCCATTGAACCCTCATTCCTACCCAGGTCATATTGTCTCCTCAATGCCGCAACCATAGCCTCATCCAACTCTTTCATCCATACAATACAGATCTTCGGGTCTGGTGCAGACATAGTAGTAATGACACTGCAATAGATCACTTTAGTCAGGGTGTTCAAATGAAACCTTTATATGAACCTAGTTTGGGTTTGTGTACTTGAAAATGATAACTTGTATTAAAGTAGTCTATTATAAGGTCGATGTTTTTTGATCGAATGGTGACAACTTAGGGATAACAAGCATTGATATTATAGTTGTAGGTGGTGTTTAATTTTTGTCTATTACAACTGTAGGTGGTGTATTGATATGTATAAGATGATTAATAGTAGAAGAATTTAGGTGTTGTTTAACATAATATACCTAACTGAAGGGGTTAGACCTCATTAAGGGGATCAGATATATGTTCCAACTTAAATAAAACAATACATAATTGATTTTAAACTAAACAAATAATGACCTATTAAATTGATTGGTACTGAATCAAGCTCAAGCACGAATTCAGACCTCAATGTAGGTCTTAGAGCACACTTAAGGGGACCAGATACTTGTTCCAACTTAAACAAAAATAATACATAATAGATTTAAAACTGAACAAATAATGACATATTAAACTAATTGCTACTGAAGCAAGATCAAGCACTAATGTACACTACACAATAATAGGTTCCAAATTGAATAAAAATACTATGTAATAGATGGATTCTAGTTTTGGACCGTCATAGTAGACCTAGGTCAAGGGGTCAGACCTCAGTCAAAGGTTGTGGACAAGGAGCCAATTTAAATTCAACATAAGCCAAAGTAGGTGGACTAGGGGAATATGACATGTTGGATCCTAGATGGGTGATTAGATGCTCTAGAGGGGGGTGAAAATAGTTGAATGAACTTAAACAAAATTCATTGGGGGTGAATAGAGTTGAATGCACTTAAACAAAATTCATTAGACCTTCAAGATATGTGATAAGATAAGGTTGCTAAATAGGTAATTTGAATGCAACTAAAACATGCATAGCAAGGATGAGAGAGATTGAGCAAACATAAGTAGACAAGCCTTTAGAGTGGTTCCACACTTCAAACTAGAAGTATGTCAGTACACTTACCTAGAGAGGTCAACCTCTAGGATTTCCTAACCATTGCATTCTTATATTCATTCATAAGACCTACAATACATGACCAAACAAAGGACTTACCTATCCAATACAAAGAGTCTTCAACCTTATCAAGGACTTACCCACTTTGCAAGAGTCTTCCACCTTCTTCCAAGGACTTACCTACTCTTGCAAAAGTCTTCAACCTTCAAGGAATTACCCACTCTTCTTGGATCTTCCGCCTTTGACTTCACCTTCACTCGGAGAAGCTTCCACCAAGGACTTATCCACTTGAGCAAGGAGTCTTCTTCCTTCACCAAGGGCTTACCCACTCTTGCTCCAAGTCTTCATCCTTGATCTTCACCAAGGGACACCTTCCCTTATTCTTCTTCACCTCTCTTAGCTAAAAGAGAGATCCTTCATCTTCATGGTTGAAATGAGAAAAAGGGAGGTGGTGGAAGTGAGAGCCTCATAAGATATACATGTAGGACTAGCTCTCTTACATATTTCCTACTCACTCTAATGGATGTAGCAAGTGATAAAGCTTAGAGAGAGAGAGAGAAGGTTGTAGGAAGCACTCAACTATAGAATAGGAACTTCACAAAGAGTTTTGCAATGAATGCTCAACCTTGGAATGAAGCCCAAGGGGTCCTATTTATAGTCGGGGATGCCTCTTAGCCTTTGGGAACACTTGATAATGAAAACTAGCCATTTTGTGGCTTGCAACGGATATATTTTCACTTGTTGCAACTCCACAATGGCTAGAAGAACTTTTCTGCACTTTTTCGTATAGTGCAATCGGTTGAGTTTCTATAAGGGTAACTCGACCTATAGAGTAAAAGACAAAGCCGATATTCAGACCATCGGTTGAGTTTGTCTTGGGGAAACTCGATCGACCAATAAAAATTAAATTGGTCTGGTACTGCATCGGTCAAGTTCTGTGAAACCACAACTCGACCGATCAAAAGTCATTTTCAAGATCCAATCAGGATCGGTCGAGTTTGCAACTCACAGAACTCGACCGATCCACCGATGAACAACCTGATGTGAATTTAGTAAAATGGCTTTTGAGTGCTTAAACATTCGATCTAAGTACTCCTGATTTTTTCTAAGCTTAATTATAAGTCATACAATCATTAAAAGTGATTTACAACATGATTCTAATGGATTTACATCATATTATAAAAATGTGCACTTATATTGACTTTGACTTGTCTTTTCTCCAATTTGATATGCGCAAGTTAGGGCATTTGGAGTGTGTCTATACCTAATCTGAAATCACTCAAGTAGAGACATTAGACACCAATATGTGGAATGGTTAGTCATCATCAAAACACAGGTTTAGTCAATTTCGACGCGAGTCAACATTGACCTAATTGACCTTGAGTCAACATGACCATGTTTATGAACACATATAAAATATTTAGTACACAATAGTAACCCACATCAGGCTCTGTTGGACAGAAAATAGTCAACCAACCATTGAGCATAAATCATTTAGATTTATTCTGAATTATGTGGTTTGTGGGTTTTAGTGGTTAAATAGTAGACCTATTAAACTGATTTCTAGTGAATCAAGCTCAAGCACGAATTCAGACCTCATTCTAGGGCTCAGGGCACATTAAACTAAACAATAATGGGTGATGTGGTCAATCAGTACAGTTGATTGGGCTATGTTTATGAGCATAGAGAATGTACCCTACACATAATGACATATTAATTTGATTAATACTCAATGAATCTCCTCAACCACGAAATCAGAGCTCATTCAAGGGATCAGACAAGGGTATATCATTATAATTTTCATGGTATGATGGTATAATGGTTAAATAATGACATATTAATTTGATTTCTACTCAATGAAGCTCAACCACAAATTTAGAGCTCACTAAACTGAACAAATATACATATTTTGGTCAATCATTATAGTTGAACATGCAATGTTAATGAGCACAGAAAATATACACTACACAATAATAGGTACCAACTTAAATAAACATAATACATAATAGGCAGAGTCATATTTTGGCCAACATAATAGACATAGTTCAAGGGGTCAGATCTCATTCAAGGGATCAGACAAGGTTTCAACTTAAATAAACATAACACGTAATAGGTGGACTATGTAAATATTAACCTATTTATGAACAAGAAAATATTCAATACACAATCGTAATGTTGAACATGCTATGTTGGACATGAAATTCAACCAATCTGGACTAGGGTATATCATTTTAATTTTCTTGATATGATTGTATAATGGTTAAATAATGACATATTAATTTGATTTCTACTCAATGAAGCTCAACCACGAATTCAGAGTTCATTCAAGGGATCAAACGAGGTTCCAACCGAAATAAACATGATAAATAATAGGTAGACTAGGTAAATATTAACCTTTCCATGAGCACATAAAATATTCAATACACAATCGTAATGCTGAACAGGCTATGTTGGACATGAAATTCAACCAATCTGGACTAGGGTATATCATTATAATTTTCTTGGTATGATGGTATAATGGTTAAATAATGACATATTAATTTGATTGCTACTCAATGAAGCTCAACCACAAATTCAGAGCTCATTAAACTGAACAAATATACATATTTTGGTCAATCATTATAGTTGAATAGGCAATGTTAATGAGCACAGAAAATATTCACTACACATTAATAGGTTCCAACTTAAATAAACATAATAGATAATAGGCGGAGTTGAATTTTGGTCCAACATAATGGACCTAGTTCAAGGGGTCAGATCTCATTCAAGGGATCAGACAAGGTTCCAACTTAAATAAACATAATATGTAATAGGTGGACTAGGTAAATATTAACATGTTTATGAACAAAGAAAATATTCAATACATAATTGTAATGATGAACATGCTATGTTGGACATGAAATTCAACCAATCTGAACTAGGGTATATCAATTTAATTTTCTTGGTATGATGGTATAATGGTTAAATAATGACATATTAATTTGATTGCTACTCAATGAAGCTCAACCACGAACTCAGAGCTCATTCAAGGGATCAGACAAGGTTCCAACCTAAATAAACATAATACATAATAGGTGGACTTGGTAAATATTAACCTTTTTATGAGCACAGAAAATATTCAATACACAATCGTAATATTGAACAGGCTATGTTGGACATGAAATTCAACCAATCTGGACTAGGGTATATCATTATAATTTTCTTGGTATGTTGGTATAATGGTTAAATAATGACATATTAATTTGATTTCTACTCAATGAAGCTCAACCACGAATTCAGAGCTCATTAAGCTGAACAAATATACATATTTTGGTCAATCATTATAGTTGAACAGGCACTGTTAATGAGCACAAAAAAAAACACTACACAATAATATGTTCACACTTAAATAAACATAATACATAATAGGCGGAGTCAAATTTTAGTCCAACATAATAGACCTAGTTCAAGGGGTCAGAGCTCATTCATCAGACAAGGTTCCAACCTAAATAAACATATACATAATAGGTAGACTAGGTAAATATTAACCTTTTTATGTGCACAAAAAATATTCAATACAAAATCGTAATGTTGAACAGGCTATGTTGGACATGAAATTCAACCAATCTGGACTAGGGTATATCATTATAATTTTCTTGGTATGATGGTATAATGGTTAAATAATGACATATTAATTTGATTGCTACTTAATGAAGCTCAACCACGAATTTAGAGCTCACGAAACTGAACAAATATAAATATTTTGATCAATTATTATAGTTGAACAGGCAATGTTAATGAGCAAAGAAAATATACACTACACAATAATATGTTCCAACTTAAATAAACATAATACATAATAGTCAGGGTCGAATTTTGGTCCAACATAATAGACCTAGTTCAAGGGGTCAGATCTCATTCAAGGGATCAAACAAGGTTCCAACCTAAATAAACATAATACATAATAGGTAGACTAGGTAAATATTAACCTTTTTATGAGCATAGAAAATATTCAATACACAATCGTAATGTTGAACAGGCTATGTTGGACATGAAATTCAACCAATCTAGACTAGGGTACATCATTATAAATTTCTTGGTATGATGGTATAATGGTTAAATAATGACATATTAATTTGATTGCTACTCAATGAAGCTCAACCACGAATTCTGAGCTCATTAAACTGAACAAATATACATATTTTGGTCAATCATTATATTTGAACATGCAATGTTAATGAGCACAGAAAATACACACTACACAATAATAGGTTCCAACTTAAATAAACATAATACATAATAGGTAGAGTCAAATTTTGGTCCAACATAATAGACCTAGTTCAAGGGGTTTAAATCTCATTCAAGGGATCATACAATGTTCCAACTTAAATAAACATAATACATAATACATAATAGGTGGACTAGGTAAATATTAACCTATTTATGAACAAAGAAAATATTAAATACACAATATTAATGCTTAACATGCTATGTTGGACATGAAATTCAACCAATCTGGACTAGGGTATATCATTTTAATTTTCTTGGTATCATGGTATAATGGCTAAATAATGACATATTAATTTGAGTGCTACTCAATGAAGCTCAACCATGAATTCAGAGCTCATTAAACTGAACAAATATACATATTTTGGTCAATCATTATAGTTGAACATGCAATGTTAATGAGCATAGAAAATATACACTTCTCGATAATAGGTTCCAACTTAAATAAACATAATACATAATAGGAGGAGTCGAATTTTGGTCCAACAGAACAAACCTAGTTCAAGGAGTCATATCTCATTTAAGGGATCAAACAAGGTTCCAACTTAAATAAACATAATACATAATAGGTGGACTAGGTAAATATTAACCTGTTTATGAACAAAGAAAATATTCAATACACAATTGTAATGTTGAACATGCTATGTTGGACATGAAATTCAACCAATCTAGACTAGGTTATATGATTTTAATTTTCTTGGTATCATGGTATAATGGTTAAATAAGGACATATTAATTTGATTGCTACTCAATGAAGCTCAACCACAAATTCTGAGCTCATTAAACTTAACAAATATACATATTTTGGTCAATCATTATAGTTGAACATGCAATGTTAATGAGCACAGAAATATACACTACACAATAAGAGATTCCAACTTAAATAAACATAATACATAATAGGCGGAGTCGAATTTTGATCCAACATAATAGACCTAGTTCAAGGGGTCAGATCTCATTCAAGGGATCAGACAAGGTTCCAACTTTTTTTTGGTTGGTCAAAAATGTGTGTTGCTATAGAATCCAAAAACTTTGGGTACAAAGATATAAATGCACCCCCTCAACCTAGTGCATCACACACTAATCACTATATCATGCTTCTTGCAGGAAGCCTCAAAACAGAACAAAAAAAACTAAGAAACAAAACCAGATACTAAGGACTTGATACATATACATCCCTATCAGACGAAACCTCAATGCATTATCCACACCCAGAAAAATGAGATCAGTCGAATAGACCAGTATACTAATCAGCGTCCATAGCATCCGAGATGTATACCTATCTTCTTCTTTACTGTTGTATCCTCCAGACTGGAGAAAGTCTGGTTTACTACAGCTCATTGGAATGTGACTTGTAAAGGTTCCACTCATACCAGTATAGTTTGCATTGATTAATTGCCATCTATGAGATGTATAATCCAAGTTTATAGGAGTAATATTCATCCTCTCAAATCCACTGTCATCACTATTGGCATTATCCTCATCTTTAGAATGTGTATCTTGACATCAGATCATCAAGGACAAGAAGTAGATCCAGAGACAAGAAAAAACATCTTAAGGCAGTAGGAGATCAAGAAGACTACTAGGCCTATGCTTAGGCCTCTCTCTTCATCTTTGCTATTGCTACAGGAGTAGACAACTGCTTCCTTCACTTACGTGATAGTTCTAACAACTGGAAGTCAAAACTCCATTAGTCGAGGCTAAAAAACTAAAAATAGCTTGAGTAGATCAGTCCTAATAAGACATAGGATTATATCAACTCCACAACTACCAAAGCTATCGTTGTCTGCTACCCAGCACAAGCCCCCTGTTCAGGCAATATGGAATACACATCATGCCTTCTCTGTTCCATATACTACACCACTAACAATAAATCCACCTTCAAAGTGTGGGAAGAGAACATAACTTTGAAGAATTTTCTCCATCCCAGGTGACAAGAGCAGTAGGAGTTTGCATTAGATAATAGGCAAGCAGCTAAAGGACCTGATTAGTCCTCCCTCTTCTTCCTTCCTGAATTCTTCTTTTTCCTTGATCTTGGGTGACCGAAGATAGCAGAGTCAGAACCCCAATGGACGGAGTCGACCTCTGAATTTGAGTCTCCCTGAGAGATCTCATCAAATAGGTTAGGTTTCCTTTGTTTATAGTCAATAGAGAAGCTGTAACTTTTCCATATCTTATTGACTTTCCAAGCATCTGAGGACTCTTCAACAGTTCTCCTATAGAGTTCCAAGTCCCAATCCAGGTTAAGACTGCCTGCATTGAAAATTAGGGAGGAAGTGAACATATCGGGTTCCTTAGGGGAGGGGTGAGGGGTCATTTGGCGATTCACCATAACGGCATCGAGGACGGTGTTCTTCACCTATAGCGTGATCTCAACCATGGTCGTGTCATCCTACTCCTTTTCAACATCTACTGTATTTTGGTTGGCGTCAGGTGCTTGAGTGTCTTTGGCAAAACGTCAAGCACCTTGCTTCCCAAACCGGAACTGGACTTTGTAGGAATTGTGTGCATGCTAACCAGGGGACACGAACCCTATTTGTGACCGAATCATTTGCAACCAGAGCAGTAAAGGGGTTTCGACATAGAGTTGACTTTTAGCTGCTTGGTAGCACCATCAACCTCCACCAAGGTAGACTTGGAAATCTTATCAATGCACAAGATCTCCACACACAAGGTAGCAGAGTCCATGAATCTTGTAGTGAGTGAGGATTCGACAAAGTACAGAGACCTCTCGATAGTACTGGCTACGCTAGCGATCCCATCAAAAGTCCATGGGACTCCAGGATTGTCCAACTCCAGCCAGACTGGAATCTAAGAAAAGGAAAGGGCCTGGAGAGCAGATCCAGGTTCCCAGGCCTGAGCGATTAGGAGAGCTCCATCCATCATCCATGGTGCCTCATTGAGAACATGGTCCCTCTCAGTGGCTGACGGCAGCTTTATGATGAATCCTTCATTCTCCTCGGCTATGATTTTGAATGTCCCACTGGGTTTCCATTCTCTTCTGATCCAGTCGCTAAGTTGTCCTTTGAAGGGCTTCCTACTGGCAAATCTTATCGACAAATACAGATTCCAGTTGGGGATCATGCCTTCCTGACTAGAAATCGAACCGCACTTGGCTCCATCCCTAATAAACGGCTCGACAAAGTTGACAACTGAAACATCTGCGATCGACCTACCTTGACAGGTAGCACAAAGCCATTCCATAAAGGAAGAAGACAAATCATTTCCGGTATCGTTCGTCGAGGGTCCTTCTTGCGAGGACTTGGGCTATGATGAGGCAGAGGAAGCTTCTAGGGTCGCGGGGATCTCTGGGGGTTGAGAAGTACGGGGGATCCTTTGCACGCTCCCTTCTCTGTCGGCCATCCATGGGCCTCCTGGAGGAATCAACAATGACTCATAGGCTGCCTTCCCACCATTTCCACCTCCTCGTCTGCTAGGGATTCTGTGACTGTCGCACCCTCTCCCTTGCCCTCGCCCTCCGCATCTGTGATCCATGAAGGAACTGATCCTTTATCTCTAGTCAAGAAGGCGTGATCCCCCGATAAGGTTCCAACTTAAATAAACATAATACATAATAGGTGGACTAGGTAAATATTAACCTATTTATGAATAAAGAAAATATTCAATACACAATCGTAATGCTGAACATGCTATGTTGGACATGAAATTCAACCAATCTGGACTAGGGTATATCATTTTAATTTTCTTGTTATCATGGTATAATGGTTAAATAATGACATATTAATTTGATTGCTACTCAATGAAGCTCAACCACGAATTCAGAGCTCATTAAACTATACAAATATACATATTTTGGTCAATCATTATAGTTGAACATGCAATGTTAATGAGCATAGAAAATATACACTACACAATTGTAAAGACCCTAACCTCTGTTTTGGGCTTATCCTATTTGCTTTGCCTAACCCTGGTGTTTAGTTGCTTGCTAATCACCTTTAGTGGTGATTAGGGTTTGTTTGTGCGTGTTGAGTGTTGGAGGTGCTACTTGCAATTAACCCAAGTCTAGGGTTGATGAGCAAGTTTGTCACCTTGAGAGGTGTTCCTATCTCTCTTTGCTTCATCTAGTGTTGAGAGGAAGGGTTGGGCTCGTTGCTTGAGTTGCTTTGGGCTTGGATGAGCCTTGTTTGGCCCTATTATGCCTTGCTTGAGCCTTTCTTAACCTTGTTGGACCTTGTGTCGGCCATAGGTGTGCCGGCCATGGTTGTGTCGGCCATGGGTATGTCGCCCATGGGGCTGTATCGGCCATGGACCACCTTTGACTCCTAGCCTCATTTCTGTCACCACTCTAGTGGACACTTGGTGCATGATGCTTGCATGTGGAAATTGCCTTGGACATGTGTATGGGGCAAGATGAGAGGGTGGCGTTGCCCATGGACAAGTATCCCTAGGTGGGCGACACATTGCCTTGCTTTACCTTAGTTTCTCCTCCATCCTCTTCTATATATATATATATATATATATATCTCCTTTCTCTAGATAAGGATCCATTTAGTTTCCCCTCTCCCTTGGTGCATGACACCTCTCCTTTGCAAGCTTAGTGGTCGATCCTCCTCCTTCTCCTTAGAGTCTTCTTTTTCCTCTAGTGGTGGCCGAACCCTAGAGTGCCTTGTTCTTCTTCTTGTGGTGGTGCTTGAGCTTGGTGTAAGGAGCTTGGATCTTGCTTAAGGCGGTTTACATAACTCCTAATCCTAACCATACTACCTTCTCCTCTATTGTATGTTTTCATATGATCATAATCGGCCATGTATGTTGCTAGATATGTTTCTTGCTTAGTTGCACCTTTAGTCTTGTGGTTATAGTGACTTTGTTGTTATGGTTGAGGTTTTGTACCTTTGTACCTAGTTGGCCGAACCATGGTTTAGAGTTTCCTTGTTGAGCAATACCCCTTTTCTCTCCTTGGTTATGAGAAGTGAGTTTGAGCTCAAGTGATGTTGGAAATACCCCTCTGTCATTTAAGTTGAGAGGTGAGTCTACATCCTAGTTGCTTGGGCAACACCCTCCTCTCACCATGGATTTGAGAGGTGAGATTTTGTATGGATGATGACCTATGTTGGGGTGGATCCTTGTGGTTGCCCGAGTTGTGATGGAGGTTTTGCAAAACCCCTCTCTCTTAGTTGTTGAGAGGTGAGCCAACCTTCTTGATCAATTAGGGTTTGGTGTCCATGTGCTTGAGGTTGAAGATGACCTTGGAGTTGTGCTGCCCATTTGTTTAGTCTTGAGTTGTACCCTTAGCCGTTGTGCTTAGATGGAGTTTGGTTGGTGGTCGATACCCTTGTGTGTTGGGCATTATGCCTTGCTGGGTACCCTACACGATAGACCTAGCTAAGGTAGTTGGCTTGGTGCCCGATGTACCTTGGACGATATAGAGCTCAGTGAGCTATCTTTGTGTTGGGCGTCATGGTTGGTGGTGGTGATGCCCGATATGGTAACATATAGAAACCCTAGATGGGCAATAGGGCTTAGTCGACATGGATAGATAGTTGTTTCATGCTTAGCCTCTTGCACGATACACTCTCTTAACCTAGCTGCATGTTATGCCTTGTGCGTCAGAGTTGCACGATATGTCTTGATCTCTAGTTGCACGACACCCTTGGGTGGTGGTCGATACCTTCTTGGGTTGACCGATATGTGTTTTTACATATGGTTAAGTCGGTATGCTTTTGGTAAGGGATGCTACCCTATTCGTTACAAGCTGTGGTGAGGGACACGCCACCCCTTTTGGTGAGGGCTGTGGAAGTTTTAGTAAGGGTTCTGATAACCCGGGTTGTATATAGATGATGGCTCCATGTTAATAATGATATTACATGTGTTTATGATCACCTTGAATCCTATATATATGATGATGAGTAAATGATAAGCTTGGAAGCATATGAGTTGCTTCACATGGTGATGTGACCCATGTGTATGGTCACAGGTATGAGGCACGAATGATAAAGTGTATAATCATTAATGTTGCCCTATACTTGATAGCATGATCATTCTGTTAATCCCTGATGGCTTCATTTATCTCTATGAATGTGTATACTAACCAAGCAGGTATTTCATGTGGATTCATAGCCAGGTAAGGACTATGAGGTATATATGTCTGAATAACACTACATTGTGATAATCACTCTTATGATGTGATAGGTCTGAGGACTTGATAAAGGTTACATGCCCAATTGAGGTGTTATCCTATGATGATGAGATCTGGGATTGTTATCCCAAGTGATGAGAATGCCTTAAGAGGCAGTGGTTTCCTGTGATGAGGGATCGAGATCCCGGGATAATGTGATGGTAATAATAATAATGTAACTTAATATTATGTATGTGTTACAACTTGGTTGCCTCAACGATCCACTTAAAATATACTAACTAATTACAGTGGAACATATTATGTAGTTTGCTCTGGCCATAGATCCATCATCATCAGTAGTTGGTTATGGTGAAACAGGTTCTCCTACGGGTTAACATGGAAGTGCATATTATTGAATATGTGTGGTTTCTCCTAGCCAAAAATGAGGAGGTAAGAGTGCAACTTCGGTTGTAGACTCCAGAGTGCGGTTTCTCCTAGAGGAAAATGAGGAGGTAAGAGTGCAACTTCGGTTGTAGACTCCAAAGTGCGGTTTCAGGCCCGTAGCTTGATATGTTGGAGCATGGTGAATAGGCCCATGACTCAGAATGTGTGATAAGAGAGCACGAATGTGTTCATGGCTCAGAGCACGGTGATTATGCCCGTGGCTCAGTTTCACTAGCACTTATACATGTACCAAGGTGGGCTAGGCAGAGGGTAGCCTGACTCTGTGGCTGAGGCCACTTAAGCATGAGACTGTGGTCCTGCTTGTGTTGCACTCGTGCACTGACCACGAGGTGGTAGGTCATGTAGTCTGGCTCTTCCATCGACCTTTTATGGCACCAGCTTGGGTTTCACAACCGAAGGTTGGATTTGAGCAGTACAGATCACTTCCTCAGGGCATAATAAAATGTAATCCAGCCAAATAGTATATCTTTCTTAGAACAAAATACAGAACATTGTTTGAGGCCTTGCTCATATAGCTAATCTAATTGAACTATGCACGTGTGTGTACGATCCTTATATCTTGTGGTAAGTTCTTAAAAAGTTTATCTTGTCAATCATGTTCCATAAAGAAATGTGTGGGCCCTGATCTCCAAAAGAAGACATAAACTCAGCGGAAGCATTCGATTAGCAAAGGAATACAAAAATCACCAGAAATTAAAACTTTTTGAGACAAGATTTTGAAATCATAAAACTTCTTTTATAGAAATAAGATAAACAGTTTACATCTCTGTTAAATTACTTCTTGAGTGATTATACACAACCAGATACAAAATCTTAAGATTCAAAACCAAAAATCTCATACCACTAACTCCAAGGACATGAGAGTACAAAGACGGCATAGGACTATCTAACTACAAGACTCAGCAGTCAGTATCTCCACCTGAGATTCACTGCTGCTCCTGGTGCTGCTGCTGCTGGTACTGATCACCTGCAGATTGGTTCCTTCATCCTCGACGACCACCTAAAAAGTTGAAATCTACGGAGTGAGACAATTTTAAATAATTATCCCAGTGAGAGTTATAAATCTCCGCCAGAAGCTTTATTATAGCAATCAAAGAACAATCATGAGCAATAAAAGCTTTTAAGGTAATCAACAGCAGATTGACATTAAGTGGAACAACAACATTTAAGAATATGAAGAACATACGTACTAAGCAGTGTAATCATCAATCATTGTATCTCATAGATCAACCTAAGTAGATATACTACGTGATTGATTAGGTTTTACAAACATTATTATGCCCTGTGGAGATGAGGTATACCGCTCATACTCCAACCGATCACTATTAAGTCGCATCGGTATCATACCTAGGTCATCAAAAGAGCCAGATTCTTATGACCTCATCTTTCTCAGTCAGAGTGAGGAAAAACATGCAGGACGTCTAGTGTCTCTGCTTACTATATCTCACCAGGGTATTCTGGTACTTCGCTATTAGAGTCACAGTGGCATTCTGTACTCTCTTCGCCATCGAAAGATTTCTTGTTTATCTCTCATCGATACGGTATAAAGGATTCCCTCGGGAGAATAGTGTTACATCACCCCGGTATAAACATATAGTGAAGGGTTGATAGATTAAGATACATCTACATCAATTCCTATACTAGGATGTAAGGATATACACATCCATATTCCCCCACATACTCAAAAGTATGTGATCCAGGAGTTCCCTTAGGAAAACCTGTTTCACCATCATTTAACTTCTGACAAAGATGGATCTATGATCAGGGCTCTACATGGTATGATTATACTTGATTAGTTAGGTATATTTCAGTATTCTTTTAACATCATTCATGTTCTCAAACATTAATCATTAGCATAGAAGCTATGAAAGTAGAATACTAAATGTAACAAGTCTAACTCACATCAATTGTCATTTCTTAATCATTTCATCACATGTCATCTAATTAGTATGACCTTGATGATACACTTGGCTCTTACAGCCTATCATCTCATGTGATGCCACTTACTGGGCAACAGGATATGTCACTATTCATAAAGCTAATAACATGCTTTCAATGAATATGGTATCATAATCCTTACCTGGATATGATCATCCTCATATAAGAACCTGCATGGTTATTTTTTTTTTGGTGGGGAATAGGGTGTCGTGCCTCTTTACTGATGATCAAAACAAATATGTACATGGACTGCTCTATCAGAGTAATAGAGAACAGTCATCTATCCAAGCAAGAAACAAAAAAGAGTTGTACAAAGGAGTAAAAGAGAAAAAGGAGAAAGAAAAGAAAACTCTCCCAACTATCTATACAAGTATGTGAGAGTAGAAGAGCAGCGAGTCCAAATAAGAGCAGCGGTACTCTTGTAAGCAAGGAAAATTCTTCTATTGCGTTCTTTCCAGATGCCATCTAGAATTAGGATGGCCAAAATTTTCTTCTCCTCCTTCATCTTCATGAGATCTTCCAGCGAGAGAGGAGACTCTCCAAACTTCTCCTAGAAACGCAGCCAAAGCTCAACAGAAAAAGAACAATAGAAGAGCAAATGACTCGAATCTTCCATATTATCTTCGCAAAGAGGGCACCTTGAGGCCATGCTATACCCCAACTTCTGAAGATAATCCATAGTGGCTAACCTCCCAAGGAACATTTTCCACAAGAAAATAGAAAACCTTCTAGGAACCTTCGAAGACCAAATCCATTTGGACCAAGCAACCTTCGGATACTTCCTCCTAACAATCTCCCATCCATCCTTAAGCTTAAGGAAGTTCTTACCCCTGAAGAGAATACGATCATCCATATTAACAGTAGGTTTCTTTTGAGTCTTAATAATATCCATCATCACATCTGCACCCCTAAATCCAAGCTTTGTCCAATCACCTTCAGAAATACAACAATTAACTCTACAATTAATACCCCTGCCCATTCTAAGCATGTACTGGGCATCGACTTCATCAATCAGCCATTTTTTGTTACTGAGCCAGGGATCCCTCCACATAAGGAATTGGTTCCCATTACCAACAATGAAATCCACCTCCTCCATCAAATCATTCCTTCGACTAAGAAGCATCTTCCATAGCCAAGAGGAGTTGTATCTAGCCTTGGTAGACCAAAGGGATTCATCTTTAACATATCTTTCATGAATCCATTTCACCCAAAGAGCTTCCTTGTTAGTAGCCAGATTCCAAAGATTCTTTATAACACCAACATTAGACCAGTCATCTAAGGAACGAATACCAAGCCCACCTTCATCTTTAGGCCTGCAGATAGATTTCTAGGAAATCGTATGAAGATGCTTCTTTTCCTCAGTATCATTCCAAAGAAAATTCCTCAGCAACTGTTCTATCTCTTTAGTAACAGATTTTGGAAGGGGAAATGCCGCAGACCAAAAAATACTGTAAGAAGATAAAGTAGAAAGAACAAGCTCAAGTCTACCAGTTTGAGATAGGAAACGACCTTTCCATGAGTCCAACTTTTTCTTCACTCTATCAATGATAGGCAAACAAAGATTTCTAGATAGATTTCCAGTAAATAAAGGAAGACCCAGATACCTGACTGGAAGGGAGTGAACCTCAATGTCCAAAATATCCACGATCTTATTAGTAATGACATTCTTAGAAACAAAGAGCTGGCTTTTAGAGGTGTTAAGCTAAAGACCAGAGACATTGCTAAAATATTTAAGAACATGTTTAAGACCAATAGCATTTCTCTCATCAGCTCTAGAAAAGATGAGAAGGTCATCAACGAAGATAATATGAGAAATACCCATCCTATTTGATGCCTTAATCGGGTCCAACTCACCCTTATGAAGAGCAACTTTAATGATACTCGAAAACCCTTGCATGGCTACCACAAAAAGAAAAGGAGACAGCGGATCCCCCTGTCTCACACCATTAGAAGCTTCAAACTGACCAGAGGGGCTTCCATTGACCAGCACCCTATAGGAAGCAGAGGAGAAAGTTTCATTAATCCAATTCAACCAGCAAGGAGGAAAACCCATCCTATCAAGCATGAAAAGAATATAATCTCTTCTAACTGTATCAAAAGCTTTAGATAAGTCATCCTTGACGCACAGATTCTTCTGGGGGCCAACAAAAGTGCTCAACATATCATTGGCAAGAACAATAGCATCACCAATGAATCTGCCATGAATGAAAGCAGATTGATTTTGATCAATCAAATCCGGGAGAATGAACTTGACCCTGTTGGCCATCACCTTAGTGATGATCTTATACACAAGATTACAGAGAGAAATAGGTATGAAGTTTTTCAAGCTATTGGCACCCTACACCTTAGGAATCAAGGTGATAAGAGTGCTATTACACTCCTTCAACAGTTTTCCCGAACTAAAAAAGCCTTTAACAGTAGCAATGACATCACAGCTAATAATATCCCAACATGTCTTAAAGAAGACTGCATTAAAGCCGTCCGGACCAGGGCTTTTATCATCCTTCATGGCTTTCACAACATCTTCAATTTCAATAGAGGTAACGATACTACGAAGGGAGTCAAACTGAGCATTAGAAATCCTAGGAACAATCCAGTCATCCTTCCAAGTGACAAGATGATTAGGAGCACCATTAAAGAGACTTTCATAGTAATCCTTTACTTTACACTGTATCATCTCAACATCATAAATAGGGGTATCATTATCATCAAGAAGCACATTAATAGAGTTCAAAATTCTCCTGGATTTGAGAGATGCATAAAAGAAAGAGGTATTCTTGTCGCCCAACTTCAACCATTGAATCCTACTTTTTTGTCTAATCAAACTCTCTTCATCTTGAGCAGCTTTATAAGCCTTATTCCTCCACTCAATCACCGAAGCTTGAAGAGTCTGATTATTAGGGTCAAACTCTAAAGCATTTTGCAGAGAGCAAACAATATCTTGCAAGTCCTTAGCCTTCGAAACAAAATTCCCCACAGAAATCTTGTTCCATTGTTTAAGAGCTTTAGCAACAAGTTCAAGCTTCCTGTATAGTCTAAACATGGGAGTACCTGTAATCTCAGAATTAAGCCAAGAATTTTTAACAACATCCTTAAACCCATCCTGAGAAATCCAAGCATTGATAAAATGAAAGGGAGTAGGAGATTTCTTTTCAATATCCAATCTTAAGATCAGGAGTTTATGATCACTGAAAATAGAGAAAACCACTTCAGCCCAGCAATAAGGAAAAGAAGAAAGGAACTTTAGATCGCAAAGGATATGATCAATTCTAGAAAAGGTGCTTCTTCCAGATCTGCTATGACTGTCCCAAGTAAAGAAGGGACCCTTAGCACTCATTTCCATAAGACTAGTCTTCTCCATTGCAGCATTGAACTCCCTCATACTTCTTTTAGTGGGAGGATGTTTACCCAGTTTGTCCCCAGCAAATCTAACTGAGTTAAAGTCCCCCATAACACACCAGTTATAAGGATTCGAGATGGAATGATTCACTAAGGAATCCCACAAATGAGGCCTGTCAGCATCAGCGTTAGCCCCATAAACAGCAGACAGGGACATATGTATACTATCCTTCACAATAGAGCAGTGGATGACTTGATCATTAACTCCCACCTTAGTGATGTTAATATCTCTGTCCCACAAAATAACAATGATCCTTGTATATAGGTAGAAATATGAATTATCAATGAAGAAAGCATCTGACCAAATGCTTTTAATAAAACTGAAAATCTCCTCTTTGTTAACTCTAGATTCCAACAGAATAAAGACATCAGGTTTGATCCTCTCAATCTCCTTCCGAATGTGAGGGACCTTGCAGCCACCTCCCCTCACATTCCAAGAAACAACAGTAAGCGGTTTAACCATTAGGGACTGTGGGAGAGTCCCCAATTTCAGCTTCCTGAAATTCAACTTCTCCCTCATCTATGCCTGCATTGCCTGCCAAGCTTGATAGAGGTGAATACTTGTTTATAATAACAGGGATGTTCCAAGTAGTATGCTTTGGAGCCATTCTCGGAGGGGACTTGTGCCCTTTCTTCTTCTTTATCTCCCAATCTGCAACAGGGGAGGCAACTGGTGAAGCAAGAGGGGTGACCACATTCTTAGCAATATCAAGAGAACTATCAGCAGACAGAGGAGCTTCAGTCACCTCGATAATCCCCTCATTAGCATCTATGAATATTTCAGTTTCTTCTTCTAGATGAACGGGTTTAGGCTTCCAGACCTTCCTTGGTTTCTTTCTATGTTCAAGCTCCTCCGCTTTTTTTACCCCACACAAAGCAGATTCATGCCCAAACAGACCACACGACAAACATCTTGCGGGCTCCCATTCGTACTCGAAGGTGATTATGTCACACTGACCATCTTCCCCAACAATCTCAAGCTCTTTTGGAAACGAGAAGTCCATGGGGATAAGAACTTGCAGCCTAGCAAACTCCAGACGACGGAATTCGGAAGTGAACCTATCAGGCTTAAGGGGCCGTCCCAGATATGAGCCAATGTAGTTGAACATTTCAGTATCCCAAAGCTCCACCGGCAGATTGTGTATCTTTACCCAGATCGGAATCTCAGTAAGCTTCAGTTTCTCCAATGGTTCCTCTCTTTCCCATCTTTTGATAATTAGAGGTTTTCCAGCTACAAACCAGGGACCCCCATCTACTGTAGTCAACAAATCCTCGTCATTATTAAACATCACGATGAAGAATCCTCTGCCCCTAGATCTGATTTCGATTGTGCCTTTGGCTTTCCATATCGTCGCAAGGTGACGAGCTAGCTCTGGGCAATGTGGCTTCAGACCAACCACATAACCAGTCGTCGTCCTTCTCCACCTCTCGACATTCCTCTCTGCAATTGATTTCGGGTACTGGAGCTTGCCATCTATCATCTTAACTTATGTTTTGCTCAGCTTCACAGGCCCCACACTCTCCTTCTTAAACAAGTCCGACCACTGGGTCGGCCCCTATGCCACTTTAACATTGCCTGCAATGAAATTGGAGCTGCGCGCACCAGGAGGCTCCTTCACTTCAGGATCCGGAGGTTTGGGCTCCACTGGAGGCTCCGAGCTCGCCTCCAAAGTTACCTCCACCGCCATCTCCGATGTCGTCTCCGATGTCGCCTCCGATGTCGCCGCCACAGCGCTCATGTCCACACCATGAAACTCTCAAATTTGCATGGTTAATTTAACTAATAATAGTAAACAATTCATTTCAAGAGTTGTACCTTCATATTCTTACAAGAGCTAGGTTCCGTGATTTACAACAATTAGGTTTATCCAATCCCTTCCATTATGATTAGAAATAGTGGTTCCTCCTTTCATACTTAACTCATGAAGATTCATGCTTAAAAGCATAACCTGGAATTAGGGTTTATTGTACATTTCATCCTATTACCCTAGAATTAGGGTTTACTATTCACTTTATAGTGAATTGAACTCATAGCATCATCATGTATGAGAAACATCATCATTGATGCCTTCAAATTAGGTTAAGATTCATCAATTATCATAATTAGGGTTTACATGATCTCACATAGGTGGATCATACCCTAGTTATGCACATTCATATGCATTGAAGGTATTTTACTTGAGTTTGAACCATAAATGGTACCTTTTCTCTCTTATTACTAAGAGATGGTGATTACATCACCCTAAATTAGGTTAGGACCAGTCCTCATTGATTAACATAAGCTAAGTCACCACTATCATGTCATTAGGGTTTTTGGTTGATTAAGTGTGTCATCTACTTGAACCCTTCAAGGGCACATTGGTAATGTACACCCTCAATCACCACATGGTTCAATCTATTAGTTACTTAGCCCCTTAATATCTTAGGGTACCATTAGAGTTTAGATTAAACCATCATTGGACCAATTACACCTTCAAACGATTAAGCAAAAATAGCCCTAAAAGTCTCCAAACGGTTTCACCGCTCAACCTCCAAACGGTCTTGAGACCGTTTGGGGGCGTTGACCGTTTGAGCACTTTGACCTTCAAGACCACATGGTCACCAAGACCGCATGGTAACCAAGACCGCATGGGTGCATTGACCGTTTGAGAGAGTTGACCTCCAAACCGTTTGAAATGAATCGACCTTGAAACTTCATGAGATGAAACGATCTTGAGATCGATTGGACCAAACGACCTTGAGATCGATTGAGACCAAACGGTCTTGAGACCGTTTCTCCCCAAATGCTCTTGAAATCGTTTGGCCTCAAACGGTCTTGAGACCGTTTGGATCCAAACGGTCTTGAGACCGTTTGGTCCAAATGGGCTCAAAACCGCATGGACCTCAAAGGTGTACCAAAGGCTATAATCGATTGGGATTTTCTATGTTGAAGCCTTCAATTGGATATAACCTTGTTAACCACTTATAAATTGAGTCAATTAGGGTTAGCCTTAATCAATTTGGACACCAAATTGACCCTCAATTGAAATCTAATTAGGGTTGAATCCAACTCATTTAGGGTTTGCAATCGGTTAACCATCAATGCTCATCAACATGAATCTAATTGAGATTGAACCCATCAATTGACATCCAATTGGGCCCAAACTTGGATCAAACAGTCTTGAGATCGTTTGGACACCCTCCAAACGGTCTTGAGACCGTTTGCCCAAGGTTCATCAAAATCTAAGTCGATTTGATAAGGGTTGAACCCTAATTAGGTCTAAAATCAGCACTTTTATTCAATTCATCAACCTATTGTGATTGGACCCTCAAATCATCAAATTTCCTTAACCCTAGACCTCCAAACGGTCTTGGGTTGTCACCAAACGGTCTTGAGACCGTTTGAGTGAACCACCAAATGGTCTTGAGACAATTTGGGCCCTTCAATCCAAAGTTCACCAAAATCTATCCTTGAAATCAGCAATTCAACCCGATTAGGGTTTAGGGGGTTGAAGTGCCTTCAACTTGTGATTGGTTTGGAATTAGGTTATGATTCTTTGTAGATATTAAATTCAACATGTTTACAACAGACCTATAAATGGTCTTCCCTTGGTCAACCCTATCAAACAGTCTTGGAGACCGTTTGAATCTAAACGGTCTTGCAAGACCGCATGAGATCAAACGGTTTGAGACCGTTTGATTTCAAACGGTTTGCAAATCGTTTAGACCAAATGGTCCAAGGTCATTTGATAAAGTTTCCTAGGAATTCACGCCCATCATCTTCAACCTCTGTTCAGGTCAGTTACTCCACGGATTGCTTGCAAAAGTGCAAGGAAGAATGGGGAAGAAGAAGAACTAAGTACTAGTTTGCAAGAACATAAATGTGCATAATAAAGCAAGAAGTTTAGAGTTATAAAACCCACCTTAAACGTTGTTCCTAGAGCTCCAAGCTTCCAAGCTTCAAGCCTTTAATGGCGTCTTGAGCTCCATAGGTCGGCCAAAGAAGTTTCTCTAAGAAAAAGTTGGGGAAGGTCGGCTAGAACAAGAAACCTAAGTGAGATAACCATAAAACCAACCTTATACAAGGAATTCCTCCATGAATCCGAGCTAGAAGATGGTCTCTTCTCACCTTATAATAGGTTGGTCGTCTTCTTGAGCTCCAGAGCTCTGTCTTAGTCGGTTGACCAAGATGAGAAGTGAAGAAGAGAAGGAAATACGTTTACTTGGTTTGCAAAGAAAGAAGCTTATATAGCTTGGGTTAGTTTTCAACATAAGGACCTCTAGTTTATGGGTTTCTCATCTGGGTCCCTCCTTCAATTCTAAGGCATGTTCAATCTATCATAACTTTAAGCAAAGCCCATTAAAACTCAAGAGATAAGGGTAAAGAAAGCCAACATGCAAACTAAGGTACATATATAAAAGGTCTCTTTACTCATACTAGGTGATTCTACTACAAAAGTTATTCTTCTTATCTGATTATCTAATTGAAGTGCCCCTTTCATCATTTCTTCTCTAAATGATGTAAAGAGTCATAAAAGATACTCTAAAAGGTGTATTTTACAAGTTGCACCCCACATTTTGGGTAAATTGCACTTTACTCCAAAATTAGGGTTTTTAAGCACCAAGATTGCTCCACAAGTTGTATCTTAATGCCCAAGCTTGGGAAATTCATCATACTTCATCATATCCATTCATATGATGTCTCATCATCATAGGAACATCTTAACATGTGTAATTTTCAAGTTAACCCCTTTAATTGGGTAATTTGCACATAGGTCCATGTATTACAAAACAATACTACAACTTTGTTTAAAAAGGACAAAATTGAAAGTGTATGTTCCTCAGGAGTTTAATTACATGCCAAAAGATAATCACAAGTATTTAATTACATATTTAGGCAAAACATCTAGGGTTAGTTTATAACCCAGGTCATGGATGTTACAAATTATCCACCCCTTACAAGGATTTCATCCCCGAAATCGATAAAACATATTAGGAGAAAAGAGCAGGGTATTTCCTTCTCATCTCTTCCTCTAGTTCCCAAGTGGCTTCTTCAACACCACGATGATTCCAGAGGACTTTCACAAGACTTATGTCTTTCTTCTTTAGCTTTTTAATTCTGTTATCAAGGATTGACACTGGTCCTTTCTCATAAGTTATATCATCATTCAATTCTACCTCCATATGTTGTAGAACTGACTCAGTATCAGGGTGACATTTCCTCAGCATAGAAATGTGAAACACAGGGTGTAACTTCTGCAACTCTTGAGGTAACTCTAGTCTATAGTCTACCTTTCCAACCCGTTCAATGATTGGATAAGGCCCCATAAATCTAGGAGCTAACTTCCCTTTCCTTCCAAAATGAAGGACTCCTTTCCAAGGTGAAACCTTGAGGTACACTCTGTCTCCAACCTAGAACTCTAAGGGCCTACGACGTCTGTCAGCATAAGACTTCTGCCTATCCTGTGAAGTCTTAATCTGTTGCTGTATAACTTTGATCTTCTCTGTAGTCTGCTGCACAAGATCAGGACCTAACAACTGATGTTCACCAGTCTCATACCAACATAAGGGTGATCTACAACGTCTACCATACAAAGCTTCATAAGGTGCCATATCAATGCTATGTTGATAGCTATTGTTATAGGAAAACTCTATCAAGCTTAGGTGTAGATCCCAACTCCCAGTAAACTGGAGAACACATGCTCTCAACAAGTCTTCCAAGGTCTATATAGTCCTTTCTGACTGTCCATCAGTCTGTGGATGAAAGGTTGTACTAAACCTTTACTTGGTGCCTAAGGCTCTGTGTAACTGTTCCAAAAAATGACTTGTAAACTGGGGACCTCTATCAGAAACTATAGTGACAGGAACTCCGTGCAATTGCACTATCTCTTGAACATACAGCTGTGATAACCTTTCAGCAGAATAGGTTGTTTTGACAGATAAGAAATGTGTTGTCTTTGTCAACCTATCAACTATTACCCAGATGGAATCATGTCCTTTGCTTGTCTTGGGTAGGCCAACAACAAAGTCCATGGTCACATGGTCCCACTTCCACTGTGGTATGGGTAAAGGTTGCATTGTCCCTACAGGCTTTTGGTGTTCAACTTTAACTTGCTGACACACAGGACACCTCAGAACAAACTCTACAACATCCTTCTTCATCCCAGGCCACCAATACATATCTTTCAAGTTTCAATACATCTTGGTGCTCCCTGGATGCATGGCATACATCGAAGAATGAGCTTCTTCTAGGACTAACTTCCTCAAGTTATCCACATCCGGTACTATCATCCTCCCATGATAACATGCCACCTGATCATCTGAATCATGGAAACCATCTCGCTTCTCATCACCATACTCAGACCTAATCTGCTGAACTGCAGCATCAACTTGTTGTGCCTCCTTTATCTGCTCTCTTAGGGTAGGTTTGATGTGCATCTCAGCTAACGAACCGGCTAACAATGACACCTTCAACTGCACATTGTCTTGCCTTAAAGAGATAAGCATATCTCTCCTAGAGCATACTAAGGAACTTAGTTGTGCTCTATCCATGGTTGATGTTGCTGATTTACTACTCAAGGCATCTGCAACCACATTGGCCTTGCCTGGATGGTAATCAATTGTACAATCGTAGTCCTTGATTAACTCCATCCAACGACGTTGCCTCATGTTAAGTTCATGCTGAGAGAAGATGTACTTAAGGTTCTTATGATCAGTGAAAATCTAGAATGTCTCTCCGTAGAGATAATGTCTCCAGATCTTCAAGGCATGAACCACAACAGCCAACTCCAAATCGTGTGTCGGATAATTCTCCTGGTGTTTCTTAAGCTGTCGGGAAGCAAAAGAAATCACTTGCTTATCCTGCATCAACACGCATCCGAGTCCATTCTTTGATGCATCACAGAAGACTACATATCCTTTACCTTGCTCAGGTAGCACAAGCACATGTGCACTTGTCAACCTTTCCTTCAACAGCTGAAAAGATTGCTGGCACTTATCATTCAAGGCAAAAGGAACGTCTTTTCGGGTTAACTTAGTCAAGGGTATGGCTATAGAACTAAAGTTCTTAATAAACCTTTGGTAGTAGCCATCTAACCCTAAGAAACTACGAATCTGCGTTGGTGTCTTCGGTTGTTCCCACTGTAGAACAGATTCTACCTTTTTAGGGTCAACACGAATACTCGAGGAAGATACCACGTGTCCAAGAAAAGATACTTCCGGCAACCAGAACTCACACTTGCTAAACTTAGCGTACAGCTTATGTTCTCTTAGCAAAGTCAGAGCCTGATGAAGATGTTGTTCATGCTGCTGAGCATCTCTACTATAGATCAGAATGTCATCTATGAAGACAACAACACACTGATCGAGGAAAGGTCGAAAGATTCTATTCATGAGTTCCATAAATGCAGCTGGTGCATTAGTTAGTCCAAACAACATAACTGTGAACTCATAGTGACCATACCTAGTCCTAAAGGCAGACTTGGATATGTCACTGTCCTTAATACGAAGTTGATGATATCCTGACCTCAAGTCTATCTTCGAGAAGACGGTTGCACCATACAACTGGTCAAAAAGATCATCAATCCTCGGCAGAGGGTACTTGTTCTTTATTGTTACTTTATTGAGTTGTCTATAATCAATGCACAACCGCATTGACCCGTCTTTATTTTTAACAAACACAACCGGAGCACCCCAGGGTGAAGTACTTGGTCGGATGAAACCCTTCTCAAGTAACTCCTGAAGTTGTTTCTTGAGTTCTGCCATCTCGGCGGTTGCCATCCTATACGGTGTTTGAGCTATAGGTTGTGTATCTGGGACCAAATTGATTTCAAAATCAATTTCCCGAGGCGGTAGTATACCTGGAAGTTCTTCAGGAAACACGTCTTCAAATTCCCTGAATACAGGAACTTCATTAGGGTTAGGACTTTCCATGATAGTATCTACTACATGGGCCAAGAATGCATAACATCCTTGCCTCATCAGCTTATCAGCAATCATAGCTGACACAAGACAGGTGGGTAGAATCTTTCTCTCTCCTTGAAAGATCCCTATGTTGCTATCATCAGCGAACACAGCCTGCTTGGATTCACAATCCAAGACAACCCTATACCTTTCCAAGGTATCCATCCCAAGGATTATATCAAATCCTTGCATCTCAAGTGGTATAAGATCCACTTGAATGCGATGATCAGAAAAGAAGAGGATGTAGGGAGAGCATACCTCCTGCAAAACAGCAGACCCTCTCAATGGAGTCTCAAGCAACACGCTATCTTCCCTATGACTGGCTGTCATATTACAGTTGTGAATCACTCTTCGAGTGAGAAAGGAGTGCGTAGCACCCGGGTCAATAAAAACAGATACCACACAGGATGTAGACATATCATAATATAGCAATTCCATCTGACCTGCCACAACCCATGGATTGATCACTGCATCAGGTGGATTCATTACATAGAACCTTGTTGTCGCCTGAGGTTGAGTTGGTGCTGACGATCCAGCTTGAGATGCTTGTCCACGTCCTCTAGATGCTCCTTGAGACTTCTTTCTCTGGGATCCCTGTTGATTCTGTCAGGCCTAGACCTGCAGTCCTTCATCAGATGTCCCACCTTCCCACAGTTGTAGCAGCTTCTTTCCAGTTGTTGTGTCACACTGACAGGCCTAGACCTGCAGTCCTTCATCAGATGTCCCACCTTCCCACAGTTGTAGCAGCTTCTTTCCAGTTGTTGTGGTCTTAGTGGTCCTGTGACTAACATTGATGATGAACTGCGAGTCTCTTGTAGTGGTAGGCTTCGTCCTCTACCTCTACTTGGTATCCACTGTGTCTGAGTACTAGATCTGGGTGGTGGAGGTGTAGGTGCAGAGAATCTAGGCTTCTTAAAGTCTCTAGATGAAGAACCCTAGAACTGCAGATATCTCTTATGGGTTTGCCTCTTCTCGGATACAGATCTCTCTATCCTTCGGACTGACTCAACAAAGGTAGCGAACCTCTCCCGATTTTCTAGGGCAGACACGGGAGTAGTCAAATCGGCGTTCAAACCCTTCTCGAACCTTCTAATCCTTTCTTCTTCTGTGGCAGCCATGTGCAGACAGAACCACAGCAACTCCATGAACTTAGCTTCATACTCGCTAATGTTCATCATACCTTGCCTCAATCTCTCGAACTGGGAGATCTTCTCGTCCAGGAATGTCTTTGGAAAGTATCTGTTGACCAGTTCCCGACGAAAATCTTCCCACGAGATCTCTATTCCAGGCCTTTTCTGCTCTTCCATGGTCCACTAGTGACCAACACTTCCTTTGAGAAGATAGACAGCATGTCTAACCTTCTCAGCTTCAGGGATGATAAGGATTTTGAAAGCTTTCTCCAACTCAGTTAACCACAGATCGGCATCTGCGGGGTCAGCTGTCCCAAAGTATTTGGTAGCTCCGACATGACGAATTCGCTCGAACGTCTTACCGATACCTTGTCCCTCAGGCTGGACAGGTGTCCTAGGTGCAGGCATGGGCATCCTGTCAGTGATGTGTGTCATGGCAGTCATAAATTTCCTGAACATAGTTTGAACAGCTGGGTTACCCATGTCAGCTAGGTCAAACTGAGGTGGCTCCCTGGGTGGCTCAGGTACGGGCTGCTCTATTTCTGGGTTCCTTGCACCTTCCCAAGGTGCAGCGACGCTACTTTCTGCCACGTACTCCTCATGTGGCTCAGACATCCTTATATATCTTCTTCTCCTGAGGAGCAGAAGATTCTATTAAATAGGAAGGAAACACTAAGGATAGACTCGACATCCTAAGTCCTATGTCTCTGTAGACTCAGCGAACCTAGAGCTCTGATACCACTAAATTGTGGGCTCCGATCTCCAAAACACGACATAAACTCAGCGGAAGCATTCGATTAGCAACGGAATACAAATATCACAGGAAATTAAAACTTTTTGAGACAAGATTTTGAAATCATAAAACTTCTTTTATAGAAACAAGATAAACAGTTTACATATCTGTTAAATCACTTCTTGAGTGATTATACACAACCAGATACAAAATCTTAAGATTCAAAACCAAAAATCTCAGACCACTAACTCCAAGGACCTGAGAGTATAGAGACGGCATAGGACTATCTAACTACAAGACTCAGCAGTCAGTATCTCCACCTGAGATTCACTGCTGCTCCTGGTGCTGCTGCTGCTGGTACTGATCACCTGCAGACTGGTTCCTTCGTCCTCGACGACCACCTAAAAAGTTGAAATCTACGGAGTGAGACAATTTTAAATAATTGTCCCAGCGAGAGTTATAAATCTCCGCCATAAGCTTTATTATAGCAATCAAAGAACAATCATGAGCAATAAAATCTGTTAAGGTAATCAACAGCAGATTGACATTAAGTGGAACAACAACATTTAAGAATATGAAGAACATACGTACTAAGCAGTGTAATCATCAATCATTGTATCTCGTAGATCAACCTAAGCAGATATACTATGCGATTGATTAGGTTTTACAAACATTATTATGCCCTGCGGAGATGAGGTATACTGCTCATACTCCAACCGATCACTATTAAGTCACATCGGTATCATACCTAGGTCATCAAAAGAGCTGGATTCTTATGACCTCATCTTCCTCAGTCAGAGTGAGGAAAAACATGCAGGACGTCTAGTGTCTCTGCTTACTATAGCTCACCAGGGTATTCTGGTACTTCACTATTAGAGTCACAGTGGCATTCTGTACTCTCTTCGCCATCGAAAGATTTCTTATTTATCTCTCATCGATACGGTATAAAGGATTTCCTTGGGAGAATAGTGTTACATCACCCCGGTATAAACATATAGTGAAGGGTTGATAGATTAAGATACATCTACATCAATTCCTACACTAGGATGTAAGGATATACACATCCATATTCCCCCACATACTCAAAAGTATGTGATCCAGGAGTTCCCTTAGGAAAACCTGTTTCACCATCATTTAACTTCTGACAAAGATGGATCTATGATCAGGGCTCTATATGGTATGATTATACTTTATTAGGTAGGTATATTTCAGTATTCTTTTAACATCATTCATGTTCTCAAACATTAATCATTAGCACAGTAGCTATGAAAGTAGAATACTAAATGTAACAAGTCTAACTCACATCAATTGTCATTTCTTAATCATTTCATCACAAGTCATCTAATTAGTATGACCTTGATAATACACTTGGCTCTTATAGCCAATCATCTCATGTGATGCCACTTACTGGGCAACACGATATTTCACTATTCATAAAGCTAATAGCATGCTTTCAATGAATATGGTATCATAATCCTTACCTGGATATGATCATCCTCATATAAGAACCTGCATGGTTAATTTAACTAATAATAGTAAACAATTCATTTCAAGAGTTGTACCTTCATATTCTTACAAGAGCTAGGTTCCCTGATTTACAACAATTAGGGTTATCCAATCCCTTCCATTATGATTAGAAATAGTGGTTCCTCCTTTCATACTTAACTCATGAAGATTCATGCTTAAAAGCATAACCTGGAATTAGGGTTTATTGTACATTTCATCCTATTACCCTAGAATTAGGGTTTACTATTCACTTTATAGTGAATTGAACTCATAGCATCATAATGTATGAGAAACATCATCATTGATGCCTTCAAATTAGGTTAAGATTCATCAATTATCATAATTAGGGTTTACATGATCTCACATAGGTGGATCATACCCTAGTTATGCACATTCATATGCATTGAAGGTATTTTACTTGAGTTTGAACCATAAATGGTACCTTTTCTCTCTTATTACTAAGAGATGGTGATTACATCACCCTAAATTAGGTTAGGACAAGTCCTCATTGATTAACATAAGCTAAGTCACCACTATCATATCATTAGGGTTTTTGGTTGATTAAGTGTGTCATCTACTTGAACCCTTCTAGGGCACATTGGTAATGTACACCCTCAATCACCACATGGTTCAATCTATTAGTTACTTAGCCCCTTAATATCTTAGGGTACCATTAGAGTTTAGATTAAACCATCATTGCACCAATTACACCTTCAAACGATTAAGCAAAAACAGCCCTAAAAGTCTCCAAACGGTTTCACCCCTCAACCTCCAAACGGTCTTGAGACCATTTGGGGGCGTTGACCATTTGAGCACTTTGACTTCAAGACCACATGGTCACCAAGACCGCATGGGTGCGTTGACCGTTTGAGAGAGTTGACCTCCAAACCGTTTGAAATGAATCAACCTTGAAACCGCATGAGATGAAACGATCTTGAGATCGATTGGACCAAACGACCTTGAGATCGATTGAGCCCAAACAGTCTTGAGACCATTTGACCCCAAACGGTCTTGAGATCATTTGGCCTCAAACGGTCTTGAGACCGTTTGGTCCAAATGGGCTCAAAACCGCATGGACCTCAAAGGTGTACGAAAGGCTATAATTGATTGGGATTTTCTATGTTGAAGCCTTCAATTGGACATAACCTTGTTAACCACTTATAAATTGAGTCAATTAGGGTTATCCTTAATCAATTTGGAAACCAAATTGACCCTCAATTGAAAGCCAATTAGGGTTGAATCCAACTCATTTAGGGTTTGCAATAGGTTAACCATCAATGCTCATCAACATGAATCTAATTGAGGTTGAACCCATCAAGTGACATCCAATTGGGCCGAAACTTGGCTCAAACGGTCTTGAGATCATTTGGAAACCCTCCAAATGGTCTTGAGACCGTTTTCCCAAGGTTCATCAAAATCTAAGTCGATTTGATAAGGGTTGAACCCTAATTAGGTCTAAAATCAGCACTTTTATTCAATTCATCAACCTATTGTGATTGGACCCTCAAACCATCAAATTTCCTTAACCCTAGACCTCCAAACGGTCTTGGGTTGTCACCAAACGGTCTTGAGACCGTTTGAGTGAACCCCCAAATGGTCTTGAGACCGTTTGGGCCCTTCAACCCAAAGTTCACCAAAATCTATCCTTGAAATCAGCAATTCAACCCGATTAGGGTTTAGGGGGTTGAAGTGCCTTCAACTTGTGATTGGTTTGGAATTAGGTTATGATTCTTTGTAGATATTAAATTCAACATGTTTACAACAGACCTCTAAACGGTCTTCCCTTGGTCAACCCTATCAAACGGTCTTTGAGACCGTTTGAATCTAAACGGTCTTGCAAGACCGCATGAGATCAAACGGTTTGAGACTGTTTGATTTCAAACGATTTGCAAACCGTTTAGACCAAATGGTCCAAGGTCATTTGATAAAGTTGCCTAGGAATTCACGCCCATCATCTTCAACCTCTGTTCAGGTCGGTTACTCCACGGATTGCTTGCAAAAGTGCAAGGAAGAATGGGGAAGAAGAAGAACTAAGTACTAGTTTGCAAGAACATAAATGTGCATAATAAAGCAAGAAGTTTAGAGTTATAAAACCCACCTTAAACGTTGTTCCTAGAGCTCCAAGCTTCCAAGATTCAAGCCTTTAATGGTGTCTTGAGCTCCACAGGTTGGCCAAAGAAGTTTCTCCAAGAAAAGGTTGGGGAAGGTCGGCTAGAACAAGAAACCTAAGTGAGATAACCATAAAACCAACCTTATACAAGGAATTCCTCCATGAATCCGAGCTAGAAGATGGTCTCTTCTCACCTTAGAACAGGTTGGTCGTCTTCTTGAGCTCTAGAGCTCTGTCTTAGTCAGTTGAGCAAGGTGAGAAGTGAAGAAGAGAAGGGAATACGTTTACTTGGTTTGCAAAGAAAGAAGCTTATATAGCTTGGGTTAGTTTTCAACATAAGGACCTCTAGTTTATGGGTTTCTCATATAGGTCCCTCCTTCACTTCTAAGGCACGTTAAATCTATCATAACTTTAAGCAAATCCCATCAAAACTCAAGAGCTAAGGGTAAATAAAGCCAACATGCAAACTAAGGTACATATATAAAAGGTCTCTTTACTCATACTAGGTGATTCTACTACAAAAGTTATTCTTCTTATCTGATTATCTAATTGAAGTGCCCCTTTCATCATTTCTTCTCTAAATGATGTAAAGAGTCATAAAAGATACTCTAAAAGGTGTATTTTACAAGTTGCACCCCACATTTTGGGTAAATTGCACTTTACTCCAAAATTAGGGTTTTTAAGCACCAAGATTGCTCCACAAGTTGTATCTTGATGCCCAAGCTTGGGAAATTCATCATACTTCATCATATCCATTCATATGATGTCTCATCATCAGAGGAACATCTTAACATGTGTAATTTGCAAGTTAACCCCTTTAATTGGGTAATTTTCATATAGGTCCATGTATTACAAAACAATACTACAACTTTGTTCAAAAAGGACAAAATTGAAAGTGTATGTTCCTCAGGAGTTTAATTACATGCCAAAAGATAATCACAAGTATTTAATTACATATTTAGGAAAAACATCTAGGGTTAGTTTATAACCCAAGTCAGGGATGTTACAAAATGTCTGGTTATATGCCTCTCGGATATCTTGGTGAGCTTGATGGTAATAATAACCTTGCTCTATATACTGCTCTTATCGTACGTTTTATCAGTTATTTGTTGTTGTTGCTTGAACCTTTTTGAGGTTTTATAGTTCGGCGGGGAGTTATGTTTCTCGCTGGGACTGTGTGTCGCACTCCGTTGGTTTACAACCTTTTTAGGTGATCGCGCTAGACGTGGTGGTGGTCGCGAGGTTGTGGTCGAGCAGCAAGAAGAGCAGTAGAAGGCAAGAGATGGATACGCTGTTGTTTTGGTTGTTTTGTAGTAGAGTCCTAGAGTCATCCTTGTACTCTCAGGTCCTCGGAGGTGTTTTGCCGTTGTTTTACGATGTATGGCTGTTGAAGCTTTGTATATCCTACTGCTGGCCGGATGTGGCCCGTTATGTATGTATAAACAGGTGATGAACTCATGTGATGACACTACAACTAATCTTATAAGTTGTGGACACGTATCAAGACTTGTAAATGTTTATATATCCTGTCTTCTTGCAGGATGAGGATCTAAATGTAATAGTTTCTTGGTTTATTTGCTTTTCGAAATCAGTTTTAATTACCCCGTGTTTTTGGTAATAGGTGGTTTATGGTGTTTCCGCACGTTTTCGTGTGACACCTCGTTGTCTATGTGATAGCGGGATGTGTCGCCACAAGCTTGGTATCAGAGCCCTAGGTTCGCTGAGTCTACATGGATCTAGGACTAGGTTGTGTCTGTTCTTGTGAGTTTTCCAGTTTTTCTTACAATTATCTTCTGCCCTCAGCGGAAGAAAAAGACAAGATGTTTGGTAATCATGAAGAACATGCTACCGAGAGCAGCGATGCTGCATCAGTTGATGGAGTAGGAGGGCAGACACATGGAGATCGGGTGCCTGAGGTTCCCCAACTTGATCCAGCCATTCTCGAAAACCCTATCTACCAGCAGCTTATGGGGCAGATGATGGCTATGATGAATCTCATGGTAGTGAGATTGCCAGTGCCTCCGCTGAGAGCACAGGCTCCCTATGGTAAAACATCGGGTATTCAGAAGACCTTTGAGCGGCTTCGCCGAGTCGGAGCTTCAGACTATGCTGGGACGGCTGATCCAGAAGATGTAGACCTATGGCTGACAGGTCTTGAGAAGGCCTTCCGGATCCTCGACATCCCCAAAGCACACAAAGTCAAGCACGCTGTCTACCTTCTGAAGGGTAGTGCTGGCCACTGGTGGGCCATCGAGGAGGAGAAGTGATCCGGTGAGATGATCAGTTGGGAGGTTTTCTGGCAAGAGTTCGTCAGCAGATACTTTCCAAAAACATATATGGATGAGAAGATCAACCAGTTTGAGCACCTGCGCCAAGGAACGATGAACATCACCGAGTATGAAGCTAAGTTCATGGACCTGTTAAGGTTTTGTCCACACATGGCAGCGACAGATGATGAGCAGATCATACGTTTTGAGAAAGGCCTGAGTGCTGAGCTGACAACACCGACTGTTGTGTTGGAAAATTGAGAGTGTCCGAAGGATTGAATGGTCAGTCAGGGAAAAGAGAGAGTCCATGTCTAAGAAGAGGCATGCTCAGTTCCAGAGATAGGGGTTCGATGGCTTCAAGAAGTCAAGGTTTTCAGCACCTTCTGGGATAAGAGGTTCTAGTGCACCATCACAGTGGTCTCCGAGTAAGGGAAGAGGATATGGTTCTTCACCGTCAAAGGCACATAGTACAGCTTCAGTGGCAGTGACAGGGCCATCTAGGCCATAACAGTGAGACCAGTCATGCCATCTTTGTGGTCAGATCGGGCATTGGAAGTCAAACTGCCCAAGGAAAGATGTTGAAGTAACACAGCAACTGAGGTAGAATCAGTAAGGGTCGGACAGACAGCAAACCAGTAGTAGCATAGGGCGAGGATGCGGTCAAGCATCACAAGCATGATCATCTGCTCAAGGAAGTAGAGGACGTGGACAGCAAGCAACGACTCGATTCTACGCTATGAGTCAGCCAGAGGCAATAGTCAACCCGTGAGTGGTGGTAGGTCAGATGGAGTTATTTCATTCTGATTTGTCTTCTTCTTGCTTTATATCTATCCTAGTTGACCCGGGTGCTATGCATTCTTTTATCGCCCATAGTATGCTTGAAAATAGTCTTTTACCTGTTAGTTGTAAGAAAGATAGCTTGTTGTTAGAAACCCCTCTTGATGGTTCCTCGATGCTTCGAGAAGAGTGTCCATCCTTTGTTCTATCTTTTTCGAGACACAAGATACAAGTGGACCTTATGCCACTTGATATGCATGGATTCGATGTGATCCTTGGGATGGATACCTTAGAGAAGTATAAGGTTGTGTTAGACTATGGTTCCAAATAGGCGGTGTTTGATGACAACAGAGAGAAGTGGATCTTCCAAGGAGATAGGAAGATTCTCCCGACGTGTCTAGTGTCAGCAATGGTGGCAGAAAAGTTGTTATGACAAGGATGTAAGGTGTTCTTAGCTCATGTTGTGGATACTAAGGCAAAGGGTCCTAGCCTTGGGGAGGTGACAGTTGTCTGAGAGTTTGCAGATGTGTTTCCTAATGAGTTCCCCAGTGTTCCCCCATCTCAAGAGATTGATTTCGAGATCAATATGGTACCAGGAACACAACCAGTTGCATAGACACCGTATAGGATGGCTCCAGCAGAGATGGCAGAGTTGAAGAAGCAATTCTAGGAGTTGTTGGAGAAAGGTTTCATCCGACCGAGCACGTCGCCTTGGGGTGCTCCAGTGTTATTCATTAAGAAGAAGGATGGATTGATGTGTCTATGTATAGATTACCGATAGTTGAACAAAGTTACGATCAAGAATAAGTACTCGTTACCGAGGATAGATGATATGTTCGATCAGTTGCATGGTGCTACAGTGTTTTCAAAGATTGATCTACGGTACAGATATCATCAGTTGAGGATTAAGGTGGATGACATACCAAAGTCAGCTTTTAGGACGAGGTATGGTCACTTTGAGTTTGTGGTTATGCCATTTGTGCTAACCAATGCACCTGCTGCTTTCATGGATTTGATGAACAGGGTGTTTCGTTTGTTTCTAGATTAGTTTGTTGTAGTCTTTATAGATGACATCTTGATCTACAGTTTGGACAGTCAAAAGCATGAACAACATCTTCGACAAGCGTTGACTCTCCTTTGCCAACACCGATTGTATGCCAAGTTTAGTAAGTGTGAGTTTTGGTTAAAAGAAGTAACTTTATTGGGTCATGTGATATCTGCAGAAGGAGTCAAAGTGGACCCCAGGAAGGTGGAGTCAGTTGTAGAATGGGAGCATCCGAAGACGCCGACTAAAGTTCGCAGTTTCTTGGGATTAGCAGGATACTACCGTAGATTTATAAAGGACTTCAGTGTGATCGCATTGCTGATGATAAAGTTGACTAGGAAGGATGTACCTTTTATCTGGGATGATCGTTGCCAACAAGCTTTCTGAAGTTTGAAGGAGAAGTTGACTAGTGATCTAGTGTTAGTACTGCCAGAACCTGGGAAGGGCTATGTTGTTTTCTGCGATGCTTCCAAGAAAGGCTTAGGTTGTGTGCTGATGCAGGAAGATCATGTGGTTTCTTTTGCTTTGCGACAGCTTAAGAAACATGAGGAGAACTATCTGACTCATGATTTGGAGTTGGCAGTAGTGGTTCATGTGTTAAAGATTTGGAGACACTATCTTTATGGGTAAGTGTGTCAAATCTTTACAGATCATAAGAATTTGAAGTACATCTTCTCACAGAATGAGCTAAACATGATACAACGTCATTGGATGGAGCTAATCAATGATTATGATTGCACCATTGAGTATCATCCTGGTAAGGCAAATGTGGTAGCTGATGCGCTTAGAAAAGTCTTCTTCTCTCTCCACAAAGAAGGCACAATTGAGTTCCTTAGTATGTCATAGGCGAGATATGTTTGTCTCCTTGCGGTAGATGAATGTACAGTTGGAAGTTTCCTTGTGGGCAGGACTGTTGGAATAGATGCAAGTCAAGCCTACGCTGAGACAGCCGATCAAAGACGCATAATAGGCAGATGATGTAGTGAAGTTGATCAGGTTAGAGATTGGCAGCGACAAACGTGATGGGTTCCATGAGTCCAAAGATGGACTAGTTTGCTATCATGGTAGGATGGTGGTCCCCGATGTTGATAATCTAAGGAAGTTAATGCTCGAGGAAGCACACACATCAATGTATGATATGCATCCAGGAGTCACCAAGATGTATCACAATCTGAAGGACCTATATTAGTGGCCTAGCTTGAAGAGAGATGTAGCTGAGTTTGTGGCTAGGTGTGCGGTATGCCAGTAAGTCAAGACTGAGCATCCGAAGCTGGCAGGTACGTTGCAACCCCTGCCAATACCGTAATGGAAATGGGATCATATAACCATGGATTTCATGGTTGGTATGCCAAGGACAACTAAGAATCATGATTCCATTTGGGTGATAGTGGACAGATTGACGAAGTCTGCCCATTTCATACCAGTGAAGACAACGAATACAGCTGAGAAGCTTGCTCAGGTATATGTAGATGAGATAGTACGTTTGCACGGTGTACCAGCAATGATAGTTTTCGACAGAAGTCCTCAGTTCACGAGTAATTTCTGGGAATAGTTGCACAAAGCTTTGGGAACGCAGTTAAGGTTCAACACCGCTTTCCACCCGTAGACAGATGGATAGTCTGAAAGGACCATTCAGACTTTGGAGGATCTTCTCTGAGCTTGTGTTTTGTAGTTCCTAGGTAGTTGGGATATACATCTCAGTTTGATAGAGTTCGCCTACAACAATAGTTACCAGCGGAGCATTGACATTGCTCCTTATGAGGCCTTATATGGTAGGAAGTGCAGATCTCCTTTATGTTGGTATGAGTCTGGCGAGTATCAGCTTTTGGGTCCTGAGTTATTACACCAGACAACAGAAAAGATCAAAGTGATACAGCAATAGTTGAAAGCAGCATAGGATAGGCAGACGTCTTATGCAGATAATCGCCGATGACTTTTAGAGTTCCAAGTGGGAGATAAAGTGTATCTCAAGGTCTCACCTTGGAAAGGCGTGCTAAGGTTTGGCCGAAAAGGTAAGCTAGCACCCAGGTATATGGGGCCATACCCGGTCATAGCGTGTGTGGGAAAGGTAGCTTACAAGCTAGAGTTGCCGCCAGAGCTGCACATGTTACATACATTATTCCATGTCAGAATGTTGAAGAAAAGTCATCCAGATACAGGGACAGTGATACAACCAGTTGAGGTTGAGCTTGATGAAGATGTGACCTATGAGGAAGGTCATGTGATGATCCTTGACAAAAGAGTGAAGAAGCTGAAAAGGAAGGACCTGGTTCTGGTGAAGGTTCTTTGGCATCATTGTGGTGTTGAGGAAGCCACGTGGGAGCTTGAGGAAGAGATGAAGAGGAAGTATCCCTCACTTTTCTCTTTGGATTTCGAGGACAAAATCCCTTTGTAGAGGTTTATGGCTTGTAAGGACCCTGACCTCCATTTTGGGCTTATCCTGTTTGCTTTGCCTAACCCTAGTGTTTAGTTGCTTTCTAATCACCTTTAGTGGTGATTAGGGTTTGTTTGTGCTTGTTGAGTTTTGGAGGTGCTACTTGCAATTAACCCAAGTCTAGGGTTGATGAGCAAGTTTGTCACCTTGAGAGGTGTTCCTCTCTCTCCTTGCTTCCTCTAGTGTTGAGAGGAAGGGTTGGGCTCGTTGCTTGAGCTGCTTTGGGCTTGGATGAGCCTTGTTGGGCCCTATTATGCCTTGCTTGAGCCTTGCTTAACCTTGTTGGACCTTGTGTCAGCCATAGGTGTTTTGCCCATGGTTGTGTCATCCATGGGTATGTCGCCCATGGGGTTGTATCATCCATGGACCACCTTTGACTCCTAGCCTCGTTTGTGTCACCACTCTAGTGGATGCTTAGTGCATGGTGCTTGCATGTGGCAATTGCCTTGGACATGTGTATGGGGCAAGATGAGAGGGTGGTGTTGCCCATGGACAAGTGCACCTAGGTGGGTGATACATTGCCTTGCTTTACCTTGGTTTCTCCTCCATCCTCTTCTATATATGTATCTCCTTTCTATAGCTAAGGATCCCTTTAGTTTCCCCTCTCCCTTGGTGCATGACACCTCTCCTTTGCAAGCTTAGTGGCCGATCCTCCTCCTCCTCCTTGGAGTCTTCTTCTTCCTCTAGTGGTGGTCGAACCCTAGAGTGCCTTGTTCTTCTTCTTGTGGTGGTGCTTGAGCTTGGTGCTAGGAGCTTGGAGCTTGCTTAAGGCGGGTTACATAACTCCTAACCCTAACCATACTACCTTCTCCTCTATTGTATGTTTTCATATGATCATAATCGGCCATGTATGTTGCTAGATATGTTTCTTGCTTAGTTGCACCTTTAGTCTTGTGGTTATAGTGATCTTGTTGTTATGGTTGAGGTTTTGTACCTTTGTACCTAGTTGGCCGAACCATGGTTTAGAGTTTCCTTATTGAGAAATACCCCTTTTGTCTCCTTGTTTATCATAAGTGAGTTTGAGCTCTAGTGATGTTGACAATACCCCTCTCTCATTTAAGTTGAGAGGTGAGTCTACATCCTAGTTGCTTGGGTAACACCCTCCCCTCACCATGGATTTGAGAGGTGAGATTTTGTATGGATGATGACCTATGTTGGGGTGGATCCTTGTGGTTGCCTGAGTTGTGATGGAGGTTGTGCAAAACCCCTCTCTCTTGGTTGTTGAGAGGTGAGCCAACCTTCTTCATCAATTAGGGTTTGGTGTCCTTGAGCTTGAGGTTGAAGATGACCTTGGAGTTGTGCTGCCCGTTTGTTTAGTCTTGAGTTGTACCCTTGGCCGTTGTGCCTAGATGGAGTTTGGTTGGTGGCTGATACCCTTGTGTGTTGGGCGTTATGCTTTGCTGGGAGCCCTGTACGATACACTTAGCTAAGGTAGTTGGCTTGGTGCTCGATGTACCTTGGATGATATAGAGCTCAGTGAGCTATCTTTGTGTTGGGCGTCATGGTTGGTGGTGGTGATGCCCGATATGGTGACATATAGAAACCCTAGATGGGCGATAGGGCTTAGTCGACATGGATAGATAGTTGTTTCATGCTTAGCCTCTTGCACGATACACTCTCTTAACCTAGATGCACGTTATGCCTTGTGTGTCAGAGTTGTACGATATGTCTTGATCTCTAGTTGCACGACACCCTTGGGTGGTGGTCGATACCTTCTTGGGTTTACCAATATGTGTTTATACATATGGTTAAGCTGGTATGCTTCTGGTAAGGGATGCTACCCTACCCATTACAAGCTGTGGTGAGGGACATGCCACCCGCCACCCCTTTTGGTGAGGGCTGTGGAAGTTTTAGTAAGGGTTCTGATAACCCGGGTTGTATATAGATGATGGTTCCATGTTAATAATGATATTACATGTGTTTATGATCACCATGAATCCTGTATATATGATGATGAGTAAATGATAAGCTTGGAAGCATATGAGTTGCTTCACATGTTGATGTGACCCATGTCTATGGTCACAGGTATGACGCGTGAATGATAAAGTGTATAATCATCAATGTTGCCCTATACTTGATAGCACGATTGTTCTGTTAATCCTTGATGGCTTCAGTTATCTCTATGAATGTGTATACTAAACATGCAGGTATTTCATGCAGATTCATAGCCAGGTAAGGACTATGAGGTATATATGTTTGAATAAATCACTCTTATGATGTGATAGGTCTGAGGATCTGATAAAGGCTATGTACCCAATTGAGGTGTTATCCTCTGATGATGAGATTTGGGATTGTTATTGTGGCATACAACTCATAAAAACATAATTAACTAATGCAGAAGCATTCTCTAAGCAGCGGATTACCGAAAATTCAGTAAAAATTAAAACCTTTTTATCAAGGGGTCCATTAAATGAAAACTTTCTCACATTGAACAAAAGTAACACATTTACATTCTATTTTTCAAAAGTACATATCTTGTATCATCTCTTTCTGTGAATTATAAGCATCAGTTGCCCTGTTAAACTAAACACAGGCTATATGAAAATCTCGAGGCACTGAGTCAAAATCTTGAAAGCACTAACTACAACTCCGAGGACCTGAGAGTACAGAGACGACACATAGGACTCTATCTACATATATACAAGGCATAACAACCAATGTCTCCACCTGAGACTTCACTGTTGTCCCTATTGCTGCTATTGTTGTCCTTCTCTTACTGCAGGATTCCTGTCTCCTCATCCGCGACCACCTAAAAATATAGTTCCCACGGGGGTGAGACAATTGTAAATTGCCCCAGTGAGAGATATAACTCTCCGCCAGTAACATTATTATTGCAGCTTAAGAAGATAAATATGAACAGAGGAATCTATTTTGTTTGACAGCAGTTAATTCAATGTCTAATAGATTAGAATATTAATCTTATCTAAAACATTGCAGCTATAACTTGAAAGAGCAACATGTCACTTATCCATTAAGGAATATGAATAGCATGTATAACATTAATTCACTATAGAATCATTACCACGACATTAACTCTCTTCAGGCTTAGATCATATATCTAATGCCTGGTATTGTCATTGTGGAGTCATGGCCTGTAGCCATACTCTTTTCACAAAGTATTGGGATCTTAATCCCTCAACTCACCAAGTACAATTCCAATTCTTAACAAGATCATCATCATGATTGTAGCATTTGGGTATTTGAACCCATAACTCAGCATAGGATACTTATTACCACTTATTAGGTAACTTAATACCTTTAGATCAATTGACCAAGGACATCATAATTCTTGCTACACAATGTATTGTACATAGTACACAAATCTTAATGATTCATACTACACAAAGCATATGAAGGCTTATAAAGCCTATAAACATTCTTAATAAACAAAGCATCATTGCCCATACCTGGCTATGATCTTCATTTCATCATTCCTGCATGATTAGTATTCATGATAACAATTATAATGCTTTCATATTAGTATCATACAACACTAAGTAATACCACTATTCCCTCTTTTGGGTTCATGGTATCTCTTTTATATCAGCACCCTTCATTAGGGTTTTCCATAAATAATCACTTGGGTTCTTAAGATCATATTATTAATGATCAGTCTTATTTCATTGCTTCTCACAGCTAGAAGCCACTACTGACATCATAAGTATTCAAACATACTTATTTATTCTCATCATTCATCATTGAATGTATTATCAACACAAAGTATGAGTTTCTCTCTCATCTTTATCAGAATATGATTGTATCATAGTTTATTGATTTGAATCAACCTTTTCATAAGGCATGTTAGCCTACATTCATCAAGGTGCATTACATCTCAATGTAACAATTGACATGACACATTTTATGTGTCATCCATTCCAATTATAATGGACTTATATCATATCAAGGTATATCAGAATTGGGGTGTTGGATGTGATATCTATCATATTTTGAAGTATCACTTCCCTCAACACCTTCATCTTACTTGAGTTTATCCACTTAGCTTGTATTAGGGTATTCCCCATCCTAATACTTTATGCACTAGGTCATCACATTAATCATGCAATGTATTGGTCATGGTTCATCTATTTAGAAGATATAATCATTGCCAATGATATGGACTCACCCTTGAGTCAGGAACTATTAATGTAAGGATATCCATAATCAACCCCTCTAGGCATTTCATTTGTCAATACATGAATCACTATTCCATTAATAATAATAGGATCTCCACAATTATAATTTGAGGTTCACTTAGCATCTTACATATATATGGATTTCACCTAGGCTCACTCTTCATTATAGCTTCACATAACACCTATCTATATCATGGTTTCACCTAGTATTATGTGAAATTAAGATTTCACAACACATCACCCAGTGATAGGACTTCATCTAGAATTAGTAGCACTACCCTATATTAGGTTTTTATGCACATTTACCCCATTTTAGGGATTAAGGTTTACTATTCACATCCAAGTAGGGTTTCTCTTACCTCATACCCAAATTTGGGTTAGGATGTACAATTCCCATTAAATTAGGGATTCTTACATTGTTACACTAAGTTAGGGTTACATCATCTCCCTAGATTATGTTTTCATTGATCTTTTCCCTTAAATTAGGGTTTCACATAACCTTGCTCTAGTTTAGGATCAAGGTACATCAACCATTTCAATGAGGATTTCATGATCTCATAATATGGATCAAATCCTGATTACATGTTTGTTCATAATGAGAGAATTAGGGCTTATGATATAAGCAATCATCTCTCTCATTCTTTCTCTCTCTCATACTCTTTAGGATGTTAGCTACTCCAAGATTGAACTAGGTCAGCCCTTCAATTAAGTACACATAGTTAGGGTTAATCTTCATAATCACCATTGATCTATATCATCAATAATCAAGTAGCTAATTGACCTTTAGTCATATTAGGTGTCCAAATGGTTTAACCAGTTTGAACTTCAAAAGGTCCTAGTCACTTAAGCCTCAAACGGTCTTGGTCACTTAGACCTCAAATGGTCTTGACCAATCAGACCTCAAGTGGTCTTGGTTGAATACTCAAAACCGTTTAGTAAAGTTGAGGTTGAAAGCATTTGCCAAAGTGAACCCTTGAGATCGTTTGCTAAATGTGCACACTTGAAACCGTTTGCTAAAGAAAAATTTTGAAATCGCATGAACTCAACCGGTTTGGGATCGTTTGGTCCCAAACGGTCTTGAGACCGTTTGGTCCAAACCTCCTCAAAACCACATGGACCAAAAATAGTCTAAACTAATCAAATTGAATTAGGGATTCCAAAGTTCATTCCTTCAACCATTGAATTCATATAACCAATCATCAATTGGACCTATCACCATACTTTAATTGAGTTAAATAGGTGATCTTTCAACTGATTTGACCCTCAATTGACCCTCAATTTGTCATCAATTAGGGTTTGAATCAATTGGATTTGGGTTTGGAATCGATGATCCTTCAACATTAATCAATGTGTAACTAGTTACTTTAAAACTATTGGACCATCATCCAAATTGGACATGACCTGACCCCAAACGGTCTTGAGGTCGTTTGGATGTCCTCCAAATGGTCTTGAGACCGTTTGCCTATGTCAACATCAAAATCCAAGTCAACCAATTAGGGTTTGGATCATTGGATTGATTATGAAATCGACAATTGATTGCAATTCAACTTGGTATCTTTGGATCTTCAAATACCAAACCATGCTCAACTCTAGACCTCCAAACGGTCTTGGGTGATTCTCAAACGGTCTTGAGACCGTTTGGGTGATTCCCAAATGGTTTCGAAACCGTTTGGGTCAATCAACCCAAAGCATCAACTTATTCAATTGCAAAATCAGCACTTAGCCGATTAGGGTTTATACCATATCTTTGAATCTTCAAATACCTAACCATGCTCAACCCTAGACCTTAAAACAGTCTTGGTTGACCTCCAAATGGTCTTGAGACCGTTTGGGTGATTCCCAAATGGTTTTGAAACCGTTTGGGTCAATCAACCCAAAACTTCAACTTAATCAATTGGAAATTCAGCACTTAGTTGATTAGGTTTTGCAATTAAGGAACAATTCACAATTGAAACCTTCCAGATCAAACCAATTGAAACCATTGGATCAAGATCCAAGTACCACAGAATATATCTTCAAATGGTCAACCATCTCAAACGGTCAATCATTCCAAACGGTTTGGAACCCAAACCACCAAACGGTTTGTAAACCGTTTGGACTCAAACATTGAAACCGTTTGCCCTATATATTTGGGGAGGTGTGTGCTTATGATGATGTCATCATCATCAAGCTCCAAACTCACGAAATATTCTATAATTTCCATGGAGATTGCATCAATCAACCAAACAAAATTTCAGAAATGTAAAAATGATCACCCAATTGATAAGGAATTGATTGCAATAATAAAATTAAGGGTTCAAGTTATAAAACCCGCCTCCAATTGAGCTCCAAAGCTCCAAGCTCACAGAAACAATGGTGGATGCAACTCCTTTCACTATTCCAAGGGTCGTCCTAAAGCTTTGAGTGAAAAGAATTGGTTAGAATTGAAGAGGGGATCGAGTTATGAAGAATTCATGCATTTATTTTCGATTTTCACCATGGATTCAAGGTGAAAGGAGGTCAAGAAGCTTACCAAAAGGTTGGGGGCCGTCCTACTGATCCTCCAAAGATCTTTGGTCGTTTTCCAAGCAAGGGAAAAGCAGTGGAAACGAAAAAGCCCTTGGTTTGGCTTGGAAAGGGTACTTTTATAAGAAATTCAAGGAGAGAGAAAATGCCTTATAAAAATTCATTTAATCCCAAAAATAGTGCCGCCTCTTCCCCCTCAACTCCTTGGATACGAGGCTATCTTGTTTGCCTCTTATTCCTCTCAATTATCCATGATTTAAAGAAAAGCAATTTAAGCACCTCAAATCATATTATACTAATATCCATAAGTGAGTGGATATTTCTTTTCCTTATAACAAGGTGAGTGAGTTATCCACTTCCCTTGGATATTTTCGTGGCCTAGAAAAGGCACAAAGGTGTTCACACTTGAGAAAATTCAAACATCTCGTTTTTGGTTGAAGGCCCTTCAATTATTATATTTATTTTTGCACTAAATTAAATTAGGGTTTCACTTAGGATTAAATCTTGATTATTTTAATATCAAGATTCTCTCTCCTCCAACTTAGTTCAAATGAAGCGCCCCTCTCATTTTATTTGCTCCACATGTTTCCAAGAAATATTAGGGACCTTATTGAAGTGGTAAATTACATATTTCACCCTAGGTTTTGGGTAAATTGCACATTACACCAAAACTAGGTTTTAATACACAAGGATTGCTCTACAAGCTTTATCTTGGTGCTCAAGCTTGTGGAAACCATACAACTACATCATATTAATTCTTATGATGTCTCAACATCAGAGGAACATTTTATCATGTGAAATTTGCAATTTAACCCCTCAACTTGGGTAATTTGCACTTTGGTCCAAAATTAACAAAACAATGTTTCAACATTGTTCAAACAGGACCAAAATTAAAAAATAAGTTCCTCATGAGCCCTAATTACTTTTCACAAGATAAGATTAAGCATATATTCAACCATATTAGGCAAATCATCTAGGGTTAAGCATAACCCAGGTCAAGGGTGTTACAAATTATAAACCCCTAACAAGGATTTTGTCCCCGAAATCCCAGGAAAAAGGAGGGACAAAGTATTCATTAATCATGCCCTCAAGTCTCCACATATCTTCTTAATGTCATGGAGATACCATAGATCTGTAATTCACACAAAGTTCCTTTCACTAATTCAACCTTATCAATGTTTATATTTATGCAGAGCATAAACCCCTAACATATGATGTTCATATTGTTGAAAGGAAGAAGCATAAAAGAACATACTTCTATCATCACCCAAGAATGTTTACCAAAAGAGAAGCATATATATATCTCATAGAGGTAATTCACTCAGCAATCCTTTATTTGTTTGGGAGAGTTCACTTAGCACTTTAATTGGGATAGTTCACTGAGAAAATTCACTAAGAATGTTCACTAAGCAATTCACTGAGAAAGTTCAATGAGAATGTTCACTAAGCAATTCACTGATAAAGTTCACTGAGAATGTTCACTAAGCAATTCACTGAGAAAGTTCATTGAGAATGTTCACTAAGCAATTCACTGAGAAAGTTCACTGAGAATGCTCACTAAGCAATTCACTAAGAAAGTTCACTGAGAATGTTCACTAAGCAATTCACTGAGAATGTTCACTGAGAAAGTTCACTGAGAATGTTCACTAAGCAATTCACTGAGAAAGTTCACTGAGAATGTTCACTAAGCAATTCACTGAGAAAGTTCACTGAGAATGTTCACTGAGTAATTTATTTTGGAAAAATTCACTGAGAATGTTCACTGAGAATGTTCACTGAGTAATTTATTTTGGAAAAATTCACTGAGAAAGTTCACTGAGAATGTTCACTGAGTAATTTATTTTGGAAAAATTTACTGAGAAAGTTCACTAAGTAATTTGTTTTGGAAATATTCAATGAGAAAGTTCACTGAGAATGTTCACTAAGAATGTTCACTAAGTAGTTTATTTGGACAAATTCACTAAGCTCTTCCTATTTAATTTCATTATACTCTCTAGATTGTTTAAAAATGACTACTTGATCAGAGTAATAAAAAAGATAACAATCTAAGAGTTTCATACTTACCGTATCTACAATAATCATATACCTAGCCCGGGTATACAAGTATTGTGGGATTAGGTAGTATGCACTTTATTTGCTATCATATTCCTCACTTTTCATATCATTATACACACATGATTTTTCATTCTTGAATTTTCTTCAGGCATCAGTTCTATATCTCATCTTTCAACACACAGATAAGGGAGATTATAAAGCATTTTAAGGAACACTGAGTAAAATGTAAATTCTCATCTTCCTTGTGTCCTTATAGGACTAGTCAAAGAAAGTTCAGAAACAACTACTTTCATATCTTTAACACATAGAATTATGAAATGAAGTATCAGAATGAATATATTTCATTTGACTATTACCCCCCATGGTTATCTACCACTTTAGGTTGACTCAACACATAGTGTCTAGTTATTTCATGTTGCTACTTTTGCCTTTACGTAGTGGCTACTTCCTGGTGCACTAGGCATTTATTGCACCGGTGACATCAAAAACTTTGACTTTTCAGAATATCTAGGCAAATTTCTCTAAAATCATAGAGACCTTACCTTAATTCATAGCTTATTGCCTCTCCTTGGGCACTACCATCACAAATGTACTATTTGTCCAAACTTATGGAAGAGTCTACTTTTTTGCCATATATTAATCTTTCCCACATTTCCACTGTTCTAACATGACCATGTCACTCAGGAATCCTTTCAAAGTCCAAAGTTTCCACATTAAGGACTGGTAACCTAGATTGTAATACTAGTATTCAGTCTTCTATAAGCATCACCATTATCCTAATCTTCCCTTCAAGAGCATAACTATAACATACTGAAACCTAGGAATTAATCTTATTCCTGAGTAATAGCTTAGAACCCTTAGTTTTGGAGGTTTAGCCAAGCAAGGATTTAAAATATGCTCTTTGGTGACCTTGAATATAATAATGCATACATAAGTCACATTAAAACGTAGAACATAAATAAATATTACCCAATACTTTCAAATTAATCATAAAAGCAATAAAAGGAATATAAGATATGTGCTTACAAGGCAAAGTATTCATATTTGAGGATAATGGGTTATAATTCCACAAAATATGAAATATATAATCCTAAGTGGGATAATGATTATATATATTAGTTTTAGATCCTTCCTATGCCTTAGGGTGCAAGGAAGAGAAAAAGGGAATAAAAGATAATGCTTAAAATAGGAATAATGAGATATTGGTTTATTAATGGGAGAAATAATAGAAATAATGAATAATATGTTAAAAGGAAAATTTCTTGGATAATAATAATCTCAAATTCGTTTTCTTGATCTAAAAGAAACTTAATGGCCAAGTATCATCTAATTTGGATAATAAATAAATATATAAAAGCCTTTATTACTAGATAATGGGAAATACGCCAATAAGGTGAAATAAAATATCTAATGTCCTCAAACTGGAAAACTAACTCCAAATTCGTAATCTATATATAAAAATTAGTCTTTGCGTGAATTTTTATTTAATTTTGTCAATTTTTAATATTTTATTTTATTTAGGAGAGAGAAAATGACTCAAAGACCAAAAATATTAAATATATATTGAAAAAAATTAATTAATGGCAAAATCGTGTTCCAAACATTTATTATTGATTATAGACCAAGTTTTATATTTCTAGGAAGTTTCTAGATGCCTCTAATAAATTAAAATGTTAAATAAGTTATAAAATTTAAATAAATTAAATAATGTAATAAGATTCTTCAAAAAAATATAATATTGACAAATTCGTGTTGTACATGTTAAAATAGACCTTTGGATGAATTTTGAATCAATTTAAAAAATATTTGATGAGACGATAAATTAAGGAGAGAGAAAGTATACAAAATTTTCAACTCATTATTTAAAATAATAAACAACTTCAACAAATGGAAATAATGACAAATTCGTATTCACATACTTAATATTAGTTATGGGTGAAGTTTTATAATTTTTGGATAATTCTAATGTCATTAATGAAGGAAGAAAGAGAAATAGTAATTAATTTATTTGACATATTAAAAGTTGTCAAAAGGCAAATCTGATTTTATATTTGGATTCTACATATCAATATTAGCATCTCTACAAAATTTTAGCCAATTTGGAATTCGTTTAAGCCCTCAAATGAAGAGAGAGAAATTCATTTAATATCACATGAAATTGATTTCATTTTGGATAAGGTTTTCCTTCTTTGTTTTGGCGCGTGGATCGTGATCGTTGGATTTTGATCCGACGATCCGTAGATCGTCTCCTACCCACGGTCGGCCTGATACAGTGTCGTCGGGTGGGGTGCTCAGAGATTTCGTTTTTTCTCGGTGTATATATGTCCTTTTTTGGCGATTTGTTTTGCATTGAATTTGTGGAGATGTCCCACACATAATGAACTCTTACACGAGTTCTATTTCTTCGGATCCAAGAAATACCCAAAGCTTGGGCTTAGAGCTTCACATGGCTGACTTGGTTAAACGCTAGCCCTACACCCCACCTATAAATAATCAAACCTGGAAGTGGCTTTGGTCGCCGGTGGTCAGATCTGTTTCCTTGACTTGTGGCTAACCTCCACGGCTCTCGGAGGCACCAACATAGCAATTAGCCTACTTGGTGAGTTCGGGAGAGTATTCTCTTCTTTTCTGTATTTTTATTTTCTCATATCTTCAACTATTTCAGATTCGCCCAATTTTCCACCGCTACTGCTGCTCTGCGTATCACAGCCATGGCGTAGCTATGAAGGAGATGAATCCCTGCTTGGTTTCCCGATTCTACCCTCCGTGCTTCTTCTTTTCCTCATTTTCTCGATAAGGGCATTTTCGTCTTTTCAACTTTGGTTCCTTTGTTTGAAGCGAGTCAACCACGCTTTGACCGCTTGACTTGGCCATCTTGGACTGGGCCAAGTTAGCAGGACCCGCTCTCTCTCCCTCTTTTACTTTCTCGACGCTGACATGGCTTTTTCGGGAGTTTTGATTGGTCAAGCTTTGAAAACCCATAACTAATTAATCCCTAATAAAAAAAATACAAATAAATACTCGTTGAATTCATAAAAATGTAATATTTATTTTGGTATAGGTTTTGTCGCCTGAATCTAATATTTTGTGATGAGTAATTTTAATAGATTTAATTAATAAGTTAATAATTTGTAAAATCATATCTAATAAACACTAGGGCCAAAATTAAAAGTAAAATATGTTCTAGACTCAGAAAAGTATGATCTATCTATTAAAAATAAGTTGGATGCTTGGTTTTAAGTTTTTTGAAAAAGTATTTTTGAGGATGATTTAATTAACTAAAAATACCAAAACTAACCCTAAAAGTCAATATCTTCAAAATACCTGATATTATATGTTATTTTGATCAGAAAATCCTAATTAAGATGATGGTGATGTTTTTAAGACCCAAAACGGTGGTTTGTAGAAAAAGTTGACAACTTTAGGGTTTTGAGTTCTTAATGAATGCATGTAATGCTAATACATGTATATGGTTATTATAATAGGACAAGTGGACTCTAATCTTGCTTAGGATTTTGGAAAGTGTTTTAGACTCTGTGAGAGGTATGTTAGCATCTCCTATTTTTCTTTATGGAGCAAAAACCTAAATTGTCTTTCTCTTGGTCCTATGGACAATAAATTAAAAACCATATCTTTTCCTTTTAAATATGATGTTTCGTGTGAAGTACCCTTCTTGTTACTGATCTTGTGAACATAATATGTTTTTGACTTTCTTTTGTAATCTTTATAATGACTTGTTCATTATGGAACTCAATTTGTTGTTATATGCCCACCTTGAGGTGGTTGATAATGATGATCACTTATGTGGTGATTAATTTGTAAATCCGACTATACCTTTTTACTTGCCTCCCTATTAAGCATGGTGTGTGACTCAGTAGACCTAGAGTAATATAATTTGCATTGGTTTGGGGTTATGTACCCTTATTGTTTATTTTGGGATGGTGGTTATGTGCCCCATACCCGGGCTCCAGCTTTATGTGGGTTGGCCCAAATTTTTAAATATATTGGGAGTTTGGTTATGTGCCATTCTCTATCAGGTTTCAACTTTATGAGGGTTGGCCGCCAATTGTTATTTATGTTATTCTAGTGCTATGCTTATCTCACATACATGCAGGTTGTTATGGGTTTTGTGCCCTAAAAATATTTTGTGTGCTTTTGTGGCACGAATTTTATTAATGTTTTAATGGCAAGTATCCCTTTTATCATATGTTTGTGATTCTTTCCTTTTATGCCTGATTGGGTAGTTCTTATCTTTTTGCATGGGAAGCCTTCTCTACTTGTTGTACCGGTTTCCATATAATATAATGCTCAATTTCTTTTTAGCATGCTCATACCATTGTTTTGCTGATATCCTCTTCTCTTTTTCTTTTGTGGGGTATGCTTCCAACCCCAGGTGTTGGACAAGGAGGAGGTAATCTAGGAGGACCTGGACCTCATCAAGGTTAGCTGACTTCGTGGGAGACTTGGCTTGAAGTTGTTAGGTGATCCTCAGCTAGTTCTTCATATGTTATTAGTTTTCCTTTATGTCACCTTGCGTGGTGAAAGTTAGTTGGTTAAGTTGCCTTGTAATGGTTAGATATGTCTTTCAATTCCGCTGCTACTTTGTGTTATGATACAATCATGTTTAAATAAATTTGGTTTCATCCCCTTTTGAGAAAAAAAATTTGGTGGATGTTGCCCTCTTTATTTTTAGTAGGGAGTGGATCCCTATGGGATCCAACTCCTTACAATAACATAGGATTCTTTATCCTGATCAGGTCAAGATGGGAATCCCCAGGAACTTGTTCTTCTCTTGCCTGGTCCCATGCACCCTCTCCTGGTGCAACAACATTGCCCTTAGCAATGTGTTCCTCGTGTTCTCCAGTCATTTTCAAGTTCTTCTTGTCCTATGTGAATAGAAGATACTATCAGATACATAGGAAGACACTTAGATCAGACTCTACAACCTTAGTCCTATGTCTCTGTAGACTCAGCAAACCTAGAGCTCTAATACCACTTAATTGTGGCATACAACTCGTAAAAACATAATTAACTAATGCGGAAGCGTTCTCTAAGCAGCGAATTATCGAAAAATCACTAAAAATTAAAACTTTTTTATCAAGGGGTCCATTAAATGAAAACTTTCTCACATAGAACAAAAGTAACACATTTAAATTCTATTTTTCAAAAGTACATATCTTGTATCATCTCTTTCTGTGAATTATAAGCATCAGTTGCCCTGTTAAACTAAACACAGGTAATATGAAAATCTCGAGGCACTCAGCCAAAATCTCAAAAGCACTAATTACAACTCCGAGGACCTGAGAGTACAAAGACGACACATAGGACTCTATCTACATCTATACAAGGCATAACAGCCAGTGTCTCCACCTGAGACTTCATTGATGTCTCTGTTGCTGCTGTTGTTGTCCTTCTCTTACTGTAGGATTCATGTCTCCTCGTCCGCGACCACCTAAAAATGTAGTTCCCACGGGGGTGAGACAATTTTAAATTACCCCAGCAATAGATATAACTCTCCGCCAATAACATTATTATTGTAGCTTAAGAAGATAAATATGAACAGAGGAATCATATTTGTTTGACAACAGTTAATTCAATGTCTAATAGATTAGAATATTAATCTTATCTAAAACATTGCAGCTATAACTTGAAAGAGCAACATGTCACTTATCCATTAAGGAATGTGAATAACATGTATAACATTTATTCACTATAGAATCATTACCACATCATTAACTCTCTTCGGGCTTAGATCATATATCTAATGTCTGGCATTGTCATTGTGGAGTCATGGCCTGTAGCCATACTCTTTTCACAAAGTATTGGGATCTTAATCCCTCAACTCACCAAGTACAATTCCACTTCTTAACAAGCTCATCATCATGATTGTAGCATCTGGATATTTGAACCCATAACTCACCATAGAATATTTATTACCACTTTTTAGGTAACTTAATACCTTCTGATCAATTGACCAAGGACATCATAATTCTTGCTACACAATGTATTGTACATAGTACACAAAGCTCAATGATTCATACTACACAAAGCATATGAAGGCTTATAAAGCCTATAAACATTCTTAATAAACAAAGCATCGTTGCCCATACCTGGCTATGCTCTTCATTTCATCATTCCTGCATGATTAGTATTCATGATAACAATTATAATTCTTTCATATCAGTATCATACAACACTAAGTAATACCACTATTCCCTCTTTAGGGTTCATGGTATCTCTTTTATATCAGCACCCTTCATTAGGGTTTTCCATAAATAACCACTTGGGTTCTTAAGATCATATTATTAATGATCAGTCTTATTTCATTGCTTCTCACAGCTAGAAGCCAATACTGACATCATAAGTATTCAAACATACTTATTTATTCTCATCATTCATCATTAAATGTATTATCAACACAAAGTATGAGTTTCTCTCTCATCTTTATCAGAATATGATTGTATCATAGTTTATTGATTTGAATCAACCTTTTCATAAGGCATGTTAGCCTACATTCATCAAGGTGCATTACATCTCAATGTAACAATTGACATGACACATTTTATGTGTCATCCATTCCAATTATAATGGACTTATATCATATCAAGGTATATCAGAATTGGGGTGTTGGATGTGATATCTATCATATTTTGAAGTATCACTTCCCTCAACACCTTCATCTTACTTGAGTTTATCCACTTAGCTTGTATTAGGGTATTACCCATCCTAATACTTTATGCACTAGGTCATCACATTCATCATGCAATGTATTGGTCATGGTTGATCTATTTAGAAGATACAATCATTGCCAATGATATGGACTCACCCTTGAGTCAGGAACTATTAATGTAATGATATCCATAATCAACCCCTCTAGGTATTTCATTTGTCAATACATGAATCACTATTCCATTAATAAGAATAGGATCTCCACAATTATAATTTGAAGTTCACTTAGCGTCTTACATAAATATGGATTTCATCTAGTCTCACTCTTCATTAGAGCTTCACATAACATCATTCTATATCAGGGTTTCACCTAGTATTATGTGAAATTAAGATTTCACAACACATCACCCAGTGATAGGACTTCATCTAGAATTAGTAGCACTACCCTATATTAGGGTTTTATGCACATTTACCCCATTTTAGGGATTAAGGTTTACTATTCACATCCAAGTAGGGTTTCTCGTACCTCATACCCAAATTAGGGTTAGGATGTACAATTCCCATTAAATTAGGGCTTCTTACATTATTACACTAAGTTAGGGTTACATCATCTCCCTAGATTATGGTTTCACTGAGCTTTGCCCTTAAATTAGGGTTTCACATAACCTTGCTCTAGTTTAGGATCAAGGCACATCAATCATTTCAATGAGGATTTCATGATCTCATAATATGGATCAAATCATGATTACATGTTTGTTCATAATGAGAGAATTAGGGCTTATGATATAAACAATCATCTCTGTCATTCTTTCTCTCTCTCTCATCCTCTTTAGGATGTTAGCTACTCCAAGATTTAACTAGGTCAGCCCTTCAACTAAGTACACATAGTTAGGGTTAATCTTCATAATCACCATTGATCTATATCATCAATAATCAAGTAGCAAATTGACCTTTGATCATATTAGGTGTCCAAATGGGTTAACCAGTTTGAACTTCAAAAGGTCTTAGTCACTTAAGCCTCAAACGGTCTTGGTCACTTAGACTTCAAATGGTCTTGACCAATCAGACCTCAAACGGTCTTGGTTGAATACACAAAACCGTTTAGTAAAGTTGAGGTTGAAACTGTTTGCCAAAGTGAACCCTTGAGATCGTTTGCTAAAGGTGCACACTTGAAACCGTTTGCTAAAGCAAAATTTTGAAACCGCATGAACTCAACCGGTTTGGGATCATTTGGTCCCAAACGATCTTGAGACCGTCCTGAGACCATTTGGTCCAAACCTCCTCAAAACCGCATGGACCAAAAATAGTCTCAACTAATCAAATGGAATTAGGGATTCCAATGTTGATTCCTTCAACCATTGAATTCATGTAACCAATCATCAATTGGACCTATCAACATACTTTAATTGAGTTAAATAGGTCATCCTTCAACTGATTTGACCCTCAATTGACCCTCAATTTGTCATCAATTAGGGTTTAAATCAATTGGATTAGGGTTTGGAATCGATGATCCTTCAACATTAATCAATGTGTAACTAGTTACTTTAAAACTATTGGACCATCATATGAATTGGACATGACCTGACCCCAAACAGTCTTGAGGTCGTTTGGATGTCCTCCAAACGATCTTGAGACCATTTTCCTATGTCAACATCAAAATCTAAGTCAACCAATTAGGGTTTGGATCATTGGATTGATTATCAAATCAACAATTAATTGCAATTCAACTTGCTATCTTTGGATCTTAAAATACCCAACCATGCTCAACCCCAGACCTCCAAATGGTCTTGGGTGACCCTCAAATGGTCTTGAGACCGTTTGGGTGATTTCCAAATGGTCTTGAAACCGTTTGGATCAATCAACCCAAAGCATCAACTTATTCAATTGCAAAATCAACACTTAGCCGGTTAGGGTTTATACCATATCTTTGAATCTTCAAATACCTAACCATGCTCAACCCTAGACCTTCAAACGGTCTTGGTTGACCTCCAAACGGTCTTGAGACCGTTTGGGTGATTCCCAAATGGTTTTGAAATCGTTTGGGTCAATCAACCCAAAACTTCAACTTAATCAATTGGAAATTCAACACTTAGTCGATTAGGGAATCATTCACAATTGAAACCTTCAAGATCAAACAAATTGAAACCATTGGATCAAGATCCAAGTACCACAACATATATCTTCAAACGGTCAACCATCTCAAACGGTCAACCATTCCAAACGGTTTGGTGAAACCGTTTGGACTCAAACATTGAAACCGTTTGCCCTAGATATTTGGGGAGGTGTGTGCTTATGATGATGTCATCATCATCAAGCTCCAAAATCACGAAATATGCTGTGATTTCCATGGATATTGCATCAATCAACCAAACTAAATTTCAGAAATGTAAAAATGATCACCAATTGATAAGGAATTGATTGCAATAATAAAATTAAGGGTTCAAGTTATAAAACCCGCCTCCAATTGAGATCCAAAGCTCCAAGCTCATGGCTACAATGGTGGATGCAACTCCTTTCACTATTACAAGGGTCGTCCTCAAGCTTTGAGTGAAAAGAATTGGTTAGAAATGAAGAGGGGATCGAGTTATGAAGAATTCATTCATTTATTTTCGATTTTCACCATGGATTCAAGGTGAAAGGCGGTCAATAAGCTTACCAACAGGTTGGGGGTCATCCTCCTGATCCTCCAAAGCTTTTTGGTCGTTTTCCAAGCAAGGGAAAAGAAATGGAAACGAAAAAGCCCTTGGTTTGGCTTGTAAAGGGTACTTTTATAAGAAATTCAAGGAGAGAGAAAATGCCTTATAAAAATTCATTAAATCCCAAAAATAGTGTCGCTTCTTCCCCCTCAACTCCTTGGATACGAGGCTATCTTGTTTGCCTCTAATTCCTCTCAATTATCCATTATTTAAAGAAAAACAATTTAATCACCTCAAATCATATTATACTAATATCCATAAGTGAGTGGATATTTCTTTTCCTTATAATAAGGTGAGTGAGTTATCCACTTCCCTTGGATATTTTCGTGGCCTAGCAAAGGCACAAAGGTGTTCACACTTGAGAAAATTCAACCATCTCGTTTTTGGTTGAAGGCCCTTCAATTATTATATTTATTTTTGCACTAAATTAAATTAGGGTTTCACTTAGGATTAAATCTTGATTATTTTAATATCAAGATTTTCTCTCCTTCAACTTAATTCAAATGAAGAGCCCCTCTCATTTTCATTGCTCCACATGTTTCCAAGAAACATTAGGGACCTTATTTAAGTGGTAAATTACATATTTCACCCTAGGTTTTGGGTAAATTGCACATTACACCAAAACTAGGTTTTAATGCACAAGGATTGCTCTACAAGCTTTATCTTGGTGCCCAAGCTTGTGGAAACCATACCACTACATCATATTCATTATTATGATGTCTCAACATCAGAGGAACATTTTATCATGTGCAATTTGCAATTTAACCCCTCAACTTGGGTAATTTGCACTTTAGTCTAAAATTAACAAAATAATGTTTCAACATTGTTCAAACAAGACCAAAATTAAAACATAAGTTCCTCATGAGCCCTAATTACTTTTCACAAGATAATATTAAGAATCTATTCAACCTTATTAGGCAAATCATCTAGGGTTAAGCACAACCCAGGTAAGGGGTGTTACAATTATCCCAAGTGATGAGAATGCCTTAAGAGGTAGTGGTTTCCTGTGATGAGGGATCGAGATCCCGGGATATTGTAATGGTGATAATAATAATGTAACTTAATATTATGCATGTGTTACACCCTGGTTGCCTCAACAATCCACTTAAAATATACTAACTAATTACAGTGGAACATATTATGTAGTTTGCCCTGGCCATAGATCCATCATCGTCAGTAGCTGGTGATGGTGAAATAGGTTCTCCTGCGGGTTAACCTAGAAGCACATATTATTGAATATGTGTGGTTTCTCCTAGCCAAAAATGAGGAGGTAAGAGTGCAACTTTGGTTGTAGACAACAAAGTGCGGTTTCAGGCCCGTAGCTCGATATGTTGGAGCATGGAGAACATGCCCATGACTCATGATGTGTGATAAGAGAGCATGAATGCGTTCATGGCTCAGATCACGATGATTATGCCCGTGGTTCAGTTTCACTAGCGTCGATACATGTACCAAGGTGGGCTAGGCAGAGGGTAGCATGACCCTATAGTTGAGGCCACTTAAGCATGAGACTGCGGTCCTGCTTGTGTTGCACTTGTGCACTGACCACGAGGTGGGAGGTCGTGAAGTCCGACTCTTCCATCGACCTTTTATGGCACTGACTTGGGTTTCACAACTGAAGGTTGGATTTGAGCGGTACGACCCACTTCCTCAGGGCATAATAAAATGTAATCCAGCCGAATAGTATATCTTGCTTAGAACAAAATACGGAACATTGTTTGAGGCCTTGCTCATATAGATGATCTAGTTGAACTATGCACTTGTGAGTACGATCCTTATATCTTGTGGTAAGTTCTTATAAAGTTTATCTTGTCAATCATGTTCCATAAAGAAATGCCTGGTTATATGCCTCTCAGATATCTTGATGAGCTTGATGGTAATAATAACCTTGCTCTATATACTGCTCTTATCGTACATTTTATCAGTTATTTGTTGTTGTTGCTTTAACCTTTTTGAAGTTTTATAGTTCGGCGGGGAGTTATGCTTCTCGCTGGGACTGTGTGTCTCACCCCATTGGATTACAACCTTTTTAGGTGATCGCGCTAGACGTGTAGTGGTCGCGGGGTTGCGGCCAAGCATCAAGAAGAGCAGTAGAAGGCAAGAGATGGATACACTGCTATTTTGGTTGTTTTGTAGTAGAGTCCTAGAGTCATCCCTGTACTCTCAGGTCCTCGGAGGTGTTTTGTCATTGTTTTACGATGTGTGGCTGTTGAAGCTTTGTATATCCTGCTACTGGCCGGATGTGGCTCGTTATGTATGTATAAACAGGTGATGAACTCATGTGATGACAAGACAGCTGATCTTATAAGTTGTGGACACGTATCAAGACTTGTAAATGTTTATATAACATGTCTTCTTGCAGGATGAGGATCTGAATGTAATAGTTTCTTGGTTTATCTGCTTTCCAAAATCAGTTTTAATTACCCCGTGTTTTTGGTAATAGGTGGTTTATGGTGTTTTCCACATGTTTTCGCGTGACACCTCCTTGTCTATGTGATAGCGGGATGTGTCGCCACAACAATAATAGGTTCCAACTTAAATAAACATAATACATAATAGGCGGAGTCGAATTTTGGTCCAATATAATAGACCTAGTTCAAGGGGTCATATCTCATTCAAGGGACCAGACAAGATTTCAACTTAAATAAACATAATACATAATAGGCGGACTAGGTAAATATTAACCTTTTTATGAACATAGAAAATATTCAATACACAATCGTAATTCTGAACAGGCTATGTTGGACACGAAATTCAACCAATCATTCAGGATAAATCATTTTAATTTATTTGGTATGATTGTACATTAGTTAAATAATGACATATTAATTTTATTGCTACTCAATGATGCTCAACCATGCATTCAGACCCCATGCAAGGGATCGTAGCACATTAAAGTTAACAAATATACATATTTTGGTCAATCATTATTGGTATGATTGTAGATGAGTTAAAGAATGACATATTTATTTATTTGGTAATCAATGAAGCTCAACGAAGTATTCATACATCATTCAAGGGATCAGAACAAGATCAAGTGAACAAATGTACATATTTGGGTCCATCACAAAGAATTAATCATGACATAATCATTCATTACATATTAAAACGTGTCCTGTTATGAAATACTAGACACTTCCAACTTAAATAAACATAATACACAATAGGTGTAGTAGTTATATATAATGACCTGTTTGTTAACAGACAAAAATATTCACTACACAATCGTAATGCAAAACAAGCTTTGTTGGACATGAAATGCAAACAAACATTCAAGGTACATATTGACATATTTATTTTTCTAGTACTGAATGAAGCTGACAAAGCATTTAGACCTCGTTCAAGGGATCACTTCCCATTCAAGTAAACAAATGTACATATTTGGGTCCATCACAGAGAATTAATGATGACCTAATCTTCATTACATATTAAAACGTGTCCTCGTATGAAATACTTGATAATAAACATAATACACAATAGGTGGAGTATTTATATATATAATTACATGTTTCTTAACAGATAGAAATATTCACTACACAATCGTAATGCAAAACAAGCTTTGTTGTACATTAAATTCAAACAAGCATTCAAGGTGAATCATTCTGATTTATTTGGTATGAAGATAGATGAGTTAAATAGTGATATTTAATTTTTTGGTAATGAATGAATCTGAATGAAGTAGTCAGACCTCATTCAAGGGATGAGACCATATAATAGGTTTTTATCAAACAAATCATACATCCTTGGAATCAATCACTTTTATATGAGGTTACACATCAATATCGTTCATTATAGCATATTACACCAGTATCAAGCATTCAATATGGCATTCAACATGGCTGTGCTTACAGAACAAATTACATAAAACATTTTTTTATTGCTCAGGAGATATACCTGGTAAGCCGAAATCCAGGTATAAGAGGGGATCACGAGCAGTCACAATGGAAGGGTCGGTACATACATGAAGACAAGGTAAAGGGAATACATATTAACCTACTGAAAGAAAATCTTGGTACACTCGGTACATACATGAAGCTGCTACAACACCCGCCTACTAAAACAAAAAGATGGTCGGCTAACACATACCTCTCAAGCAGTTGGGCGACTTCGGTCTCAAGCAACTGGGCGACTTCGGAATACAGGGGCTCGACAGTGGCGGCTTCAGAGAAGACTTGGTGGAGGATGCACAGTTGAACATGCAGGATATCCGTGAACACATGCAACACTATATAGCAGTTGTGGAAGGCGTTGCCCTCGCTAGGGTTAAGTCGATGCCTTGCACATAGTGAAAAGGGGGAGTTAAGGGGCTTTAATGGGAGATGACAAGTCGGGATGTCTAACCTTGAGTCTCGCCGTCTAGCCTGGCGGCGTAGCTCGGCGATGGCAGGCGAACCAACACACCCCCAAAACGATCTGGTTGTCTTCATTGGCCGTCTGTACACACTACGCCCATGTCCTGCCATTAATTCTGCGATGGAATCGATGGGGCGGCAGCTTTAACTCATGCAGGCAATAGTCGATGGGAGGACGTCGAGGTCTCGGGAGAGGGAGAGCAGGAGAGGGAGAGGGGAAAGGGGAGACGGGGGGTGTCGGGAGGCGGGCGAGGGGGGTGTCGGTGGTAGGGCGAGGTGAAAATGGGGGTACTCGCGTTCTAAGCGTAAACCTGGTTAGGAATCGAAATCCCGACTGTCCCGGGACTGGCCTGGGCCGGTTTTCGGGGTTCCGTTATCCCGAAACGGGGCCAAAATCGGTTTACCAACCAAACACAACCCAGTCCCAATCAGTCGCCTGTTTGGCAGGGTTGACACTACGAGACAAGCCTAAATCAAATTTCAGTCTGGTGCCAAGCACAAATTTAGAGTTTCCTCGACCTGCGGTGCGCCCCATCCGGGCTACACCGAGCTATATCCGAGCCTTTCACCCGCAGTATTAGCTAACGCCATACCTTCTAAGGTTGCGCTCAGCCCTTGGAGAAATAAGGGCGTAACAGCAGGCAAGTGCGCGTAGGCCTTGGTTCACTGTCCGTCACCAATTGTCTGACCTTTGGTACATTTTAACAACCTCTTCCGGTGTCAGCTTCCACTACTTGGGGTTGGGGTTATTATGTGAGTTTTGCTTGAAAGTGAGGCTTGGATGGGGGACTGTTGACCGAATATCTCTTCCCAACCGGTTCGAAATCCGAGACCCTTACACACGAGTCCACCTCATGAGGCCTACCTCTGGAATGGCAACCCCACACCAACTACAGGAGTTGTAGACGAAACACATTTGTCAATACTCGACATCTAATCGTTTAGATATTGTTATAAGTTTTCATCCTCTCTCATTGTTATCGAACAATATGGATTCTCACCCTGGTCAATGCTAATGCTAGCATCGTCCCCTAGGCCCTAACCTCGCTTGAGCCTGTGAGTGTGACACGTATTCTTCCGCTGTTCAACTTGCATTTTCGTTGACAAGAATGCATGTGCAGCCTCCATTCCCCCTATTTCCCCCACCATTACTCGATTAAAAGAAGCATATGCTGCAATTATCCACTTCATCGGTTTGTATTTAGATTAGCACAAACGGTGGTTGTGACAAGTACTTTACTTTTAAAAGTGGGACCTGGGTTCTGGATTTGTCAAGTAGAGGCCCCAACCACGTCACCATCTAAGACAGCTGTTTGTTTGCCACAACACCCACCCGCCCGTGGGAAAAATCTCATTATCCACGACTTCCACTTGTGTTTCAGGCCATTTGGACGTTATATTGCCCCTCATCATCACCTGTGTACTGTATCTCCATTCATCCATTCATCTCACGCTGCGTTTAGGCCAAACTAGTTACTTTTTCTGAAGTCCATATATTAACAAACAGTGTGCTGTCAAATCTGTCCAACACCATGCTAATTAATCTACTTCATGGATTGTTTAGAGTTTGAAGAAGGGAGAAAGAAATCAGGTTTCCATTGAAATCAAACAAAAATACGTCAGCAAATTATTAAACGAAGGAATTGTACTACTACCATCAGTTACCAACAACTTCAGCCTTCAGGGCATCAGAAAGTGTTTGGTCCATATCGTTAAGCCGCTGAACTAACGATCTTCACTGTACTATAACTGTTTGACGAGGACCAGATTCCATGCCGTAAGAGACATAATATTAATTTATCAATAATCAAACATAAAGAGAACCCCGGAGCTAACTAACTCATCATCAGCATAACAGCAAAGCAGTAGGCTTGGTTGGAAGCACTAAAGATTCAAAGATACATATCCATAAAAATGATTGAGGTGGTTGCCCTTTGCCATTCCCCACAGGTCTCGCCACCTCCCAACCAAGCGTGGTTGTTATAACAAAAGAAAATACAAATATTCTATTCCCGCCTCCCAGAACCACAAGAAGAACCAAGAGCGATACAGCTTAGCTAAGGAAAAGAAAGGAAGAAAGAAATGAAGAAAAGGAGGCGCCAAACTAACTATAAGCACAACTGCAGCATGGATTAGGAAAGCCACCGCGATAGAGTAGAGCAGATGGAGCGTCAACATCTTTAGAATGGTTGGTTATGGAATAATCTTCCTGGCAAACACTCAAAAAAGAAATTTTTTTCTTCTCTTTTTCTTGGTTCTCTCTGTCTATCAAATCAGTCTCCTCTATCAATTCTATATCTCAATTGTTTTAAAATATGTTTGGTTGGTGGAACTTAAGGTGCATTGGCGATGTGATGCCAATTATGTTGCCTTGCACACTTCCTCGCGAAAAAGAAAAGGCGAGTTGGTTACTACGTACGTAGACCGCCCACTTCCCACAGTGCAAGGAATTTCGGATTGATATCGACAAATCACCATACGGAATTCCGACGAAAGGGAACCGATACAAAACGGACATTCTTTTGTAAAACGAGAAAAAAATGATAATCAAACTCCCTCCTTTAGACTTGGCTTGGCTAAAGATATCTCTAAATCGTGGGTTTCATTCCCCGCTTTCGGTTGTTAGTTTCACTGTCCATGTCGGTTTTTGCAGCCAAAACTTCGTCATCAATTAACAGCAACAAGAATAAGAACAAACCTCTGTCTCACCGTACCATGGGCGTAGGATTAGATAAAAGGTCGGTTGTGCTCCAGACAGATATCATTTACGAATTTGTCAAATCTGTTAGCCGTTCCAACTTCTTCGCCCTGCATTCCTCCTGTTCTCCCGCCACCACCCTTCTTCACTTTTACACGGTTGCTAATGCCACTGCATTCCTCCTGTTCTCCCGCCACCACCCTTCTTCACTTTTACACGGTTGCTAATGCCACTTAACTAAGTTATGTCCTAACAGCCAAACCCACTTCAGAGAGGGCCCTGCTTTCTCCTTTCTCCCCTCCTTATAAACCCCAAAACTCTCATCTTTCATACTAGTTTGGTGCAGGGCGGGTGGCTTTCTTCTTTGCTTCCTCCAATCTTTTCTCCTTTCCCTCTTACCTTCTTCCATCGATAGCTCTACCAGTCTGCTCTACCTCGAAATTTCCTCCTGTGGGTGGTTCAGTCACTGCTCGTCCTTCCATCAAACTTGCTCCTCTCCGTTCCTCCCCTGCTTTCATCTCACGATCGTCCTGAGTCCGCTCTCTTTCTCATAACAAGGAAGGAGGCAACAATTCGATGGGGTCACTACAAGTCAATTGCAGAATTCAATCAAGCATCGGCATAGAGCTGGGCTGTGGTTCTCTTCTTAGAGAGCTCGAGGTGCAGCATCTAATACTACAATTTCAGTACTTCAAACATGTGATTGGCGTAATATGTATTTCGGAGAGAGCCTTCTTTGGTTTGATAAGTTGTTTTTCATATACCAACATAAACTATATACTTGCCAACCGTCAGATTGCAGCTATAACACGTTTGAAATTATGAGGTTGCATGCTCGGTGTCACAGGACAGAGTTCATAGCCAATAAGTCTCCCGGGTGTTAAAATACAAGCAATACACATCACTCGGGTAAATGATATGATCCTTCTTATTTTGAAACAGACCATATGGACAGATATCGGTGAGACAGAGGCAGACAAGGACCGCATGCTGCTGGAGCTGGAGAGAGAGTGCATGCAGGTCTACAAGAGAAAGGTCGATGAGGCTTTCCTTGCCCGGGCAAGACTTTACCAGTCAGTTGCTGCTAAAGAGGCAGAGCTCGCCGGTCTCAGGGCTTCACTAGCAGAGCATGCCACGCCGTCACAGGTAGAGCCAACTTACTTTGCTGAATGTTGTACGACATCTCTTACTGTTTTATATATGACTCTAACAACTTGTGTAATCTCTGTACCTAACTGCATGGAACGCTTTGCACTGTCGTAGATAACAATTACAGTTCTATTTATATCTGTTCTGTTAAAAAAAAAGTTTCACTTCTACTCTCAGATTATAGGTTCACGGTTCTAATGAAATTAGAACAGAGGTTTGTATGTGAATTGATTATACCATGAATTCTTTGTAGATTTTTGTTTGTGCGATTGTTGGGGCAGCATGTGGTCATTGTTCAGAGGGAAAAAAGTTAAAATTACATATGTTTGTTTTATTTGAACATTGCAGATAGTTGGCAAATAACTGAAAATTACAATTAAATTAGGAATAAAGATGAAAGTTCAAGCATGACGTGCATATCATGGAACTATACTGACAGAGGCCACAAAAATGAGAAAATAGTTGGGAGTAGTTCTTTTAGTCATAATATGGGAGTAAGAGAGAAAGAGTCCCCCCCCCCCCCCCCCCCACACACACACACAACCTGTAGCAGAGGTCGGATAAATTTTAGTCATAATATGGTTGATAAAGAGGTGGTCTTTTATTTCTTTTTTTTCTGAGGTGGTTTTTTATTTCTGGAATCGCAGCAACCTGACATAGTGTAGCATGACTCGATTTTCTAAATTCGCCACTACATTCTAAATTGATAGACCAGAAACACGACCAAACAACCCCAGAGAGTCACATTGAATGGAAAAAATATGGGTTGGAAAAGCATGGTTCAGTAACCTGCATGAGATGAACTGAGAACTCCAAATTTATTTAATGACTGCGAAACTGAAAATGGATTAAGAAACTTTTGCTTGAATTGATGATGGAAAATTTAGAAGCATATGTTCAATGTAGGTAAAAGCCTAGGTAAGCCATAACAAAAAAACTAAGAAACAGGCCTGGCATTCTTGACACTTGTCCAGTTCTGCAAATAGTTGTTCCAAAGGTGTTTCTCTACCAATATATGTTTAGAATGACTTTATAAAAATAATTAGTTGCTATATAATTTAGTACACAGAAATTGCTGGCCCTTGATATTTTCTGTTGTTTAAAATGCAGACAGAAAAAATAACAACTTCACTAATGGAAAAGGTTGCTCTTTTGACACCGATGTTGGAGGAACTTCGAGCTAAAAAGGACGAAAGAACCAAACAATTTACAGCCTTAAGAACACAGATCGAGAAAATTAACAATGAGATATCTGGTTACAATATGCGAGATTCTTCTGGGACGCGTACATCCGAAACAGAAGACAGTGATCTGTCACTAAGGAAGCTTGATGAAATGCACGAGCAGCTTAAATCGCTTCAAAAAGAGAAGGTAAGATATCTCTAACTATCACTTTGCAGTCTAATATACTAGGAGATGCAAATTTCCCTATGATACAGACTATGGTTAATGCATGTAATCAATCTTTGTGATGCAAGCAATAGTAATAAAACAAATGCAGCGAGAAGGACCCATATATTGCCATAAATTGTTACCCTTATTTCTTGAAATGGGGGTTAGGAATTGGGTCACTCCAGCCACAGATACGGAATTGATCAAGCTACCAATACGGCTATACTTCAAAATTGAAAGAGTTGCCGAAGCTGAGTAAATGCTATGAATAGAGCACCATGCCATGTCTATGAATTTCCAGGCCACATGCTATGTTAGGTGATTACAGCCCAGAAAATAAGTAGTGTGTGTGCGTTTCACATGTGGACGCTTCCTATTGAGTCACTTGTGGTACATGGCAAGTCGACCCATTAATGGATGTATTCACTAGGACCAATTAGAGCTTCAGCCAAATCAACATATTAAACTTTCACGAGCTCGCTAAATTTATTTTGGAATAGGTCTTATCAAGAAGAATGTAATTGCAATGTTTGGTTGAATTCATTGTAGTTTATTACTATGAATATATCTCGTAAACGAGTTTTTCTTCCAGTCTGATCGTCTACAGAAGGTCCTACAGCACGTCAATGAAGTGCACTCTTTATGTGTTGTTCTTGGAATGGATTTCCAGAAGGCTGTAGAAGCAGTACATCCAACGTTACAGCATGCTACTCAAGGGAAATCCACCAATATCAGCAATGGCACACTAGATGGTCTAGCCCAGCTTGTTCTAAAGCTCAAATCAGATAAGAAGACTCGAATGCATTTGGTAAGAAGTTACTCTATATCAAAGTTTTTATGGTAAAGTTTCGATGCCTTACAATGACCATCAACTGGTTTATAGCTACGAGAGACTGTTTCGTCACTATATGGGCTGTGGAAAGTAATGGATTCACCAGAACCTGAGAGAAGACGCTTTGGGGGATTAATGTTTATTATTGGATCTCCAGAAAATGACATAACAGATCCTGGGGTTCTTTCATTAGATATACTGGAGCAGGTTAGTTTGCTGCTGTCCTTTACATTGTATTATATCAGAACCCTAATGACAATGCTTTCATCTTTATTTCAGACAGCAACTGAAGTTGAGAGATTAAATAAGATAAAAGCAAGCAGAATGAAAGAACTCGTTTTCAAGAAAAGGGCAGAGTTGGAGGAAATCTGCAGAGCAACACACATCGAACCTGACACAAACACAGATCCTGAAAAGTCCCTCGCACTGATAGATTCAGGTATTATATTTTTCACGAGTTTGGGATATTAATTAGACATTTTCGACAACTGATTTCCCCCTTTCAGGTATCCTGGATCCTACTGAGCTTCTGTCAAACATGGAGGCTCAGATATCTAAAGCTAAAGAAGAATCTATCAGCCGGAAAGATATCATGGATAGAGTGGTCAAGTGGTTAGCTGCTTGTGAAGAGGAAAACTGGCTTGAAGAGTACAACCAAGTAGGCTACATATTACAGATATTGTTGATATCTGCAACTTCCCTTTCTACAAAACTCTAAATGATGTTTTCTAATTGACTAGGACCCTGATAATCACTTTCTTTGACCTTTAATTTAGTCACTGCAATCATTTTCCTTTTTCGCTTGCTCTCCTGATATTTCCAAATACTTAACGGTATTCTCGCCAAATAATGTAGGACAAGAACAGGTATAATGCCGGAAAGGGTACTCATCTAAATCTCAAACGTGCTGAGAGGGCAAGAATTACTGCAAGCAAAATTCCTGGTAAATGTCAAACAGAAAAATTAAAGTTTAAATGGAAAGCAAGTTAAGATGTAACTGATAGCAATGGCCTTGTATGCATGACTTTCCAGGTATTGTAGACAGCTTAATAAACCAAATATTAGCATGGGAAGATGAAAGAGATATGGTATTTATGTATGATGGGGTACGTCCTGTTTAATCTAAATAACTGATGTGTTCTCCTTATACTTTGTAATGACTTAATCTTACATTAAAGGCAAGGTTAGTATCCATCTTAGAAGAGTATAAAGTCATCCGACAAGAAAAAGAAGAGGAGAAGAAAAGACTCAGGGCAAGGAATTCCTTCATGAATAACACTGATTCTAATTTGCAAACCTTATTGTTAGTGACAAGAGCGGAATATTTGTATTGCCACAGGACCAAAAGAAATTACAAAGCATACTTGAGAAGGAACATGCACATGGGTCTAGGTCATTTTCAAAGCGAAGCAACAGTTTTGGTAGAAGCAGTTTGAATGGAAGTTTGAATGGATCAGTCACTCCCACACAAGGAAGGTTTTCTCCTGGTGGTTCGACTCCCGAGCTTCTCACGCCACGATCTTTCGCAGGACGCCAAAATGGATATTTTAAAGAGACAAGGTTGTCAAGTATACCTTTGAACAGGAAACTCAACTGGTAAGCTAGCTCACTGCTACACAGCTCTTAATGCTTTTCTTGTGTCCCAATGGGGTTTAGCAGCTCTCGTTGCTCAAAACAATGTTAGTTGTAAGGGTTTATTGTTAATATGCAGGTGAAAATTCCCTGGAGGGACTGCATGCGCTCTTGGCAGAGAAGATTATCATACCAGGAGATTTGAACTAACTAGTACAGTCACAAAGGAAGTGGTGCTAAACTGTCCAGCTTTTTTATGTAGATATGAGCACTAACTAGAGAAAAAATAGAAGCATGCTAATTTGATATTGTGTTCTATTTGTATTTGAATTTTCTGCTTGTTCAACACATGCTTTGTTTTGCGATTACATATTATTTATATCTGTGATTTATTATATGGGCGTCCACTGTTATGAAAATCAGGAGAGATATCAGATTTTTTTTGTTTTTTCAAGACCGGGCGTCATCCAACGGAGGCAGGGGAATTGTTATTGTTGATGGAGATAATAGGGATGGAGAAGGTGCTTTGCACTCAAACGTTTAACAACAAATGGAGCTTGCAAACTACTTTGATAGATAAAGAATTTTTTTGTTCATTCAAGACCGGGCGTCATCCAATGGTGGCAGGGGATTTAAATTGTTCACTGGAGATAATAGGGATGGTGAGGTGCTTTGCATACATTTAACAACAAATGGAGCTTGCAAACTACTCTGATAGATATAGAATTCACCTATTTAAATATTGCAGCTTTATACAAACCGATACTGTTTGGGGACGGGATGCTTCCATGCACCTTGCCACCCCACTGTTTCATTCTTGTTGCATAGCAGAATTACTTTTCATAGCCGATTTGGAAAGCCGTTTGTTTGGTTGCATGAAGAATCAACTGCATTATTATTCATGAAAGCCTATCCTTAAGTTGAAACTGCATTCCATCCATTTCGAACGTGATTGAAACTGCACCAAACTTGAGTGCAGCTACACTAGTTGGTAAACAGATTGACAACATGAGCATGAAAGCCTTCTATCAAATGAGTTGCATGCATTTATACTCTTTAGCCCTGTCGGAAGCCACCAGATTTCTTGCAAGGCCATCACACTGTTTTCCCTTATAACCAAAGGGTAACCCTCCTGCTTCAGTTGATTGAACTGCATACGCGCCTATCCTTAAGCCTGTTAGATGCAATGCTACCAGATTTTCTACAAGGCCATCCACTGGGGTTCTTAATAACCAAGAGCATCTCAATCACCTGATCCTTAGGTTAGTCAATTTGCATAAAGATTTTCTGCAAGGCCGTCCACTGGGGTTCCTCATAACCGAAGAGCATCTCTATCACATGATCCTTACGGTAGTCAATTTGCATAAAAATTAACTATTATAAGACCTGACATTCTCATTTGTTCCTTCGTTTTAGAATATAGTTCGACTTTCTAGCATGAACAGGTGCTTGCACTCACACGAGATAGAAATTTGTATAGTTCAGAGAGGGAAAAAAAGTAATTAACATATATCTGCTATTGGAACATATGTTATGCGAAATGATAAGCAGAGTTATCTTTAGCAAAAAGTGCTATATGGTGGCAGACGCTATAGATACTGTAATGGAATCTATATTTTACATTATAAGGAAAAAATACTAGATAGCCAGTATATTCTGATAACAAGTTGTTTTACAAGTAATTTTAGCTGTTAGAATGCAAGTCAAGACTATGGTGTACATATTAACAAGAGGACTTGACTTGCACCAAGATTTGACTTATACCAATTTTGTACTGTATTACAAAGGAATAAATAACAAAGACTACAGCTTGCAAGCTCATTTAGAGCATGGCTTTACACTGTAAGTTGGTTACTGAAATCGAAACCATGAATATATTGGTCAGGTAGAATTGTTCTGTTATCAGGATCGCTCAAACTTGCTCTGACTGAATATTTGGAAGATGTTGCTCTGAGTGGCCTTAGTGTGTTGAGATGTAGGATGGTAGCAAAAGCCGCGATAGATACTGCAATGAAATCCATATTTTACATTACAGGGAAACAAGACTAGATAGCCACTATATACTGCTTACAAGTTATTTTACAAAAAAATTTAGCTATTAGAATTCAAGTCAACGCTATGGTGTACATATTCACAAGAGGACTTGACTTACACCAATTTTGTACTGTATTACAAAAGGAATAAATAACAAAGACTACAGAATGCAAACTCATTTAGGACATGACTTTACATTGTAAGTTGGTTAATAAAATAGAAACCATGAATATATTGATGTCATGTAGAATTGTTCTGTTATCAGGAATGCTCAAACATGCTCTGATTGAATATTTTGATGATGTTTCTTTGAGTAACCTTAGTGTGTTGAGATGTAGGATGGTGACAAAAGCAGCGATAGATACTGCAATGAAATACATATTTTACATTACAGGGAAACAAGACTAGATAGCCACTATATACTGCTTACAAGTTGTTTTACAAAAGAAATTAGCTATTAGAATTCCAGTCAACGCTATGGTGTATATATTCACAAGAGGACTTGACTTATACCAATTTTGTACTGTATTACAAAAGGAATAAATAACAAAGACTACAGAATGCAAACTCATTTAGGGCATGACTTTACATTGTAAGTTGGTTAATAAAATAGAAACCATGAATATATTGATGTCATGTAGAATTGTTCTGTTATCAGGAATGCTCAAACTTGCTCTGATTGAATATTTTGAAGATGTTTCTCTGAGTAACCTTAGTGTGTTGAGATGTAGGATGGTGGCAAAAGATGCTATAGATACTGCAGTGGAATCTATATTTTACATTACAGGGAAAAAAGACTAGATAGCCACTATATTCTGATTACAAGTTGTTATACAAGAAATTTTAGCTCTCAGCATGCAAGTCAACACTATGGTGTACATATTAACAACAAGACTTGACTTATACCAATTTTGTACTGTATTACAAAGGAATAAATAACAAAGACTACAGCATGCAACCTCATTTAGAGCATGGTCGTACATTGTAAGTTGGTTAATGAAATAGAAACCATGAATATGTTGATGTCATGTAGAATTGTTCTGTTATCAGGAACGCTCAAACTTGCTGTGATTGAATATTTGGAAGATGTTGCTCTGAGTAGCCTTAGTGTGTTGAGATGTAGGATGGTCTTTGCTGAATCCATTGTGTCTCTTGGGCACTGCATATGTCGAAGTAGGAGATTGTTCTTGTTTGTTTCCATTTGTTGGTATTCGGTTCTCTTCCCTTTTATTCCTCTCAGTCGAAGGTCGGTCCCTCCACATGCTTTCGTCCTTCAATTATCATAAAACTCAATAGTCAAATGCTTCCCATTTCGGATCACTAAACATAGGTCCGTGACAATAAAAACAAGCAGGTTGGTGAGGCCACAGAGATTTTGTAAGTTAATTTTTGAGCCATTGCTAGAAACGTGATCTGTTAGGGATGCAACATGAAGAAAAATTTTAAGCATGTAATTTGAAAAAAGTAAATATTGTATGATTAGGTATGGATCAACTATAGAATGTATAGATTGAATACAAAGAAGATACTCCTGACAAGTTGGTCGAATCTTGAGCTAACCTTTAATATTTAGATATTGAGTTTGGAGTTTTAACCACCACCACTAGTAGGGTTTGGGAGAAACTAAACCAAACATAGAATCTAATCAAACTGAAAGAGCCTGACTTATTTGGTTTGGTTTTATGGAGGTGTCTGCTTCAGCTCAAAATAACTAAACAATGGCTCAGTTCGGTTTGAGAGTGTAGTTTAACCATAAAACAGACCAATACAGATTTTTATATTCATAATATATATTAATCGTATAGATTTGTAATATTAGACTCTCTTTTTTAAGTTTCTCATTTAGATCTAATTGTACATTAATCAATAAGTTTTTGTTCTTTAAAGTGTTAAGCCAATGTTGGTGACCAAAAAAGTGTTAAGCCAATGCTAGATAAACTAAGGTTTCAATCAATAGAAGAGAAGCTATGCAGTATACCGCATATTTATCTAATGTTCGTTGGCTTATATTAAGGATAATTTGTATATAGTTTTAAGATTCCCCATTGCTAAATTTTATTTGCTAAAGTTAGTTGTGTATTGTCAAATGGATGGATAAAGATAATGCCGAATGGTGGAAATGTCAACGATAGATAAATATGATGACAAATGATTAAGATGTTCATGACGTGTGACAAACGATTTCATAGTTTCTTATATATTATTTTAAATGCAAACCAAACCTAACCAAACTACAACACAACATTTTGGTTCGTGGATTGGACTAATTGGCACATTCGTAAGGTACAATTTGTAGTTTTTGTTATAAACCAAATTAAACCAAATTATGTCAGGCCCTAAATATAACCAAATATAGCGTCAATCCCAACAACCTTAAGGTCAACTAACGTAATTTAAGTAATACTTTAGGGGTAGTGATACATGTACCAAGAAACACAGCCTGAAACAAATACCAATAACAGTTAGATAACGGCTAGTAACTGTTCATGTTTTTGTGTACTTTTGTACAATGTTTTGTAAACTGATTGTATATACCTTGTGTACTTTTCTTTAGGCCTAGTTTTGCCGCAGACTTTTTGACTACTGGTATTTAGTATAATAATCAATAGGGCATCACGCTGTAAGTGGAACTCATAATTACTGCCCTTAATTGTTGTGACGACAGCGTGCTTTTCCAGTCATGCCAAAAACAGAAGTACTGTGAATGCCACCCTCATGACCGATTTTCTGCCCCATTTCATCTTTCCACATGTAGACAAGGAAATCTGCAAGCCGCAAACTGCTCACCCCTCTCACCACATTACAAAATAATAAAACCATCTACCAGAATTTAAGAAGTCAGCGGCCAAATTAGGCCTTATATTATTGTGTACTTTGAAAAATATACAAAATTTAACATCATTGTGAGCTAACAATTCAATTTGAACACAACAACAGTCTCCAACAGTTAAATTTTTGTGTACTATAATGAATACTTTGCGTACTATTCATGTAAACTGCGTGTACTTTTCTTTGTATATTATGTACTTTGAAAAATATACAAAATTCGACCGTCTAACAACTCAAATCCAACACATCAGCGGTCAATAACGGTAAAAAAATGTGTACTTTAATGGATATTGTGTACTATCATATATATTTTGCAAAATCTTTTTATATTTTCAGTTTGTGTAAATTTCAGTGTAAAAGTAGGTGTACAATGGGTGTTGTAACATTTTTCTATCTATATATATAATGAATGAAGATCTCTCTAAATTCAGTTTGTACCAAATTTTATGTCTGTCTGACTCAATACCTTATTCTAAGCTGGTTCACATGTCTACACTATGAGGGAAAAGCTTCTCCTCCCTTATGAAGTAATGATCATGAAAGGCACTGTTGAGATCTAAAATAGAATTATCTAATAGCATGGAGATCAAAAGATTAGGGAAACCCTTACTTATAAACAACGTAGCACCTAAGTTGGACATCTCAAACCTTCAACCTCTTCCTAAGGAGGTGTAGACTTTAGCCACACACAGCAGCTCTTCTAGGTGGGTTTATCCTGTTACCTACCTTATACCTATTATATTCTTTGTAAGGGCATAGGGTTAATGTTTTTGTAACTACTTTTCCATGCAATACATATTAACAACTATAGGTGGTAGCATTCCACTAGCACCTACGTTCAACTCCCCATGCTTTACATGCCTTATATTCAATAGCATTTATGAATATCATATGTATGGTACACATTTATCAGCGAATAACTATATTAATTACGATAATTTGAGTCAAAAATGAAAGAAAACTACATTTGGTTATTCTGATACCAAAACCTTAAAAGCAAACTACTGTATTTGATTATTCTTGGAGAAAAATTATAATCACGAACTAGAATTATTTTCATTGAACCTGGATATTCTTATTGGTTGTGTCACCGAGCAACAGTAATGTGAAAATATAGCATTGCCCAAATGTAATAGACCAAGTTTGGATGCCGAACTTAGTTCGGCAGAACTGTGAACAAAAAAAATTATGTTACTTTTATATCCTATACCAACTCAGAGTTAGCGGAAGTATAATCTAATTATCATTAGAATCCACTTCCTTTATTTTACAAGAGATAAAGGATGCCGTTAGAGTAACAAGTTTTAAATTGGGTATATTCATATACCTGCCCACCCAGCTGTTTGTCATCCCTATCTAACAGTTAAATTTTAGGAATAAAAGTCCATGATATTAAATAAAAAATATCAATGAAATTTCTTATTTAGAGCCAATCTACTTGGAGAATCTAGATGTAAATTTGCTTGCTTACACGGAATATTGGAATCATATCCTCCGTCGGGCAGATCACTGGCTGGTCATCCTCGGGTGGCTCTGCCGGATGCTGAATGGGCATGAATTCCAGATTGGAATCATCAAAATCATCACTGCTAGTACTTGATTGTTCAGCCACATCGTCATAGACGAATTCCTCCTTTCCATTCTACAGGATAGAGAAAACAAAACCAGAGGGGAAAAAGGATCAGTGTTGATTAGTAAGAGTATCGCTTCCTGAATGTCTAGCAGAAATTTAAACGCTCATAAGAACTATATTGAAACCCAATTTACATCAGAGAAGAAAACATAGGATCGGAGAGAGGAATAGAAGGAGAGGGAAGGCGGTACACAACGTGGGCCACTCCAATGGCTTACATGTTCTTCTCTCCATGGAAAGCTCATCGAGCCAAAAGCCAATGAAAAGGGTGGATAAGTGGAAGACGAACAGGAAAGGGCATGGAGATGTGGGGACAATGAAGGTAGAGAACCTAACGGGTTCCAAGCCAAATGAGCTGTACCATCCAGCCGTGGCCGCTAGAGGCGCAGGAAATTTGAAGAAGTCCACTCCTACAGCCATCATCGACCATGAACGGCCTATCTGGAGTCCTGTATCCGTCCTTGTTTTGCCTGATTTTCCCGAAACCTTGTCTTCCCTGTCACCTCTCAACCATCGGGGATGCGCCGCACGTCTTTAGTTGTAGGTGCTGAAGAGTAAGGCAGGTCAACGAACACGGAAGAGGGAGGAAGCGTGTCGACGATAGAGGGAAATGAATCCGTAGAGGTTAGGTCTGCCATAACGGCTACTTTTGCACATTTGTCGCGGTGGACGTCTTTGATTTAGGAAAATCTCTGGCATTTATGCATTTCTTAATTGACCCACCTATTCTTGTGGAACCGCAGTGATAAGTCAGATAAATGCTTCCAATGTGACGCATTATTTGGTTGCCGTAGCTCCAATATATATTCAATCAAAAGGCTCAAGGAAAATATCAATATCATTCTTTTGTTGATTTTGCAAAATAATAAATGATACACAACTGACTTAGGTAGACTGATATGGCTGACATAATAGGCTGTGTTCCATGTCGGTCGCTTAACGCACTGTTTGGTTCATCCCACCACTACAAAGACAAAATCTCCAAATTCATAATTACTCATCAAATTAATGGGACAATGAATAAATTTTGTTTCATAAATGCAAACTTGATAGACGTTGTAGTACCGAGATATTGTTTTGTTTAACCTCTATGATATACACTTTTTGCGTATCTATATTAGTGAATCAGCTTACAACCCATGGTCCTATCATATATACCTTATCACCTTCGCACAAGAATCAGTTTTTTTTTTTCTATTCAAACTTCTCACTTTTTACATTTACGTACCATCAACATTTTGGATATGTTGTTGAATCATTATACTCATCTTGAAATATCAAACAATCATTTGGATAAATATTTATCTTTTTTATCCACCATATTAATTGGACATAACAGATTATTTATTTCATATGTCGAATTTGGAAGCTTGTTACTTGCAAATAGTACATTCCGTTACAGAACCAACAACAATATGAAATGGTTGTCGCTCCACCTATCGTTGGACTTTATCTCGTAAACCTCAACATTAACCTCACAGATTTAGTAAAACTAGAGTATAAAGGTTTCTTGGCATCATGTATGGTGTTCTTATTACAACAACTCGTTAAGCGTATTATTCTGATCTACTTCATGGACATCTTTTGTTTCTTCAATTCTCATCACAATCAACATTGTTTTTATTTATATCTCCTATAAGAGCTCTTCCCATGCCAATATAGTTCAATATGGCTGTACATAATCTTGTTGCCAAAAATATGCATCTTAAGTTCCTCGACAACAACTTTCTAATACTACCATATATTCTACCACAAAAACAAAACGTATCTCTCAAGATAGTTCATTAAACAGTCGGATTCAAAATGGATAGCGGAGTATCCAAATCTGAATTCGGTTAGAAAAAATTGGTCTGGTTTTTATTATGATAAATGACTAATATCATAACATAACATCAATATTCGATAACTAGATGTTATAACAATCCAGATAAGTGTCCAATTCAGGCTGAGAAATACATATTTAATGTAAATAGGCATCATCACCATCAACAAAACATATAATTTTAATAAACATAATATATAATTTAGAAGATTCATATAACAAATTTAAAAGTTTCATATTTGAAATCTGGTATCTGATTTGAATGTTTAGTATACCAACTTTTCATTTAAAATTTTCCATGTGAATGTGGATTGGATGCTCGAATTTCGGTCATCTAGTCCTATACATATATTTAGCTCAAAATCTATGTGCCTTGATAATATTTGGAATGTTATGGTGGACCTATTTAAACTAAAGAAGTTGTAATTTAAAATTGATATTAATTTTCCTTCCATATTGTATAAGAAAATAAATTAACACGTTATCACAATAAGCTACATGTATAACATATACATGTCATGAAATACATAATTAATTAAATCACCATAGTTTTATAATAATTCAGTCATCCTTGGTGAGCTCCAAATAGAGTTAACCATAGTAACATATTCCGCCCAACCTATTGGACAAAATACAATTATATTAATATGTAAAAATAAATAAAAGTCAACCCATTAAGTTATACATATAGAAATGCGTTTGTAGATGATATTGTGCCAACAACTTCGTAACTAGCATAATTTTTTCATCATATATCGATATCAACACTCGCTTAGTCAAAACCTCTACAAATGCATATAAATTAATATGTTTTCATCTATGTACACTTGATTTGAGTAGTGAATGTATAATGTAAGTAATAATCATCAAGAGCACTTTGGGAATACTTCCTTATAGTTCTTCCAGTACATGATGTATTTGAGGAAATAATCACCTTCATATGTACTCAAAGAAAATGAATTTACTTTTACAATATCCCAAAATAGATATATACACTATAAATTTACATATTGAATGAGATCAAGTGTTTGAAAATAGTCCCAGGTCATAGTCAGTCCAAGTACTCCTAATGAACACAAATAAAATAATCAATATTGAGCCACAGGTTAAATTGATTTTAATTCAATGGTATATAATGTAAATTGACTGTACAAACATGCAAACTATCGTAATATAAATATATGTGCAAATGACACTACAAAAAACATTTGAGGATAAAGATAACTAGACTCGTTTCTCTTAGCTCAAAATCTCAAAAAAGGGTAAAGGGGGAGTAACTCAAGAAGAATTGGTAGTAGAAAAACCATAGGATAGAAAAAATAATAGTGCCAAACAGTGATTAAAGTGTGTTCATTATGCCTAAAAATTAAAGATGAAGTGGCAATAAAAAAATCACATGTACCACTAGGAGGAATCAAACTTGGAATTTGGGGGTGGAATGGAAACATAAAGCATTGGAGGTGGTGGAGGTATTAGCATCAATACATCCTAGATGGAAAGATAGAAATTGAAGAAACCCTATTTGTAATGAATGCCATATTAATTTTATGAAAAAAAAATAATATATGTAAGGAGTGGGACCCAGAGGGGATCCACTCCCTACTAAAAATGTGAAGAATAGAACCTCCAATCCAAGCACACTCAAAAAGGTATGTTGGAGTGGGTGTAAAATTTTCAAAGCTTAATTAATGGTAGTCAAAACAACTAAAGTATATCAGCGGAATAAAATTACATGACTATATTAAATCTTTCACAAAAGATTACAAAGGTACCTCTTAATCTCCCACATAGGGTTTACATGTAAGATATTTCATATGGATCTAAGTAGAGGGAAATCTAAACCATAACAAGTTTGTCTCCAAGATTTAACTCCTTAAGCTAACTGCATAACTTCATGACATATCCTCCATATCCATCACCTAAGGTTGGAAGCATACCCCTGTTGGGTTTTAGGGGAGGCAGAGAAGGCAACGGAAACAAAAATTTTCTCCTCCCCAAACCCAGAACAAGGAAACGCATCAATGTCTATGCAATAGGAAAGGGATGGTTTGTGGAATCATACCTTGTCCCGAGGCTTGCTCGGAGACAATACCTCGCGGCTTGCGCGGTCTTCACCTCCAGTCTTGGACGGTGTTTGTGCAGCTCCTGGTCGCACTGGGACTGACGACTCCTGGTCTCACCGGGACTGTCGGGATTGACAGCTATCCTCCGAGCGGCAGAAATCTCCCGCCTCTGAAGTAGTCCACACGGACCACCTGGAACTCCAATCTCCTTGTCCCACAAGGAATTGGAAGGAGTCGCACCCTCCTGTCGGCGTACTAGTCGCCAACACACTCTCCTGCCACACTCTCCTGCCACCAATCACTTTCTACAGTTGTCTTTCCCTTGTTGTGCCTCCCTTATCAGGTAGCACTTGCTCGGGCTCTCTCGGTTACCAAAACCAGAGAGAACAACAACTTTACAGAGCAACTGGTTGCACTGTGTTGTTCTCTGAGAAGCCCCCAATACCCCTATATATAGGAGGGTCATGGGACATGATTCTCTATCCCGAGCAATGTGGGACTAAAGCAGGAGTAGAAGGGTTCGATATTTTCCACAAAAACAACCAACTGCGTGACCTGAACCGATCATTTCACAACTGAAATGGTCGGTTGGGGACCTGAGCTGGTCGGTTGACTCCTCAACCGATTGATTGGGACACCTCAACCGATCGGTTCACTTCTGAACCAGTCGGTTCATGGTCCTGATCAGTTCCCGATTGACTTTCCTTATTTTATTTCTAATCGGTATCAAATACCAATCCTTGTTCCAATCAAATTGGGCAAGTGAAACAAAAAGAAATTTCTCACCAATCCTACTTTCCCAACTTGCTCGGTTGCAACTGTTGAACCGATCGTTTCAAAACTTGAAGCAATCGATTCACCCTGTCCATGAGCCGATCGACTCACCACCTATGTCGATCGGTTCACCAAGCTCAGCCGATCGGTTCATCACATGAGCCGATCGGTTGGGAGTGCAGATTGTGCAGAAATAGTCAATTGGAGTTTCAATCAATCTGATACTCTAATCAAGCTGTCCAACACCTTGAACACTATGATTTTGATCTCTCAATTAATTGAGTGTTTAATTGAACTACTAAACTCCTTTAGTAATCAATCTAAACATTGTTTGTGGACAAAACTCCTCTACCAGGTTAAATCCTATGTGTGTGACCCTGCATGTGCTTTTTCACGTTGGCAGTGAAAGTCCATAACACTTATGACTTCACAAGCAAAGAGTGGTGCCTTGTCACACATCAGTGCTACCCAAGTGAAATAGAAAGTTGGAGAACAACTTTCAATCCTACAATTTGTGAATGGTGTTACAGTGAATGTATAATTCCTTTGTCACTGATATCCTGAATGAACTCAAGGCCTGGAACAGTCATCCTGTCAACGTTCATTCACTTTCTTGATCTCAGAGCAAATTGGAAGAGATATGTATGACATCAATATCACATACTGATTCACACATGCGTGCACACCTTTATCAATCCTACTCATCAAGTGGCCATGGATATCAAACTCCCTCAGGAGGGACAAATCCCATATCTATCACTCACCCCTCAAAAGCCCCATGTGTCAAAGCCACTCAATCATCACCTTTATAACAACCCATGTTTCAGGACTGTGTTTGATGATGTCAAAGTGTGCCCAACGACATGTGTTGAGTGTAGTGATTTCAGGTCAAAGAATCACACTCACCACCATCACTGTGAGTACTGACTGTGACTACCATGTCATGGTTCCATGTGTCAAACTCACGGTGGGTCTGTCTGGTACACTTGTTCTCTAACAAGTACCTATGTGTTTGGTTTGATATCTCTATATCATGACTAATGAGATTCTGTCATCAACCAACACCACAATCTAGTCTTGTGTGTCATTGTTGTCTATCTACCTTCCACAATGACATCCGACTAGGGACATAATGAGAATGTACAAACTCTTAGCATTTGTATGATCTCATCGTTCAGGTCCTGAACCTACAGGCATACGTCGTTGAGTACTGTCATTCTCTAGACATTCAATCTGTTCTATCACTATCTGATATGACTGAACCAGAAAGAATTGGAAGCTTGCCTTTGATGTTTATCAAATCAATCTTAATGTATCCCACCAATCATCCCAATGATTGGCTCTCAGGGCATACATACCAACAGACTCCCACTTGCACTGCGAGCCAATCACCCTTGAATCATATTCATAGTGATTTTCAAACATGTCCCACATGTTACTGTGCTCTAGTGCAAACATAGTGAGTAATGGCAACACATTGCCAAAGTCAGTATAAATTGCATGTCTCTCATCTCTTCATTGTACGTCACATGTATGAGATGGAGTTGCTGTAATATGCGATCTAGTATTCCTTTGCTAACCTTTAGCCACATTGCATGATCAAGGATTCCATACTTGTCATTAATGACCGGAATATCTATAAGGTCATCTCATGAACTTCCAGATCCATGTAGTATCCACTGCTGTTCTCTAACGCATAGATACTCAACATTTCCTTTTAAATGATTTTATTGGAACACTTCCAATTATCAACAAACTTTCACTTTTATATATCTTATATATAATTTGCAATTAATTTTCTGTCCTTTCGGAAGTTCGCATCAATGCAACTCTTTACATTGAACTCTTCCTTATCTCCATAGAACTAGTACTTCTCAAGTACTTATCAAGTTCTAATGGCATTCCAGTAACCCTTACTGGAAGTAGATAGACATCCACTCGTCATGTCTCACATACGAGTTATCAGGATGAGCACATCATATTGCCATGTCCTACATACAAGATGATGAATGCATTTTGTTCTTGCCATGTCGATACATGCAAGATAATGGGATGATTACATACATGATAGATCCATATCTATTCTTATTGTTCCCATTCTTCATAAGAATTGGACACTTGGCCTTGGGATCCATGTAACATGGACAAGTTTTCTCCCACTTAATCTGTGCATACTGAACCCTTCAGTACAAATTGCCAATGTATGCTTTCTCTTTTCAGGTCAAGAGGTTTTTGAGAACTATCTCTATAGATCTCTATTCCTATCACATAGGAAACATCTCTATCTTCCTTAAAGATAATTTCCACTTTTGGATTTCCATTCAAGAACATTTCCATTTCACATCAACATGTGGAATGTGAACACGCTCCCACTAATTCACAGATCCCTTCTTTATCTTTGACATATTAGTCAAACCCTTTGACTATATCATCAAAGTAAAGATCCAATTCTGAGTTGCTTGTACTTAACCAATCACATTGATTAGTCCATTGTAACTTATAGACTTCATTTGCATTAGTGGATTCATAAACCTTATAGGTTGTGTCACGTACACATCCTTGTTTTATTCCTCATAGGAATGTGGTTTTAGTATCCATATGCCAAATGTCTTAGTCATTAAGTTGCAATCTACAAGCATCATCCTTCTCATAATGTCTTCCATGTGTCTTAACACTTAAGATTTATTTGCACTTATGGATTTCCATCCAATGGGTGCTACCATCAAGGTCATACCTTATGGTTCACATAGAAGTCATTTAGGATGTAATGGTCATAAACCATAACTCAAAATTCGGTTCCTCATATTTATCTAGATAGTTGTCTCATCACATGATCAACTCATCACATAGATAATTGAGCTGTATCTGTCAAGGATATGAGAACTCACAACTTCTTGTGATTCTTAATGTCCTTTATTAGTGTGAGGTATTCTTTATTTAAGAAGAATTCAGTTATTTGATAATCATTCTCCAACTTCTTAGAGTATGATTCCTTCTTGATTTAGACATCACCATGCCTTAATCATGAGTTCACTATGATACACTATCATAATCACTCAAAAGGATCTCAAACATTTGGTCCAAGTATTTCATTCATTGATCTCATCAAGAATTAACACTTTACTAAATTTGTACTTCATCTATGATAATCTTGAACACTTCAAGATATTCATATTGGTATTTCTCTAAATACCATTTGAAGTATTAGTATTTGTTCCAATAGGTATGTAAATACATCACATGTATTATACCTAATAGGATAATCATTCTCCCACTATCATTAGTGAAGATTGATTAATCATGTCCAAGATATTCATGTCTCCTACTGGTTCTCTAACCAAAAGAGTCTAGATTTAACCATCACATGGAAACTAGAAATGAATTTCTCATGATTAATGCTAATTTGATTGTTTGAGTTATCTATAACTTTTAGGTATCATTTTATCTTATGCATATCAAATATCACAAGATAAACAAGGCATTGCCACAAAGATCATATCTTTAGAAATTGAAACATCTCTTTATTGATTGCCATCATTGTCATACAATATGCAAAAATAAAGTGTTTCTATCTATTAACAAATATGAAATAGCAGTTCACAACTGTATTACATGACTTTAAGGCTGAAAAATAAACTAAAGTACTCCTATCTATGACGGCAACACTTGCCCCATTTATTGAGTGCTTTACACTTTACATCTTGGTATCATATACCTCAAAAAGTGTTACATGTTTATTTTCATGACACCTTTAAGTAGAGACGTTTGTCACCTCTTTCTTCTTTTGTTCTTCCAGATAGAGAGGACAATTCCTTTTCCAATGTACTGGCTTTTGACAATGGTGGCAATTTCCTTTCTTGGTCACGCCTCCTTTGGCCTTGAGAGTTGAAGACGACTTGGGCTCCTGGCTAGCATCAGAACCTTTCTTAGCTTTGCCCTTGCCCTTGCGCTTGGAATTTCCTTTCTTTCTCGTGATCACCATCACAGTTTTAGGCCTGTCTTTCTTCATCTGTGTCTCGGCTTCCCTCAACATGCCCAACAACTCTGACAGTGGCCTATCAAAAGTGTTCATGTTGTAGTTCATCACAAACTGACTGTAGCATTCTGGCAACGATTGCAGTATCACATCAATAGCCAACTCTTGGCTCAGTGGAAATCCCAGTCTTGTCAAGTTCTCCACATACCCAATCATCCTGAGTATATGGGGACCAACTGGATCTCCTTATGTCATGACGTACTTAAACAGTGCCCTTGAGACATTGTATCTCTCTTGCCGTGCTTGATCTTCATACATGTTCCTGAGATGCTGAATCATCTCAATGACACCCATGTTCTCATGCTGTCTCTGCAACTCGTGGTTCATAGAGCACAACATCAAGCACTTTGCATCAATGGCATCATCAGAATGCTTCTTGTAAGCATCCCTTTCTGCCTTTGGTGTGGTAGGATCTGGTTCCTCTGGAATTGGAGTATCCAGGACATAGAGCTTTCGCTCTTGAGTGAGAACAATTCTCAATGTCCTATACCAATCGTGGAAGTTTGTCCCATTCAGCCTGTCCTTTTCAAGGACCGATCGCAAAGAGAAGTGATTGTTGTTTGTTGTCATTTGTACTACAAAAGGAAATACAAAATTTTAGTCCAAAAACTCATTTTGACTTATTTGATTGATTTGAAAAGTTGACGATATAATTAGGCCTTTAATTAATTATCGCTCCCACTATTTTAATTCAAATTGATAGCCCTCACCATCAATTCGGAAGATTGCAGTGTACAACCTTCTAGTGGGCAAGATCTTGAAATCCTCTAAGTCATGAACCAGCTAGGGTTGTCACCCACAACTTAGATCTCTCAGGTAGGCAACTCTTGTCAATTGTATCATATGCAACTCTTGATAAGATGTCATATGAAACTCCTTGTCATGATCATCTCCATGCCTCAAGGTAATAGATCCCATCTAGATCACCTTGTTAAGTCCGACCCAAAGAAAACACGATGAATATGCACCCTGCTTGGACAGACCCACACATTCATCCTTCACGCTTCCACGAGATAGATGGTGCACCACGCTAGGGCGTGCCCACACTTGGTCGATCAAGCTTTTCATGTGTGTCGCATTTGAAAGGCATCTAAAACTTAATATTTAATGAGGGATTTGGTTTTTATATACATATACATATCCAATCACCACAATACATAATACATATCATATACATGCTATATCCCACAGAAAACATGTGAAATGATAAAAGCGATGATTATGGCCATCCTAATGTGATTCCTCGAGCCAAGAGGAATCACGGTCATCTAGGTCTACATCACATGCAACCTGTACAAGATGAACTTTGTGCTTTGCCTTTCTGGGTTTGATCAATTCATCACATGAATGATCGGCTCGCCATCAGACTGGTCGGCTGGGTGCCACCAGCCGATCGGTTGGCTCCTCCAACCGATCAGTTCGCCTGGTCATCGTGCATCTCTCCATGGCCGCCACCCGCTCGTCTCTCTCCTTGAACCGGTCATCAACCGATCAGCTCACTCCTTAAACTGATCGTTTGGAACATCAACTGATCGGTTCACACCTTGAACCGACCGTCTCAGCTGTCGTCAGGATGTCCGCCGTTCTTCGACATAACAGGAAATAAAATTCTATCCTATTTTACATTGTAAAAAGAGAAACCCTGAGTTACATTCGGGGGGAGCAAAGATAGGAAAGAAATCTCAAATTATTTCGAGTTACATCAGGAATAGGAGAAGGAAGATCGGTGCGCAGACCGAGATGGAAGAAACCACATACAACCATACACATATAGGGTTTATTGTCCATAACCACGCTATACATCCACCATAAAACTCGTTTAAGGGCGACGTGTATCGAGTGCATTAATAATACATATCATATATGTAAATTGGGATTTGTGGATTTAGGATTGGATATGCATAAAGCCAATTTTATTCGCATCGTATGCAATAAATAAAGGCGACAAACCAAAATCGATCACATCAATAATCCCAAAGTATAGAGCAGTTGACGTGGCTCTAATACCACTGTTGGGTTTTAGGGGAGGCAGAGAAGGCAACGGAAAAAAAAATTTCTCCTCCCCAAACCCAGAACAAGGAAACGCGTCAACGTCTATGCAATAGGAAAGGGATGGTTTGTGGAATCATACCTTGTCCCGAGGCTTGCTCAGCGACAATACCTCGCGGATTGTGCGGTCTTCACCTTCGATCTTGGACGGTGTCTGTGCAGCTCCTGGTCGCACCAGGACTGACGACTCCTGGTCTCACCGGGACTGTCGGGATTGACAGCTGTCCTCCGAGCGGCAAAAATCTCCCGCCTCTGAAGTAGTCCACATGGACCACCTGGAACTCCAATCTCCTTGTCCCACAAGGAATTGGAAGGAGTCGCACCCTCCTGTCGGCGTACTAGTCGCCAATACACTCTCCTGCCACCAATCGCTTTCTGCAGTTGTCTTTCCCTTGTTGTGCCTCCCTTATCGGGTAGCATTTGCTCGGGCTCTCTCGGTTACCAAAACCAGAGAGAATGACAACTTTACAGAGCAATTGGTTGCACTCTGTTGTTCTCTGAGAAGCCCCCAATACCCTTATATATAGGAGGGTCATGGGACAGGGTTCTCTATCCCGGGCAATGCGGGACTAAAGTAGGAGTAGAAGGGTTCGAGATTTTCCACAAAACAACCACCTGTGTGACCTGAACTGATCATTTTACAACTGAAACGGTCGGTTGGGGACCTGAGCCGGTCGGTTGACTCCTCAACCGATCGGTTGGGACACCTCAACTGATCGGTTCACTTCTGAACCGGTCGGTTCGTGGTCCTGATCAGTTCCCGATTGACGTTCCTTCTTTTGTTTCTACTTGGTATCAAATACCAATCCTTGTTCCAATCAAATTGGGCAAGTGAAACAAAAAGAAATTTCTCACCAATCCTACTTTCCCAACTTGCTCGGTTGCAACAGTTGAACCGATTGTTTCAACACTTGAAGCAATCAATTCACCCTGTCCATGAGCCAATCGACTCACCACCTGAGCTGATCGATTCATCACATGAGTCGATCAGTTGGGAGTGCAGATTGTGCAGAAATAGTCAATTGCAATTTCAATCAATCCGATACTCTAATCAAGCTGTCCAACACCTTGAACACTATGATTTTGAGCTCTCAATTAATTGAGTGTTTAATTGAACTTCTAAACTCCTTTAGTAATCAATCTAAACATTGTTTGTGGACAAAACTCCTCTTCCAGGTTAAATCCTATGTGTGTGACCCTGCAGGTCCTTTTTCACGTTGGCAGTGAAAGTCCATAACACTTATGACTTCACAAGAAAAGAGCGATGCCTAGTCACACATCAGTGCTACCCAAGTGAAATAGAAAGTTGGAGAACAACTTTCAATCCTACAATCCGTGAATGGTGTTATAGTGAATGCATAATTCCTTTGTCACTGATATCCTGAATGAACTCGAGGCATGGAACAGTCATCCTGTCAACGATCATTCACTTTCTTAATCTCAGAGCAGATTGGAAGAGATATGTATGACATCAATATCACATACTGATTCACACATGCGTGCACGCCTTTATCAATCCTACTCATCAAGTGGCCATGGATATCAAACTCCCTCAGGAGGGACAAATCCCATATCTATCACTGACCCCTAAAAAGCCCCATGTGTCAAAGCCACCCAATCATCATCTTTATAACAACCCATGTTTCAGGACTGCGTTTGATGATGTCAAAGTGTGCCCAACGACATGTGTTGAGTGTAGTGATTTCAGGTCAAAGAATCACACTCACCACCATCATTGTGAGTAGTGACTGTGACTACCATGTCATGGTTCCATGTGTCAAACTCACAGTGGGTCTGTCTGGTACACTTGTTCTCTAACAAGTACCTATGTGTTTGGTTTGATATCTCTATATCATGACTAATGAGATTTTGTCATCAATCAATACCACAATCTAGTCTTGTGTGTCATTGTTGTCTATCTACCTTCCACAATGACATCCGACTAGGGACATAATGAGAATGTACAAACTCTTAGCATATGTATGATCTCATCGTTCAGGTCCTGAACCTGGAGACATACGTCGTTGAGTACTATCATTCTCTAGACATTCAATATGTTCTATCACTATCTCATATGCCTGAACCAGAAAGAATTGGAAGCTTGCCTTTGATGTTTATCAAATCAATCTTAATGTATCCCACCAATCATCCCAATGATTGGCTCTCAGGGCATACATACCAACAACCCCAGCAAGAAGAGAAAAGAAGATGGCATCAACAAAGGCTGGTATGTGCATGCTAAAGAGAAATTGAACAATTAATGGAATAAAGGATATCAAAATAAAAGGCTTCACATAGAAGAGAAAAGAACCACCCCCAGTGAGTATCAAGACAAATGATTCACAATAAAAGGGATACTTGCCATTAAAATAATAAAATTGTGCCCTACTAGCACATAAAAAGTATTAGGGAACACACCCCATAATCATCAGCCTACATGCATGTGAGATAATCATAACACTAGAACAATATAAAGACAAAGGCGGCCAGCCTCACAAACTTGAAACCTGATAGAGAACGACAATCTGTCAAACTCTCAATATATATAAAAGGTGGGCATTTTGGCTAAATGGACATCATCAAAATCCCTTTGTTTTGAAAATGACAAACATTTCATTCTTGTGGATCTAACGTGCTACTTGAGTGATTGCAGGAACAAAGTGGATGACAAACCTTTGGAAGATATATATGCTTCAAAATGCTTTAATTTCATGATTGTAATAAAATGTAAAAACTTGTACAAGTATATAATGTACAAGTACTTAGATATCATGTAAATCAAGTGTTTAGATCTTCCTTAGCTATTCACAACACTTAGATAGGTCATCCCCTACAATAGTGTCACAACTGCACACTGATACACACACTTAGTACATAGTTCAAAACATTGAAACAGAGTCATTCTCGGTCGACAAACTTCTCGACCGAGACACTCTCGGTCGACAAACTCCTCGATCGAGAATTGACCCAAATAGCCGTTAGACACAGCAAACAAGGTAGTTGGGAGTTGGAATCGAACGTTATATACACTTTTTCCAGACTGTCCCCCGGTCGAAAAAAACTTCGACCGACGGACTCTCGGTCGACAAACTTCTCGATCGAGATGAACTCTATCTGCACTTTTTAGAATTAATAAACTAGTCATTTCTAAAGCAATTAGTGGATACCTAATGTCTAGTTGAGCACTTAGAACCCCCTAGAAAGTGTCTAGAATGTCCTTAAGCATTCATAGGCCATTCCTATAAATAGGACATGCCTTAGGACACCCAAAACACACTTGTGCAACACTTGAGCATACATACTTGCAATTGGCAATCTATTCTTGTGAGCAATTGAGCAACTCTAGCATTTGCTAATCCTTTCCATTGCTACAAATTCGTGTCTTATAGGCTAGCATCTCCTACCCACAACACTTCCACTTCCATACACATTGGTTAGGAGATCAAAACGCTTGATTTAGGATTCAAGCCTTGTGCTTAAGCGGTAATTGTAATTTCCATTTTCCCTTCTTGTTCCTTCTTATTACTTGTACTCTCCTTGCTACTCCTAGGGTTGGAGGCTGTAGATTGGAGAGGGTGCTATCTTCTCAGGTGGAGAAGGATCTTCTCAGTGGAGAAGGAGGACTTTGGACTACTTCTAGAAGGTCTCAACGGGAAGCTACTTCAAGGAGGAAGGCGGCTTCATAGTTGGTGAAATGACTTCGGGGTGAAGGTTGTCCAAAGGGTGAGGAAAGTATTTGTAATTTTGTGTAACATCCTAAAAAGGTAATAAAATTCAAATACTTTCAAATCTCAATTGTAAACAATTGGGTAGTGGACTGACTCCCTTAGTTTTCGCTAAGGGTGGAACCACTCTAAAACACCTTGCCTCTTTCTTCTTATCTCAATTGTGGTTGCTTGAGTTGAATTATTGTTAAAATATTTATAAAACCCTATCCCCCCTTATAGTGGTTTTTCAGGCCAAGCCTCACAAACTTGAAACTCGGGTATGGGGTACCACCACCCCCATCCCAAAAATAATAGGGGCATACTGCCCAAAAAACAATACAATTCCACTACTCTAGTACTACTGAATCACATAGCATGTTTAATGTAGAGTCAAGTAAAAAGTATAGTCAGATTATATAGAGTAGTCACCAAAAAAGTGACCAACATATACATCCACCTCACAAGTGGGAAAAAAACATCACATGTCATCATATATAATTCCATCATGAACAAAGCATAAGGGAGAGACTAAAAGAATGTCCAAATATGATGAAAAGTTTAGTACCAAATAAAGTAGTTCACATGAACCATAATTTTCAAAAGAAAGAATATTCTGTAGGTTATTGTCCATAGGACCAAGAGAAAGAATAAAATAGGTTATTGCTCAAAAGGAATAATAGGAGATGAAAACATACCTCACTTCAGAGTCTAATCATTCCAATGTCCAATCTAGGTCCAAGCCTAGGCTTCCGAAGAACCTATTAAACACATATGCAGATTTTGAATCAATTTCACATTGATGATTCAAACCCTAAAAATCACCTTTTTAATTATATGGGAATTAGGTTATCAAAACCATTCCATGATTTAGTTTATCTTTTTCTGAGTTCAAAACTTATTATTATATATTTTTTTACTTTTAAATATTTAGTTTTGAATTTTGCAAGTTATTATCTATTTGGGTAAATCCATTAAAATTCATATAGTACTTAGTTTGGAATTAGATGATAAAACAACACCAAAAGGAAGCTCATATTTTTCTGATTTCTTATCATATTTTATTTTATTTTTCTAAGTTATAAATAATTTGTAATAAATATTAGAAGAATCATCCAATCAGAATAACCAAATATCTTTGTCAGCAAACGAATCTCGCTCAGTAGTCACAGTTGTTGAGTTAGCCCAACCACAACCTACCAACTCAGTGCCCACTCAGCGCAAAGTTCAACACCCAAAAGAACAAAACCAGAACGTGAAATGACATTAATAGCCTCGGTGAGAAAACAAAACAATGAGGAAAATAGGGGCAAAGTTGGAAGATAATGAACGATCATCTGTTTCAATTCAATCACCGATCAAGATGAGGTAGGTTGATCTCAAAGAGCAGACTCATGGATCTCTCAACCAAACCACACGGAAGCGACAACCAATAGATTTGTGACATCAAACCGAGTTGAAGGACCCCTACTAAAAGAAACTAAGGTGCAAGAGCCACCAAGATGGCTGACCGTCATAGCAGGTATGGAGGAAGCAAGACCAAAAGAGGGAAAAGAAGGAAGCACCTTGAGAAGAGAAATCATGGGTGGTAGGAGAACTGCACAGAAGAGATGGAGGAGTTCACACCTTCTCCATAGTCCCTGATGCCTAGAAAACTCCAAAATGAACTCATGGTCGTCGAGAAGGCAGTCGGAGTTGGACGGAGTTTAGGAGGTGTAGCTGGGGCATTGAGGGGCTAGACCAACATGGGAAGTTGAAGCCTGTAGGTGTGATAAAGGTCGGGGAACCGATCCCCAGCTATCTGAAGCACCAGACCCACGATAAGATGAAAAAGAGAGGAAGAACATATGGTGAACAGAGGAAAGAGGGTGGCGGCGTGGTTAATGATTTATAGATGTTGAAACCCTATATATATTGGGTTCGAACAAAGCGGAAAGAAATGAGGAAACCATAGGGAAAGAAGTCGAGTAGAAAGATGGAGAGGAGGGGAAGAAATTGGCAAAGGGAAATCATAGTTACAGTACACGTGACATAGTCTCCTACTCAAGGTAGGAAATGACACAGGAGTCATCAGATGAAGATCGTGCGGATGGGATAAAACCCGAATAAGCCAGGTAACTAAAAAAATAGGTGTGACACATTGATATTCGAAACCTTATTCAAATCAAACTCAAATAAAGTGAATATTAAAAAATTATTTCCTTTTTCTCTTTCTTCAATTAAGGGTTCAAACATTATCCATATTAAATGAAATTTTACATAGAGGCCAATTAAGGCATGTAGATTCTGATTATGTAATTAGATTTCATATTTGGAAACTTTTGATGTATCAATTAAGAAAGTCATGTTTTGTCTTTCCTCATGCATTAATGACATTAGGATTATCCAAATTTGGTGAAACTTCATCCAAAAGTAATTTTTAGCGTCTTGGATACGGATTTTCATTTATTTCCATCTTTTGAAGTTATTTATCATATTATTTATTACTTATGACTTTTACACATTTTCTCTCTCCTAAACTTAACCTAAATATTCAAAGTTGCCCAGATTAGATGAAAATTGACATATAGGCCAGTTTTGTGTGTAGAATATGATTTTGAAGTTTGTTTCCACTTTTATGATTTCCTTTTATGAGACATGTGACATTTATTATTTGGGGCCTAATATCCTTTTAGTTATCTCATTTATCATCAGTATTAACTTTATTCATCCAATTAAGTTCCATATCTTCATGTTAGCATTTTTTTAGGTATGTAGAGACTATTTATTCACCCCACTCTCTACGGTAGGAAAAGATGAAAGGAATGTCTACATTAGCACTTAAAGAGAGCCAGACAGGCTTATTTAATGAAAAAATAAAGTCTTGTAGAGTACGGCGGGCTTGCTTACCAAGAGTATCAGCAACATTGTTGGCCTTACTCGGTATATGTCTTATCTGGAAAACATCACAGTTGCCCATAAGGTGTTGGATCTTATTCTTGTAGGGCTGGTATTTGTTTATAGGACCAGTACTAGAATTTGCAAGGCTCACCGCTTGGGTAGAGTCCGACAGAATGATAAAGTTGCGCCAGTTCCTCCCTAGACAGACCTCGATACCATGAATAATCGCCTGAAGCTCAGCCTCGAGAGCACAAGTTCTTTGAAGATGGGAACCACTCCCATAACAGCAGATTCCCGCTTCATCAACAATGTGAACACTAATGCCATTGCTTTCGAACTGCGAGGCGAATGAGGCATCCACTAGGACATAGTGATTGAAAGACGGAGATTGCTCCTCCATCCCGACAGTCACTCTAACATGCTCTGTGGGTTTGTGCTGCACCTTGCAATACATCTGGATTGAAGAGGCACGGGCTAGAATGAAGTCGACCATGCTAGATGTTGACTTAAGGAGACGTGTATGCACGTGATCATTACGGCATTGCCAAAGGTGCCAGCAAGCAACCTGAATAATCAGAACTGTACTGCTGGATTCTGACTCAACCCTACAAACAGCTGAGATCCAGGCATCTTCCTCCAAGGAGAAGAATTGATGATCCATCTTCAGTGCTATCCAGACTGGTTTACTGAAAGAGCAATCCCGAAGACAATGGATAGTGGATTCATCTGCATTGTTGCAACGTGGGCAGACTATGCTTGTATCAATAGGTCGACGTTGTTTCTCCATGTTAGTGAGTAAAGCTCTATGCTGAAGAAGCCACAAGAAAACTTTCAGACGTGCCGGAAGCGAAGAACCCCAAATATCCTTCCATCTCCCTGGGACTGAACAATCTTTGTCACTACAAAAAAAATGGCCTTTAACTATAAATAAAAATTGTAGTTAAAACCCCATATTTTGTAGCTAAAGGCTTTAACTACATATTTCTTTACATATACAAATTGTAGTATATGCTCGTATAGCTAAAGCATTTAACTATATTTTTTAAATATGCAGTTAGATAATCCATTCGCTATAAATTCATATGTAGCCAGAAATGTAGCTAGATATTGTCGTTACATATTTAGATGTAAGTGTAATTATAGCTAAATGTATGACTACAATTGCATATATAGTCTATATGTAACAAAAGGATGAAGTTAATACATTTTATATGTAGTTAATGTGTAGGGAAAGGCGGTATATATATATATATATATATATATATATATATATATAGATGTATGTGTCTAGCTACATATGTAGTGCCATTTATTACACATACATATATGCATAGTTTGATTATTCATATATTGTGAAACTGGTTAGTACAAAAGCTCTTTTAGTAACAAAATTGAGTAGTTAGACCAAGTTATGCTCATTATGACAACAATCTTATTTTCATTTATATTGAATGTCGAATGTACATGGGGAGGACATATACCTTGCCCCTATTATAAAATGTGTATAAAGAAAAAGATATACATATATTATGATTCAGTGAGCTCTACACGCATCTTGGCAAAAGAGTATGTATCTTTCTTGTTGTTGCACCATAATGTTCTTGTTCCTAGTAGAAGCTGGTGATGTGGAAAATAGAAGCCCTCTTGTAAACGAAGATAAAGATTGGAATCACTATGATCAAACTATGGCTTATCGGGCTTTGCATGTTGTTGTTGTTCCACACCTAACAACACCATGAAATCCTTATAGTGAGTTTGTCTTACACCACAAAGCACATTTATCCTCCAAGTATTTTATACATGGCATTCCTAGGACTGTTAGTATGTTCAGGTTATCAATGAGAATGTCGATGCCAACTCTGCACCCTGGGATGCTTAGCTACAAAATAGAATAAAAATTAATGATAGTCCCATAACAAGGAGATAACTCAAAATATAAACAATTCATAAATGTATCAAAATTCATAGAATTACGTAATATAATTAGAGCTATAAACCAAAAGGATACCATAGACAAGTAACAAAAAATAGAGCTACTCGACCATATAAGAGGCCTACACAGCAAAACACAAAACCCACACACTACAGAAATTTGCAAGAAGCTCCACCTGTAAAGGATAGTTCACATGAGTCAGTATATAGCATCTCAACAAGCATCTTGATCAATATAAGATCAGATTAGACCATTGTTCCTTGATTCACCATACAACAAAATGGTAAGTCTTGGTGAAGAAGGAACTAGTATAACAGAAACCACACTGAAAATAAGAGGATGCTCACTATTTGAGCCTTCAAACAGATAGAGATTCATGAATCAAGCATAAACCTAAAGCCAACAACAGCTCAGCCATCATGAAATTAGAACTGTCTACGTAGAACAAAAAGGATCTGAGTTACTTCATAAAACAACTTGTATGTGTATAAAACATGTACATGGAATTCATATGTGTATATTATTTATATTAGTTGGTCAAAGCCTTAACGATGCATCTGGAACAGTAAGAAAAAATCGTCATACTTGCCTGTAAATCTAAGAAAATAGAACCTCAAGGCAAACAATAGTGCTACTATGAAACACAATAGATCATATATACTTCCAACATAGGTAGTCAACGAAAATTATTTCTATTCTTGGCTTTCAAAAGACTAGTAAACATAGTATATTTTACTAAAGGAATAAGAAACTTACCACGATCAGGTCTCTACATTAGAAAATGCTCCCAAACTAATCCATGTATATGTAGTTGAACACATACTAATCCAACATACTTGGTTATTTCAGGCAAATCCTAAGCGGCAGCAACCTGCTCTCACAAGAAGAATATTGCAGTTTGAAGGAGAGTGTTACCATATAGTCTTATTCTTATGTTATGTTATTTCTTAATTCTATTTATGTAATTGTTCCATTTCTCTTTTCTATATAATAAAAGGCAATTTGTTGTTGTGAGTAATGATTTTCGATTAACCCTTTGACCAGCCTATACTAACAGGGATAAACAACAAAATTGCTCCTGAGAAACTACAGAAAAAGGTGAGGTCTAGCACCTCTAGTCCATACTAGAAGAGTTTTAGCACGATGGAACCATGCCAGGTGCAATTTTTGGAGCCAAATACGGGGTGGAACAGGGTGACAGCCCTCATGGTGCCATCAAAACCCTTGACGATGTAGTTGTCAAACTTGGTCTGAAATGTCAGTTTGCTGCTGTGAAGGGAGTAACAAACTCACAGGTGAGGTTTTAGGCCGTCATAGTTGATGCTCGGGCACTACTGCGTCAGAGGTAGGGCATGCCACATGATGTATAGTAAAGTGAAACCCAGAAGAGCAGGATCTGGCAGGCCAAAGACTGACTGTCAATTTTGGTTATCATTTTAAGCTGAGGCTTGAGCAGAAGAAAATGCCTTCTGACGACTGGAGATGGAGAGGCGTGACTGATTAGGGAATAGTTGATAGAAAACAAACTGCTGAAGAGAGAAGACGGATTTTTGGAAGTATGATTCAGTCAACAGTTCATATGTGTTCGTGAAGTAAGGAAGAGTTTGTTCTTTGTGGAATCGTGGGAGAGAAGGTGAAGATGGCTTTGTGAAACAAAGCATCATTTATTCATCTAAATAGCTATACAGTTGTCAACGAAAGAAAATTCCATCAGCTACAGAGAACATGAGTTGGCATACTAAGGGGAAATTCATAGCAGCAGAGATTGCTACTGCTTTAGAAACTCACAACCCGGGTGTCGGTCAGGTTAGATTGTGTTTTTTGCATGGTTCGGTCGGGTTAGTTCGGGTCTGATGATGAACATTTGTTTTATAACCCAAAGAAGTTTGGATCGGGTTGGGTTCAGGTCATGTAAATTATGCATTAGGCTAGGTTTGGGTTTGGGTTTGGATTTGGATTGATAAACCCGGCCAATTGCCATTCCCAATGTCGAGCTTGTGCATACTACATATTAATCACTGGCATTGTGCTAAAGATTCATGGCCATCCTGAAGTGACATTTTCTAATCCAATGCCCATACCCTTGGAAAGAGGCTGCCTGATGGACCTATTCTTGGAATCGTGGGTAAAGACTGGACTGGGGTGGAACTGGAGTTACAACCTTGACAACTACAAAGATAATAAGAATGGCACATTGGTGTGTCTTATCAGATATAGCACCTTACCCCTGACCATCATGCAAAACCAGACCCGTAAACTCTAGACAGTGGAAAAGTATAACCTGCACCTGAGAAACTATATTTAACTATTTTAAGGATACAAAATGGCCTCAGGTAAGATAAGGAGCTACTGATCAGCACCCTGATGAAATAGCCTGATGAGGGTGTAGTGTTAAAAGAATATACATTAGCAAAATGAGCATAAAGAAAAAGAAAGTTGTGGATCTGATATCTGTAAAATAATGAATGAAAAAATGATCTAAAACATCTCCTGATTCTTTAGATAGACAACAATGGTACTAAACTTCTTGGTCTAAACGAACTGAAAATAAAATAATAAAATTGAGAAAAGTATCACACAAATAGTAGTTTTGTAAGATAATGAAGAAAAGGTTTCATAATAATTTCAGTATGTTATGATGAATGGAAAGCTAAAACAAAACAACATTTATATTTACAATGACAGCATTAGCGTTACACTTGAGTAGAATCAATTGAACAAGCTACAAATAAACCACCTTAGGATGGAGAGATACAAAAGTTAAAATAATGTCTTCACAGAAGCATAAATAAACTATTTAAATTGAAATTAACAGTAAGTACAGTTGTTTTATAGCTTACTATAAAATTGTATTCCTCGACCTTGAAGTTTGGTGATAATACATATCAAAATTAAGTTTGGTGATCATTTTAAAAATGGGAATGAATCTAAAGATAGTACTGAGCAAAGGAAACACATCTAACAACCTGGTACCAGTCTACTCTGAGGATATCCAGACAATATATAGCCAAGACAAAAAAACAACTCTACTTCAAAAGCATTGATACTTTAGAGCCACCGTTTATTGAAACTAGCATACTTTTTGCATCACTTGTGCCACAACTCTAAGAAGGTTTCGAGATCATTCACACTCTTCTAGATGTTATAGTTTACCAATTGAATCTAAAATTTTTGCATTAGAGATATTACATTGGAAACTAATGGAAATTGACAATATTAATCTAAATATTAAACATTATAGTGTAGTGATATCTTTTCTTCCATATTTTATTAGGTTATCTACCAATCATCAATTAAGATGACAACTCAAACATAGGCTGATTAAAGCATGTCGAGTTTGGTTCTCACATTTCTCACTGTTAGGAGTGTCAATTAATAAATTAGGGTCTTTTACTATTATCTTGTTATTTTTTTTACAATATATAAGGAAACTAACATTATCCAATTGAAGTGAGTTTTGGCATATAGCCTAATTATGATGTGAATAATCTATAGAATATCTATTTTTATTTTGAGTCTATATATAAAGCCATATAGCATGTAATACATGATCCCAACTGATGCATGTAATACATGATCCCAAAGTCTAAAAAAGATGCCACTACCATAAAGAAGGAGGAGGTAAGACGCATGACCAGATGACCTACATGCCTTAGCACCCCACAATCTCTAACACCCATATTAGATAGCCTTTAAAACACAAACAAAAACAAAGTAGCATAATGGAGAATTCCGCTGGTACATTCTTCCAAGTGAAATATTTAAGATGCTTGTTGATTGTCACAAAACTTACTCATCTACTTACACACAAAAAAGGCCATTAAATTGGCATTAACTTGCAACTTGTGGTGGGTGGTTGTAGGTCCCTATTTCATCAATAACTCAGGGTAAGGAACAATCAGAAAGAGGAACTAAGTAGTTAACCCAAAAAAAATTCGAGGCTTCATGAAATTATATTGATTAAGAAATAGATTATTGCAAGAAAACTAACCCATGTCAACTGTTCCTCACTCCTCACAACCATCCTTCCCATGTTGGCCTATAGAAATCAAGACATTATGTATAAAAATGATATGCAAATAAAATTCCATGAAAGTCTTATTAAACCTATTCACGTAAGGTCTGCAACTCCATCCAAAAATTTACTAATAATAAAAGAATCGCATGTCACCAGCAACATGCATTGTAGATAGATCCTCCCTTAAGATACAAATAAATTGTGAATCTCTCTTTCAGATGCTATCTTTGTTTTTAGTTCATTACATGGAATGAAACCTATGTCACCAGTTACAAAAGGCATGTTAAGGCTTTAGCTCAAGGATACTCTGCATTAGTGATTGCCAGCTCGAGGATATCTGAATCAAGATCTGGGTTGTTTAACACCCACAATTTCCAAACTATATATTACAGTCAACATATATGACTAGGACATTACTTTGGGATTTAGAGATGGTAGAGAAAATTTACCAAGAATTTGGTCATTTAGAAGCTTGTGCAACTATCAACAACAACAACATATGGAAAGTAAGAAGGGTTGAAACAATCAGGATTCAGGACACTATATATTGCTTTACTTTCTGGAAAGGAAAGAGGAATATTGGGGAAGGAGAGCAATAGTAAATATAATATGAAAGATGAATCAATGTGATGCATCAAAAGGGTTGTGTCGTCCGCAGTATAACATGTCCTGTTTGGGTGGGTGAATATAAAATTTTAATGCAATGGTGATGCTCCAGTTTGCTTTGATTTAGATTTTTTTTTCCGAAATAGATCCGCACAGGGTGTAAGGTTAAAATGGTGAAACTTTACAAATGGATCAATATGTTTGGGACTATAAGATTCCCTTAGCTTCTTGGTATCATTATTGTGAAGAGGACCACAAGGATACATATGAATACATGTTCTTATCTAGCTTAGAATGGCATGAACTTTGGGTCTGATATTAAGATCAGACATCCACTGTGACAAACAGAAGTAGAATAAATATATATTCCATTTTCAAAATGCCTCCCATCACTCTCCTTTGCTTCCCCTCGACACAAATTTGTCTATAGTTTGTCCATGTGTCACTAGTATTTGTAAATAAACTCCAATTTTTCAATAGTTCATCCATGACTAGAATGTGATTATAATAGAGACCACATGAGCTTGCACATACATACACCCCCACTCCTCATATATACCACTTTAGTAATTATGTTAATTATAAAGAGCATATAAACTGAACACAACATTCCCATGTTGACTGGGCCTGCTGGCTATTGAAGGTTAGAGCACCACAAAGATTTCGTGTGAGCTGTTGGAAAATCCTACAAAGGAAAGCTTACAACTAAATATGTTCTCCAAAGAAGAGGTTTCAACCTGGCCTCCACATTTTGTCTATGTAAACATAACAATAAAATAAATATTGACATTATATGGAACTCCAGTTTTGCTTCTAGGCTTTGGATAAGATCTAGAAGCTTCATCCCCATCATCCAGTTTGGTAGGAGGATGTACTGAAGATGACAGGAAGCAACAGTAGCCTTATAACCATCCTTATTCTTTATAATATTTTTTATTTAACAAACCAAATCACTTTTGACAATGTTAATCCATCCAAAAGTGCATGGAGTAGAGTAATTGGTGATTTAAAAAGCCAAGCGTAGATAGGTTTTTGCTTTCTTGGAGCTACGCTCCCCCCTCCACTTGTAAGTATTTGTTGGTGATAAGGAATAGAGTAGAATGCTTAATGATTAAAAGAAACTTTAGGCCCCAAATGGAAAAAACTTGGGCCACAATAACAAGATGAACTCCCACTACTTTGATATCATCTGAGACAATGTCAAAGTAAGGGCATCATGAAAGAACATATTGTTCCGTCTCTACCCATCTCCAACAAGATAACTAATAGTTGGTTTATCGTTTAAGACTTCCAGTGAACTTCACTTCACTTTTAAAAGTGTAAGGGTTCATTGTGCCCCCAGGACTTCATGTAATGTTGTTTAACTTGGTATAATATGTCTTAGTCTGTTCAACAACAACAAATATACATTTAGGTTCCAAGATGAACCATACACATTCACGATTTTAATAACATGACACCAATAGGCAAAGGAACAACAAATGTTCTTCTAGGCTAAAGCCTTAGTGTTTGCATAAGAAGTGTGCACCTCAAAAGTGCAAGGCACCCTTAGAGGCATTAGGACAATAAAGCATCCACAAGGCACATGCCTGAATACTTGCCATATTTTCTTCATTAATGGTCCCTGCTCAACATCTTGTGAGACTTATATTCACTTCCACCTCTAAACACCAAGATCAATGTATTATAGTCAATGTGTTGTGGCATGAGCATAGAAGCATAGAGGTTCTAAGAAATAGCAACAAGGAAATCACCAATCTTTTATTGATCTAATAGTCTTTCCCCTCCACTTTTAAAAACGTATATGTATGCCTCCTACATATTGTCATCTATAGATTGACAGAAGTACTACTAACAATGGTTGTCAGATAAGTAGCAAAAAAAGTCACTTTTTGCACCTATGATATGAATTGATCTACTGACAATATTCTTTCTAGTTTATTATTCTCTGGTTGCATGCATCAATCTCTTCTTTTTTGTGTTATATTGATGGTCTTATGTGTGAATAACATGTTGTAATCATTGGTAACCTATAGCAGGTTGTATAAGATTATTAAAGGACACAATCACAGTTTTTCTTGTAATCATTGGTAACCTATGGCATCTCTCTCTCAAGTCTTAAAATATATGAACCGATACCTTGTGGATAAAGATAACATGACACGTTTTTTATTGAATGGAAGTAGGGAAGTAAAAAGCAATACCTTAGGTAGGTGAATCCACCCAAGAGGAAGAATATGAGCGCAATAAATACCATAGATACCATACTCCCGAGTTATTAATTACCCATATACATATCAATAAAACTTTAATAAGTTTTAAAAATTTTAGATCATAAAACAAAATAGGGTCAGTTGTTACTTGAAATGAAAAGCATTTAATCATTCAAAAGTGCGAAGAATAATTGGAGTAGAAGGTAAAGACAAAAAATGGACATTTTTCAACTACATCAGCGCATGCTACTTTAGTTTGAGTAAACTCTTACATATTAGTAAATGGAATTTTTTTTTGAGTAAGTCAGGAGATCTTCTTATTCATCCCGCTCTCCTCCTGTAGGCAAACTCAAAGGATTAAACATACATGGGTCTGAATGCAAATTAAACATGGTAGTACTACTACCATTACATTTGTCGCTCCCCAACTAGTTTTGGATAGACTCAGGTGGCCTGGTGTAGTGATATGTCTCCTTTTTGTTTCTAATATGATACTTAGCGAGCCCATCCGCAGCTTGATTGCCGGTTCGCTGGATATAAGAAAGGGTCCAATTTACTTTTTTGACCAAATATTGTTGACACCCATAGATAATATGTGCGTGCCTTGGGTGTTCGACAGAATTGTGCATTACCGCATTGATTGCCTATTTACAGTCAGATTCGATGTCCAGTTCCTCCAGGTTCAGATCGTTTTCTTTCTGCATTGTGAACTGCAAGGCAAGAAGCTCAGCGTGCAAAGCTGAATTGACATTGGAAGAAAGAGATCCGCAGCCCCACACCCAGTTACCTTCATTGTTTCTGACAATCGCTGCTGCTGCGCTCTTCCGTCTAATGACAGCAGCGTCGACGTTCATCTTCAACCTCCCAACGGCTGGACTTCTCCAGCCGTCCTCCGCTCACTCAATGGGTTGACCAGTGTTCATGTCTTCCTTATCCTGCCACGCCGCCGCTGTTGCAGCCACTTCCGACATAACAAACCGGCAGATATACGCGGTAGGCTTGATCGTCTTCTCGAAGATATGATGGTTTCTGCAGTGCCATATATACCAGCATGTGATCATGAAAAGGCTCTGTTCCTCGCCTTTCAGCTGCAGTCCTTGGTTGATCCATGAGGGAGCGTCAGTGGTAAAGAAGGAAGGTGACTGACCACCAGTTAACAACTTCTCCCAGACTGGTTTAGCAAATTTATAGTTGCAAATGGCATGGATTGTTGTTTCCTCATTCTCCTGACACCGTCCACACAAGGGGTCCATGGTCATATGGCGTTGGACCCGTTTATGGTTCGTGAGAAGCGCACCATGCATGAGGAGCCACATGAAGTGCTTGATTTTGGCCGCCACCTTGGATTTCCACAACCTGTCCCATTCTCCTTCAGTTCTCAGGTCACGTGAGGTTCTGAGAATGTTGTAAGCAGTCTTGGTAGAGTAGTTCCCATCCGTAGAGGCCTTCCACATAGAAATTTCGTTACCTTCTTGATATAGAGGAGCTGCGATGGCCATAATCTGATCCACCCTATCTCTGGGCAACCAATGCTTGAGGAAATCTTCATCCCAAATACCATTACTCAAAATCACGCTGGCTACCTGCAGGTCAGAAATTTCTACCAGAATTTGTCGAATGGCTAAGTCCTCCAGTTTGGTTCCCTCAAAGCACCAGTAGTCCTTCCAAAAGTTGGTCCCATTGCCATTCAAAATCTCTCTATAAGAGTTCTCTTCAATGAAACTCTTGCCCTTAAGAATAGCTTTCACCAATCTAGATAGATTTGGAAGGTTTCCTCCTGTGTATTGCTTTTATTTGGGACTGATGTATCGACACCAGGCTGTGTCCCTTCCCGTGGCCACTTCCCAGGCATTCTTCATGAGGAGAGCCATGTTCCACTCCCTCATGGTGCTGATTCCAAGTCCCCCACTCTCCTTCATGCTCGTCACTTTGTTCCAGGCTACAAGAGGGATGGAATGCGTGCTCTGGCGACCGCCCTAGATGAACTTCCTTATGCTGCTGTCAATGCGATCACAGAGTCCCAAAGGAAGTTGTGTAGTTTGCATTGCATATGTTGGTATGGCTGTGAGCGTAGCTTTTGCAAGGCAACATCGACCCGCAAACGAGAGGCTTTTGGCTGCCCAACTGTTGATGAGGTTGTCTACTCGATTCAGGATATCAACATATGTATGTTTGTTGACTCTCGAGTGGATGATGGGGATGCCTAAGTATCTCCCAAGATCTGTCGTTTCTTTGAATGATCTGATTCTTATCACCTTCCTCCTCATTCTTCTGGGTGCACTTGCAGAGAAGAATATATGTGTCTTCTTTATTGAAATAGATTGACCCGAAGCCTCCGCGCACCTTCTGAAACATTGATTGATTGTTCTCATCTGTTTCCCTGAAGATTTGCTGAATAGGATGATATCATCTGCAAAGCACAAGTGGGAGAGCTTAATACCAGATCTTCCAATAGAAATAGGTTTCCATTCATTTATGCTGACAAGGTACTCGATCATTTGGCTTAGACGCTCGACGCACAACACAAAAATGTATGGCGGTAGGGGATCTCCTTGGCGTAAGCCCCTACTCGCTTTGAAGGCCTTTGTGAGGGATCCATTCCATAGGACAGAGCATTCACCTGTGGTTATTGAATTCATTATATACCAGGCAATGTTTGAAGGTAGGTCAAGTTTCTGTAAGGTGTCACTGACAAACTCCCATGCAAGCCTATCGTATGCTTTTGATAAGTCAATCTTAATCGCCATATCTTTGGCCCCCTTCTTCCTCTTCATCATGTGGATAACCTCTTGTGTCATAGCTATGTTGTCTGTGATGCGCCGACCCGGCACAAAACTGCTTTGAGAGGATCCTATCCATACCTACATGTACCCTTTTAGTCGTTCCACGACTATCTTAGATGCAAGTTTTAGGCATATATTGTTCAACGAGATGGGGCGCAACTGCTCACAGGATTCAGGATTGGGAACTTTAGGGATCAAGACTATAGTAGGACTATAGGATTCATTTTGTCCCGATACGACTTTGCTGAATGAAACCGGCAGGGTTGTTGCGCCTGCTTCTTGAGATCCTTTGTCTGTGGACGGATTTCCATTCTCTGTAATCATGTCGATCTGCTTTGCCATGTCAGCGGTTTCGGCTTCGTCGCTCTGCCCACCGTGTGCCGACTTCCCGTTTCCCCGCATCCCAACAACTTGGAACTCTATTCCGATTTCCGGAATAGTGAAGCTGGTCGTCTGTCTGGGTGGTGTCTCCCTCGTATCCGCCTCTTCATCTGCGTGATTATTCTGATTGCTGCCTGCGAAACCACCTTAGGGATCCATCTCCCTTGCATCACCTGTGCCGCCGTCGCCGTTTCCCACACACCCCTCTCCCCCTAGGTTTCCCCATCACTAATGGGAGCTATCCTTTAGTAAATGGAATTTGAATATGAACAAAATTGATAAGTTACAATTTAACACAAACCATATAAGTACCCACTAAAGTTGGATGAAGAGAATTTCACTATGTATTCATCAGCATAGAAAAAGTCTTGATAGAGAATACCAACAATGTTATACAGCTTTTGGCTTGACATTTTAACACAAAAAGAGCGTAGACATGTTTTACAAGTCACTTCTGGAACCCAAATAGACTATTGTTTCTCCAAATGTTTGCTAATTAGCATGCAATATCGTAACAACTTAAACCCCACAACATATTCTTAGTCAATTTTAGAAGCAATTTGTAACCCCTACACAATAGGTTTCTTTATCTAATAGAATATTGTTGGAAAGATATACCTTCATATCACTATAATTATATATCTTCATCTCACAAAGAGGAACCCAATTACAAATTTTATTCACCAAGAAATGTAATACATGTTGTGCATAATAAACCTATCCCTTCTATTCATAAACCCCTGCACTACCCAAAGAGGGAACCTCAAAACCACTATGACTTCTGGACGGAAGATGGCAGGAAAACATGATTATCATATTTGTAAGAAATCCACAAGGAACACACCAAGAAGGCCAATATACGGGTAGTACATGATTCAATGTTTGCTTGGCATATTATTTTAAGCTTCATTTCTGGTCATAATTATTAAAATAGATAACCTCTCCTTCTTGGGTATACCCTTGTTCCAAGTATGTGGCAAGCCCAGTATAACCTTCTCTAGAACAAAGGGATGCTCGATAGTCTCTAAAAAGACCAAAAGAAGTTGGAGGGCCAAGTGTTTCCTCCTCAACAATGTCATCAGGAGATCAATACTCAATAAGAACATCAAGTTCATAGCTAATTGGTCAAGTCACAATCTTCTAAAAATTATATATACAGAAAACAAATGTAAAACTCCTTGAAACAAATAGTTCCATGTCTTGAACATAATAAATCATTAGATAAAAATGTTAAATAAAGTATGACACAATGAATCATAGTGGTTCATACTGTTTGTGACTGAAATGAGTAGCAATTGTGTATTCCAACACATGGTACTAGATGCACAATATCTATGTTCTATTTGTGCTTAAAAAATATTAAGTGGATAAATATTGAACTAGAATTATCATATGGGAAGAAATAATAATGTGTATCTATATAGATACACGTAAAAAACAAAAATTGCAGGAGTACAATGTAACCTGGTTGTTTGAAGAGAGTAGATGCAAAACAATCGGACTTGACACCAAAAACATGAGGACACGAACCCAACTTTCACCAGTTTTGTAATAATTTACACAACGGTATTTGTGAAACTCGTGATGAGTATATTAAGTAAATGTCACTCTTGCAATTAAGTCCATCTTAAATGGAAGCAATAATCTCCTTTCTAAGAAAATTGGTTTCATTTCGTAGACTGAACACAACAAATAAAAGTAAGACATAAAATAAACTTCAAAAAATAGAGCAACCTATAGTTGGATGTTTTCTTCATCCTTGTAATAGGAATAGTGATATACCTCAAATTTAACCACTTCCGCCTGAAAAACAATTAACAACCAAGGTCAATCTACTGAACAAAAGGAAAAAGAATGTAGCAAAACCAATTTCTCATACTTGTAAAATGATAAGAGAAATAATATGTCCTCATATTGAAAAGCAATAGGAGATGATTTCTAATAAAACTGTATGAGGCATGTGTTCTATGTAGATAACAAGTGCACCTTTCATTTTTCTATGTTTTGAATTGTTTGCTTCTTGAAATATCATTTCTAATAATCTCACCTCAAACAAATCATATTACAGAGTGCTTAGCAGTTTCTCCCAACAAGTGACAGCCTAAAACAAAACTTAATAGTTTGTCCTAACAAGTCACGGTCTCTAACAAGAAAACCATTTCAAGACTCCATCTCCCCTCCACTTAAACTCCATCCACGCCCCTTCCCCTCCCTTTTCCCTATTTACTAACTCGTGTTGTATTCTTTGAATATTATTAAACTAGACAAGGTATGATGATGGAGGACGCCCATCCTTGTACACTTTCTCCACCCATTATAACTAATAAATAGGGCAACGTTTCTAAAATAGGGCAGTTATTCTACCGTGTTACCTTCATGTGTAATGTTGTGCGGGAACAACTTCATGTGCATCCAATGACCACACAGCTCGTCGTGGTCTGATTAGGAAGCATATTGATGTTTGATATCAACAATCAGATCTGTTATAACTAGCTACATAGCTTAGATAATGAAAAAGGAATGTCGAGCATTTGCAACCATCCAGAACCAACATTCTCATTATCTGAAAGATAGTAGCCACACTTGACATTTTAAGGAGATGAATACAGATACCATCATACCATAACTCTGAAAGCTATGGCGCTATGGGCTTCGAAAATTACAAGTCGAGAGTTTTCCCTTCCTATGTTGCATATCGAGCAGTGTGCATGTGGAACAAGTCTCTGTAACAGATTTTTCTTGGTATGTAGTTGTTCCTATAAAGGTGCTAGAAAAAATGGATAAGACATTGGGATATATGATGCTTCCACAAGGGAAATCCCTGAGGGTAGGTGTCTCTAATTTTTTTCATACATTGCAGTCTCTTTCTTCTACTGTAATAAAATGTTTGCATTTAAGTGGAGTTTATTATTCTTCTCAAGTTAAGTTCGTGTTAACAAATATGTCTACTAAAAATTAAAGGTAAATATTTGTTAGATGAAAATAGACCTGATAAATGAGTCTTCAGGTGGTACCTTAATTGTTGGTGAGAGAGCACAAGTTTTGTTGAAGAAATATAACTCAGCTTGTTTCAATCTGATTCAAACATTTCCTCTAGAATGCTTATCTCTTTTCTCTGTAAATTAGGTGAGATAGTCAAAATGTTAAATTTGCATGTCTTTAGAAGAGTTTATAGAACACGATACAACCAGGAAGCAATAGTGTGGCAAGTTGCTAAAGCATATAATATTGTGCTCGTGGATAGGCTAAATAACTTTTCACATCAACTTCCCCTGTTGTCAAAGTTCATGTCTTTCCAAACACAATTGTGTGGCAGGTCGCTGAAGCATCCAATATATGTCCACTATTCAGTGATATACCTTGCAAGTGATTAACCAACAATGAACAAAGAATTTAGGATGCATATATCAGTCCACTTGCAAAATCTGATTCAGAAAGCACCAGCTAGAGAAAAAAGGGAACCTTTGAATTTTATTATAAATGTCCCCTGAAAAAGAAACTTTATTGTTGACCATTGTGGCTGTGTGATTTCTTTCTTAGGTCCTACTATATTAATTACATGTTGATATAGACCAGCTTGTACCTCATTGCACTGCAGGCCTTAAAATTTGGGCACTTAGTAACAAGTTTATCTGTGTAGTAGTTGCAAGGATATAACATGCATGGTAAATAGAAGTCCATCATATGTAGCAGTTGCAAGGCAGTAATTTACATTCTTGCTTCCAAATTCAACATCCATAAGAAGGTACTTGGTGGTTGTGATTTAATATTAATGTCAAGTAGAATACAATACAATATTAACAATTTTGCATTAAGAAACAACTCTTCTGATGTTATGTATACCAACAGTGCTTTCAAAAGAAAAATGCAAAAAAGGCGTCCTATTAAGATAGTTTCCATACTAGGCTAATACCAAAATATTTGATATTTTGTGTAGTCTGTAGTATATTAGATTCTGCCATAATTCAATATTGTGTGTGGTTTTTAAGTTAAACTAATTTTAATGCCCTACTAACATGTTAAAAGCTTACAAAAAATTGAGGATTAATTGGTTCTCTGTGAGAAGGAACAATAAACTCGGTATAGACAACCATAAGCAGTGCAATCTATACATGAAATATTATTCCACCAGAAATACACATAGTCAGGAAAAGATGATTGGAATCAAAGACATTGAATATCCACCTCTGAAAACCCAGGAAGGACAAAGTTACCTACCTTTGTTTAGAATCACATCCAACAACATCTTTGCTAACAAGCACAAGAGCAAGTTCCATTTTAACACGCATAGGACATGAAACCCCAACTTAGCTCAATGTCATTCCACAAGAGCAAGACATGTTATTAACATGGTTATTGAAAACCCTATATAGTATAAACCTTAAGGAAAAATATTAGAACATCAATAAGTCTATGGAAACCATCTTTTCCAACATGTCATGAAAATCACTACTCTAACAAAATAAAATACAACAAAAACAACAGGAAAAACTTTGTTAGAAGGACACCCACCATCTCAGAAATTATGGATACATAGAGAGTCTAAACAATATTGCCCAGCATCTCATCTGAGATCCAATAGACTGTAATAGAACAAAAACATTGTCAAATAGAACCCTCTGAGAGATGTTTTTACATGAAAGCAGTAGCCATCTTGTATTCTTTAAACTTCTAGGTTCTCAACTTCATATTATACTAATCCATTACATGGTTTCTAGGGATCTGATTTTGCATCAGATGGACATGTGTAAGGTGCTACATCTGATAAGAGAGACTGACATGGCATTCTTATTATCTTCATAATTATCAAGGTTGTAGCTGAAGTTCCACTATTGTAAATGTAATCGTTCTCTTGTTTTTTTAAAATGGATGACACATTAAAAGTTTCTTCATATTTAGCCAAAGAAATGCTAACAACTCATAGAATGAATCATTCAATAAGTATGCATTAAAGCTCAAACATGTTTTCCGATTAGCACTTATATCTGTCATCATACTTTTCTTTTATACTACTAAAGATTTGTATGCAAAAGGCATCATGATATAGAGATTCAAGAACACTAAAATTGGATATAATCAAATATATTTCATTATTTTTGCAGTTCAGCGGCAAACCTATTGGAATTGTTGGCTTGGAAGGATTGAACTGGAAATTTTGAAAGGAGATGAAGCCTATGGCTTTCAAACCGGTTACCATTCTAGATCTAGAAAACATAATCAGATTTTTGCAGTTTCTTATACATATTGATCGTGGTTCCTTTGTTGATGAAAAGAACCTTGTTTCTACTCTAGAGGGTGGACAATTCGGTGGAACTGGGCTAGATGTATTTCAGCATGAGCATCATTTATCTAAGGAGATGTTTGAATTTGAAAATGTAATTTTGTTACCTCATGTTTAGATGAGAGTATTGAGAGTATCTTCCTGTAAGGAATGACAAACTTGCTTATCTCGAATTGGGATGCCTTTTGTTGGATATGCCCTTGTTAACACTATTACAAAAATGCTCTGAGGAATAATATAAATGCCAGCATGCATTTTATCTAGTTTCAATAATCAGACATAGTGGACAAATATACTTATAAGGAAACAACTATAACTAGGATCAGAACTTTCACTTAATTCAACAGTTCAAATGGGAAAGGCAATATTTTTTCTTTACTCTTACTTAAAGTTGTCATATGTGGAACAAATCAGTTAGTGATTTATTTTCTGACTGAATATGTAATATCAATGTCTTTAGCTCTCAATTTTCAGGTGGTTAAGGCCCCTATCATGTCTTGCAAATGTGTTGATTCATTTATAGGTGAACTTTGGATCCTCTTCATTTACCGGTAAACTTTGGATTCTCTTCATTTTTTTGGTTGGAGAATCTTTTGTTCTTATCGTTCTTTTTCTTGTGAAGTAGAGTTATCCATGTTCCTTATAGTTCTTGGCTTCTTAATGAGTAAGAGGCTTCTCTCTTGTTAGAATGTTACATATTCAAGTGCAAGTCTCTAGTAAGAAGCCAGTGTTTTCTGGATTGCTCTGAGATATATGGATAATTGATGTATTGTGTTTCTAGTGTCTTTGATTTTTTCACGTAGATATGAATGTTTATTAATCAAATCTATATTTATAATCTTTGTTCAAGGAGATTCATAATAGTCCCATCTCGTCTCTGGTTTGAGAAGTTATTATTTCAGTTTGTTTGGCTGGAGAGGAAGTTTATTGTTATGGTCTTTCTCATTCTGGTTTCTGGTTGAGTGGGAGACCTATTTATTCTCTCCTTCTCAAAATGTAGTTTATGGGTTCAAGGTTTTATTCTCTAATTTAGGTTTTACTATAGCTGTATCAGAGAATATAATGAAAAATGGCTATGAAGGGTTATGAAATGACCATTTATCTGAAGACGTCATTAGGAGTGTTCTGATTTCTTACCTGATTGTGGTACTTTAATGTGACATCAAAAGTCCAATTAGTGTCTTCCAGATACTAGAGGAAGCTAAAATGTATATTCTATTATTTCTATTTCAATAGGATTATTCAGAAGATATATACATAAAAATACCTCATCCAGGTTCTCTCCTTCGGGTTGTCTAGCATGTGGTCCTCGAGGTGAACTATGATCTAGAGACAAAGGCAGAAGCTTATCAATAACTTGACACCAATTCTTAACTCTATGTGAGTGTACCAATGCATTTCCATTTATTTCAAGGCTACTCAATTCATATATTGGGGTGAGACCTTTTTCTCCATGTTGTAGCTAGGAGGAATCCTGAGTTTCAATAATATGCACTCCAATGAGACATCAATTCCTCTAAGCCCATAAGATGCACAAAGACATTCATTGAGTCCCTAAACCAAGAACCACATATGTATTCACAATCTAACATGTGCACAAAAGTATGCAAATTCATGGTAATGAGTGACAAAATGAGCTTCCGACTTTGATGAACAGCAGCCTCATTGAATAATTGAAGACAAGCATGATTTTTGGTCCTTTTCTAAAATTAACCAGTGTGGATCTATTGTCAGAAAGATTAAAGAGCATATATAGTCCATCCATTGTTCTAACTTACCTGGTGTAAACATAAAGAATCCATATTCATGTGTTTTTACTAATTTTAAGCAAGAAAGAGAATATCCAACATCTTTGCAGTGCCAAGGAGCACAACTACTGAATTATATTTTGCTCAACACATGACTCCAAAAATCACAAATCAAACTTTCATCTCTAGGAGAAAAGAAGACGGTCACAAATTGAGTTGCTTCCAACTCTATAAAAGTTGTTGATCTCCATACTTCCTTTTGTGGTAGAAGAAGTTCAAAAAGACAAGAAGCCAAATACAAAGACCGGATACTAAACTGCAATCATGAACCACTTCTGACTGATAGCCACTTCATGATCTGGAGTGGTTGATTTTGAATGCCAAGAAGCCACCTAGGCAGATAATGAATGGTTGCCAATTTGACAATGAAGATGGAGTTCGACTTACATTATTTTGTCTTTTGACCTCCCAGAGCCTAACCTTTGCCTAAATCATAGTTGGATGCATTACTATGGTACCACTATAGAGACCCTGAAAAGTTGTCCCTGACCATTACACTAAAAGTAGAAAGGTTGCAGCTGTGAAAATTTCAAGATTGGATTGCAGAAAAGGCCCTCTGCTCAAGTATTTGGACATGAAGATCATACCAGAATTTCAAAACTATTTCAGATGCTCAAATTACAAAAAAAATGATATAACGTGCTGAAATATTTGAAAGAAGCAAAGCTATCAATGGAAATAGGAATCTAAATCATCTATATAAAAAATGAAACAACTAAAACATGTTGAAATGTTTGAAAGAAGTGAAGGTCAGTGGAAATACTAAAATTGAAAAATTAATCCTTTTTCGAAGCTATCAGAGACTGCTAGTAGATTGAGATTTTCTGAAGCAGCTATTATGGAAAAAAACTGACTATGTGGGATCCAATTTGAGTGAACCTAATTCTCTTTTAGAAATCCCTGAAGTTATTGTTTATTGGTGTAAACCATGTTGATATTGAAGAACTTCTACTTAAATAGAGATACATGATATGTACATTGATTCTACTGAGTTTAGAGTGAAAAAATGAAGCCACTAGCCAACCTCTCCAAGTCTGGATGAAACTAACACTTCTTCAAATTGAAAAATACCATCATGAGCATCAATCCTTCAAGAGATGCATGATTTGAATTCAGATGAATAGTTTTTTAGAGCTAACATTCCAACCTAAAACTACTAGACCTATGCTCACAAAGAAAACAAGCCCATGACAAGATAAGAAATCCTTTTGTCAGATTTTAGAACCAATCAGACAAGTATATGAATATATTGGTACATATATAAGAGGCGGTTAATGAATTTGAGAAACTACTGCATGAAATCTATCTTATTTAGCATAAATTTAATGACAGTCATAAATGGTTGATTTGACAACCAATCCGAGCTATTTAGTTCAAAAAGCATGATATGGAATAATGAGAAGACATCACAATATACAGAAGACGTCACAATATACAGATAGCGAAAAAAAATCGGATGACGACTAATGATTTTGGGGAATAGGGATATAAATACGACTAGATAGAAACAAAGAACTACAGTTCTAGACAAGCAAATGGTGGAACATTGATAAAATTGAACATTTTTGGATAATACTTGTAGGATTTTGAGCAAAAAAGTTAGAGCAAACCAGACAAAAGTTCTACTGGGAAGCTAATCAATTACCAAATTCATATACGATAATACATGGGTGATTGATCTTATGAGAAAGTTCACTGAAGATCATGAGATAGTAAGAAGTGTTACCTACAAATTTTATTCTAATTTTCTTTCCCTACAATCTATGTTAAAGAAGTCTAGATTGAAGCACATGTTCAACAGTTTAGTATTTTTAGACTCACCATTTGCCAATAAACCCCACGCCATGGCTTGTATTAATTTAGATGAGTACAATAGGTTTTAGAGGGCAGTTGAAGAGTTAGATGTGGTCTGTGAACCATTGGTGAAAGTACTTAAAGATGTCTTTGGAGGGAAACCAATAATGGGGTATGTATATGAATTAATGATCAGGGTCATGGAATACAAAAGAACCAATTAGATAATGGACAAGAAAACTATAAAACTTTTAAAGAACTAATAAGTATAAGGAGATGCATCATCAGAGGATTATTCATATACTGTACATCTCCTTATACTATTTGAAACTGACGATAAATCAAATTCTCAAGTAATGGGTACCACACATGGCAAATAGAGAGTTTGTAGGAATCTTCATATACACCAAATGCGTAACAGGACTGGAAACTACTCCTGCATAGGAAACTCAAGACACAAATGAAGAGGTAATGAGGGTGAGTAACTTAATTGATAGAGACCAACATGTTTGGAACAATGAGGTTATCCAAGATATTTCCCAACTATAAATCACAAAAAAGGTATTGTTAAGTCCCATCAGTTTGCATTACCAGAGTATTATCTGTCTTGGGGGCAGATAGTGGTGTGTTTTCACTTTGATCATCCTTAGTTAGCAATTTTGGGGAGCACACTATATTGATCATCATAGTGACCACATAGAAACAATGAATATGGAATATGGAGAACAAAATGGAAAGGAGACTAGCCACCAAAACTCAGTTATATTTGTGGAGAGGGTGCACAAGGAATATGCTAATGAAAAGTGCCTATTTAAGGGACACTTTGTGGAAGAATCATCATGCAATATTTGCTTAGATATGAATGAATCAATAAAACATTCAATTTTTTATTGGAAATACACTAATGAGTCCTAGACTATTACTCATTGAAGGATATTATACTAGATTTTCCAGATAAATATTTTGCATTGACATTTAAACAACTTATCTGACGGATTGCGAAGAATGGACTATATGAATTTGTGACCAAGTATCGAACAATCTGGAGGTGACACAATAACTCTATTTTCACTGAAAGGGAACTAAGATTCGAGTATAAATTAAATGGTTTAAGAACGTGATTACTGACTACACATTGTACACAAAGCATAACCATCAAGTTGGCGACAAAGAGATCGAAATAGGGAGAAGATACTGACCATTAGTAATGTCATAACAAGGAATGATGGAGGTTTACTAGGACTCCATGATTCATGATGGGAAGTGTGAAGGAAAGGGAGTTGTAACCAGTAATGAATTAGGGAAGATTGTGGCAACCATCCAAGAAGTGGAAGACATACAACTCAGAGTGGAGATGGCAGAGGCATAAGGAGCTTTCTTGACAATGGAACAGTTGCAAACAACATAATGTTAACTTGGAGAGTAAAAAAGACAACAGAAGAAAGTAGGTAATATGGTATTATACAAAATAATATGATGCTAATGAAAGATTGACAATAATAGTGAATCGTGATGGATTTTCACATTAAAGCATAAAACCTCTTTAAGGGGGCATGAGAAAAAGTAAATATTTCATCCATGTAAGTACTAAAAAGAAGAAATAAATCTAGTTTTGCAGATCTATTAGAAAAAACTTTAGTTGTTGGCTTTTTTTAATACCAATAGCATCTTGCGCATGTTAAATATCTAATACTTTCAAGATTTATGTAATACATCTATGGATTTTTTTGTCTAGTAGAAACTAAAATTCCTACCAAATGAACGATAATTGGGAGCACAACAGAGACCAGAAATTAAATAATTTTCAGAGTCATTTCTAGGTCTGAGAGATCAAAGTTTTATAAGAGTTTTAACAAACTGTTGAACTGCTATAGGAATCTAAGATAATCTAACTATATCACTAACATATTTAGTTGAGACAAATATTTGTGGCAGATAAAAAAAATCATGTATTGACATACTCAATTATTCAAGGCATGCTGAGTTATAGAAAGGACATGAGTAAATGTAATGTAAGCTGTGATATTCTAGATTCGAATTGTGTGTTTTCTAAAAAGATCTGCACAATTAGAAATGTACTCATATAGATTCAGATTGCACAACTCAATATACAAATGCTATAGGATTGTGATTCTAAAATGCAGTTAACAACAAGTTCTTCAAAGCATGAAAGATACTATCAAGTAACAAATGCCCAGATCATAAACAAAATCAGCAGTCACAAAGTGGCTAGGAATGATGACGTTAACAAGAACTACCCAAACTCTATATTATATTCCACCTAACTAAAACATGGAGAAAAGGGTATCATCAGCCCCATCATATGAATTTGGTAATCCTTAAACAAATGAAAATGCATTGGGATCAGCAATCTCAAGAACGTACACTAACACAGCCTCACAATGGAGGTCAGATTGTGGAAAAACCTTTGAAGGGAGAATTAAGGATCATAAAACGGAGAAGGGATAATGTCTCTAACTGTTCACAAGTCCTACTAGCTCATCTCTCCTCAGATATTATATTTGGAGACGTAAAATATATATATTAAAAGAGGGGTGAGAAATAAGCTCAGTGCGAGTGAAGAATAATAGGCGAATATCTGTGAACTTTGACCACATGCTTGAGTGGATGTGCTTCACGATTCCAGCCTATCTCCTCTGTTATTCTCTATTTTTTTCAGCACCTTGTCGTTCCAGAACCTCCCCCATTGCGATCAGCGAGGTCAAGTATTAACGGAGGGGAGTAAATGGGTGTGTGGATAAGAAGAAGCTGAGAGTGTGATCACATTTAGGGGTTGTGACTTGTAAGGGGAGGAGAAGAGAGCGAGGAGAAGGAACGTGACTATGGGTTGGGGGCAAGTGGAGCGGAGGAGAAAGGGGCATAGTAGACGGAGTATTCGACACAGCACATAAGATCCCATGCGATTTTAGGAGGAGAGATAGTACTGACCGCCACGTGTGATTGGGGAAGAGAGGTACTAGTACGTGCCAATTTTGGGAGGAGGGAGTTCGGCACGTAAAGTTGAAATTTTCAGCAGTATTGGTTATTTGAGAGGGGAGAGACGGAGGAGGATTATTAGTATGTATTAGATTGGGATTGTTGTCCATTTGTAGCTAATATAAATAGTTATATTTTCTTTATTTACATATCAATAATTTGTAAACAAAAGTATCTTTTAACTACAAATTGTATATATGTCACTAGAATAATTGTAGTGAAATCATACTTTTTTTGTAGTGTGTGTTTGCGTAGCCACCTATAGGCTGATCTAGAGGTAAAGGTACCAGAACGTTCCATAGTCCAACCGTAGGTGTCTTGCCCATTGTTAACGCCAGGAACAGGGATAGATTTGATGTAGTTCCAGTAGAGCTAGGTAGATAGTGGCGAATGAAGTCCCAATCCCATTCTCCTTCGTGCAAACACATAGAACTAACTTTTAAATTCTCGAGATCAGTGGGAAATTGAAAGTCAGGCTGAAAGTCCCGGATTGAATTGCCCATAATCCAACGATCAGTCCAAACAGTCGTATCGTTGCCATTGTTAATTACTTTATAGTTGTTGCTTTGCAGCAAGGGAATGCTATTCCTGATAAAGTTCCATGCCGACAACCCATGCTTTTTGGTGATGACACCATTGTGGGTGTACTTTTCCTTCATAATCCTGACCCACCGTTTTTCAGGCTCATTGAGAAAGGACCAAGCATTCTTAAGCATGAGGACTTGGTTTTGGTCTCGTGCATCCTTGATGCCCAGGCCACCCAGATCTTTATTGGATGTGAGTTTTTTTCCAAGAAACAAGGGACATCTTGTTTTGTTCCCAAGTACCGGACCAGATAAATTTTCTGACATGGCTATTCAGCTCATCACAAAGGGATGGTGATAGTTGCATAGTCTGCATCGTGTGCGTCGATATAGCTTGAAGGGTGGAACGAGCCAGGGTGATGCGCCCTGCAAGAGACAGGTGTTTCAAAGACCAGCTGTTCATGCGACTGCGAAGAGAAGCAGTGAGGTCAGCGTGGGTAGATTTATTAATCCGGTGATGCAGCGTCGGCACACCTAAATACTTGCCCAAGTCTAACGTCCAGGGAATGTTGAGTTTCCTACTGATAGCCCGGATAACAGGCCTGGGTGTATTAACACTGAAGAAGCACTTTGATTTCTCAGGCGAGATGACTTGTCCCGAGACTCTAGAAAATTTGGCAAGTGTATCCATAATCTTAACCACCTGGGAGATAGATGCCTCACCCATGATAAGGATATCATCAGCGAACAGAATATGAGAGATTGATGTGACCCCTCTTGTAAGGACCATAGGTTTCCATGTATTATTTCCCACAGCTAAGTTAATCTCCTGGCTCAGGTGCTCCATGCAGAGCACAAAAAGGTATGGGCTGATCGGGTCGCCCTGTCGAACCCCTTGTGTTGCTTTAAATGGAGGCAAGGGTTGTCCTTCCCAAAGTACAGAGGTAAAACCCTTAGTAATGATCTGCATGATGATGTTACAGATTTTACTTGGGATACTGGTTCGATGCAGCGTGTCACTGATGAAGTCCCAGTTCATGCGATCAAAAGCTTTTGATAGGTCGAGCTTGATACACATCCAGTTCTTCCTGGACGAGTGCGATCTCATGGAGTGGATGATTTCTTGGAGAAGCAGGATATTGTCGCTCATCGATCGCCCGGGAATGAAAGCCGATTGAGATGGAGAAATCCACTCCTGAAGGAAGGGCTTTATTCATTCAACCAAGACTTTGGAGAGAACCTTGAAGAATCCATTATTCAGAGAGATGGGCTGAAGGTCATTGCAGCTTTGAGATGATTTAACTTTGGGGATCAACACCATGTGCGATTCTGCCAACTTCTCATCGATGATTTGTTTGCTGAAGATGTTCTTGAAAGTGTGCATAATAGACCCTCCAACTACATTCCAGTTAGTTTGCAAAAATTCATTATAAACACCGTCGGGCTCGGGCGCTTTGGAAGGAAACATAAGAAAGAGTGTGCGTCTGACCTCTTCAGCGGTAGGCATAGTGGATAAGGCATTGCAGCATGCCTGAGAGATGGGAGAAAAAACACCTGCATAATTGGTCAGGTTCCTTGGTTCAGGCCTGAAATTAGAGGTGAGCAAGTTAGTAAAAACTCAAGGATTAGGGATTTAATGCCCTGTGGTGTGGAGACCCAGACTCCCATGGTGTCCTTGATCTTGGTGACTTTGTTAAAGTGGCGCCGAGCTTTGACATAGGATTGGAAAAATCTGTGTTATTATCCCCCAAAGTGAGCCAGTCAATATGCGCCTTCTGTTGCCACTTGGCTTCTTCCGCAAGAAGCAACTGTGTGTAGCGTTCCTACAGAAGGACAGACCCATCAGAAGAAACAGTACCGTTGGGATGTTGGGATGATACCTGGATGTTGTTAATGTGTTTAAGTAGCAAATGTTTCTCGTTATGATGCGTATTCAGTCTCTGATGATCCCATTTCTGGGCGACAGGCTTAAAGCCTTGTAGAGCATCTGTGAAGGAGGCATCCTTACTCCAGGATGAGAGGACCTCAGAGTGGAAAGACGGGTCGAGGCGCCATCTTCCTTTAGTTCTGAATGCGTGGGACACCCACAAAGGGGCAGCCTTATAGGTGAGGAGAAGAGGATTATGATCCGAGTTAACGTGGGGAAGCACAGTAATGGTTGTGTTAGCATGCACTTGCAACCAGTCATCATTGATGAGAGCTCGATCCAGGCATTCCTTCAGACAACCCCTATGGAAGGTGAAAAATTGACCCTGGCTTTTTGCGTCGAAGAGGCTGGTATGAAGGAGGCATTCATTGAAGCGCTTGGATGCAGATTTGTCAAAGTAAGATCCCCCCATCTTCTCGGAGACATCAAGCATTGTGTTCAGGTCTCCCATGACGATCCAGGCTGAGCTGATCGATGCTGCGAGTTCCTCCAGGCGCTTCCAAAGGAACCTGCGCTTGATTGGGTTTGGACTAGCATACACCACTGTTAAAAACCAATAGTTGTTAACTTTGCAATGAATAAACTGTTGGTGACTATACAGAATATCAATGTCGATGCGCGCACTATCCCAGAGAAGCCAAATACCGTCGGAGAAGCTGATGGCTTCGACGCGGTGAGAGGAAGAGAAACCAACTTTTTTGATGATATTAGTTGTGATTTGGCCACTGCAGTGTGGTTCCAAGACAGCAAGAGCTTGAAGTTTGTGAGAACGCTTGAGGTCTCTTAATGTACTGGATTTGCCTTTTTTACATGCCCCCTGTATATTCCAGCAGCAGAAGTTCATACGGGGAACGGTGAAAGGAGGTGGGAATTAAGCAATGGCGGTACATAGGCCCACTGCATGTGTATCGGATATAACATCTTCTTCTTCACCCATAGTGGTGTCTGTCTATGGGGGAGGGGGATCTTCGTCCTCCTGAAAGTTAAGGCTGCAAGAAACACCATTATTCTCTGTTGAAGGATCTGCACTCGGTGGGGTATCCAGAGTGCGGCCCTTCTTCCTCACCCGGCCCAGGCTATGGACTGTTTGATAAACTATCTTCTAGTTTCATAGCATCACAAACCCATTGCCTCCCTGGCCGTGGCGGAGCAGGGTGTTTTTGGGGTGTGTGCTATCACTAGCCTTAGCGGCCTGGAAATGAAAGGGGGCTCCTTGCTCCCCGGATGGTGGGCGCCCTTTGCTTATTTCATCTTCATCAAGAGTAACTGCGGTGTCATCCTTATCAGTGTCCTTCCTGTTCTTAGCCCTATCGGCTGCGGACGACTTGGACGTCGTAGGCGCCGCAGCTTTTTTCTTTGCCTGCTGCTTTTTCTTCTTGCTCATAGCCGTTTCCCATTCCCCTTCCGAGTCCTCATTATCTGAGACTAGAATCAGAGTGTCATCACCTTGCTTCTTGGTCCCCGAATCCTTTGTTGTAGGATGGGGAGGCTTGGTTGGCGCCTTACGCCGTTACGGCTTTTGGGCGTGGATAGCCATGGTGTACGTGACACCCGGAAGAGGGACGGGGGTGGACGAGGATGTGCCTGCCACATCATTAGCTGGTGGAAGGAACTTGCATTCAGCATCCATATGGCCCACGCGGCCGCATCTCATGCAGACAGAAGGTAGGTTTTCATACTGGAGCTTGAAGTGCTCGTTGTTGATGAAGACCGCGGGGAGCAGCGGTTGCGAGGTGTCGATCTTGACTGCAATCCTGGAGAATTTCCCACGGTTTCCTTGTGTTGTGGTGGAGTCAATCTTGATGGTCTTACCGACCAGGTTGCCCATGCTCCACAGCAGTTGGTTTTGGTACAAGAAGACCGACAGGTCAGTAACTTGGACCCAGACGCTCATCTTCCTTGGGATTGGATCGAATGGACGGAACATGGGAGACTAAGATTGCATGGATAAGTAGTTGTCGAAGATGGTCCACGGACCTCCGGTCATGGCGGCTACGTAATCGTCTTCATTGGCAAGCTGGATAATGTAATAGCCTTGTTCTAAATCAATAACCCTGAAGGGTTCCTTTGGCCGCCAGAGGGATTGGATCCTGTTGACCAAGACCTGGAATCCAACGTTAATCCCTATGGCCTTCATGATGATAGTGAATCGCCAGGGTTCCAACAACGGTTGGATGACCTCCGGACAGATGGTAATGGAAGGTAGGACGCTGGAGGCATCTATGGAAATATCTGAGTCTTTAATCATGTCCGGTGGTATTGGATTCAAGAATGTGAGTGTGCCCCGGACGCCTCCTGTGATGGCGTCTTTGTATGATGCTTTTGCAGCGTCACCGTTGTGGGAGGGATCTCCTTGATTAGCGTCAGGCTGTGATGTTTCCATATCGGTGGTGCGATCTGCTTGGGGGATCAGAGCTTCATGTTCCACAGTCGGTTGAAGATTGTCCAGTGGACGATTAGCATGCATGTGACCACGGCCACCACAGACTCTACCCTGGTCGCCGCCGCTCCCACGGCCGCCGCTGCTCTCGCGGCCTAACCCTAGCATTAAGTGAGATTATTTTGCATAAATTCTTATGTATTCTTTTATTTAACTCATGTGACACATTTTATGTATCCATTATTGGCCTAAGACTAATTTGAGAACATTAGGTTACATTAGGGTGATTTATACATGCATTAGCTCATTAGGATTATACCAAAACATCTTTTAGGTCTAACCTCAACCTTGTTTGGCTAAGTCCAGAAGGTCCAAAGATTTAGGGTAGGGTCCAAGATCCAGTATGTTACAACACTCCACCCCTTAAAAGGTTTTCATCGTTGAAATCTACTGATCTAACATCAACAAACAACTACTCTCCACTCCTTAAAAGGATTAAACTAATAACATCAAGGTACTATGGTCACTTATGCATATTTTAGTTGTGAATATTTTAGAGGTTTATGTTGTTCATGTATCTAACTATCATGTCATATCATCTTAGTGTTGTGCTTAAGATCCTTATTCATCTAACCTAACAACCCTACATAAACATCCAAAAAGTCATAGGGTACAAAGGATAGGTCCACTACACCTTTATATTATTTCACATATTCTTAGTCACATCCCATAGCCACTCTAGGGTTTAAGATATCTATTCCAACTAATTCTAGGGTTTCACTATCCATACTTCAGAAAATATTCAATGTGACTTAGTTCAAGAAACTTTGACAAATCCAGAAAAATTTTCTTTGTACATATAATAGTATAATGTAAAGTAATTTTTGGCGATGAAATCTATTCAACATAAAAGAAGAGATGGGTCCAAAATCAATTGCAGAAACCAAGTCATAATTTTCCATAATAAGACCTCCTTGTCCTACTAGTACCTCATCCTCATAATATGATTTCATCCTCAAGTAAAACCTTATTTCATCCAAAGATACATATCACCATAATCCTATATGGTAGGGTAAGATTACCTAAAACCTCTTCACATAAGGTCTTACTCATCATGATTCTAGTGTGAAACACATGTGATTCTAGATCATCTTTTCATCATCTCATGAACAACTTAGACAAATTCTAGGAAAAACATCTCACCTAAGGGTGACTATGAAAGGTAAGGATTCTAATTAGGGAGATAAAATTGAAATATTAAAATTCCGACTACCGTGGGCTCTGATACCTTGTTGTAAGGAGTGGGACCCAAAGGGGATCCACTCCCTACTAAAAATTTGAAGAATAGAACCTCTAGTCCAAACACACTCAAAAGTATGCTGGAGTGGGTGTAAAATTTTCAAATCTTAATTAATGGTATTCAAAACAACCTAAGTATAGTAGTAGAATAAAATTTCATGACTATATTCAATTTTTCACAAAAGATTACAAAAGTACATCTTCATCTCCCATATAGGGTTTACATGTAAGATATTACATGTGGATCTAAGTAGAGGGAAATCTAAACCATACCAAGTTTGTCTCCAAGATTTAACTCCTTAAGCTAAGTCCATAACTTCATGCCATGTCCTCCATATCCATCACCTAGGGTTGGAAGCATACCCTAGCAAGAAGAGAAAAGAAGCTGACATCAACAAAGGCTGGTATGTGCATACAAAAGAGAATGGAGCAATTTATGGAATAAAGGGCATAAAAATAAAAGGCTTCCCATAGAAGAGAAAAGAACCACCCAAGTGGGTATCAAGAGAAATGATTCACAATAAAAGGGATACTTTCCATTAAAATAATACATTGTGTGCCCTACTAGCACATAAAAAGTATTAGGGCACACACCCCATAATCATCAACATGCATGCAACACTAAAACAATATAAAGACAAAGGTGACCAAGCCTCACAAACTTGAAACCTGATAGAGAATGGCATACGTTCAAACTCCCAATATATATAAAAGGTGGTCCAAGCCTCACAAACATGAAACCTGATAGAGAATGGCATACGTTCAAACTCCCAATATATATAAAAGGTGGTCCAAGCCTCACAAACTTGAAACTCGAGTATGGGGTACCACCACCTCCATCCCAAAAATAACAGGGGCATACTGCCCAAAAACCAATGCAATTACACTAATCTGGTGCTACTGAATCTCATAGCATGTTTAATGTGGAGGCAAGTAGAAAGTATAGTCAGATTATACAGATTACTCACCACAAACGTGACCAACATATACATCCACCTCACAAGTGGGAAAAAGACATCACATGTCATCATATAGAGTTCCATCATGAACAAAGCATAAGGAAGAGACCAAAAGAATGTCCAAATATGATCACAAGATCAGTACCAAATAAAATAGTTCACATGAACCATAATATTTATAAGAAAGAATATTGTGTAGTCTATTGTCCATAGGATCAAGAGAAAGAAGAAAATAGGTTATTACTCAAAGGGAATAATAGGGGATGCAAATGTACCTCACTTAAGAGTCTAATCATTCCAAAGTCCAATCTAGGTCCAAGCCTAGGCTTCCAAAGAACCTATTAAACACATGTGTAGATTTTGAGTCAATTTCACATTGATTATTCAAACCCTAAAAATCACCTTTGTCCTTAGGTTATAAAAACCATTCCATGATTTAGTTTATCTTTCTCTGAGTTCAACACATATTTTATTATATTTTTCTAGCTTTCAAATATTTAGTCATGAATTTTACAAGTTATTATCTATTTAGGTAAATCCATTAAAACTCATAAATTACTTAGTTTGGAATTAGATGATAAAACCAACACCAAAAGGAAGCTTGTATTTTTTTATTTTAGATCATATTTTATTTTATTTTTCTGGGTTATAAATATTTTGTTATGAATTTAAGAAGAATCATCCAATGAGAAATCACCAAATATCTTTGTCAGCAAACAAATCCCGGTCAGTAGTCAAAACTGCTGAGTAGGCCCAACCACAGCCGACCAACTTAGTGCCCACTCAGTACAAAGTCCAAAACCAAAATGAACATAACGAGAACATGAAATGACATTAATACCCCCGGTGAAAAAAAACAAAAGGAGAAAATAGGGGGCAAAGTTGAACGATAAGGAACGATCATCTGTTTCAATTCAATCATCGATCAGGCTGAGGTAGGTTGATCTCAAAGATCAGACTTACGAATCTCTCTACCAAACCACAGGGAAACAACAACCAATAGATTTGTGACCTCAAACCAAATTGAAGGACCCCTACCAAAAGAAACTAAGGTGCAAGAACCGCTAAGATGGCTCACTTCCATAGCAGGTATGGAGGAAGCAAGACTAAAAGAGGGAAAGAAGGAAGCACCTCGAGCAGAGAAATCATGGGTGGTTGGAACACTACACAGAAGAGAGGGAGGAGTTCACGCCTTCTCCACAGTCCCCGATGCCCAAAAAACTCCAAAACGGACTCATGGTCATCAGGAAGGTAGCCGAAGTTGGACGGATTTTGGGAGGTGTAGTCGGGGATGTGAGGGGCTATACTAGCATTAGACGTTGAAGCCTGTGGGTGTGACGAAGGTCAGGGAACCGATCCCCAGCAGTCCAAAGCACAGACCTGTGAGAAGATGAAAAAGATAAGAAGAACATATCAAGAACAGAGGAAAGAGGGTGGTGGTGTGGTTAATGATTTATAGATGATGAAACCATATATATATTGGGTTCAAACAGAGAGGAAAGAAATGAGGAAACTATAGGGAAAGAAGTCAAGTAGAAAGATGGAGAGGAGATGAAGAAATTAGTGAAGGGAAATTGTATTTATTGTACCCTTGACATAATTCTCCTACTCAAGGTAGGAGATGATATGGGAGTCATCATATGAAGATCATGTGGTTGGGATAAAACCCAAATAAGTCAAGTAAGTAAAAAAATTGGCATGATACATTGATATTCGAAACCTTATAGAACTCAAATAAAGTGAATGTTGACATATTATTTCCTTTTTCTCTTTCTTCAATTAAGGGTTCAAACATTATCCATATTAAGTGTAATTTTGCACAGAGGCCAATTAAGGCATGTAGATTCTGATTATGCAATTAGATTTCATATTTGGAAAGTTTTGATGTATTAATTAAGCAAGTCATGTTTTCTCTTTCCCCATGCATTAATGACATTAGGATTATCCAAATTTGGTGAGACTTCATCCACGAGTACTTTTTAGTGTGTTGAATATGAATTTGCCTTTATTTCCATCTTCTGAAGTTATTTAGCATATTGTTTATTACTTATGGCTTTTACACATTTTCTCTCTCCTAAACTTAACCAAAATATTTAAAGTTGTCCAAATTAGATGAAAATTGACATATAGGCTGATTTTGATATGTAGATTATTATTTTGAAGTTTGTTTCCACTTTTGTGATTTCCTTTTATGAGTTATGTGACATTTATTATTTGGGACCTAATATCCTTTTAGTTATCTCATTTATCATCACTATTACCTTTATTCATCCAATTAAGTTCCATATCTTCATGTTAGCATTAAGTGAGATTATTTTGGATGAGTTCTTATGTATTATTTTATTTAAGTCATGTGACAAACTTATATATACATTATTGGCCTAAGACTAATGTGAGAACATTAGGTTACATTAGAGTTATTTATACATGCATTAGCTCATTAGGATTATACTAAACATCTTTTAGGTCTAACCTCAACCATGTTTGGCTAAGTCTAGAAGGTCCAAATATATAGGGTAGGGTCCAAGATCCAGTATGTTACAATATAACTTTTGCATAAATTAAGTGGGTCAGAAAGCTTGGTGCATTTTTCGCATTTGAGGTACTTCTAACCCGTCGAACTTGGGCTAGATGTGCCTTTAGTGCACACACATGGATCTTGAAAAATTTATAAGGATCAAGTCTAACACACTCACTTAGACTAATCAAACTTCACTCGCAAGTGCATGAGATCATGTTATAGTATAGGCAACAAGCAAGATAAGGGTTGATCCGCAGGGAGAGAGGGGGCACTAGAGCTAAGTTAGATTAAGCTATGTTCATAAAGCAGAGATTAGGGTTTAAAGTTGGTTTTGGTTTGGTTAAACTAAGGTTTATGTAAGAAAGCATAAGACAAGAAAAAACCCTAAATTAACCCTAAGCAAGTAATTCTAATTAAGAAAGAAAGCAACTAGTTAAGCAAGATCACAAGACTACACTAGACTCACAATAAAGGCACTAAAGCAATTAGAGACCTAAACTACCACTATCTGGATTAAGCAAGAACAAAGATGCACTAACTACCCTAGCAAGGATTAACTACCAAAATTAAGCAATTAACTAACAAGCAATCAACCAAAGTAGAATGAACAAGATAAGATAGAAATGTGGGTTTTAATGCTAGTTAAAGAGAGTTGGCCCGCTTGGGGGTGTGATACTAAGATATTAGTTGGGGGAAACATAGCATGCAAAACCTAACCATTTAGTCTAGATTGCTAAAACAAACAATTAGTCAAATGTAATAAAATCCCCCTAGACTATTGGTTGGCCATCGATAGAATAGAGAGTGTGACAGGGAACTACACTCTTGCATACCCTGTGTAGCCTTACGAGGCTCAATTGGACCAAGGTTTAGGTTGGAATTCAATTGGATTTAACTAATATAAGTTTCTAGGGTGAGAGTGCTTAGTGTAATTGGGAGACAAAGGTTGGAATGGGGAGCTGAGGTGAGGGTATTTCACATCATGTTAATCACCATCTAGCTTTTAATAAACTCCTAGGAAATTACACTAAACAATCCTACACTAGCTACTTAGATCTCACACCTATGAGTAGGGGAAGGGATATAAGTGTGGGAAATGGGGTGCTAGCTAGGAATCCATTGATTGGACCTAGGAGCAAACCCCAAAACAGCCTCACATATGCTATCTTCTCCTAGATCTAGGTAGTTTCAAGAATAAAACCACAAGCAAATTAGGTTTTCAAGCACCAATCACAAGTAGAACCATGGTAAATGGGAAAGAAGTAGAAAGAAATCATCATATAATGAAAATATAGAGTTTTACAAATTATATTCCCCCAACAAGGTAACAAAGTAATATTTTAACCCCAAACAACCCACCACAAAGGACTTAGCTACTCATAGTGCAAAAAGAGCAAAAGAGGAGGTAGAAGAAGAGAGAAAAGCCATGAGATTGGGGAAGATCATCTCCTTCTTCACCTCCAATAGCAAGAGCACGTCTTTCTCCCTTCCGGGTATCAAGAGGACATGGAATGAGTGGTGGAAATAGCCAAAATCCTAGAAAACTAGGGGTTTGAGGTGGAGAAAGGTGGAAATGGAGTACAGGTAGGTGGGAGTAGGTGGGAGCTCTTGAATGCACTAAGGAAGGTAGTAATGAATGTTAGGGGGTTGTAACCTCATGCTACAATCGCCACCTAGGTATTATAGGTTGTGAGGAAGCACTAGGTTAAGTGAGGGTAGTTTGGGTAAAGTAGTGGAAAGTTTGGTAGGGTTTGGGTAGTCACCACGGCCGTGGTGGCCAACACGACTGTGGTGGATGGATGTCACCTGGTTGTGGTGGAGTAGCACAGACGAGGAGGAAGTGGCTAAAGGTTCAGCTGAAAGTGTAACTTTGGGGGTTCATTGGACACAGTCGTGGTGGGTAGGTGGTGGCATGGTCGTGCCATGGAGCATAAATGTGGTAGAGGGAATGTCCGTGGCCATTTTGTTGAGGGTGGTTGTTGTCCATTCATGGGATGCTTGAAGAATATCTAGGTCCAATATTGGGGTGTAGAAACCCAAGGATCCTCTCATTCTCTCTCCTTTTGATCCAATGCATGTGCAAATGTCTGAAAACACACACAAAAAGTAGACATACATGCATTCAATATGAAATCACACATTAGGGGGGATTAACTTGTAATATAACTTGTTTAGATGTGATAAGAATACAGAAATACATAAGATGAAGCCCTAAAATAGGGTTGCATTAGGGTCCAATGTGGGTTAGTTATGCACCTTGAAGATAAATACAAGATGCACTATAATAGTTCAAGCATTGGTTCTATTAGGGGAACAAACAACAACAATAAATGGAACCTAAGTTTTCAACATAGCATTAGTTTGGCCCAGACTACCCATGTTGTATCACTCACTTTCAAAAGAAGAAAAAAATCTATAATAGGAGATTACCTTACAAAATTTTACATCAGTGGTGCATAAGGAAATAGTCAAATTGAGTTGGTTTTGTTGCAAAATCCCACATAAACCAAAAATGATCCAAGTGTTCATGAAAACCTTAGGACAATGTAACTATAGGTGTGTGTATCTTGATCATGAACTCAAATTATGCTAAAACAAGTATTGGGATGATTTCCTCTAACAAAACATAAATGATTCATGATACATGTCATTTTTCACACCAAAAACTAGGGTCTTAATCCTAGAGTTTAACCTTCCTAGTATAAAAAGGGTCGATCCGCAGACAAAGTTTTTAAAATTGAATTTCTTTTGGTTCCAAATTAATTTGAACAATATTCTTTTCGAAAGGTTTTTAAATATTTGAATAGAATAATAAGGTTCATTGGTCGATTGGGATGATTACACTAGAACGTGAAGATATATTGCAATGAGTAAAAGATTACAATAAATACAATGTAATGGAAATATTATGCTAATAACAAAGAAAAGAAGAGTAATGGTTAGCACAATGAGAAAGATATTATCTATGAGAAGAATTGTAGATTGTAAATAAGAGGAAGTGATTGAAAACAAGTGATTAAGAAAACGAGATTGAATCATAATAAAGTATATCAAGGCTTATGGGTTTTACCACCACAACCGATATGAAAATAAGATCGAAGGAATCATATGATAAGCAAAATAGAATAAGGCGTGTAAAACATTCGTAAATGAATCACAAAAAGATGAACTCCCCATGAACCCATTAGTCCTTGCTTTCACTGATCATAGTTCTATCATCCTAATAGGGATTTTTCTGAGTCTCATCCAAATCCCCATGTGATTGGTTGGTCATTCTAAATCCTGGATTCCACAGTTACATCTGCCAAGATTAACATACGATCAAGATGAGAGATCACTTTGTTTAAACCGATGATTTTTTGAACCAAAACCAATCCATCTAAGGAAATTGTAAAAACCTTTGATCTAGATTACACATGGCTAAGGGGATACGCCACTTGCCTCAATATGAAGAACTACTCACTCATTGCAGTAAAAGAAGGGAGGACAAAGGAAGAAAGGGGGCAAGCCATAGCCTAGTAGAAGAAGAAGAATCCCTAAGGATGATACTTAGCTAGGGACAATCAAATGGCTATCCCCTTTGTTCCTTGCTTCAAGAATGATAAAGAACAGAAAATAAGAACAAGAAGAAGAAAATAATGCTTGATCTTGAAATGAACCTTTTCTTTATTGAAAACCAAAGAAATTACAATGTGGGGAATGAAAGATCTTTCTTACTATAGAATAAGTGTGCAAATTTTGGAATGCTTTTACAAGTGGAGTCCCCCTCCTTTTATAGGAGAATGAGGAGGTAGTTTGCCCTAAAACTAAGATTGGTGGCTGCTAAAATGGGTCGCCGACACAATGTGAGTCGACCGTTTGGCTACCCAAACCAATCGGCTGGGATTTGAAGAGGTGCAGGAAGCAGTCAAAACCCTAGTTTAGGGTGGTGATGCCTTTGACTGGTCTTTGAGATAGCCGTTTGGGCGTGTAAGTCTTTGGTTCGAATATCAAATTTGGTGGCTTCTTTTGAATTAAGTCTCGGCCTTGCACAACCTCAAATCGATCATCAGAGGAGGTGAAATGGTCGATTAGATTTACTGAGACGATTAGCTAGCAGTGTGACCCACTCGTTTTGGCTGATTTGAAAAGGTTGAATCAAATGTTTTAATAGTCAACTAGGTATCCTTTGAGTGTGAGACGGCCATTTGGGATGACACGGTCGGCTCATGGTCAGAACTTAAGCATTGAAACAGAATCTACAATTTTGGATGAAATTTGATAAGATTTCTACTTAAACTATATATGAAATACGTAAGTTGCATTTTATTCAAAAAAAAAAAGAAAAAAGGAAGAAAAAATCTAAGGTAAAATGGTATAAATGATGATGTAAAAGATGATGAATAAACATGATCAATTCACATATGAAAATTGGAGACTCAAAAATGCAAAATTTAGGATTTCTAGAACCTAATAATGTAGATGTTATTTTAAATTATTTAGGGGGAGTAGTTTCGAATAATTGTTTCTTCAATTAGAAGACCATATAGGGGATGTAAGAAAAGTGTAGTGAAATTTTATAGGTGCTTCAAATACTCAAAAGGAGCATGAAGAGCTTCAAAATTGAAGCACACATATGTTAGTAGTAGTCTTGGACTTATAGTCATGTATTCATGTAGGAGTGATCCTTGATGCCTTTTCCCCACTAAAGGATATGTAATTTTTGGCCAACATGATGTACTTGGAGCACCTGGTAGGTCAAATATGTTTAAAGGAATAAAGAAGATGACTCACCACAAACGGAGTGATGATATTGGCTAAAATATCTCATTGTAAGTGGGATTCAAGAAATAAGTTTAGTCTGCATGCAACAAATGACTATGTTGTTTTTTTAATTTCCATATTGAGCATGGTGTTTATTTAGTATCATATAATCTTAAAGAGGTGGATCCTTTCCATGTGCACTCATTAAATGAAGAGTTAGTATTGATGAGGTGTGAAGGAGTGTTCCAAATACCACATAGCATATGATCGAACTAAAATATCAACCTTGGATGTCTTTAAAAGAAGATAGATTGAGTGTCGATGTATCCCCTTACTCTATAGAGGTACTAGGAAGAGAGCAAGTGATGGGTAAAAGGATTTAGATGACAAATCTTGGTTACCATTGAAGTAGTCCCTTCTTATTGCCTGTCTTGATGGTGGAGAGACACATGAACAATGAAACATGAGTCTTATTCATCAACTGGAACATGTATACTAAGAACATTTTGAATGAAAAATATCAACTTAATCATTAATAAATTTTTGGTCAAGCTTGCTAGAGCCTTCATTTTCACCATGTTAAACTTAGATTTTGGCCACTACTATATTGAATTACCCCCAACATATCCAAGAAAACCTTCTAGAGACAACATAATCACTATCTATTTTTATTTAATATGGATTGATGAACATGCCAATGACAAAAAAAATCATTACTAAAATATTTCTAATCATTGTTCAGGAAAGCGGTATGCGGTGTACGGGCGGAGAGGGTACCGCATAGAGTATATGCGGTATGCGGGAGTATATGTAGTTTTGGATTTTTTCCAATACATAAGTTATAAATAGTCATTAAACGATATATTCATCTCACAAATAAAAATATAAAAATATAGATTATGTACTTATATATATTTACTTGTAATCATATTAATATGCATGTATGATATGCTTATATATGGATATATATCTATATATGAAATGTGTTTGTAATATATGTACAAATATTAAAATGTAGGTTTATAAATGCACTAATATGTGTAGAGCGTGTGTATAATTGTAAATAAATCAAAATATTTACATGTACAAATATGTGTTTGTCAGTGTAGGTATATTTTATATGTATGTATACATATGAATATGTCAAAAAGTTTTGATATAAATGTACAAATATGTGTGGAAATTGTTACATATACTACAATGTATACATAAATATAAATGGCTATATACTTAAATTAAATATATAATGCAATGTGTGTGTATATGCATGCATGTATGTATGTAATGTAGGGACATAAGTTGTGGGCTTTTCAAAAAGCAGAGTTTAAACAGGCGCTTAGTCGCTTAAGAGGGAGTATATGCGGCCCATGACCGCTTAGTGGACTGATTAGCAATATGCGGTGTGGTAGGGTGACCGAATAGGCATAAGCGGGAGTATATACGACCGTGAAGACCGATTTACCGAACAATGTTTCTAATAATTGCTTCACTAGTTTTTTCTAAAACATTTAGGATGAACTTCTCATTTATAATTTTTTAGCACAAAAAGTTGGTGTTGATCATGCTTCAAACTCAAAAAATTTATGTAAAAAATATTAAATGCTCCTTTGGAGTGTCATTGGTGTATTGCATGGGGCATGTCCTCTCCTACCAAAGAGTGGAGATGGAATTTATAAAGGTGCATGATATTCTCAACCAATCACTACATTGAAAAATTAAATAATTGTATCGGTTTCTCGAAATGGCATGAAATTACCAAATATTAATCCATTCATTTATTTTGTTTATTACTCTGATGGTGGATCTATTGAGTAAATTTTCCTCCTAGTGTAATGAGACATCAATTCGCTCAAAGAAAATGTAGACAGACATGTCAATGACATGTCTTGCATCTGTTGAACCTCACATAGAAGTTACTAAAGGAGGGTAACATGGGCATCAACTTAGGTAGAATATTGGAACTTTAAGGGCATGTTATGGCATACTTGATTTGGTCTCTAAAGGGAACATATTTTTTGTTTGTATATGATAATGAATTACTCATTCTAGTAGTGCCTGTGAAAAAATGCTTGTAACACCCATGTGTATGCTTACTTCTAAACTTTCTTGATTGTCATGCATCACCTTAATGTATGATAATTTCATATCCTTATAGATTGTTTGATTATCGTGCTAATAAATGGATGGTTGGTTACTTGAACTAAAAGTCAAAGAGAATGAACTCCACTTGATCAAGGATGACTAATACACACAAGATGTATAACCCTATGTTGGGCAAGTGTTCTAGTAAAAGACGGGATTAATCCCAATTTAATAATTATATGAAATGTAGGGTCATTAGTGTTAGTGCATATGAGAGTTTATAAGTGCTCTAGAGATTTATGAACCCTTGGACAGATAATTGGTGCCATCATTAGAGTTTTGGAATTTTCTAAACAAGGTTATGTCTCCTGGAGCAGACTTGTCAGACGACCTTCATGCTACTCGATCCGACTTGTTGTTCTTTGAGGGGTTTGATGGGTTGAATTGAGGAGTTTGGTCAATGTATTGGTTGATGCAAACAAGTTGACTAAGTTACTGGGGTTGGTGCTACAATTTCAGTTGAGAGCATTTTGGTCTTGTCTATGAGTTATATAGTTTCCTTCCTCCCCAAATTGACCCTATAGCTTTGCATTCTATGTTTTTTGTACTAGAGAATGAGGATAAGATTTGAGGGTGAATTCTTGGGTTTGTACCCTCATTGTCTTAGTGTATAAGGATATAGGGCTACTCTTTGAGGGAAAATGTTATTGATGTTGAATCTTCTCTTTAAGTTGGTTGTTTCTTTTTATCCTCTCTTGGATGTTATCTAGACCAGAGAAGGTCTTGTAATGAGTGGGACCCAATATGGTATCCTCTCATTACTTATGATATCAACAAGTCACATCCCAATTCAAAGAACCACAAAAATATAATCATAAAAGGGAAAGGGTGCATTTCATTTCTCAATGTATGAGTAGCAAGCTAGTGTGCAAACTAGCAACATAATGGAAGCTAACTACTAAAGAAACAAATTTCTTAACTCATCACCCATAGGGTACTGCTCAATGGAAAGAAATTATACTATATATAAAACTAGTAGTAGTCATTGAGGGCAACATGATCATCTTAGATCTCCCTTTATTCACTAAATTGGATCAGGTCCTTCTTGGTACCCCTCTGTAGGTTGGTAAACTCCTTGGTGGTTAAGAACCACATGAGTTAATGGGAAAGAAAAACATAAGATATGTGTTTGTACAAAAATGGTATGTGCAATACTTAAGGTAACTTAGTGTTTTAGGGATAATCACAAATAGAGTTGTTCCCATTCAAAAAGGAGTGTAAGGAGATAGATTGATAATAAAATATTAAGAGATAGATACATCAATATTGAACCATAATTAACCTTTAAGACTTATTGCCTCAATATAATACAAAATATCGAATAACAATTTATTGCGAGTGTATTATACTAAAGACTAGCACTATGTAAAAGTAAAGAAAGTACACCATACATTTCAAACAAACATGAGGACTAAAAACTCAATGTCAAATGTAATATGTGACATGAGGACTAAAACCTCAGTGTATGATAGAATCATTAAAACCTCAGTACTCAATATAAAGCATGGCAAGAGGACTAAAATCTCAATGCCTACATAAGTATGACTATGCAACTTTTAGATATTAATAGTTAAATCACAATGCATAATAAAAAAGGCAAGATCCATAATTCCGTCAATTTTTTGTTTTAATGTATAATTGAGATATGAACATCCAAATCATAGAAAGTGTGCTCAAACAACCCATAAATAATGAATTCAATCAATTCAATTATCAAAGTAGGAATACTAAAGGATATACCACAAAGGATTCCAAAATATTTCAAGGAGATCAAAATCAAGATTTTACCTTATCATTATAAAATTATGGTTTCAGTCAATGATTACCTTTTTTTTGCTAAGGAAGTCAGGAAGCTATTTATTCATCTTGCCTTCCCCCTGAAAGCAAATTTGAAATAGGAGTACAAACACTTATAACAGAAGTAAACCTGGTAGTACTACTACCATTACATGAGTTGGACTCATTAGTTATTAAACTGCTCAGGGTAGCAGGAGGATTACAGTAGGTGCGGGTACCTTCATTGTTTTTGAGATGGTGTTTAGCAAAAAGGTCAGAAGCAGCATTACAGTTTCTTCTTACATATTTGACGTAGTAGTCCTTCTCCTCCATCAGTTTATTTATTCGGGCAATTACATTAGAAAAAGACGGGCAGTTCATACCGTCATCCTGGATCATTCTTGTCGCAATAAGGCTATCAGTTTGAAACTCAATAGTTCTTGGGAGTTTGATGTTGGCATATTCCATGGCTTTGAGAATACCAGTGAGTTCTGCGTAGAGGACTTTAGTAGTAGAAACTGTCTCACCATAACCCCCATCCAATGGCCATGCCGGTTTCTAACCATACAGGCAATTGCAGAATTAGTTTTTCCAATGGCAGCATTATAATTGATAGTAAACTACCTGGTACTAGCCGGAGACCAATGCAATTTATCCAAGGTTCTTGTGCTGGGATTGATGCTACCAATAGCTAACTCATTCATATTAATATGGTGAGTTATACGATTTATGATTTCATCCATAGTTCATTTGATGTTGTTGAAAACTTCATCAAATTTGTTGTGCCATAGGGTGTGGCATGTAATCGCAAAAATTTTGTCCAGGCGATTGTCTTTGCTGATATAATTGAGCATCCAACTGCTGCCTTCTACATCATTCCAAAAATAATCGTTGAGGTTGTTGTCCAGGACCGATCTCCAGATGGATTTGTTCTGTCCGCAATCCCTGAGTGCATGTAACATAGTTTCATTTTGAAGGTGGCACCTAGGGCATAGGTTGTCTGTAGTCATATGCCTTTCATTTTATCGGACATTAGTAAGGATTGCATTGTGGCCCATCGTCCAAAGCAACAATTTGATAGAAGGTGAAACATTCAGCTTCCATATGGACTCCCATTTGCCTTGCACCAACTGAGCCTGGTTGGGACAACAAAGAGCATAGGCAGAAGCAATGGTGAAAGCGTCATTATCAGTGAGCACACAAGCACGAGTATCTTGTTTAGGAGTGTTAAAAGGTGCATTGATTAGAAGGATATCTTGCACAAAAGTATTGGGTAACCAGTGCTCAAGGAAGATACGGTCCCATTATCCATTTAGATTAACAATACTTCCAACATTCAGATCAGTAAAGTCACTTGGGATCGCATTGAGCGCTAAGTCTCTAAGACAGCAATCGTAGTTTTTCCATTTGTCCTTTCAAAAATTTATGCTCATCCCATTAACAGGTATCATTTTAGAGTTTTTAAGGATAATGTTTTTCGATCGGAAAGCGTCTATGCCCATTCGAGACACGTTGATCAGGCGTTTGTCCTCATAGCCATTGAAACGCTTCTACAGGCCAATGCGCCATTGTGATTTTCTATTAGTGACCAAGTCCCAAGTGTTCTTGAGTGTGAGTGCAGTGTTCCAATTCCTCATGGATCTAACTCCTAGACCGCCTGCAACCTTATTGCTAGTGAGTTTCTTCCAGCCAACAAGGGAAACTGGTTTATTTTTTTTATCCTCCTCCCCAGATGAACTTCCTTATGCTGCTATCGATCTGATCACACAACTTGAGAGGCAATCTAGTTGTTTGCATGACATAAGTGGGTAGGGCAGTAAGCGTCATCTTGGCCAGGAAAACCCTTCCAGACCTGGATAAGCATTTAGATGACCATGCATTCACATGACTATTAACCTTTTCAAGAATAGACGAATAAGTGTTCTTGTTGATTCTGTTGTGCATGATTGGAACACCCAGATAAATTCCCAAATCAGAAGTAACTTGGAACCCACTGATCCTACTTATTCTTCTTCTAACCCGGTTGTCAACAGAGGTTGAGAAGAATATGCGAGTTTTGGTAGTTGAAATGGGTTGTCCAGAAGCATTTCCGAAGTCTTTGAAACATTTCAGAATGTGTTTAATCTAGTCTTCTTTGGCCTCAACAAAAAGAATGATATCGTCTGCAAAATAGACATGAGCAATGTTGGGTCTGTAATGGATAATTTTGAGCAGTTTCCAGTCTCCATTACTGACGCTATTTTGTATCATCTGGCTTAGCCTTTCAAGACATAAAATAAATATGTAAGGTGACAGAGGGTCGCCTTGTCTTAGACCTCTGCTGGCTTTGAAGGGTTCAGAACTGCATCCATTCCAAATGACAGTGTTGGATCCTCCAGTGATGGAATTCATTATGAAATTCCTTATATTGGTTGGAACACCTATTTCATTATTGTTTCATCAATAAAAGACCAGGCCATTTGATCAAAAGCTTTGGTTAGATCAATTTTGATAGCCATAGCAGGCTTGCTGTTTTTAGGCTTCATTCGTTTGATAAGTTCTTGAACCATTGCGATGCTATCAGTAATTCTACATCCAGGAACAAAGCTACTTTGTTCGGGTGATATCTAGCCCGCGATGAGGGATTTGATTCTGTTAACCACAACTCTAGCTGTGAGCTTCAACATGATGTTGTTCATAGAAATAGGTCAAAATTGTTCACACCTTTCTGGGTGAGGAACTTTTGGGATGAGGATGATAGTAGCATTACACATATATTCATTTAGGGGTAGACCTGCAACTGCGTGTGCAATAGTTTTAGTGATGACACTCTTAAGCACTGGCCAGTTGTTTTGGACAAACCCGACATTGATACCATCCGGTCCGGAAACCTTGGTTGGGTCCATCCTCTTCAACGAACTATGGATTTCCTCGCAGGTGGGAATGCTAGCTAATGTCTTTGATTGCTGCATAGGTAGCCTACTGAACCTGGCCGGCATAGCAGTATGAGTAGCATGACCCCTGGTGTCAGGTTTTGATAAAATTTTCTTGAAGTGGCTTGAGATCATAGCCTGCAATTCATTGGGGTCTGTGATCCACTTGTTGTCATTATTTTTAAGAGACAGGATGGTGTTCTTCCTCTTTCTTTGATTGACTCATGCGTGATAGAATTTAGTGCATGAGTCACCATTCTTCAGCCAGTTGATATGAGCTTTTTGCTTCATGTCAGCCTCCTCCTTATGTAAGAGCGATAGGAGTTCCTCCTCCATTTTGATGCACAGATTGTCTGATACATTGTCGTAGCTTTCTGCAATCACACTTTGCAACATAAAGATATTCCTGGTGAGGCATACCTTTTGAGCTTGCCTTTGCTTGTGCTTGTTTTTGCTCCAGGTGTTTATTTTGCTCTGTATTGTGAGAAAGCTGGAATTGAAGTCCCCATCTTGGTTCCCGTTGTTAGCTATAAGTTTTATGAAAGTAGCTTCCCCTCGCCAGGATTCTCTGGTCATGAATCGGGCTTGTCTATGATTTGATTTGTTCATCTTCAATAGGATAGGGCAGTGGTCTGATGAGAGGCGAGGGAGGTGTTTGAGAAAGACATTCCCCCATTTTAAGATGAAGTAATCGTTGGCTACAACTCAGTCAAGCCTTTCATGCAACATACCATGTTTGTAGGTATAGTTCATGCCGATGTACCCTATGTCAGTGAGTCCGGCCTCCGTCAGGGCATCGCAGAAGAGGTTGGCCTCAGATTCAATAAACGTACTGCTTCCAAATTTCTCGGAAGGGCAGGTCATAGCATTAAAATCCCCTAGGACAACCTAGGGTTCTTTGTAGACCAGATTGAGCTCCGCAAGTCTTCTCCACAGAATATTTTTCAGGTTGAGGTGGGTGCTGGAATATACAAAGGTGATGATAACTGTGTTATTGACTCTACACCTGATGAATTGATGATGGTTGCAGAGGATTTCCAAGTCACACACATTTTGATTCCAACAGATCCAGATGCCACCTGAAAATCCGCACGCCTCAACACGGTGAGAATTGGAGAATCCCTGTGTTTTGATGGTGTGTGTGGCATGATGATTGATGATTCTAGGCTCGAGAATTCCTACTACACTAGGTTTATGACTTCTCACAATATCTTTGAGTACTGTACAGGTATCGTCATTTCCAATTCCCTTGACATTCCAGCAAAGAGCGTCAAACATTGGTAAAGTGTTAAGATCAGCAGGTAGTAGCAGTTTAAGAGGTAGATGATGTCTCTTTCTCCTTGTCCATGATGTCCGACTCATTTTCATCCTCATCTTCTTGGATAGAATCCAGGGTGGGAGCATTTTGTTCACTGCTGCCATCTACAATTCTCAAAATTTTGTGCCTATTTTCCGGTTGAGGTTGCCCACGTGTGGTGGCTTTTCTTTTCATTTTCAACCCGCTGCCTCTCAGCCTTGTATCTATTTTGAAGTTCGGATCTGGTCTTGGTCCCATGCCTACCGGTGGTACTGAAATATTGGGAGGTGGTGGGATGATGATCAGATTGTCAAGGTTTGTAGTGCAGACGGTTGTAAAAATTTGAGCATATGTGGTGTCCAAGACTCCCATGATGATCTCATCCACTTCCAGATTGAGAACAGTGTGGGTTTGCTTATCATTTGCTTGTGTTGCAGGAGGGGTGGTATTCATATTTTCTGAGGATGTCTGCCCTTCAATGACCTTATCTTGTATCTTATTTGTCTTGTTTTTTGCCTTCCATATCTTCGCGCCTCTTGTATCGTTGTTGTGTCCCTGTTTGTCCATACTGATTCTAGTAGCAGTGTTGCCATATTGATTTTCCTCTTCCTGTGGATCCTCATTAATTAGAGAACTAAACATGTTATTATGATTTGGATTTGGTGGTTTTTTGTGTGCGGTGTCTTGCACCTTCTGTTGCCACTTCTTTTCTTCTGTGTTTGCCAAGTTTCAGGTATTTGATTGCTAGTAGTTTCTTCTGTTTGCCTATTTTGTTGGTTGTTATCTTGGGACCCTTGGTCGTCATTGTTGTCGATGTGAACATGCTTGCAGTAGTGTTTAGAAATATGTCCTTCCTCGCTACATGCTAGACACATCCAGGGGAAGCCCTCGTACTCGACTTCAAACTCTACTCCATTTATAAGAATAGTTGGCGTGAATGGTTTCACAGTACTGACCTGGACGACCAGTATGGCAAATCGGCTGCGCGTTCTCTTCATAGTATGTTCATCTACCTTCACAAGGCGCCTAGATCCAGGCCTAGATAATCAAACATGGTATGTACGTAGAGATGTAGAGGCAAGTTTAGAATCTGAACCCATGTTACCATGAGCTTAGGAAAATCTTCTATTGGAGTGAAGTTCTCATTCCATTCCCAGACCATTATGTTTTTTCCAAAGAGACACTACTACAGAAATGGCTTATAACGTCACTTTTAAAGGTTTCGGTTGCATAAATACACTGACACCCAAACAATAAAGCATCGGTTTATAAAATAAACTGACATCAATCTGTGAAGGGCGACCAGACACGGGTATCACTTTTATTTGGTGTTGGTTACTTAATCACACATCGACGCCGAAAATTAACTGTCAAATCCAAAATTTCTAGCGAAAAAAATTACCTCCAAAAATTTAACATATGGCGTCGGTCATTACCTAAACAACCGACGATGAAAGGTTATTCGCAAAATAGAAATTGGGCACATTTTGATCGTCAGTTTTTCATCAATGACCGACACTTATGGTTTTTCCCGCGCTCTTCGCGGGAAATTTTTCACACCCTTTGAGCGTCGGATTTTCAAAACAACCGACGACTATGGTTATTAATCGAGAACCAATTTTTTAATCGGTGTATGTAGATAGACGTCAGTTTATTTCTAGTTAAAACTGACGATTATCATTTGGAACAGGTGTCGGTTTGTGTTGTTAACCGACACTGTTAGTTTTATGTGTCGGTTGTGTTGAACAACCGTCACTGAATGTTAACTTAATATCGCGCGAGCGAGCCCGACTCTTCCCCTTTCTCTCTGTGATTGCAATCGACTATTAGGGTCTGGCGATTCCGGTGTTCTCCTTGCTCACCACTGCCGATCTCCTTGCTCGCCGATGTCGTTCTACTACTACTACCATCGCCGCCATTCGTGGAGCTCGCCGCCTCTGTGGAGCTTGCTGCCGCCGTGAAGCGCCACCGTGGAGCTTGCCGTTTATGGAGCTCGCCGCCGTTCGTGGAGCTCGCCGCCTCCGTGGAGCTCGCCGTTCATGGAGCTGCCACCGTCATTGGTCCTCACCTCCAGTTGGTCCTCCTCTCGCCAGTGCTAGTAGTCCTACTACTGGAGCCAAAGCCAGTGCTAGTAGCCATCGTGCTAGCAGTCCTTATTCCGGAGCCAAAGCCAGTGCCAGTAGCCAGTGCCAACAGCAGCAGCCGGAACCAGAGCTTGCTATTATCATCACCACTGCCACTGCTAGAGGTAAAGCCTCCAATTGACTAGGTTTGCATCCTCAATTCATCCTTAACATATGTTAACAAATAATCCCTATAAACATGTAATGTTTATTTAATAGAATTGATGATTGGCTTGGTTATTAATAATATATGACAAAAATAAAATGCTTAATTTTAACATATATCCTGGATAAACCTTGTATATATGTGTCTTCCCTGGAAACCTTATATTGGATCCCACATTTATATAATATTGTCCACTACAGCAAAATCGCCCAATAGTGGCATTTATTCTAGTGGCTTTTATAAAAAAAGTCACTATCTTTCTAATATACATGCATTTTTTATTAAAATGCCGCTAAACCACCTATTATAGAGTTTCTAAAAAGGACATAACATTAAGGGAGTTTTTATTTTTAATTAGTGGCAATTTGAAATTCAGTTCAGTATTATTTTGCATTCATACACGATTGTGCTAAAATTTGTAGTGTGTATTTCCAGTTTTAGGTTTGAATTTTTTGATGTTACAACTTTATTGTGTGGGGCATGTCATTTTCAGTACATCCAATGCAATTAGTTCAGGGAAGACCACAATTTGTATGCCTACTTTAGGTTTAGCCAAACAATTTGCCAAATAGTGCGTGTGAGTCATTGATACGTGCAGTCATTGATACTTTCTGGATGTATATGTTCTAAAGGTTTGTAGAAGGTGAGATTGTAGAAGATGAGGTTGTAGGTTTGGAAACCATGTTAGTGGTTTTGAGGTTTATGAATTCTCCTTTGATACTAGCGGATAGGGCCCAGGCTCCTGTTCATTTTCTGATTCACTTCAAAATGATTAGAATGTGCCTGGGTCCTTATTATAAGTATGTTCTTTTATCCTTTTAAAAAGTATTTCAAACATAGTGTCATGTACTCATAAAAATAAATATGAGTGTTGATTAAACAAATAGATAATAAGTGTCACCTCATTTTATGAAATATCAAGATACATCGTTATATGTACTTACACTTTGTTAATACTAATAGTATGCAGTCTCTGTCCACCCACAACAGTCACTATGAACTGGGCTTCTATGTCAATGTTAACGTTCCCTATTGAAAAACAATTGGACATCATCCTAGATGATCATTCCTTAAACCAATTGGCCATACCCAAACATTAGGTTTTTCTAAAAGGAAGACACTACAGGCCTGGTGAAGTGACCCTAAATTTTGGAAATTATTCACATGTTATCGAGGTTGAGTATGATTTGGCGGGAAATCTTGTATCAAAATCCGGTTGGCGTGATTGGATTAGAAAGATTCTAGTGGGTCGTACCGACATGCTTTTTCTCCGTCCATTTGGCCATAATACCATCAACGTTTGGATAACCAACATCAACTGCGAGACCCCCGATCATCTACGGTGGTATGAGCACACGGCGGAGGATATCAGCTTGAGTTCGGACAAATCTGATTATGAGGCCCCTGTCAGTTCAGATTTGTCTAAATAGAGTGAGGAGCTCCACGACACAACACAATCATCAAAAAGGACACGGTAGGTCCAATTAACAAATATAATTGTCAAGACAAAAAATTTGTGTTTACACTTTTTGTCTGAAAGAAATCAATACTCATAGCTGCTTTCTTTTCTAAACTTCAGGAGAAGATCGCCACAATGATAAGTCCTTGAAGTTACTGATGCGGGACCATGTTGGTGTAGTATTTAGTTGTCTATCTATCTAGACTTGTCTGTATTAATAGTTATTTTAATTATGTGCATGTTTAGGGGTACACCAACCCCTTTGTTTAGTTACTGTTTAGGGGTACACCCCTATGTGTGGATGTAAAAAGAGATTAATGAATGGAACTGAAAGTTGCTACATGAATGCTTCTAACTGAAGTGTGTGTTCCCATGAATGTTACAAATTCACAAATCCATCCTATCTAATGACACATTCAAAACCAAACAACAAAAAGAAATATGCATATCCTATTATGTTACAAATTACTGATAAATTTCATTATAAATGTTCTTTTATCCTTATTATTACTGATAAATTTCATTATAATGTTGAATAATTTAGGAAGCATTAATTTTATTATTACTGACAAATTCGCAATCGCTGTACCCCAGAGTTTATTTCTGGTCTTGATCAGTTTGTTAAATTTGCCGAGGAACATAGGAAACAACCTGGAGATAGGTTCTACTGTCCATGTAGGCATTGCGGTAACAACTTGAAAGTCAGTACTGGTGACGAAATCAGAAGTCATTTCATGTGAACGGAATTGTACAAGTCTATACAGAATGGCACTGGCATAGAGAGATTTCAAACCTGAAACCAGTGGATGTCGATAGTAGTGCTTGTGTGGAAGAAGAAATTGCCTCCGATGACGTAGATGTGAATGAACCAGTTCCAGTAGACATCGTTGATGTGATGCTGGATAGTTGTGGGGTAGAGCACACCGATCCACCTCCCATGTTTAGAAACATTGTGCATGATGATGAGATACCATTATATACGGGTTGTAAGTTTACGAAGCTTAGCACTGTGTTGAGATTGTATAAACTAAAATCTAACAATTGATGGAGCGACAAAAGCTTCACGTCATTGTTGTCTTTGTTGAAAGAAATTCTTCCTGAAGGAAACGAGCTGCCGATCTCAACATACTGGTTAAAGAAATTGTTGTGCCCAATGGGAATGGAGGCCAAGAAGATGCATGCATGCCCAAATGATTGTGTATTATTTCAAAAGGACTATGTGAATTTGAAAGATTGTCCGAAATGTGGTGAGTCAAGGTATAAATTGACGACTTCGGGAGAGTCCAAAACTGGTTCTCCCGCCAAGGTGATGTGGTATCTACCTATAATACCACGGTTTCAATGCTTGTTTTCCAATCCTATAGATGCAAAGAATTTGAGGTGGCATGCAGATGTTAAGAAAAATAATGATGGGATCCTAAGACATGCGTCTGATTCCCCACAGTGGAAGAAGATTGATCTATTGTACCCTGAATTCGGTGAAGAGGATAGGAATCTAAGACTTGGGCTTTGTACATATGGCATGAATCCGTACGGGACATTGAGCAGCCAACATAGCACTTGGCTAGTCATGCTTGTTATATACAATCTTCCTCCCTAGTTGTGTATGAAAAATAAGTACATTATGATGTCGTTGTTGATATCGGGCCCTAAACAACCTGGAAATGATATCGATGTTTATCTTGAACCTCTGATTGATGACTTAAAGAAACTCTGGGGTGAAGGTGTGATGACCTATGATGCTTCACGAAGAGAGACATTTTGTTTGCACGCTATGTTGTTTTGCATTGTGAATGACTTTCCAACATATGGGAATTTGTCTGGATATAGTGTCAAAGGATCTAAAGTGTGTCCTATATGTGAAGAGAACACTGATTCAATATGACTAAAACATGGTGGCAAGACTGTATATCTTGCTCATCGAAGGTTTCTTCCAAAATTTCATCTGTATCGTAGGTTGCGCAAAGCATTCAATGGATGGAATGAGGAACGTAGTGCACCTAAACCTATATCAGGGGAGGATGTTTATGAAAGAGTGAAAGACATCACCAATGAATTTGGTAAGAGATCACAATGTACGATGGCCACAAGGAGTGACAAGTCTTTATTCAAGAAGAAGTTGATATTTTGGGATCTTCCTTATTGGAGTTCTTTGACAGTCAGACATTGTATCGATGTCATGCACGTTGAGAAAAATATATGTGATAGCGTCATCGGTACTCTGTTGAATATACTAGGTAAGACTAAAGATGGGATAAAATCTAGAATGGACCTACGTGAAATGGGAATAAGGTCAGAATTAACATAATTACGTGAAATGGGTAATAAAAGAACATACTTACCTCCCGCTTGTTACACGTTGTCTAGAAAGGAGAAGAAAGCATTTTGTGAATGCTTGGTAAATGTTAAGGTGCCACAGGGTTACTCATCCAACATCCGTACATTGGTATCAATGAAAGATCTGAAGTTGATAGGTCTTAAATCTCATGAATGTCACATTCTAATGCAACAAATATTGCCTTTGGAAATTAGATCTATATTGCCGAAGCATGTAAGGTTTGCAATCACCAGACTTTGTTTCTTTTTCAACAGTCTGTGCAGAAAAGTTATTGACCCTGATACTCTCGATAATTTGCAAAGAGAAGTGGTTGTTACCCTATGTCAGCTTGAGATGTATTTTCCTCCGTCGTTCTTTGATATCATGGTATATCTTGTTGTCCACTTGACTAGGGAAGTGAAAATGTTGGGACTAGTTTTCTTGCATTGGATGTATCCCTTTGAACGATACATGAGCATTTTTAAAGGTGATGTTCGAAACCGTTATCGGCCTGAAGGGAGTATTATTGAGGGTTATGTGGCGAGAGAGGTTATGGATTTTTGCAATGACTTTTTGAGTGGTAATGACGCTCCCGTGAATGACAAGAATATTGAGGAGCATTTTGGCAAAGGAATTTTGGGAGCACGGGTGAAAGTAATCAGCCGTGAGCAGTTGGAGCAAGGTCACTTGTATATTTTACACAACATCGACGAAGTGAGTGTTTATATCGAGGAACATACCAATTTCATCAAGAGACAATATCCTCGATCCAATTTAATGTGGCTTGCTAGAGAGCATAACAAGACATTTATTAAGTGGTTTGAAGATAAAGTCTTACATCAACTATCTCAAACACCAGATAATGTTACTGAAACCATCAAATGCCTCTCCTTTAAACCAAAATTGAATGTTTTGTCTTATGAAGGGTTTGACATAAATGGTTTCTCATATTACACAAAGTGTCAAGATGATAAGAGTGTCGTCTAAAACAGCAGGGTCACCCTTCAAGCGTCTTCATTGTTTTTTGCAAGTGCAAAGGATAAAGTCCACGTGAAGCTAAAATGTCATATTACGGTGTCATTGAAGACATATGGGAGTTTGACTATGTAGATTTCAGAATTCTGCTCTTTAAATGTAATTGGGTTGACAACAACAAAGGAGTTATAGTGGATGAATTGGGTTTCACGTTAGTGAACTTTGAAAAGATTGGCGAGAAGGGTGAACCATTCATATTGGCATCACAGGAAAAACAAGTATTTTATATCGATGATCCTGCAAATGATAAATGGTCGGTTGTTCTTCATGGTAAAAGACAGTTCATTGAAGATCCTATAGATGAAGAAGAGTACTATGATAAGTATGATGACTCCAATCCATTCTCATTTGGGTTGCCAACACCACCAAACATTGAAGCTGGGGATGACAATGACTTGTATGTTCACAGGGATCATAATGAAGGATTGTTAATTGATAAAAGATCACAATATTAGAGGCATGGATGTTTATATTTTTATTATGTTCCCATGATGATCGTGTTGATGATCACCGTGAGGGTGAGGACGTGCTTGCACCGCCTGACAATGTAAGTTTTAAGAATATATCCCTGAGGTTTCTATCTATATGTTCATTTATAATTATATTATGTAAGTGTGTGTTTTTTCAAATTTTTAGGATACTAGTTAATAGCAATTCTATTTAATTTGTAGGCGTTCGCCAAAGACTACAGGCTATGTAGGATGGCCATGACATAGCTATGCAGGCCATCGACATTTCTTTGTAAATCCAAAGTGCAACAGTCAGAGAGAAAGCAAGCATCCCACATTAAGGTTATATAGATATATAGTGGGACTAAGGTGACGATCCCACCTGCTAAAATAGGTTACCGACAACTACATGTTATGACTGAGAGGTCGTGATTCAGCAACCGTATGCATTAGTAGGAGGACAAATAGATTTCCCCACAAGTTAACATTGAAGAAGGTTAGTATACCTTCTTCAATGTTAACTCGTGGTGAAAACTATTTGTCCTCCTGCTAATGCATATGATTGCTGAATCATGACCTCTCAGTCGTAACATGTAGTTGTTGGTAACCTATTTTAGTAGGTGGGGTCGTCACCTTAGTCCCACTATATATATGTACTAAGCTATAGTGTTTTATGTAAATTCGGCACTACTGTTATTATGCACTATATATGTGTTAGTCTGTCATGTTGTTATATAAATCCGAAACACTTGTGTGTGCTACACTTTATGTATTGTATCTATATCATGCTTCCCTTCATTGTGGCTTCTTTTGCTGTTTCATGGCAGATTGAATATATGATTTTGTTGACAATGATGACAATGATCACATGTGTGAAAATCATCAATACATGAATGTTTCTACATGTGTCTGAATGTGAAAAGAGATGAAATAAATGGAACTGCAGGTTGCTACTGGTTTCTACATGCGTGTGATGAAAAAAAGAAATATGAATTAAATGTTCTTATACATGAGTGTGAATCACATATATATAATATTGTCCATCATGTTAATTTTGCAGGTTTGTGACCTGTTGTTGGCTGATATCAATGGATGTCGTAAAACCTGCAGTTCATAACTGAACTGCATGTTTCTCATCCTGCGAATAGCCACAGCAGGTCTGCAGCCTGACAAAAAAAACATCGGCGTCGGTTATTTGAACAAAACCGACGATATATGGTTACAATGTCGGTTTCCATACTAGTAACCGACGTCGATTTCCCTAATGAGGCCAGACACCATGGCCGTGCTGGCCAGCACGGTCATGGCAATGGACCAGACATACAACAGGCGTCGGATATTTGCATAAAATCGATGACATAGGATAACAGTGTCGGTTGCCCTTCTAGTAACCGACGTCGATTTCCCTAGAGGCCAGACAACACGGGTGTGCTGGTCAGCACGACCGTGGCAGCGGGTGAGATGGCGTCGGTTATCACTAATAAACCGACGCTGATAGTGCCCCAGATGGCACCCTTTCTGTGGCCCAAAGGTATGTGGCGTCGGTTTCGAACCTAATAACTGACGCCTATACCCCCTGCTTGCGTGTTTTTGGTGGCGCGTGAAGGGTTTTGGCGTCGTTTTGAGAACTGACATGTAACAGTTGGGCTTTTAGCGGTGCCCACATAGGTGTCGCTTAAGAACCGACACTAAAGGCCTTACATAACCGACACTATAGGTCGGTTATGCACTAGTGAGCTTTTAAGGTTCTCCAAACATGGTTGTGTCATAATCTTTTCTACTAGAGAATTGTAGCACGAAGTGACCCATATCGAGTTCATACATATTGAATCGACCAGAGATGCCCCAAAGTTGTTTCAATCTATCCCTTAGGGTTAGATAACCGACAGTAGTTCCGACCATGCAGATAATATCTGCAAATTTCCATGGTTTTGCAAGGCTCTCCATAGGAATAGGGTTTATGTTTAGAGCCGACTTACCATCTCGAGCCCCCAGAGAAACATCTTCCACTGATAGGTTGTTTTTGAACAGTTTATCCACAAAAAAATTAGATGCTTGATCTTCCTCACCCACTAAACTGTTATTGGCGCCTTCCATGCCGGCAGTGTTTCCGTTATGATTGCCGTCGTCAGGGAAGTCGTTCATTTTTTCATTGCTCCATCCCTGGCCGATAGGAGGGAAGTCTTCCATTCGCAGATTGAACTCAGCCTCATCGTTTGAGGGGGTTTCAGCAATAGTACTAGTTCCCCGCAACCCAGCATAGTTAAACTCTAGGCCTACGCCTGGGACGCCAAATCCTGTGATGTTCCTCACATCACATCTAGGTGATCTTGATCTCCCTCTTATTGCTTTGTCATTCCAAAACTCGTCAAGTTCTTCTTCCCTGCCTTCATGGCCGCCGCCGTGGTTAGGGTTTCGTTCCCAATGATCGCCCCTCCAGTTGCCTCTCCCGCCCCTTCCTCTCCCACGCGATGCCATCTATCCTGCTAATGATTACCTAATTGAAATAGAGTAGATGCATATACATCTAGAATTGAACTATAGTTACCGATCAACAATTCTAGAGTCCAAAATCATGGTTCGAACACCTAGTCATTATATTAACAAATAGGGTTAAGGTTAAACATAAATTAGAAAACCCTAAAATCCAACCAATATGAGCCTAAAGGCAAGCACGCTCTAAGACACCTTTGATATATAGCATACATTTTTGTAATATCTGAACCTATTTATGTGTACTTTTATAACTTAAAATTTATTAGTTATATAGTTTCTAATTTAAATATATAATCAATTTATTAATTTAGAAATTGTGTGAAAAAATAAAACCTTGATGTGTTATTGTGTGTGTTTGTAAAATCAATTATCAAAATCCTACACGATCAACTAAAGGTAATACCTATGAAAAGACGCATATACCCCTACATGAAGAAGGCACGTAAAAATATTGTGAGGTAAAATATTAAACAACATATGGTTTTTTGTGTTGTTGCCTACCTCATGACTTGGAAGATTTAAGATCTGAGGAGATTGATCATTTCCCTAGTGAATGTAAACAAGATCTAGGAATTCACTCCCTTGAGTTCTTGAAATCATCTTGAACCCAGTGAGCCTAAGACTAGGGTGTTGTGATAGTTGATATTCCCAAAGGGACTCACAACCATGGAAGTAAGGAGGGGGGCGTCAAGAAATAAAAAACAATCCACTCAAGTCAAAATTGAAGACATCATATGACTTTGGAAGAGTTCAAAGAATATAATGTGGGGAAAACTATGTCATTGGAGGCAAATTATAAGGAATCGATGTGATTTGCCAAAATAAAGAGCATGAAATAAACAAAGGGGAAAACAATCTTTATACATGTTCTAGGGAAAGTGAAGGCATGATTATCTTTGATGGTACGTGAGAATATTCTCTAGGCCTAATTCAAGCCATTCAAAGGTCATATATCCACTTCCTGATTGAAAATACCTACAGCAAGTGGGTGAAGTTTGAAGGATATGCTACAAAACAACTATGACCCAGAAAGCATGTGAGAATTAATAAAAGTGGTATGTTGAAGGTGAGGTAAATTTTTTTAGGAGTTTTAGGTCTACGAGTATAAGGGGGTCGAATGGATAGGAATATTATGCATAGATTATTGTTAGGGTTTGGTATGTAAGTAGATGTCACTATATGTAGGAAACTAGGGAAAAGATGTGGGAAAATGTGAGGAATGCAATGGATGAGACATATCTTTTCAAGGATGAACATGAGAGAGATCAAGATTGGAGTGAGGGAGAGATACTATAGTGTAAATTAAAGAGGGAAATTTGGGAAGAGGAGATATATATGGTTCATCTTATAAACCTGAGACTAGAAAGAAAATTGGAGTAACATTCATGTCCATACGATTAGTGAACCAAGATAGGAAAAAAAAGATTGTATGAAACTATCAACCCAAAAAGCTTATATGAATCCAATATATTAATTATAAGATCCTAGTTTGATCAATATTGGAATTATAATGATCATCTTTTATTGTTTGATCCATTTGGGTTAGCAAATAAGGTACACATAAGTGAAACCTGACCTCCAACCTAATTAGGGTGTGTAGATTTTTAATTTTACATTAGTTACCACTTTTGATATTATATATTATATCACTTAATATATGAGGGTTTAGTATTGTATATGTTATCTATTATCCTAATTAATATTAATCACTAACGTTTTGATATTGGATTTTATTTTTTGATCATGTAAACATGATCAACTTTTTTTAACCTATATATACAAATATTATCATTATCTCATTTGAGCTACCTTTTTTCACTACAGTTTGATGATTGATTTAAGGATTTTGTATAGATACTATTTTTTTGGTAAATCACACACCTAATATTTCTATTATATATATATATATATATATATATATATTTGTACATCCACCTCCTCTATATGTGCATAGAGGATGCTCAAACATAAAAAAAGATATATGTTGAAGTATATACATTTGACAAAATGGTATAGGAAAAGAGTGTAAAATACCACTAGGAGCCAAGATGTCAACACCAACACAAAATATAGGTCTCTGAATAGAACCCCAAAGAAAAGAAACAAAGGATCAAGGACCAATATACCATATACAAAACACTGACAACTTATTGAATAATGGTTCTAAAAATAGAAGACAAGCACCATATCATATGAAAATAGAATCTGTGATACAGAAGGTAATCAACTGACAATCTCAATATCTCTTTGGATAAACTCCCACAACTTAGTCCAAGGGATCTTCACATCATCATGAACTCTTTTGTTTCCTTCCCTCCAAATCCAGTGTATAATACACAAAGATGCAAGGTGACTCTTCCTATCACTAAAATAAAAGAAACACTCCAAGCTAGAATGGATACAAGAAACTATGTGCTTCCTAGATTCACTCTAAATGAAATCTGGATAGTTGCAACTGAACAAAAAATGGAAGGTATCCTCCACACTCATATACACACAAAGCAGTAATAAGGGGATTGAATTTCCAATTTCTTTACACAATTGGTAGTAGGAAGATGATTATGCCCCACCTTCCAAGCGTGAAGCTAAAATCTTCTTGGGACCTTAAATTTCCGAACCCATTCAAAATAGGAGTGAACTTGGCCTTTAGATATAATATTCATCCAAATAGATTTAATGTCAATGTTCTCCTCCCCTTACATAGAATCTTGTCATTAGAGTCACTGGGGGTTTCTAAATCAGCAAGAATATTGCTCAACTCTAAATGAAGTTTGGACTCATTAGTTTTCCATTAGTTACCATCTATGAATTAGCTAAGCTTGCTCAAGGAAGGAATACCAGTCTTGATGATTCTTTATTTTCCCAATTTCTCTATTAATAAGAGGCTTCCTGGGATTCAGGGATAGTCCCAAATAGTTGTGCACTTTCCATTTCCCACTTCATATCTAGTGTCATTATTGAGTTTATCCTTTTCTCTAACGATCCTATTCAAAATCCAAGAAAAAATGGAGTTTAATTTTGAAAACCAAAAAGGAGTTTTAGTGAAGAACTTTTTGTGTAACCACTTGATCCGCTGAGAGTCCTTTTTTTTGCAATATTTGACGCATGGAAGCAGCTTGAACCATATTCATAATAGAGTGGATTTTCAGCCCTCCCTCGTCTTGAGGCTTAGTAAATTTCTCCCAGCTAACCAGATGAAGATTACACTTGCTATTAGATTGGCCCCAAATGAAATTTATGTAGGTTTTCACAATCTTATCTATAAATAAGCAAGGGAGAGGGAAAGATGTAGACCAGTATAGATGGATGGCCATCAGGGTGGATTGTGTAATTCAAGTTATTCAGGCATGGAAAGTTGGTTGGCTTTCCATCTATCTAATATACTCTCAACTTCATCAATAAGAGGCTTGTAGTGCTATTTTGAGATTTTCCAAAAATAATAGGAACAACCAAATATCTCTATGGAATACTGCCTTCTTTGATGCCACGAATATTACAAATATCAAGCATATCATCTCCAGCACTAAAGATAATCAAACTCTTCTAAATGTTGATTCTTAAATTTGTAATCTCATGAAAATATAAAAAATATTCTTCAGACTATTGTCACTCTTCTCATAATCTTAAAGAAATGCCATGGGATCAGGGTAAAAACAAGGTGAAACACCTCCATCTAGTAGTAAGCCTTAATAGGGTTGACATATCCATTAGCAATAGCCTTATTAATAAGTCGAGTGAAATTTTGGACCACAATACCAAAAATATAAGGAGCAAGTGGGTATCCCTGTCTGACCCCATTTCTAGGCTTGAAAGAAGTAGAAGGCTCATCATTACTCAAGATTTCATAGGAGGTAGTAGAGAAGATCTCTCTTAGCCAGATACTCCTGTAATGATGAAACTCCATGATCTTGATCATGTAGAATAGAGCTACCCAAGAGATAGAATTGTAGGCCTTGAATATTTCAATTTTAAGACGCATCTTATGCTTCCCATCTTTCTTATTAAAATCATGAGTGATCTCACTAGATAGTAAAATAACATTCATAATACTTATACCTTTCACAAAGGTGCATTGGTTGTTGCTAACGATAGTAGGGAGCACAATATGAAGTCTATTACTCATAATCTTAGTAATGATCTTGAACATCATGTTCCAGAGAGAAATAGGTAGTGAGTTCTTTAAATCTTGATTATCATTGGACTTATGAAACATGGTAACGATGGTATGACTTGCTTCTCTGAGGAATCAGATAAACCTAGAAAATAAAGTGAAGCACAACAAGAGTGACATCATTCTTGATAACGAACCAACTAATCTTGAAGAACTTTATGTTGTAGCCATTCATCCCATGGAACCTATCACCATTGATATTTTAACAATGTCATCAATATCAGTAGGAGTAACACATCTGTCAAGGGATAACCCATGGATATCATCCACTCTAGTGAAATTAAAATCTTCAAGAAGACCAATTTTTCCAACATGGCTATTGTTGAAAATATTGTAATAGTAATCATGATTGTAATTCTAGATACAATCTTAGTTTGTGTTTAAGGAGCCATTAATCTCAATAGACTTGATAAATTTAAGCTACCTTCTCACCTTAGTTGAAGAATATAATAATTTGGTGTTAGAATCGCCTTCTTTAAGCCATTTGACCTTAGACTTATACCTAAAGGTTGATTTTTCCATACTTAAATCTTGATGTCCTTCTTTCCAGCAAAAAATAACATAGTGTTGAAGTTCCAAGTCAGTAGGGTTAGCATCAAGACTAGGTTTAGATTCATAGGCTTTTCTTTCTAGAGATCTAGCATATATCTGAGAGTTTTCCAAAAATCTACATATTTCACCTTGACAACACTCCTCGCAGGTTCCTCATTTTTACATAAGTAATGAACATAGGGAACCCATCACACTCATATCTACAACCTTCACAAATGGTATCTTGGTAATCACGCTTTTAGTCCACATGTTATTGAATCTAAAAGGAGCATTAACTTTCCTTGTTTACCATGAAGGTTTAGGATCTCATGGTCACTAACTGTATTAGTAAGGAGATAGCTAGAAAAATGGGAAAATAAATTTATAAACTTAGAATTATGAGAATCATATAGATGCCAGAAGTAATAAATATATCACTATCTTGGTGATTATTTTAAGAGAAAGAATGACCATTTAAACTCAAGTCAAATAAGCCATAGTTAAACATGCAATCATTGAAGTGTTACATAGATCTTCTAGAGGGGAATTCCTTAAAAGTTTTCTCTTTATACTTCCTTTCAACATTGAAATCTCCCATGATGACCCAAGAATCAAAAATAGGTTTATGAGTGTGTTCAATATTGTGCTAGAGACTACTTATCATGATCAAGATTATGCTCGTAAACAACAAAAAGGTAAAAAACCTTATCATCAATTTGAACTCTAGAGTGGACGTGTTGATTAGTCTCCTCAAGCTTAGATACTTCATATTAGTTGTTATTCCACAAGACAATAACTCTCCCAAGTACATGAGAGGCATGGTTCAAGATCCAATTATAATTAGAAAAAAAAATTGTTAACAACTTTTGAATTTTCCTTGATTAGAGTTTTGTAACATCCAGAATAACCAGATGGGGTCTTCTTCATATAATCTCCTCTTGGACCTTAGGGGCTTTGATGTTAAGACCCCTAACGTTATAGGAGGTAATATTGAGGGAGATATAATCCATTTGACATTTTGTTTACCATTTATTTGCTGGTTTGAGTTGGTTTCTCCATCCTAGAGTTATTCTCTTCTTCATTTCCCAAAATTTTGAATCTATTTCTCAAGGTAGTATAAATCAGATAATTGTAGCAAGTATTAGGAATAGGCATTCTTTTTTTATTCATCCTAGATTTCTTGGAAATGTAGAAGTCTTTAGTGTTCTGGCTAGTTTTATTTATCCTAGCTACATCAGTGGAGTCTGAAGGAGTCGTGAGATCAACCACTATTGTCGAATATGAAGTTACCTCCCACACATTTTAATTTTCTAATTCAAACTTTTCACTAGAACATGGAATTCTTCCATCTTTGAATCTTCCTCTCTAGTTACAGAAGACCCAAAACTGTCACTGTTAGTCTTACTTTCATAATTATTAATATATTTATCCCATTTAGGTAAATTTAAGTGACACTTCATATTCTGATTACTTCACTAATTATCTAGACCTATAAAACGTCTGGAGCATTTTTCTAAATATTAAAAATAAGTAGTAAATATGTGTTTAAACCGTCACATGCACCCTAAGTTAGATAATTACACAAAAACCTCCCTTTTGCACATTTATCTAAAACGCTATATTTCTAAGCTCGTAGTATTTCTATTATAATATAATTCAAGTAATAGAAGAATAATCGCTGACTCAATTGATGAGGAATGAGAAAATATGTGTGGGTACGTTACAAGCTTGGTCGGTCGATGGTCGTGTCTTTTTGTTTCCACTTCCTTTTTTAGCTGAGTTGGCTAGGGTTGACCTTGGGGAAGGTGTGCTTGGAGTTGTATTTGATCTTTTTGGTGTTTGGTGACCTAAAGGAGAAGTTTTAGTTGTTGTCATATTCTTGGAGTATACATTCTAGGTGAGTGGATATTCCCTACTCACTAATAGCACTATTCGGGAAATCAGTCTGCACGGCCACATATACTCCCACATATACCTATTCAGTCACCCTATCGCACCGCATATTGCTAATCAGTCCACTAAGCGGTCATGAGCCGCATATACTCCCACTTGGCCGATTAAGCGACCGATTAAACTCCACTTTTTAAAATCCCAGAACTTATGTCCATGTATTTTATACATACATGCATACATAAAACACACATTTTATTATATATTTACGTTTAAATATATAGTCATTGATTTATATGTATACATTGTAATACATATAAAAATTTCCACCCACATTTGTGCATTTATATGAATACCTTTTGATATATTAACATATATACATACATATACAATATACCTAAATATACAATCACATATGTGTATATGTATATATACATTTTGATTTATTCACATTTATACACATGCTCTAGACATATTTGTACATTAATTTACATAAATTTTAGTATTTGTACATATATTACAAATACATTCCATATATATACATATATATCCATATAATTACATATATAAGCATATCATACATAAACATGCATATTAAATTGTTTATATGTAAATATGTATATGTTCCTACACTATATCTTTTATTTATAATGCTTTTTTAATAACGAGGAACCCCTCCCGGGATCGGCCACTATTGGACCCTACCCAGCCAAGGGTAAACCGCAGAACCAGCCGCGTACTTGGGGGCACCGCAGTGCGCTCAGTAACGTGAGGCCTTGTTGCACCCCAGGGGTTTTTGCCCGAGTCAAACCCAGGTCCCTTCATTGGGGATTGTCGAGCCGCGCCACTGGGTTATTCCCCCGCCCCCCTTTTATAATCTCAATATATTATTCTATATATAAATATTTTATTGAAAATTAAAAAAATCTAGAACCACATATACTCCCATATATACTCCCACATACCAATGCAATACCCTCACCGCCCGTACACCGCATACCGCTTTCCTGAACATTGCTAATTAGTATAAAAAGGGATGGGGAGTGGGATTACTCTCAATATTTGATTTATTGATGACCTTTCATGATAAATTTCTAATTATGCTTGTTACATCTAATTTCAAATTTTTTTATAGAAATCATATGATTAATTAACAAAAGAAATTCCCTTCCCTACATCCTAACTAATAAATAATCAAGCAATCAATCTATGGATATATGTTATGGGTTTTCTAACTAAATTTATGTATAATTGTGAATTATGTGAATGTGTAACATCACTTCTCATATTTGTTCTAATTTAATGGAATAAATCATATATATAATAAACCCTTCTTGAATGATCAATGACACAAGTGTCCAAATATATATATTATTTATTAATGTATAAATACTTTTATATGATAATGATGATTAAAATACCTAGTCTTAGCATGTGAAATATGATTATGATAAATATTTCTTAATGAACCCAAAGTGATGATATCATCTTGTATATATAAACATTTATTGCAATTAATATTGTATGACTTCTATTACATCATAAACTACAATTCTTCAATGCTAAATGAGAACTAAAGACCATCATATCAGTAACAAGAGGAAACATAAGTGATGAGGTAAGATATGAAAGAGGTTTCTTAATATGTAAATATATATACAAAAAATATAATGCAAGGAAAGATGTGTATTTAACATGTGCACTTAATATTTAAGAAAGAGAATGTGACACAACATCGAAAGAATGTGTGTGATGTGAGTGTGAGAAATAATGGATATGGTTTAAATGATAAGAAATAGAGAGTCCATGAGGCATGTGATTTACGTATGGTAATGTGGATAACGAACCATTTTAGGGTTTTGTTGCTTATAGGGAAGTGGAATAACTATATACATGATGATGATTATGTGCTTTAGGGAGAAAGTAGTAAAGGCATGGAATAACTCTCTACCCTAGGAGGAAGTAGGTCAATCCTTAGTTGCACACTTCACTCCAAAGGGTTGTTGGACCTTATTCATATCCCTTTTGAGTACTTGGAAATGAGTCTTTACTCACTTAGGCTTGGGATGTTACACTATGGATGTATTCCAATATATGGTTATTGGTGTGATACCACAGTGATTATCAGATGGAAGAAAATGAGAGATAATAGATAAAAGACAATAAATGAGAATGGCACTTGAAAGATGTGAATAAGATAAGATAAAAATTGGATCTTGCGATGACAATTCCTTGGGTTTTAAGTCTATTTTTGTTTGGTTAATTTCCTACTAAGTTACTCTGATATCTTCTCAATAATTTAGTAATAAAGAATAAACATCCCTTCCTTATGTTGAGTTGTAAGTGGCCACCCACTGAGGAGAAACACCTCACAAAATATGGTAGCAAAGTTTTTCAGGTACAACAATTATTCAAAGGATGTGTAGAGAATGGTTGATATCTTTTGGATTTGTTGCTATTATTTGGATACATACCTTATACACTCAGGTCCTAGTGTGATATAGGTCTATGTATAATGTTTTATCACATAAATCTTCTATTTTTATCCTTTTTAGTGCATAGAGATCATGATGTAGAAAAGAAAGATGTCCACTAATGAAATTGGTTGTAATATGGAAATATGTATCTATTTCTATCATTGGAAAACATGTTTGAAACTCCATAAATAACAATATGGGGGACACGAGGGGAAGAGGGGGATGGGGGGCGGATATGGAGGCAGCCATGGCCAAGGGGGAAGGGTTTCCGGGGGAGGAAGGAGAATAAAGGACCGGTCAGGTGATCAGGAGTACTCTCCTTTCTCAAGAGGAGAACCATGGAAAGGTCCGGGCCAATCAGATGACCCGAGAGGTTCATTAGATGGCGGCGTTAGGGTTTCTATACTAGGGGTAGGGTTGAACTTCCAGTTCACGGGAATGCGCGGGCCTCCTCTGGAGAACATATCGGATGATAGTGGAGACAGAAACGCACCCAGGATGGCGATGAACGATCAGCTCCCACCGTTGGGGGGCATCTCTAAGAGAGGAAGTTAACATGGCAGATGATGTTGATGAAAAACTATGGAACAACGACGCTCAAGGAGGATCAGCCGGAAACAACTCCGAAAATCATGAGACCTTCTTCTTAGAGTCTCTTTTTGAGAGCAAACTGGCCCTATCTGATGTCAAAATAACACAAATAGATGGTATCCCTACACTAGAGATAGATCCAGATGCAGAAGAAGACCTCACATGCCTGTGGCAATACACTGTGGTCACCAGACTGATAGGCACAGATGTGGGGTACATGACCATGAGGGAGAGGCTTCGAATCCTCTGGAACCCTGTGGGCAGGTTCAACATGTTTGAAGTGGACATAGGACACTATGTCGTGCAGTTCTCATGCAAACGAGATTTTGACATGGCTCTAACTGGAGGTCCGTGGAAGCTCTTTGGATGTTGCCTTGTAGTATGGCAGTGGTTCCCTTCATTTTGTTCGACAGTGGATCTACCAAAGTACCTGGTGACATGGGTAATAATCTTGGACCTTCCACTTCATCTCTACGTACCCACAATATTCGAATACATTGGTCTAGCTCTTGGGAGCCTGGTTAAAGTTGATGCCCACATGGATGTAAGAATAAGGAGTACATTTTCTAGAATAGCAATGGACGTGGATACCACAAAGCCGCTATTTCATAACAGAATGATCAACAATGACATCTACCAGATAGAGTATGAAGCCTTTCCAGAAACATGCACTATATGCGGCAAGCTAGGGCATAACCTAAATCAATGCACATCCAGAGGGGCTATTCCCTCCTCTACTGGCAATAAAGAAGCTTTGTGTTCTTTGAGGTTGTTTTTGTGATGTCCTTCAACGCCTCTCTTTTATCATCTGCTATAATAGGCTTCTTATTTTACCAGATCTTATCAGTTTTTCCCCCGCTATCTCTCACATTCTCAGTGTGCTTAGTGGATGTCTGGCTCTCTTGGCTCGCATCAATATGAAGATCATTCGTATCCTCCTGGCTTTCCATATCCTCTAGGTTAGAAAACTTGTTTGAGTTTGAGCTAGATGGGCTCCCTCTGGTTGTCTCCTTGGTTTTATTGTGTTGTGTGGCCCGTTGTCTATTTACTGTGGCTTTCCTTCTATTTGTTTGTCAGTCATCATTGCCATCATCTACCTTCGACCCCTGAGTATTCCCTCCTCCACTAGCAGTAAAGAAGGAAATACTCAAGGGTCGAAGGAAGATAATGGCAATGATGGTTGGCAAACAAATAGAAGGAAAGCCATAATATGTAGACAACGGACCACACAACACAAAAAAACCAAGGAGATGACCAGAGGGAGCCCATCTAGCTCAAACTCAAACAAGTTTGCTAACCTAGAGGATATGGAAAGCCATGAGGATACAAATGATCTTCACGTTGATGCGAGCCAAGAGAACCAGACATCCACTAAAAACACTGAGAATGTGAGAGATAGTGGGGGGAAAACTGATAAGATCTGGAAAAAGAAGAAGCCTATTACAGCAGATGATAAAAGAGAGGTGCTGAAGGACATCACAAAAACAACCTCGAAGAACACAAAGGAAATGGAAGCACACACTGTGGTAAACCCAGGAGTAGATGAGGTCATTGAGGAGGTTATCAATGTGGAAGATAATGAAGATATTGAAGTACCAAGCAACAACAAATCATCCCATACTGAAACTCATATTGAGGTAGAAGGCAATACGGAGCCGCCAGACAATGTACCAGTGAACAAGTCAACTAACAATATAACAATGGCAGATGAGGAACCAATTGGAATGCTTGAAGATGAAGAGCATACTGACACTATACCCACCATTGCGAGCAATGGTCGTATGCCACCAGGTAGAAAAATCAAGGGCAATAATCTGAAACTTAAGAATGATCGATCTAAGCCTCCCTATGAGACTAGAAGGAAGAGCCCCAGGCTCAACCCGGAGTAGGAAATTGAAGCGGAAGAAGCTGGAAAAGGGAAGGAGAACCACGATCCTATGGGCTCTCAGTAAGGAGACCAGGAAACTCCCTCTCTCTTTACAATTGTTTTTAATGTTAGATCTTCTTTGCTGGAATGTTCGAGGAATCGGCAACAAAGATACATGTCGTGTCCTCTGAGATATGATCTCACAAAAGAGACCCAAAATTGTGGCAATCCTTGAGCCTAGGATCAGTGGCACCGAAGCAACTCAAACCATACGGAAGCTCAGTTTTTCTAAGTCCCATAGAGTGGAAGCCAGAGGCTTTGCAGGGGGCATCTGCCTTTGTTGGAATGCCGATGATTGTGATATCAAGATCATCAATAGTCACAGACAATTTTGTACATGGCTCATCAATAATGCTACCTTTGTTACCTTCATCTATGCCAATCCGCACATCTCAGTTAGGAGGTTGCTTTGGAAACATATCGTTTAGATGAGCAAGTACTTTGATAAACCATGGATTGTAGTGGGTGATTTTAACACCACTATTAGTCCCAACGAGAAGCAAGGGGGTAAGAGGTATGATTTCCAAGAAGCCACAATTTTCAACAATACCTTGCTGGAGGCAGGACTTTCTAATTTGGGGTTTTTGCGCTCGAAGTTCACCTACAAGCACGAGAAACTCCAAGAGAGATTAGACCGTGCAGTCTCCAACTCAGAGTTTCTATTGAAATTTCCCCAGTTTATAGTAGAACATCTTCCCAAGATTTGGTCAGATCATAACTCGATTCTGATGAGATCCACAATAAAACGAACCACCAATCCAAGGTTCTCGATTAAATGCTCCTGGTCCAAGAATAAAGACTTTCAGAACATGCTTCGAGCTACCTAGAAAGCACACGTGGAGTTCAAAGATGCCCTAGAGATGGCAAAAGCCAACATAGTGAAGTGGACAACCTCTCACAGCAATAGGATAGGGAAAGAAAAGATGAAGATCCTTAGAAACCTCAACATCCTTCAACAAAACTTGGTCGATAGGTATGATGATATTACTTACAAAATGATATCAGAGCTGCAGGTGAGATACACAGACATCCTGAGAGTTGAGGAAGATGACTGGAAACAAAAAAGCCATATTAATTGGCTTACTGATGGTGATATCAACACAAAGTTCTACAATGCCTATGTCAAACAACGGCGGCGAAGTAACAATGTGACCATGTTGAGAAAAACCAATGGGGTCTGGACGAGCGATGAAACAGAAATCCAAAGCATGCTAATCAATCATTTCAGGACCCTCCTTACTAAGGACCGACTGGTGGATTCCCGCAAGGTAAGTAGGTACTTTGGATGCTTTACCAGACTCACAGATGCACAATGCAAGACTATGACTTTGCCTCCAACTCTGGCTGAAATCTTCAATATTCTGAGAGCTATGAATCCTTATAAAGCTTGTGGGCCTGATGTCATAGATGGTTCCTTCTTACTTGCTAACTGGCACACTATCAAGTTGTCGGTTCTATCTACCATATCCAAGGCTTTGGTAGGAGAAACCCTACATGATGACTTATGTGCAACTACCATTGTGCTTATACCAAAGATATCTAAACCCAAATTATGTGAACAACTTAGGCCCATCTCTTTAAACAATATCAACCTCAAGCTTGCTTCTAAAGTCATTGTCGAGAGGATCAAATCTTATCTGGAAGGATGGATCTCCCCGGCAAAGAGCGCTTTTGTACCAGGCCGCAAAATCACTGATAATATAGTGGTGGTCCAGGAACTCATCCATAATATGCAAAGGAAATCGTCCAGGAAGATGATGGCAATGAAAGTTGACCTCTCCAAGGCCTATGATAGAATGAACTGGCAATTTGTAAAAGATACTTTGGAGAAAATTGGCTTGCCTGAGCCTATTATCAAATACATCTTGGGGTCAATATCTGGAAGCAAAGCTTCCATCTCTGGAATGGAAAATTGGCAGGTAGCTTCAAAGCTAGCAGGGATCTCAGACAGGGAGACCCACTATCACCTTATGTCTTCATGCTGTGTTTGGAAAGGTTGAGCCAACATATTGATAACAAGGTGAAAGCAAAGGAATGGTCCCCTATCAAACTCTCAGCCACTGGCCCAATGATTTCCCATTTGTGCTTTGTTGATGATATGATTCTATTTTCCAAGGAAGACTTAAAACATTTGCGATCAATCCAATAATGCTTCAAGGAATTTGGTGATGTCTTGGGACAGGCCATCTCAGTGAAGAAGTCGAACATCCACTTCACTAGTTGTTATAACCCCAATTTTTGGGTTCAATTGGTGAGAAATGTAATTTCTCATATTAAAGATATTTGAACAAATAATGATATAATTTGCTTCAAATAAATGGATTTCATTTACAATAGCCTTGATGTTTTTGTTATGGTCTCTATTGGCTATTGGGCCCAATGAAAGGAAAATAATAAAGGAAATTCAATTAGTAAATGGATAATTGAATTTTAAGAAAAGAAATATGTGGAAACCTCTAGAAGGCAAATCCAAAGAGGATTTCGTGCCTCTTGGGTTCCTTGGGTACCAAGGAGTCCAAGGTTGCAGAAAGAAAGCAATAAGAAAAGAAATGATTAATTAAGTATTTCTTTATATAGAAAGAAATTGGGAAATAATGATATAGTGTGGAAAATGAATGAAAAGAGGCATAAATGAGTTTTCTTGGTGATAATTCGTATCCATGAGGTTTCTAATGATAAAAGGAATAACCATGAGAAAAATAAAAGGGAAATAAAAGAGAAATTCTCAAAAAGAGATATTTAATAAGAAATAAACATGATAATGTGAAATAATGCATATAGGTGCATTAAGAAAGATAATGTGTATTCCAATAAAATGAATTTCGAAATAATAGAGTGCCTTGGGATTCAAGGAGTCCCAATAAAGAGGAAAGAAAGAGAAAATACTAAAAAGGAAAAATAAGAGGATAATGTATTGCATTATTAATGAATTATGTGGTTTTCTTAAGAAGAAAGCATTTTCCTCTAAAAGAAATGTAATTTCATACCAATGAATTAAAAGGAAAGCAAAAGAGGTAGAGTTTTCTAATTTCTTTAATAACCAAGGATTTTGGATAATCAAGGAAGCATTTAAAAGAGAAACATTATATAAAGGAATCAACTACGCACCAAGAAAGGAAACTGACTCGTTTCCTCCTTGATATATATAGACTCTTACGTTAAACCTCTTTACCCTCAATCGTGTAAGGGCTGGGGTTGATGCCTCGCAGCCAGGGAAGATTGCAGATGTCAAGTGTCCCTCTTCCCGATCTTCTATCCCTTCTGTCACGACCAGAGGGGGTGGTGCACTCCCAGATGTGGTGCTGGACCAAGGAGGGAGTTCGAGAAAGGACACGAGGACCTTCTGTAGGGCGACAGGGCTACGCGTTCGGGGAATTGTCCACCCTGGCCGCCAACGGTACGTCTGCAAGTAGGTCGCTAATTCGCAGAACGGGTCACATGCGCCCAGCATCCATGGATGCAACCTCAGGGCTTTGCTGTGCACGGAGGGATGCGGCGGAGGCAATGGAACTCTCGCGGGTGCCAAGGAGCCCTGGAACCCGTACAGTTGTAGCAGCTACGCTGCTATGATGGCCGACGGAGTCCGGCCTGACGAGAGACGAAGCAGCCACCTTGGCCGAGATCAGGAGGTGCTCCGCGTGCGCCAGTTAATGGCGGAGGAAGAGAGGGAGCTTCCGACGAAGATCGTGGCCCAAGGAGGAAGGGGCAGCCTACGTTTGGCTACAGGACCGCAGCTGCGTAGGGTTTCGAAGGAAGGAGATGATCAAAAACGAGCTCTGGACCTTTATACCCCTCCGCAGGTTCAAGAGCCTGCCACTTAGGCAGGGGCAAAACTGTATTTTCATCATGTTTTCCAATAGGCGAGCGGGTTGCATGGAAAAGGGCGACGTGGCGCCACGTGATTGGCCGAGAGGTACCTTTTTCTTACAAATTTCATAACTAAAGATTGGTAGCTCGGATTAGAACAAGTTTTATATGAAAGTTGATCAGAAAGACGTGAGGAATCTAAATAAATTATGATTATAAGCCAATTCCTCTTGCAATTTGAAAAGTAGTGTAATTTATCAACTTTAACATAATGATGATCAAAGAAACCCTACTTTGATATGATTAAAGTGATTAATGGATCATTAGAGTTGATATTAACCTGTTAAATGTAAAAAGGAACATTGATTTCAAAAAGGAAGAACTTTGCACATGATTAGTTTAATTTAGAATTTATATGCTTGAAATTGGAAAAAGACATAAAGTTATTCTCTTTAATGATTTAACTAAGGAAAAACCCTTAGATTTGATGATAGATGGATAATTCAAGATGATATTAACTTGTTGTCAATAAAAGTGAAAATAGGATTTAAAAAGATGATCTTGTTATATAGTTGGTTTAATTTAGGGTTCTATGTACATGGATATGCCTTAATGGGATTAGAAACCCTAAATTATGGTTTTAATTGTACAAATCGACGAAGAAAATAGAATTATGATGATTCGAAGATAAATTGAGTATCAAAGATCTTTAATGTAAATTATTTGGATAATTAGTGTTTCTTAGTGTATAAAAGTGGAAATAGTGATAAATAAGGTTCATAAATGTGAGTTGAACTATAATGAAATACGATTTGTCAATTTGGAAGAAACTGAAGATGATAATTAGCCTTAATGTTTTGGATATGACCTAAAAGGATAAAGATAATAGTTTTAGCATTAAAAGTGATAAATGCATAATGAAGGCTAAAACCATAATAAAACCCTAAAGTTGGCCTAGAAATCATAAGGTGGAATCCAAGTTGATCTTGTGGATGTTTGAATAAAACAATGACACTTGGATGTTATGCATTATTTTCAGGATATTGTTGATTGCTTATTAATTGTGTTGAATGTTAATGCATGGACATCAAGTTACTATGGATCAGGTATGTGGTTACGATTATGAATAACCGCTATAGTTTCCCAATGTATTCTTGGATGTTTAATCACATTGAATGCAACTAAACTGTTGGATGTTTATTTATTTCATGCCACTATAAAGTGACTATGATTATCACCATAAATGTGCATATATGACTGGCTAGATCCGGGTCCACCTCTGTTACTTTGAAAAGGCTAAAAAGGGGTAATCCTAGAGTAAGGTCTAGGTTACCGTGAGTTAGAGACTCTTTAGCAAATCCTGAGTTAAGGAGTGGTCTACTTACGAGTAGTGCCATGTGACTCAACCCTAGAAACTGGTTCACTTATAGGTGGATCATGAGGGGTTTAATGGGAGCAATACAGAGGATAGGGTACTCTTGGATCGCGGAGTTATATCTAAAACGTAATATTGGTTGTTAAATAAGTAATTGAATGATTACATTGTTATCATAGTTGCATGTTTGTTGTTTCGCCCACATACCAGCTACGGCTGACCGACGTTTTGTTTGTCGGCATTTTAGGTACAATGAAAAGAACAAACAGTAAAGTGGCACATGTGATACTAAATGAGAATTAAAGTGCAAGGAGGATTAGATAGATTAGTATCGGTGTGGATAGAAGAATAGAGATCCAAGTTTTCAAAAGGTATGTAAAGAAAAATTTTATTACCATTTTCGGTATAGTCTTTTAGAATTTAATAATTGTTTATGGTTATATGTCGAACCTTTGATCCGGGATTATTGGGTGTGGCTCAACCTCTTGGTCTCCCTTAATTGGGGGTTATCGGGAGGTGGGGTCGTAACATTTGGTATCAGAGCCTGGGTTCCTCAATTAACCATTAATAATTATTAAATTTTACAAACTCCATAGAACCCAAGGGAGTTATTAGAGGAGTATCCGAAAGACGGAGGTGTCTAGAAAGGGATCATGACCGGGGGCTGGCAAGATTTTCCTCCGCACCGCTAGTCGGAATACGAGGACTCCTGGACCTGTGTGACCTCTTGGCCAAAGTCTTAGGGTATGAATCGAAATAAGATACCTTTAGGACTTCTCATCTTATTCATCCCTTCTCATCACAAAAATTCTGATAAGGACCTAAATGATTAGGGTTTTCTTTCTTCTCCTCACCCTCTTGAGGTATGGATAAGGTTAATAAGGTTTAAGGAATCCTCCACTAAATTAATGAAAGGCATGTAAATAAGATGTCATGGGCATAATCTTAATAGATTAAGCGCAAAATAAATAATAGATACATGCTTAGGTCGTATGACATAAGATGTCATGTCCTTAGAAGAGACCTGAGGCTAGACCTTCTTGTCAGGAGGATAAGTTAGTCTTGGAGATAGAGATCTCCATTGCAAGTAGAGACCTGGAACATCCTCTGAGGATGATGCTAACCCTAACCCTAAGTGAAGGTTAGAGAGAGATGAGTTGGACCAGGTGTTTGAAAGGACATGCCTTTGGGATGCCATAGGATCCATGGGTGACCTAGCACCTTTGGCAACCCCAACCCTGGGAAGGGTCGTGCATGTTAGAATACATGATAGCTCTTTGGATGATGATGTTAGTGAAGGACCATAGAAACCCTATGGGCTTGTACCAGTAGGGCATAGCTGGAACCTAGAGCACGTCATAGTGCTGACGGTAGGATGAAACCCTGGATAAGGAATTATGATGAAGCATAAAGGGTTATGGATGATCTTGAGCAACCATAAGTGCGAACCTAGGCTTCACCCATGTAGAGAATGCTTTGGAGGTTGATCCTTCATGAAGAGAGGACCTCTAATGGTAAGGTTGGTTGTAGGGTTAGCTCTAGGGAGAGCAGGAAACCCAGCAAGAAGGTTGGAAGCCTAAAACCCTAAACAATGGATGACAGTGGTTGCCTCATAAGTTGATGATATCTTGGTTGCCTTTAGAGGGACCAAACCCTAGATAGTGAAGATGAAGCATATGGTGCCTATGTGCCTACGATATAGGTGTTTACCTTCTGAGGTAGGAAAAAGAGTTCCTTAGACCTAGAAAGGTTTAGTAGCAGGTTATGAGGCCTTGTACCTTGTTGGTTGTCCTTAGGGAGGACCCAACTCTAAGTGTTGCTTGAGTTGAAGGATGACAAGGAGTGTGTGTCATGCCTTTTTCATGCTTGGTTTGTAGTTAAGAGATAGAGCATGCAGTGAACCTAGGGTTCCTAGGCCTAAGAGGGGAAGTGGTATACCTAATGCTCATGATGAGAATTAAGTTTCTATAGTTTCGAGCATGGTACGCCTCGTGAATAAAGGAAAAGGGAAGCCCCTTAAGTTTAAGGTATGTTTGGTGAACCCCTTACAGCTAGGTTGATGATAAAGGGGAAAGTTTGATCTTGATCCAACATCGAGGAAAGAAGGATAAGTATGACCTAGCATGGTACAGTGAGTGGGTTGATTATGCCTTAATGGTTTGCTAGGGTTAAGTAGGCTCGTGTGGATGTAAACCCTAGACCTAAGAGCTTTTGTGACCTCAGAGATAGTTTTCCTCCCATCCTGGGAGAGGGACCCCTTTGGAAGGGTGTATATCAGTTTTGGTTAGTTTAAGGTAACCTAAAGAGGTCTCTTAGGATCTTGAAAAGCTAAGAAAAAAGTACATGGTATGAGGATGAACCTGTAGACCCATAGATATCTATCTCTGTTTGCGTTACCATGGAAGTGACCGGTAGGGGGCTTGACCAAGGTAGGCAGGTTGCCATGATCCCTATGAAAGGATGAGGGCCAGCCCAGGAATGCAGAAAGAGAGATGATGAAGACATGGGTAAGGTTCTAAGTGAACATGCACTATAATGGTGAATCCTAAGTCGATCCTAGGGTCAGGTAGGGATAAGACCGATAAAGGTAGGAGTTGCCTAATTCCCCAGTTGCACATGACCATAGGGTCGGGAGGTAACAGCTACCATTGTTTGAGGGCCATGGGTTAGGAGATTGATCACCTTCATGAACTCATGGGACCTAAAGGGCAGATGAGTAGGGCGCTCTCTTGATGCATGAGGGAAGAGGGATGACCCCAAAAGAGTCGGTACCCTATAGACCTAGAGGAAATGACCAAGGATATAAACCTCAGTAGGTTTAAGACTAGTTTGATATCATGATGTTTGTGATGAAGAGACATATGTGGCACGTTGCAATTTAGATTTAAAGGTGTACTGGCAAGGTGGGATGTGCCATCTCTACTTTTGGAATAGGAAGAACTCTGTATTTGGACTGTAGCCAAATGCTTATTTCCTCTTGTTATGGGGGTGAGAGATAGGACATTATACATGTCATACACCAAGGATAAGAGATGATGTAGGTTGGAGTGTTGCCACGAGAAATGGGGATAGAGAAGATATCTTACCATGGTAAAGTGAATGAATGATGGATGGCTTGCAAACACTAAGAGGAATGAGGTAGTCCCCTTATGAGGAAGTTTCTATGGTGAGCTAGGTAGAACTTACAAGTTATACCATGTTGAGTTTGGTCACCATGATGATGAAATCAGAGAGTTCTTAATAGAGATAGACATGGAGTTTGAGGTAATATAATAAGTGAAATACATGGAAGTGTATGTCTTCAATGTTACCTAATACCTAAGGATGAGAGGTGGTAATGTATGCTCTGGTTAAGACTTGTTTGACTAGAAGTTAGAAAAGGTTGTTTGGCTAACCCTAAGTTTGAAAAGGAGAGGTGTTTGGTTAACACTCAGACGTAACAAGATGCGTTGAAAAGTTAAGGGTTGTTTGGTTAGCTAGCCTAGTTCTTGATACAATGAAAGGATGGTGGTAGAACCTCCAGTGCACTTCTTTGGAAAACAAGGTGATGAAACCCTGACAAGAGTGGTTTAGGGTTTCGAAGGAATTGATCTTGAAAGAATCATGACATATGGGAAATCATAATACACCATGGGAAGATGGCAATAGCACGTTAGATGTTTAAGATGAGGTTGCATGTGGTTATGGCCATGCAAGCCAGGAGGTAAAGGACGAACCCCAGTAACCCAGTGTATTGATATGGAGGACAAAAGAATCCCTGAGAGGGAATGAGAGCTCAACACTATGGATGTTGTGATAAGTCTTCCCTGGATCGAGGAAGGTCGAGATGCAATATGGGTTATGGTAGATCGCCTTACCTAGATGACATAAGAAATAAAGAGTCCTGTCAAGGGACAGATCTAGTTGAACTACCCATGAGAGAGATGGTTCAACTACACTATATAGCAAGTTCAAAGGTTCTTGAGTTGGAACTAAAGGTTCCCTTCTAAAAGGTGGAAGTAGGTTCATGAAGAACTCAATGTTAGTATAGTTTATCACCCCTAACTATGGTTAGTATGATCCAGGCTAAAGGGTCTGATGAGGGCATGTGTGCTCGTTTAGGGTGATATCTAGAGATAGTTCTTGTCCTATGAAAGATGTGACAATAACCACCATAGCCAGTATCGGGTTTTATATGAAGCTCTGTAAGGGAGGTTGTGTCGGTCACCACTTCAGTAAGGTGATGTTGGTGAAAAAGACCTCATGATGGTTAGAAAAGGGCCACATGATGGTTAGAAGAAAAAAAAAGGACCCCAGTGCATGTAGATGAAGTCACTTTGATTGTGCAAGGGCTGAAAGGAGCCTAGAGACGATGAGAATCGTGAGCAGATGCAAAGTAGACTGACATGCAGTTCACTGTGGGAGATTATGTGATATGAAAATCCGACCCCTCTAAGTTATAACTAAGAGAGCTGAGTCCCCGATACATGGGTCCATTAGAGATGGATGGGTGGAGAAGGTTAGGTTTGACCCTACCCCTCAGGATAGAGTAATGGGAGATGTTTTCCATGTGTCCAATTTAGAGCGCTATGTGAAGTACCCCGACCATGTGCTAAGCAATGAACCTAGTGAGCCCCAAGGGAGGCTGAAATGGCCTGAGTCACCTGTGTAGTTTATAGACGCCAGGATGAAAGAACTCAGAGAAAAGAATATGTGATGATAAAGGTTCTTTGAAAATGCCATGGGTACGGCAAAGCCACATAGGGGCCAATAATGCACATGGAAAAGGCTTATCCTGAATTGTTTGTTTGCTTGTTTGAATTTTGAGGACAAAATTCCTATAAGAGGGGAAGGATGTTATAACCCCAATTTTTGGGTTCAATTGGTGAGAAATGTAATTTCTCATATTAAAGATATTTGAACAAATAATGATATAATTTGCTTCAAATAAATGGATTTCGTTTACAATAGCCTTGATGTTTTTGTTATGGTCTCTATTGGCTATTGGGCCCAATGAAAGGAAAATAATAAAGGAAATTCAATTAGTAAATGGATAATTGAATTTTAAGAAAAGAAATATGTGGAAACCTCTAGAAAGCAAATCCAAAGAGGATTTCGTGCCTCTTGGGTTCCTTGGGTACCAAGGAGTCCAAGGTTGCAAAAAGAAAGCAATAAGATAAGAAAAGATTAATTAAGTATTTCTTTATGAAGAAAGAAATTGGGAAATAATGATATAGTGTGGAAAATGAATGAAAAGAGGCATAAATGAGTTTTCTTGGTGATAATTTCTATCCATGAGGTTTCTAATGATAAAAGGAATACCCATGAGAAAAATAAAAGGGAAATAAAAGAGAAATTCTCAAAAAGAGATATTTTAATAAGAAATAAACATGATAATGTGAAATAATGCATATAGGTGCATTAAGAAAGATAATGTAATGAATTTCGAAATAATATAGTGCCTTGGGATTCAAGGAGTCCCAATAAAGAGGAAAGAAAGAGATAATACTAAAAAGGCAAAATAAGAGGATAATGTATTGCATTATTAATGAATTATGTGGTTTTCTTAAGGAGAAAGCATTTTCCTCTAAAAGAAATGTAATTTCATACCAATGAATTAAAAGGAAAGCAAAAGAGGTAGAGTTTTCGAATTTCTTTAATAACCAAGGATTTTGGATAATCAAGGAAGCATTTAAAAGAGAAACATTATATAAAGGAATCAACTACGCACCAAGAAAGGAAACTGACTCGTTTCCTCCTTGATATATATAGACTCTTGCGTTAAACCTCTTTACCCTCAATCGTGTAAGGGCTGGGGCTGATGCCTCACAGCCAGGGAAGATTGCAGATGTCAAGTGTCCCTCTTCCCGGTCTTCTATCCCTTCTGTCACGACCAGAGGGGGTGGTGCAATCCCAGATGTGGTGCTGGACCAAGGAGGGAGTTCGAGAAAGGACACGAGGACCTTCTGTAGGGCGACAGGGCTACGCGTTCGGGGAATTATCCACCATGGCCGCCAACGGTACGTCTGCAAGTAGGTCGCTGATTCGCAGAACGGGTCACATCCACCCAGCTTCCATGGACGCAACCTCAGGGCTTTGCTGTGCACGGAGGGATGTGGCGGAGGCAATGGAACCCTCGCGGGTGCCAAGGAGCCCTGGAACCCGTGCAGTTGTAGCAGCTACGCTGCTATGATGGCCGACGGAGTCCGACCTGACGAGAGACAAAGCAGCCACCTTGGCCGAGATCGGGAGGTGCTCCACGTGCGCCAGGTCATGGCGTAGGAAGAGAGGGAGCTTCCGACGAAGATCGTGGCCCAAGGAGGAAGGGGCAGCCTGCGTTTGGCTACAGGACCGCGGCTGCGTAGGGTTTCGAAGGAAGGAGATGATAAAAAACGAGCTCTAGACCTTTATACCCCTCCGCAGGTTCAAGAGCCTGCCACTTAGGCAGGGGAAAAACTATCTTTTCGTCATGTTTTCCAATAGGCGAGCGGGTTGCATGGAAAAGGGCGACGTGGCGCCACCTGATTGGTCGAGAGGTACCTTTTTCTTGCAAATTTCATAACTAAAGATTGGTAGCTCGGATTAGAAGAAGTTTTATATGAAAGTTGATCAAAAAGACGTGAGGAATCTAAATAAATTATGATTATAAGCCAATTCCTCTTGCAATTTGAAAAGTAGTGTAATTTATCAACTTTAACATAATGATGATCAAAGAAACCCTACTTTGATATGATTAAAGTGATTAATGGATCATTAGAGTTGATATTAACCTGTTAAATGTAAAAAGGAACATTGATTTCAAAAAGGAAGAACTTTGCACATGATTAGTTTAATTTAGAATTTATATGCTTGAAATTGGAAAAAGACATAAAGTTATTCTCTTTAATGATTTAACTAAGGAAAAACCCTTAGATTTGATGATAGATGGATAATTCAAGATGATATTAACTTGTTGTCAATAAAAGTGAAAATAGGATTTAAAAAGATGATCTTGTTATATAGTTGGTTTAATTTAGGGTTCTATGTACATGGATATGCCTTAATGGGATTAGAAACCCTAAATTATGGTTTTAATTGTACAAATCGACGAAGAAAATAGAATTATGATGATTCGAAGATAAATTGAGTATCAAAGATCTTTAATGTAAATTATTTGGATAATTAGTGTTTCTTAGTGTATAAAAGTGGAAATAGTGATAAATAAGGTTCATAAATGTGAGTTGAACTATAATGAAATACGATTTGTCAATTTGGAAGAAACTGAAGATGATAATTAGCCTTAATGTTTTGGATATGACCTAAAAGGATAAAGATAATAGTTTTAGCATTAAAAGTGATAAATGCATAATGAAGGCTAAAACCATAATAAAACCCTAAAGTTGGCCTAGAAATCATAAGGTGGAATCCAAGTTGATCTTGTGGATGTTTGAATAAAACAATGACACTTGGATGTTATGCATTATTTTCAGGATATTGTTGATTGCTTATTAATTGTGTTGAATGTTAATGCATGGACATCAAGTTACTATGGATCAGGTATGTGGTTACGATTATGAATAACCGCTATAGTTTCCCAATGTATTCTTGGATGTTTAATCACATTGAATGCAACTAAACTGTTGGATGTTTATTTATTTCATGCCACTATAAAGTGACTATGATTATCACCATAAATGTGCATATATGACTGGCTAGATCCGGGTCCACCTCTGTTACTTTGAAAAGGCTAAAAAGGGGTAATCCTAGAGTAAGGTCTAGGTTACCGTGAGTTAGAGACTCTTTAGCAAATCCTGAGTTAAGGAGTGGTCTACTTACGAGTAGTGCCATGTGACTCAACCCTAGAAACTGGTTCACTTATAGGTGGATCATGAGGGGTTTGATGGGAGCAATACAGAGGATAGGGTACTCTTGGATCGCGGAGTTATATCTAAAACGTAATATTGGTTGTTAAATAAGTAATTGAATGATTACATTGTTATCATAGTTGCATGTTTGTTGTTTCGCCCACATACCAGCTACGGCTGACCGACGTTTTGTTTGTCGGCATTTTAGGTACAATGAAAAGAACAAACAGTAAAGTGGCACATGTGATACTAAATGAGAATTAAAGTGCAAGGAGGATTAGATAGATTAGTATCGGTGTGGATAGAAGAATAGAGATCCAAGTTTTCAAAAGGTATGTAAAGAAAAATTTTATTACCATTTTCGGTATAGTCTTTTAGAATTTAATAATTGTTTATGGTTATATGTCGAACCTTTGATCCGGGATTATTGGGTGTGGCTCAACCTCTTGGTCTCCCTTAATTGGGGGTTATCGGGAGGTGGGGTCGTAACATTTGGTATCAGAGCCTGGGTTCCTCAATTAACCATTAATAATTATTAAATTTTACAAACTCCATAGAACCCAAGGGAGTTATTAGAGGAGTATCCGAAAGACGGAGGTGTCTAGAAAGGGATCATGACCGGGGGCTGGCAAGATTTTCCTCCGCACCGCTAGTCGGAATACGAGGACTCCTGGACCTGTGTGACCTCTTGGCCAAAGTCTTAGGGTATGAATCGAAATAAGATACCTTTAGGACTTCTCATCTTATTCATCCCTTCTCATCACAAAAATTCTGATAAGGACCTAAATGATTAGGGTTTTCTTTCTTCTCCTCACCCTCTTGAGGTATGGATAAGGTTAATAAGGTTTAAGGAATCCTCCACTAAATTAATGAAAGGCATGTAAATAAGATGTCATGGGCATAATCTTAATAGATTAAGCGCAAAATAAATAATAGATACATGCTTAGGTCGTATGACATAAGATGTCATGTCCTTAGAAGAGACCTGAGGCTAGACCTTCTTGTCAGGAGGATAAGTTAGTCTTGGAGATAGAGATCTCCATTGCAAGTAGAGACCTGGAACATCCTCTGAGGATGATGCTAACCCTAACCCTAAGTGAAGGTTAGAGAGAGATGAGTTGGACCAGGTGTTTGAAAGGACATGCCTTTGGGATGCCATAGGATCCATGGGTGACCTAGCACCTTTGGCAACCCCAACCCTGGGAAGGGTCGTGCATGTTAGAATACATGATAGCTCTTTGGATGATGATGTTAGTGAAGGACCATAGAAACCCTATGGGCTTGTACCAGTAGGGCATAGCTGGAACCTAGAGCACGTCATAGTGCTGACGGTAGGATGAAACCCTGGATAAGGAATTATGATGAAGCATAAAGGGTTATGGATGATCTTGAGCAACCATAAGTGCGAACCTAGGCTTCACCCATGTAGAGAATGCTTTGGAGGTTGATCCTTCATGAAGAGAGGACCTCTAATGGTAAGGTTGGTTGTAGGGTTAGCTCTAGGGAGAGCAGGAAACCCAGCAAGAAGGTTGGAAGCCTAAAACCCTAAACAATGGATGACAGTGGTTGCCTCATAAGTTGATGATATCTTGGTTGCCTTTAGAGGGACCAAACCCTAGATAGTGAAGATGAAGCATATGGTGCCTATGTGCCTACGATATAGGTGTTTACCTTCTGAGGTAGGAAAAAGAGTTCCTTAGACCTAGAAAGGTTTAGTAGCAGGTTATGAGGCCTTGTACCTTGTTGGTTGTCCTTAGGGAGGACCCAACTCTAAGTGTTGCTTGAGTTGAAGGATGACAAGGAGTGTGTGTCATGCCTTTTTCATGCTTGGTTTGTAGTTAAGAGATAGAGCATGCAGTGAACCTAGGGTTCCTAGGCCTAAGAGGGGAAGTGGTATACCTAATGCTCATGATGAGAATTAAGTTTCTATAGTTTCGAGCATGGTACGCCTCGTGAATAAAGGAAAAGGGAAGCCCCTTAAGTTTAAGGTATGTTTGGTGAACCCCTTACAGCTAGGTTGATGATAAAGGGGAAAGTTTGATCTTGATCCAACATCGAGGAAAGAAGGATAAGTATGACCTAGCATGGTACAGTGAGTGGGTTGATTATGCCTTAATGGTTTGCTAGGGTTAAGTAGGCTCGTGTGGATGTAAACCCTAGACCTAAGAGCTTTTGTGACCTCAGAGATAGTTTTCCTCCCATCCTGGGAGAGGGACCCCTTTGGAAGGGTGTATATCAGTTTTGGTTAGTTTAAGGTAACCTAAAGAGGTCTCTTAGGATCTTGAAAAGCTAAGAAAAAAGTACATGGTATGAGGATGAACCTGTAGACCCATAGATATCTATCTCTGTTTGCGTTACCATGGAAGTGACCGGTAGGGGGCTTGACCAAGGTAGGCAGGTTGCCATGATCCCTATGAAAGGATGAGGGCCAGCCCAGGAATGCAGAAAGAGAGATGATGAAGACATGGGTAAGGTTCTAAGTGAACATGCACTATAATGGTGAATCCTAAGTCGATCCTAGGGTCAGGTAGGGATAAGACCGATAAAGGTAGGAGTTGCCTAATTCCCCAGTTGCACATGACCATAGGGTCGGGAGGTAACAGCTACCATTGTTTGAGGGCCATGGGTTAGGAGATTGATCACCTTCATGAACTCATGGGACCTAAAGGGCAGATGAGTAGGGCGCTCTCTTGATGCATGAGGGAAGAGGGATGACCCCAAAAGAGTCGGTACCCTATAGACCTAGAGGAAATGACCAAGGATATAAACCTCAGTAGGTTTAAGACTAGTTTGATATCATGATGTTTGTGATGAAGAGACATATGTGGCACGTTGCAATTTAGATTTAAAGGTGTACTGGCAAGGTGGGATGTGCCATCTCTACTTTTGGAATAGGAAGAACTCTGTATTTGGACTGTAGCCAAATGCTTATTTCCTCTTGTTATGGGGGTGAGAGATAGGACATTATACATGTCATACACCAAGGATAAGAGATGATGTAGGTTGGAGTGTTGCCACGAGAAATGGGGATAGAGAAGATATCTTACCATGGTAAAGTGAATGAATGATGGATGGCTTGCAAACACTAAGAGGAATGAGGTAGTCCCCTTATGAGGAAGTTTCTATGGTGAGCTAGGTAGAACTTACAAGTTATACCATGTTGAGTTTGGTCACCATGATGATGAAATCAGAGAGTTCTTAATAGAGATAGACATGGAGTTTGAGGTAATATAATAAGTGAAATACATGGAAGTGTATGTCTTCAATGTTACCTAATACCTAAGGATGAGAGGTGGTAATGTATGCTCTGGTTAAGACTTGTTTGACTAGAAGTTAGAAAAGGTTGTTTGGCTAACCCTAAGTTTGAAAAGGAGAGGTGTTTGGTTAACACTCAGACGTAACAAGATGCGTTGAAAAGTTAAGGGTTGTTTGGTTAGCTAGCCTAGTTCTTGATACAATGAAAGGATGGTGGTAGAACCTCCAGTGCACTTCTTTGGAAAACAAGGTGATGAAACCCTGACAAGAGTGGTTTAGGGTTTCGAAGGAATTGATCTTGAAAGAATCATGACATATGGGAAATCATAATACACCATGGGAAGATGGCAATAGCACGTTAGATGTTTAAGATGAGGTTGCATGTGGTTATGGCCATGCAAGCCAGGAGGTAAAGGACGAACCCCAGTAACCCAGTGTATTGATATGGAGGACAAAAGAATCCCTGAGAGGGAATGAGAGCTCAACACTATGGATGTTGTGATAAGTCTTCCCTGGATCGAGGAAGGTCGAGATGCAATATGGGTTATGGTAGATCGCCTTACCTAGATGACATAAGAAATAAAGAGTCCTGTCAAGGGACAGATCTAGTTGAACTACCCATGAGAGAGATGGTTCAACTACACTATATAGCAAGTTCAAAGGTTCTTGAGTTGGAACTAAAGGTTCCCTTCTAAAAGGTGGAAGTAGGTTCATGAAGAACTCAATGTTAGTATAGTTTATCACCCCTAACTATGGTTAGTATGATCCAGGCTAAAGGGTCTGATGAGGGCATGTGTGCTCGTTTAGGGTGATATCTAGAGATAGTTCTTGTCCTATGAAAGATGTGACAATAACCACCATAGCCAGTATCGGGTTTTATATGAAGCTCTGTAAGGGAGGTTGTGTCGGTCACCACTTCAGTAAGGTGATGTTGGTGAAAAAGACCTCATGATGGTTAGAAAAGGGCCACATGATGGTTAGAAGAAAAAAAAAGGACCCCAGTGCATGTAGATGAAGTCACTTTGATTGTGCAAGGGCTGAAAGGAGCCTAGAGACGATGAGAATCGTGAGCAGATGCAAAGTAGACTGACATGCAGTTCACTGTGGGAGATTATGTGATATGAAAATCCGACCCCTCTAAGTTATAACTAAGAGAGCTGAGTCCCCGATACATGGGTCCATTAGAGATGGATGGGTGGAGAAGGTTAGGTTTGACCCTACCCCTCAGGATAGAGTAATGGGAGATGTTTTCCATGTGTCCAATTTAGAGCGCTATGTGAAGTACCCCGACCATGTGCTAAGCAATGAACCTAGTGAGCCCCAAGGGAGGCTGAAATGGCCTGAGTCACCTGTGTAGTTTATAGACGCCAGGATGAAAGAACTCAGAGAAAAGAATATGTGATGATAAAGGTTCTTTGAAAATGCCATGGGTACGGCAAAGCCACATAGGGGCCAATAATGCACATGGAAAAGGCTTATCCTGAATTGTTTGTTTGCTTGTTTGAATTTTGAGGACAAAATTCCTATAAGAGGGGAAGGATGTTATAACCCCAATTTTTGGGTTCAATTGGTGAGAAATGTAATTTCTCATATTAAAGATATTTGAACAAATAATGATATAATTTGCTTCAAATAAATGGATTTCGTTTACAATAGCCTTGATGTTTTTGTTATGGTCTCTATTGGCTATTGGGCCCAATGAAAGGAAAATAATAAAGGAAATTCAATTAGTAAATGGATAATTGAATTTTAAGAAAAGAAATATGTGGAAACCTCTAGAAAGCAAATCCAAAGAGGATTTCGTGCCTCTTGGGTTCCTTGGGTACCAAGGAGTCCAAGGTTGCAAAAAGAAAGCAATAAGATAAGAAAAGATTAATTAAGTATTTCTTTATGAAGAAAGAAATTGGGAAATAATGATATAGTGTGGAAAATGAATGAAAAGAGGCATAAATGAGTTTTCTTGGTGATAATTTCTATCCATGAGGTTTCTAATGATAAAAGGAATACCCATGAGAAAAATAAAAGGGAAATAAAAGAGAAATTCTCAAAAAGAGATATTTTAATAAGAAATAAACATGATAATGTGAAATAATGCATATAGGTGCATTAAGAAAGATAATGTAATGAATTTCGAAATAATATAGTGCCTTGGGATTCAAGGAGTCCCAATAAAGAGGAAAGAAAGAGAGAATACTAAAAAGGCAAAATAAGAGGATAATGTATTGCATTATTAATGAATTATGTGGTTTTCTTAAGGAGAAAGCATTTTCCTCTAAAAGAAATGTAATTTCATACCAATGAATTAAAAGGAAAGCAAAAGAGGTAGAGTTTTCGAATTTCTTTAATAACCAAGGATTTTGGATAATCAAGGAAGCATTTAAAAGAGAAACATTATATAAAGGAATCAACTACGCACCAAGAAAGGAAACTGACTCGTTTCCTCCTTGATATATATAGACTCTTGCGTTAAACCTCTTTACCCTCAATCGTGTAAGGGCTGGGGCTGATGCCTCACAGCCAGGGAAGATTGCAGATGTCAAGTGTCCCTCTTCCCGGTCTTCTATCCCTTCTGTCACGACCAGAGGGGGTGGTGCAATCCCAGATGTGGTGCTGGACCAAGGAGGGAGTTCGAGAAAGGACACGAGGACCTTCTGTAGGGCGACAGGGCTACGCGTTCGGGGAATTATCCACCATGGCCGCCAACGGTACGTCTGCAAGTAGGTCGCTGATTCGCAGAACGGGTCACATCCACCCAGCTTCCATGGACGCAACCTCAGGGCTTTGCTGTGCACGGAGGGATGTGGCGGAGGCAATGGAACCCTCGCGGGTGCCAAGGAGCCCTGGAACCCGTGCAGTTGTAGCAGCTACGCTGCTATGATGGCCGACGGAGTCCGACCTGACGAGAGACAAAGCAGCCACCTTGGCCGAGATCGGGAGGTGCTCCACGTGCGCCAGGTCATGGCGTAGGAAGAGAGGGAGCTTCCGACGAAGATCGTGGCCCAAGGAGGAAGGGGCAGCCTGCGTTTGGCTACAGGACCGCGGCTGCGTAGGGTTTCGAAGGAAGGAGATGATAAAAAACGAGCTCTAGACCTTTATACCCCTCCGCAGGTTCAAGAGCCTGCCACTTAGGCAGGGGAAAAACTATCTTTTCGTCATGTTTTCCAATAGGCGAGCGGGTTGCATGGAAAAGGGCGACGTGGCGCCACCTGATTGGTCGAGAGGTACCTTTTTCTTGCAAATTTCATAACTAAAGATTGGTAGCTCGGATTAGAAGAAGTTTTATATGAAAGTTGATCAAAAAGACGTGAGGAATCTAAATAAATTATGATTATAAGCCAATTCCTCTTGCAATTTGAAAAGTAGTGTAATTTATCAACTTTAACATAATGATGATCAAAGAAACCCTACTTTGATATGATTAAAGTGATTAATGGATCATTAGAGTTGATATTAACCTGTTAAATGTAAAAAGGAACATTGATTTCAAAAAGGAAGAACTTTGCACATGATTAGTTTAATTTAGAATTTATATGCTTGAAATTGGAAAAAATACATAAAGTTATTCTCTTTAATGATTTAACTAAGGAAAAAACCTTAGATTTGATGATAGATGGATAATTCAAGTTGATATTAACCTGTTGTCAATAAAAGTAATAGGATTTAAAAAGATGATCTTGTTATATAGTTGGTTTAATTTAGGGTTCTATGTACATGGATATGCCTTAATGGGATTAGAAACCCTAATTTATGGTTTTAATTGTACAAATCGACGAAGAAAATAGAATTATGATGATTCGAAGATAAATTGAGTATCAAAGATCTTTAATGTAAATTATTTGGATAATTAGTGTTTCTTAGTGTATAAATGTGGAAATAGTGATAAATAAGGTTCATAAATGTGAGTTGAACTATAATGAAATACGATTTGTCAATTTGGAAGAAACTGAAGATGATAATTAGCCTTAATGTTTTGGATATGACCTAAAAGGATAAAGATAATAGTTTTAGCATTAAAAGTGATAAATGCATAATGAAGGCTAAAACCATAATAAAACCCTAAAGTTGGCCTAGAAATCATAAGGTGGAATCCAAGTTGATCTTGTGGATGTTTGAATAAAACAATGACACTTGGATGTTATGCATTATTTTCAGGATATTGTTGATTGCTTATTAATTGTGTTGAATGTTAATGCATGGACATCAAGTTACTATGGATCAGGTATGTGGTTACGATTATGAATAACCGCTATAGTTTCCCGATGTATTCTCGGATGTTTAATCGCATTGAATGCAACTAAACTGTTGGATGTTTATTTATTTCATGCCACTATAAAGTGACTATGATTATCACCATAAATGTGCATATATAACTGGCTAGATCCGGGTCCACCTCTGTTACTTTGAAAAGGCTAAAAAGGGGTAATCCTAGAGTAAGGTCTAGGTTACCGTGAGTTAGAGACTCTTTAGCAAATTCCGAGTTAAGGAGTGGTCTACTTATGAGTAGTGCCATGTGACTCAACCCTAGAAACTGGTTCACTTATAGATGGATCATGAGGGGTTTGATGGGAGCAATACAGGGGATAGGGTACTCTTGGATTGCGGAGTTATATCTAAAACGTAATATTGGTTGTTAAATAAATAATTGATTGATTACATTGTTATTATAGTTGCATGTTTGTTTTTTCCCCCCACATACCAGCTACGGCTGACCGACGTTTTGTTTGTCGGCGTTTTAGGTACAATGAAAAGAACAAACAGTAAAGTGGCACATGTGATACTAAATGAGAATTAAAGTGCAAGGAGGATTAGATAGATTAGTATCAGTGTGGATAGAAGAATAGAGATCCAAGTTTTCAAAAGGTATGTAAAGAAAAATTTTATTACCATTTTCAGTGTAGTCTTTTAGAATTTAATAATTGTTTATGGTTATATGTCGAACCTTTGATCCGGGATTAATGGGTGCGGCTCAACCTCTTGGTCTCCCTTAATTGGGGGTTATCGGGAGGTGGGGTCGTAACACTAGTAGTGTACCCGAGAAACTAGAAAATTACTCTATAGAAAGAGTGGTTTCACTGAAACCACCGATCTAGGAAGATACATGGGAGTAACTCTAATCCACAACAAAGTGTCTATCAGCAAGTATGGTGATATTATCTGGAATATCACTAACAGTATTAACTCATGGTCAACTCACAACCTTTCTCTTGCTGGTAGAGTTTGTATGGCGAAATCCACTTTAAGCGCCATCCCTACCTATACGATGCAGTCAGCGGTTATCCCCCTTAAGGTTTGCGATAGGATTGATGCTATTGTGCATTCTTTCATCTGGGGAGGGGGCACAAAGCTAACCCCCTTTCTCTGGTTGCTTGGAATAAGATCACAAATAGCAAAGATAATGGTGGATTGGGCATTAAGTCAATGCGAGAATGGAACCAGGAACTTATAAGAAGACAGTTTGGGAAATAGAAATAGGTAGAAGTTCCTATTGGTGCGAAGGCTTAAAGATAAAATACATCAAATATGCAAGTAGTGCAAACAACAACAGCTCCAGTCTCAGAAGAGCTGTTCTGGACTCTAAGGAGTTCCTAGATGATAACTCTATGTGGAACCCTATCAGTGGCAATGACATCAATGTTTGGAAAGATAAGTGGTGGAACCCAAAAACATGATTTCTCAATCATGTAAGAAGGCCTATCCCTCCTGATCTAAAGGATCTGAGGGTCTCCAGTATCATTAACTTTAACAATGACTGGGATCTCGACTTCCTCAAGGAGTGGATTGTAGATGACGACATCAATGAGATCTTGAAGACACTCGTTCCTTTGGAGCCGTAGTTGAATGACATGCTGGTATGGCTGCACACTGACAGTGGGAAGTTCTCTACGGAAAGTGCATACAACATCCTTAGAACCCAAAGAGAAATCCCATGCCCAGGCAAATGGAATCTGATATGGAAGCTTAAGGTTTTAGCCAAAGTGAAATAGTTCATGCAGCTTATAGGCCATAGCGCTATCCTTACGAACAGCTGGAGATTCAAAAGAGAAATGACCAAAGATGCAAAGTGCCCCAGGTGTGGAGGACAAGATGAATCAGTGCTTCATGCAATATGTGACTGCACTAAAGCACAGGAAATTTGGAGAAGGATGATTGAACCACAGAGGCTGACAAACTTCAATTCAACGATGGATGTTTGGCAATGGTTGATTGCAAACCTGACAAGGGATAGGAAGCACACCGCCGCCTTCTCGATCACCTACTGGATAATTTGGAGAGATAGAAATGAAGAAGTCTTTAAGAAGAAAATCATGCCACCAGGTCATCGACATCTCCAGACCGTTGAGGAGGTCAAGGCTACTCAGCTTGCATGGCAAAGAAATGAGGAGCTTTGCAGCCTGAAGAGTGAAGAACGATGGATGAGACCTAAATACCCTATCTATAAACTTAATAATGATGCATCCTACAAGAACAAACATGCGAGCATTGTTGTGATCTGCAGAGATCACAATGGATGATGAAAGGGAGGGACAGCCCACACCTGTAGGGCGGAAAGCTCCTTAGAAGCTGAATTGATTGCAATAGATCTAGCTATGGATCTAGTTAAAGATCTGTCCATTGATCACACTGTTGTGGAGACAGATTCCCTACTAGCATGCAATGCAATGGAGATGGAACCTGAAGAGAACCCGAGGCTAGAAACATGGACCTTGTAGGTTGGGAAGAAGAGGCAGACCAATTGGTCTATCAGCTACGTCCATAGAGAAGCAAACAACGCAGCGGATACACTGGCTTTACCAAAAATTTGGGAATGGATTCTATTTTTACAGAATACCACCCAAAACTATTGAGGGAATCATTAAAATTGAGTCATGTAAGGGTAGTAGTACTACCATATTTAATTCGTGCAATTTTAGATAACGTAAACACCCCTTTTATCGATTTAGCTTGCACGAGGAGGGCAAGATGAATAAGATAGCCTCCTGACTTCTCCACACAAAAAAACATGTCTGAAATAAAAATTATTGATAATCTTATAAGAGTTATACATTTAATATATCAATGGATTAAGGTTGCAAGTTTATACCTTATTATGAAAGATATTCCAACAATTCCATTATGAATCTAGAGTAGGTTTGTAATATCCTGAACTCTAGCATCTTGGCTCTAAAAATTCTACACCCATGAATATGATATTAGTATGCTTGGTTCTTGAGACTTGACCAAACAAGGATGGAGTTATACACTAATATAGTTTCTTGTAAACATAATGGATATTGTCAATTCATATAACATGAATAGTTCAGAGGTAGCCCTAACATGCATATGTTTGAAAATAAATATAATACAGTAAGTGACATTTGGTTCTATAATCAACATCACATACACTTATATTGACCTAATAACCTAAACATGAGCTAACTTGTAAGTGAGTTCATGAAATATGTCACATATGTTTCTTGTGTTAACAAATACATACACAATAACTAAATATATTAGTGAGATGTATAATGTGCTTATTCTATGGAACAAAATAATAATTGAAATTTTCATTTAAATAGTTTGAAATATTGTGTTATTATATAAGTTAATGTTAATTAATGGACTAATAGGTCAAATAAGTAAAATAACATAAGTCGTGCATAATAATAAAAGGTAACTCTTTTTATAACTATTTGAAGACAATAGGACTCTAATTAATGAATTTTGATTATAAGGATGTAAAATTATCATAAATATAATGGTAATGAGTCTAAATCCTAATTGTATCTAAACTCATAAAAGAATATTTCCAAAGAAAAATCTAATGGCAAAATCAGATTCTTTGTGTCCCAATTAGCTAGTGAAACAAGTTACAACTAAATCATGCATTAAATGTTTAACCAACTTCATTGGAAAAGAAATTATGAAGTTAAAACTCAAATTGGATAAGTATTAAAATTAATTTGGCCAATTTCCTATAGTTACCAATTGTATTAGTGTTTCACGCACATGTTATTTTCTATATTTGTTTATGTTTGCAATATCACACCCTGTGTCCCTCTCATAAAAATTTTGAGTTAGACTCAAGTTATTGGCCAAGATCACGATCCCAGGTGTTTCTCCCCCTGCCTGATTCTTGAGGGGTTCAGGCTCTACACTTTGTGATGTTTTCCTCCTTTTCCTTTGATGAATGCATACTCATCATTTTTAAGGGACACTTTAGATGAATTATATATTTAGATTTGCATGTTCAGTTGTGTTTCACTCTATAATTCACTTATTTTAATATTTTAGTAGTTTATGTATTTTATTTGGTATTTAATGTGTTTTTGGTGTTTTATTTGTAGGATTGATGCAATTATAGAGAGAAGCAAATATTCTTCCTTTAAGGATGAAGAATTGACCAAAGATTCCATATCTTCACTCCCCAACTTTGATAATTAGTGTGACGCCTCATACAGTGTTTTAGGACAAAATCAATACTTTCTTGGGAAATCAAGCGTTCAATTGGTTATTCAACTGGTCAAATGGCCTATAGATTTTTTAAAGTGTTTGATATATACCTGACAACAAAAATGGTCATATATTTTTCATACAAACTTAGATTTAATATCTAAATATGAGTTGGAAAGTAAATTTCACTATCTACAGTAAAAATATATTTCCATACCACTTGATCAATTGGTCGACTGGATTTCTAACTGGTAGACTCGCCTGTAGATTTTCCCATAGTGTGTGAAATATACCATGCACCAAAATGGCCTTACCTTTTACATACGAACTCAAAATTTAATATTTATATAATTTTTAGAAAGAGAATTTTATTATCAACAAGAATAATATATTATTGGAGTACTTTGAGACTTGTTACCGGCACAAAATTCATCCTAAACTCTTGTAATGGAAATCTACAACTGATAGTATTGAAATGATTTAGTTGGATCTGATGATTTGCATGCAGATATAAATATCCATAGAGGACATCTGAGACAGGGGATCATGCCTATTCTACCTTATTTAGAATTCTATCTATCACCGAGGAAGGTCACATATTAAAGTGAATAACTTGATATGAAGATGCACTCTACTGTAGAACTAGATCAGATATTTAAGCTTTCATTTAGGATTTTGGACAAGATCGATGATCTTCTCCTCTATGATACCACTTTCTTCATGACATTTCTCTACTTATCTTTTTTTTTTGCAAATATCATGAGCAAGCGGATCTTGATACTGGGGCATAGGATGTAGTCCAATAGCCCACACTTTGTTGTAGTTTATAATTAACTCTAAATTTTGTACTTGTTATAAGTGTTTCATTCAATCTCAGATCCTAGGATTGGAATATTGAATGAATGTGCATAACTCGTGAAGATATTCCAGGTGTAGATCTACTAGATGATTGGATAATGATCTATTAACACTAATATCCCGAGTTTGTGAGGGATTCGGTCTTTGTGAGACTTGTGTTTCCTAAAGATATAAATCTTCTTGGTCCTAATATAATATTATTTATTTGAAGAGTTGTATCAATTAGAATAACTACGTAGGATATGGTTGTGAACCTCCTCATCCTAGTGATTTTATCTTAATTTTAAAAATTGTTTCTTTCATAATTTGATTTTTTTCCTTGCATTGTTAATTTAGTTAATCAACCAAAATCATCAACTTGATTTATCCTAATTAAATATATTTTTCTTAGTTGGATTAAAATTCAAGTAGTTCTTAAAAATATTATCCTTTAAGTTTGACCCTTTTCTATAGTACCATTGACATGTTCTCTTCTGGGCAAGTTGATTGTTGTTGTTGAGGTTAAACTCTACAAAATATCTTCCTTAGTGAATTTGTGTGTTTAAACAACTTGCATTAGCCTCATTGCAATCTCTCTCGTTTCCTCTCCCCCTTCCCTGCTTTCCTTTCTAGCACCTTCATGTATTAATTTCGTACATAGAGATGACAATATTATAAGTTTCCACCCCATCAGTATCCCAGACAAATAATATATAATGTCCCCCTTGTTCCTACTTTACTTCCCTTACCTTTTACTCTCCTCGCTTCTTTATGTTGGAGGACCCCTATAAACCCATCTCGAAACCTTTGTGCAACCCTCATAATCCAATTGAGAACCTCTGTTGATCGCCAATTTTGCTACTACCGCTCTCCCAAAATATAATTGTGGTCCCGTACTAACTTGACGATGATCGTGACCTTCCGACCGGGGGACAAATTCTAGAATTGATGGTTCTAATTCTTAGATACCTCTAAGGATTTCAAATGCACTGATTACTTTTTAGTAGGTTTTAATTATTTCCTACTCTTTCCCCTTATTCACTGTCTGAAACTAAACTAGTACAAGCAATTGGGCATTTTGTTTATTTGGGATTTTTCGGCATCGTCTTCTTTTAGAGGTTGTGAGTATTCCTGGTGATTGTCTCACACTTGGTGTACTAGTTTTTGTATTTTCTTCTATCACTTCTTTTGCTAGACATTGTGTCCATGGCAGAGTGTGATTAGGATATATTAGTTTGCTCATGACTCTTGCCTAAGTTTTCTGATGGAGCATAGGTCCAAGGAGTTAAAGGTGCCCTTCATTGGTACTAATTTTTGCTTCTAATTTTTTATTGTTTGACACCTGGAGGTTCAGAAGCTACGCTCTTTTTTTTGCTCTACTTCCTCTCCTAAAGAAGTCAAGTGAAGAAGATATTAATCCATTGTTTCGCATGATTTTCCCTTTTGTTTGGTTTAGTTTTGTAACACTAGTATAGGCAATCTGGTCTTTTCCTTCTTCCATATCGATTTTAATCATGTGTCGTAGCATTTTGGGCCAAAGATCCAGATGGCCAAGTCCTAGTGGTCCACTTGGCTAGCCAATCTAAGGTCTCAATTTATTTATTAGTGTGGCTTTTTTGAATTTCTCTTTGTCATGAATTTATTAAATTAATAGCTAAATATTTAATTTTCAAAATATATAATAAAATATGTTATGGAATGGAGGTAAAATTATCTACAAGATAGTATGATCTTCATCACCTAACTCCAACCAATAAATATGTGTCTTTTAAGGATTTTTTTCTAGTTGGGTAGAAATTTCTAAAATAATATATAACTCGTAAATAAAGTAAATATTGTATGGAATCATAAAAAATTATCTATACATCAGTAAAAGTTTGATATATAATTCATTAATAATGAAAATATGATTTTTGGTATTCACACAATTAATGTTAACTAACCCTAATTTCATATATGTGTTTAATAGGTGGCTTGGAACCCTAATGTGAACCTAGGGTTTATCTTGGATCTTAGTGGATTGGATATGAGGTATGTTTCATCCCCTATGAGTTATATTGAGAAAACACCTATATTTATCCCTCTTAATTCTTTAAGACATACTACACAATATATCTTCTCTCTCTTTAAAGGTTTTGATTCGTGAAAGAAGTTACATGCAGAAATTGACCTTTTATCTTCTTAATTGTGTATATGCATGTTGAACTCCAAAATTGTACTTAGTTCATCTTATCATATGATGAAACCCTAATTGTGGAATTGAACGAAGTTGTTCCTCACTGTGAGATGGAACCCTAATTTGCCCACTTTTGTGGTGGATGTTTATGTTACCCATTTATGTGATGGAAATATCATTAATTCTATGTTTTGTGATTGTACTTTCACTTACCTTCACATGTATGCATGCTTGCTAGTTCAGAAGCCCTAGAGAGATATAAGTGCATTGGTTTTTGGGTTATGTGCCCATATTATGTTTTAGGAAGAAGTTATGTGCCTTATACTGGGATTTTGTGCCCACTTTTATTTACTGGGGAGTTTGGTTATGTGCCATTCTCTAAAAGGCTATGGGTTATGTGTCATTCTCTAAAAGGCTATGGGTTATGTGCCCTAAATATCATTATTTATTTATATTTCACTAGTGATATGTTTGTCTCACTTACATGTAGATTGATTGTTGGAGATGATTTGTTTTGTTCCCTAACCCATTTGGTTGTGCTAATGTGGCATATACTGATATGTTGACATATTGAAAGTGCATATTTTCAATATTTTCAATAGTTTCTCTTTGATATATGTTTGGGTGTTATCTTTCCCTCTTTTATGGAAGCCTTGATAATGTTTATTGACGTCATTTTTACCTAATATTTCTCAATCCCTATTTGTATGTCCGTACTGGCCTTTTTTTGCTGACAACATCCAATTTGTCTTCTCTTGTGGGTATGCTTCCAAACCCTTGATGAAGGAAATAGAGGACTTGGCATGCAAACCTGGACCTTTCCTAGAGGAGTTGACTCTTGGGAGATAGACTTGAGACATTTTGGACTTGCCTTTGCCTAGTTGTTGAAGTTGTTACTTTTCTATAAGTTCCCTAGTGGGAGATTATTATGTAATCTTATGAATTGAATATACTCATCATATTTATTTCGTTGTTATTCTTTGGTCTTTATGATATTCATTTATGAAATATTATGTAACATCCCTGACCTAGGTTATGCTTTAACCCTAGGTGTTTTGCTTAAGAAAGGTAATTATATGCTTGATATTCTCTTTTGAAAAGTAATTAAGGCTCAAGAGGAACTTATATTTCAATTTTAGTCCATTTTGAATAATGTTGAAAGTAATGTTTTACTTGCTTTGGACTAAAGTGCAAATTACCCAAGTTGAGGGGTAAATTGCAAATTATGCATGACAATATGTTCCTCATATGTTGAATCATCATGGGAATGAAGATGATGTAGAGGTAAGGCTAGTGAAAGCATGAGTACCAAGAAAGAGTTGATAAAGCAATGATTGTGCATTAAAACCTAGTTTTGGTGTAATGTGCAATTTACCCAAAACCTAGGGTTCAATATGAAATTTACCACTTCAATAAGGTCCTTAATATTCATGGCATCTTGTAGAGGCAATAAAATGAGAGGGGCATCTCATTTTGAGATACTTTGAAGGAGAGAGAATCTTGATATTAAAATAATCAAGATTTAAGCATAAATGGAACTTTACTTCAAATTAATGCAAAAATAAATATAATAATTGAAGGCCCTTCAACCAAAAACGATATGGGTGGATTTTTTCAAGTGTGAAAACCTTTTTGCCTTTTATAGGCCACGAAAATATCTCAAAGAGGTGAAAAACCCACTCACATTAAGTTAATGGAAAGTAATATCCACTAAAAATGGGATATTAATATAATATGATTAAGGTGCTTAATTTCTTTTCCCTTAATTCATGGATAATGGAAGGGAATTTGGAGATAATGAAGATAGCTTTTCATGCATGGAATTGACGAGGAAGAGGTGGCACAAATTTTGGAATTAAAGGAGTTTTATAAGGCATTTTCTCTCTCATTGATTTTCTTATAAAAAGACCTTTTACCACTCAAACCAAGGACTTTTTCGGATCCACTTCTTTCCTTTGCTTGCAAAAACGTTCAAGATAGCTAGGGACAGCAGGAAGACGACCCTCAACCTGTTGGTAAGCTTCTTTACCTTCATTCATCTTGATTTCATGGTGGAAATCATAAATCAATGCATGATTCCTTCATATCTCGATCCCATCTTCACTTCTAACCATCCCTTTTCACTCAAAATATTGAGGAACGATCCATGTGGTGTAGAAAAGCTTATTCCACCATTGTTGACGTGAAGCTCCAAGCTTTGAAGCTCAATTGAAGGTGGGTTATATAACTTGAACCCCTTTACATTGTTATTCAACTATCAATCTTGCAATTTCGTTGATTCCTTCATCTTCTTGATTAATTGTTGGTTGAAATTGGTAATTCCATGAAATCAGAAGTACTAAGATCTTCACAGACAAAGGTAGATGATGATGACATCATCTTGGACACGTTTCCCAAAGAAATTGTACTTCATTCGGTTTCAACCAGTTGCTCATTCGGTTTCAACAAAACTGTTTGAAAGCAAACGGTTTCATCAAACCGTTTGAAGCTAAACGGTTTCAAACCGTTTGGGAAAGTTGACTAGGGTTGACCGTTTGGAGAATTTGATGCTAATATTGATGGTTGATGACCCATCAAATTTGATGGATTAATTCCAAAGGGTTCATCAGTTGAAGGTTAATCAATTAGCAAACCCTAATTGGATTAAGTGCTGAAATTCAATTTGGTTAATTTAGATTTTTCGGTGATTGAGCCCAAACGGTCTAAAGACCGTTTGGGGGTCACCCAAGACCGTTTGGAGGTCTAGGGTTATGTATGGATGAGTAATTGAAGGTCCAAAGATACCAAATTGAAATGCAATTAAGTGATGATTTGATGATCAATCTAATGATCTAAACCCTAATGGAATTTCCCAAAATCCAAGGATAGGATGAGGAAAATGGTCTCAAGACCGTTTGGAGGTCATCCAAACGACCTCAAGACCATTTGGGGTCTGACCATATCAAAAATTTGATGATGATTCATTAGTTGCAATGGAATCAATTCCACAATGTTGATCATTGATGGCTATTCGATTCAAAGCCCTAATTGAAGGTTCCTTGAGTTGAAACCCTAGATCAATTGGGTTCAAAACCCTAATTGATGGTCTAATTGAAGGTTGATTCAATAGTTCAAGTAATAAAGAAATCAAGGACTCAATTGATAATTGGTTCATCCATTGAAATCATGAATCGTGTAGGTGTTGAAAGGACTTTTTGGTCCATGTGGTTTTGAGAGGGTTTGGACCAAACGGTCTCAAGACCGTTTGGGACCAAACGATCCCAAACCATTTGGAGACCCAAGCTCATGTGGTTTCAACACTTTCTAGCTCATTCGGTTTCAAGGCAATGATTGCTGAAACGGTTTCAAGGGCAATGTGCCCAAACGGTTTCAAACCGTTTGAACCTTAAGAACCCAAGACCGTTTGAGGTCTAAGTAGGTAAGATCGTTTGAGGTTCAAAAGGGTTAATCTAATTGGATATATATTTTAATTGAAGATTCAATTGGTCAATTCATTTGAGTACTCATGTGATTAAAGGCTCAATTGATCAAATCTTCTGGACATCCTAAAAGAGGATGAGAGAGAGATTCATACATGTAAGATAATCATGTAGAAATCAAGCCTAACACATTTAAAATAAATGTGATGAACAATTAGGGTATGATACTTGGTAAAGATATCATGAAACCCTAATTGAGTTGATTGATGGATTCAAACCCTAAATTAGGGCAATTCTGAATGAAACCCTAATCTAGGAAGTTAATGTGATATGAATTTAGGGTAATGACATAAGTATCCCTAATTCATGGAATTTTGATGTAAAACCCTAATTGGGATGAATAGTAAACCCTAATCGTGGATTATTGAATATAAACCCCAAATCTAGGGTGAAGTGATGTGAAAAGTAAACCCTAATTCTGGATTATGCTATTTAGCATGGAACCCTAATCCTGGACAATGAAATGATGAATCATTGGTCCTAATTGAATAAAAGGGGATGAGTAACCCTGATTGCTATAAAATGGGAAATCCTAACCCTGGTATGGGAACAGTGGTGTTACCCTGGAATAGCATGGAATTGAAATATGATTGATATATTTGTTATCATGTGTGCTAACCATGCAGATATCCTGAGATGATGAACATAGCCAGGTATGAGCTATGATGCTTTATTTATTGAAATTATTTATTAGACTTTGTGTGCCATAATATGCCTTGTTGCCTAGTAAGAGGTGATAAAAGAGTTAATGGGCCTCAAGTGCCAGATGAGATGCTTGTGTAGCAAGTGTGATGTTTACCTTGGTCAGATGATCTGAAGGTGATGATTACCTGAAACAGTGGCAATAGTGCTCAGTGATGAGTTGAGGGTTTGAATACCCAGAACCATATGTTTATGAGAGGGACTGAGATCCCAATGTCTTTTAGAGACTGAGAAGTAACTGATGAAAATAGTACATGTTTCTTTATAGCATTTGTCTTAATAAGTTATGTTTGCAAACTTGACTGATGCTAAAAGGATATGATAATGTACCTAATTAATCAAATGAAAGCTATTCATGTAGTGATCTGACCATAGATCCATCATCATTAGAAGAGGGTGATGGTGAAACAGGTTTTCTTATGAGATTTCCTGGAGTTCGTATATTATTGAATATGTGGGGGTCGATGGGCGAAAATATACTTACATCCTAATGAGGGAAATGATGGAAGGTAAATATTAAACCTCTCAATCCTTCATGCTTCCAGGATATATGTATCACTAATCTCCCGATGATGTTAATGCCGGATCGATGGAGGTAAACATGAAATCTCTCGATCGCGAAGAGAGTGCAGCTGCCACTGTAACTCTATAGCTAGATGCCACTATACCCTAGCAAGCTATGTAAGAAGAGACACAAGATGTCCTGCATGTAATCTCGCACTGATCGAGATGTGGGAAGTCATGGAAGTCGGCTCTTCCATTTGACTTTGTATGCTACCGATATTGACTTCACAGTGATTGGTTGGAGTATGAGCGGTATACCTCATCTCCTCATAGCTTAAGAATGTTTGTAAAATATAATCAGCCATGTAGCGTATTTGCATAAGATTGAAATACGAGAATCATTGGTTGATGTTAACCTACTTAGCATGTTCTTAATACATAAATGTTATTTATGTTCTTTAATTCTTTATCAAATAAGAGACATGCTGCCTTCTCAAGTTATAACTAAAATACTTAAATAGGAACGTTGCTCTAACCTGCATAGATAGTAATTATATGCTATTGAATTATAATATCTCACTACTCATTTTATTTCTATTAAACTGCAATAATAACATTTTCGGCGAAGAGTTATATCTCTCGTTTGGGCAATTGTATAATTGTCTCACCCCCGTGGGATTCAACGTTTTTAGGTAGACGCAGACAAAGAGGCAGAAACTCTGTAGCAGAGGAAGAGCAGCAGAAGCAATAGCAAGGACAAAAGTAACATCCCAAGTGGGGATAGTGGCTGTCAGGCTTTGTACATAAAGTCCTATGTGTCGTCTCTATACTCTCAGGTCCTAGGAGTCAGTAGATAGTGTTTTATAATCAACCTGAGATTTTGGTTTGATGATACATGGAATGTCCAATGTGGACCAGTATATAAATATACTACTATGGTTCTTGTTTAAAGAATCTTTGGTAATGGATCTGTTTATAAAAGGTTTTAATTTTTAGTGATTTTCAGTAATTCCGCTGCTAACCACCGCTTCCGCATTAGTTAATAATGTTTTGTTCAAATGGTTCGCCACAAGTTTAGTGGTATCAGAGCTCTAGGTTCACTGAGTCTATAGAGGCATAGGATTAAGGTTGTTGAGTCTGTTCTAAGTATCTTCCACTTTATCTGATAGTGTCTTCTTCTCATATAGGAGAAGAAGAACTTGAAGATGGTTAGATCACATGATGAACATGCTGCTGAGAGCAGCATTGTTGCACCTGGAGGAGGTGCAAGAGATCAAACTAGGGAGGAACATGTGCCTGAGATTCCTCAACTCAACCAAGCTGATATGGGGAAACTAGCCTTCCAAGCCATGTTTTGGTAGTTTATGGTGACAATGACTCACATGACAAATAGGATGCCACCACCTGCACCAAGGGCACCAGCCCACAATGAAAGACTTGGAGCCGGCAAGACTTTTGAAAGGCTTCGGAGGGTAGGAGCCACAGAGTATGTTGGCACAGCTGACCCAACAAATGCCGACTTATGGTTAACTAAGCTGGAGAAAGCCTTCAGAATCCTTATGATTCCTAAAGATGAGAAGGTGAGGCATGTTGTCTACCTACTGAAGGGGAGTGCTGGTCATTGGTGGACCATCGAGGAAGGTAAGAGACCCGGAGTTGAAGTTGGATGGGATGAATTCTGATAGGAGTTTGTTGCTAGATACTTTCCTAAGATGTATCTAGATGAAAAGATCTCTCAATTTGAGAGATTGAGGCAAGGACAGATGAACATTAGCGAATATGAAGCTAGGTTCATGGAGTTGTTGTGGTTCTATCCGCACATGGAAGCTACTGATGAGGAAAGGATTCAGCATTTCGAGAAGGGGTTGAACGCTGAATTGACCACTCCTGTGTCTGCTCTGGAGAACAGGGAGAGGTTTGCCACTTTTGTGGAGTCTGTGAGGAGGATTGAGAGGTTTGTGATCGAGAAGCGATAGACCAGTAATAAGAAAGTGTATCCTCAGTTTCAAGGACCCTTGTCCGAGAGTTTCAAGAAGTCGAGGTTCTCTGCACCACCGCCACCAAAGTTTAATGTCCCGACGCAGTGGATGTCAAGTAGGGGTAGGGGTCGTATCTTTACTCCAAGCAGAGCCCCCCGTACAGCATCAGCGTCAGTGACAGGACCACCCAGGCAGAGTTTGGGAAACTACAACTGCTTCCAGTGTGGGAGGTCAGGACACTTGAAGAGAGATTGTCCTAAGAAAGTCAGAATTGTGACTCAACCCCAGAGATAGAGCCAGCAAGGCTCACAGAGGCGATAGTTTAGTAACAGTGTTGGAGGACGTGGACAAGCGTCCCAAGCTGGATCGTCGGCACCTAACAACCAAGCACAGGGTCAACAGCAACCAATGACTAGATTCTATGCCATAAATCAGCCTGAAGCAGTAGTCAACCCTCGGGTTGTGACAGGTCAGATGGAACTATTTTATTATGATATGTCTTCATCTTGCTTCGTATCTGTATAAATTGATCTGAGTGCTACGCATTCTTTTATCACTTGAGAAGTGATTTATAACTACAACATGACTGTCAGTCATAGAGCAGATAGTTTAATGCTAGAAACCCCTTTGTTGGGATCTACAGTGTTGCGGGAGGTGTGTTCTCCCTGCAATCTTTTCTTTTCAGATCATCGCATTCAAGTGGATCTTATACCACTTGAGATGCAGGGTTTTGATATAATCCTTGAGATGGACACCTTAGAGAAGTATAAGGTTGTCTTGGATTGTAGATCCAAGCAGGCTGTGTTCACAGACAATGGTGATACATGGATCTTTCAGGGAGACAGAAAGATTCTTCCAACTTGTCTTGTGTCAGCTATGGTAGCTGAGAAGTTGATGAGACAGGGATGCTTTGCATTCTTGAATCATGTGGTAGATACCACCATGGAGAGCCCTCATCCTTCTGAAGTTCCAATTGTCAGGGAATTTGAAGATGTATTTCCTGAAGAACTTTCGGGTGTTCCTCCGCCCCAAGAGATCGATTTTGAAATTAATCTAATCCTGGGCACGCAACCTATAGCACAAACGTCGTATAGAATGTCACCTACTGAGATGGTAGAGCTCAAGAAACAACTACAGGAGTTGCTTGAGAAGGGTTTTATCCAACCGAGCACTTCACCTTGGGGTGCTCCGGTCCTCTTTGTTAAAAAGAAAGATGGGTCGATGTGGTTATGCATTGACTACAGACAGTTAAATAAAGTAGCCATAAAGAACAAGTATCCTCTGCCAAGGATTGATGACTTGTTTGATTAGTTGTGTGGTGCAACTATCTTTTCTAAAATAGATCTGAGGTCGGGATACCATCAGTTGCGTATCAAGGAAGGTGACATATCTAAGTCTGCCTTTAGGACAAGATATGGTCACTATGAGTTCATAGTTATGTCGTTTGGACTAACTAATGCACCAGCTGCATTTATGGAACTCATGAATAGAATCTTCATACCTTTTCTTGATCAGTGTGTAGTCGTCTTCATAGATGACATCTTGATATACATTAGAGATGCTCAACAGCATGAGAAGCACCTCCGTTAGGCTTTGACCTTGCTAAGAGAGCATAGGTTGTATGCTAATTTTAACAAATGTGAGTTCTGGCTACCAGAAGTTTCTTTTCTAGGACACGTAATATCTACTTCGAGTATTCATGTTGATCCTAAGAAGGTAGAATTTATCCTGCAATGGGAACAACCAAAGACACCGACGGAGATTCGTAGTTTTCTTGGACTAGCATGCTATTACAGGAGGTTCATCAAGAACTTCAGCTCTATAGCTTTACCCCTGATAAAGTTGACCAGGAAAGATATTCCTTTTGTCTAGAATGACAAGCGTCAACATTCTTTCCAGATGCTGAAAGAAAGATTAACTAGTGCACCTGTGTTGGTGTTACCGGAGCAAGGGAAGGGGTACATAGTCTTCTGTGATGCATCCAAGAATGGTCTAGGATGTGTGTTGATGCAGGATGAACAAGTGATTTCTTTTGCTTCTAGACAACTTAAGAAACACGAGGAGAATTATCCGACACACGGTCTAGAGCTAGCTGCTATGGTCCATGCCTTGAAGATCTAGAGACATTATCTCTATGGAGAGACATTCCAGATTTTCACATACCATAAGAATCTAAAGTATATTTTCTCTCAGCATGAGCTGAACATGAGACAACACCGCTGGATAGAGTTAATCAAGGACTACGATTGTACAATTGATTATCATCCAGGGAAGGATAATGTGGTGGCTGATGCACTGAGTAGAAAATCATCAACACCAGTCTTAGATAAAGCACAGTTGAATTCCTTAGTGTGCTCTAAGAGGGATATGTTTATCTCCTTGAGGCAAGACAATGTACAACTTAAAGTGTCATTGTTAGCCGGGTTGTTAGCTGAGATGCAGGTGAAACCTACTCTGAGGAAACAAATTAAAGAAGCACAGTAGAATGATACCATGATTTAGCATATCAGGTCAGAGTATGGTAGTGAGAAATGAGATGGTTTCCATGAGTCAGATGATCAGGTAGTCTGTTACCATGGTAGGATGGTAGTACCTGATGCTGGTAACTTGAGAAAGTTAGTTCTAGAAGAAGTTCATTCTTCAATGTATGTTATGCATCCAGGGAGCACTAAGATGTATCATAATTTAAAAGATATGTACTTGTGGCCTGGATTGAAGAAAGATGTTGCTGAGTTTGTTATGCGGTGTCCGGTGTGTCAATAGGTTAAGGATAAACATCAGAAGCCCGTAGGAACAATGCAACCTCTACCTATACCACAGTGGAAATGGGATCATGTAACCATGGACTTTGTGGTTGGTTGCCAAGAACAGCCAAAAGTCATGATTCCATTTGGGTAATAGTTGATAGGTTGACAAAGACAGCCCATTTCTTACCTGTCAAAACAACCTACACAGCGGAGAAGCTGGCACAGATATACATAGATGAGATAGTGTGTTTGCACGGGGTTCCAGCTACAATTGTATCTGATAGAGTTCCCTAGTTTACGAGTCGTTTTTGGGAGCGACTCCATAAAGCTTTGGGCACATAGTTAAGGTTTAGTACAGCCTTTCATCCTCAGACAGATGGACAATCTGAGAGGACTATACAAACCTTAGAGGACTTGCTTAGGGCATGTGTCCTTCAATTTGTAGGAAGATGGGATCTACACCTGAGCTTGATAGAATTTTCTTATAATAATAGCTATCAGCACAGTATCGACATGGCACCATATGAGGCTTTATATGGTAGACGTTGTAGATCTCCCTTATGTTGGTATGAAACTGGTGAATATCAACGTTTGGGTCATGAGCTAGTACAACAAACAACTGAGAAGATTAAAGTAATACAACAAAAGTTGAAAGCTGCCCAGGATAGACAAAAATCTTATGCTAACAAACGTCGTTGACCCTTAGAATTCCAAATTGGAGACAGGGTGTATCTCAAGGTTTCGCCTTGGAAAGGTATCCTGAGATTTGGAAAGAAAGGGAAGTTAGCTCCTAGATTTATGGGGCCTTATCTGATCATTGAAAGGATGGGAAAGGTAGCCTATAAGCTGGAGTTACCACCTGAGTTGCATAAATTGCACCCAGTGTTTCACATCTCCATGTTGAGGAAGCCATCCTGACACTGAGTTAGTTCTGCAACCTGTGGAGGTAGAACTAAATGATGATATATCTTATGTTGAAGGACCTATCTTGGTTCTTGACAAAAGAGTTAAAAAGCTGAAAAAGAAAGACATTAGTCTTGTAAAAGTTCTCTGGCATCACCATGGCATTGAAGAAGCTACGTGGGAGCTAGAGGAAGAGATGAGGAGGAAATATCCTACTCTTTTCTCTTGATGTTTTGTTGATGATTTCGGGGACGAAATCCTTGTAAGGGGTGGATAATTTGTAACATCCCTGACCAGGGTTATGCTTTAACCCTAGGTGTTTTGCTTAAGAAAGGTAATTATATGCTTGATATTATCTTTTGAAAAGTAATTAAGGCTCAAGAGGAACTTATATTTCAATTTTAGTCCATTTTGAATAATGTTGAAAGTAATGTTTTACTTGCTTTGGACTAAAGTGCAAATTACCCAAGTTGAGGGGTAAATTGCAAATTATGCATGAAAATATGTTCCTCATATGTTGAAGCATCATGGGAATGAATATGATGCAGAGGTAAGGCTAGTGAAAGCCTGAGTACCAAGAAAGAGCTAATAAAGCAATGATTGTGCATTAAAACCTAGTTTTGGTGTAATGTGCAATTTACCCAAAACCCAGGGTTCAATATGCAATTTACCACTTCAATAAGGTCCTTAATATTCATGGCATCTTGTAAAGGCAATAAAATGAGAGGGCATCTCATTTTGAGCTACATTGAAGGAGAGAGAATCTTGATATTGAAATAATCAAGATTTAAGCATAAATGGAATTTTACTTCAAATTAATGCAAAAATAAATATAATAATTGAAGGCCCTTCAACCAAAAAATAGATGGGTGGATTTGTTCAAGTGTGAACACCTTTGTTCCTTTGCTAGGCCACGAAAATATCTCAAGGAGGTGAAAACCCCACTCACATTAAGTTAATGGAAAGTAATATCCACTAAAAATGGGATATTAATATAATATGATTAAGGTGCTTAATTTCTTTTCCCTTAATTCATGGATAATGGAAGGGAATTTGGAGATAATGAACATATCTTTGCATGCACGGAATTGATGAGGAAGAGGTGGCACAAAATTTGGAATTAAAGGAGTTTTATAAGGCATTTTCTCTCTCATTGATTTTCTTATAAAAAGACCTTTTACCACTCAAACCAATGACTTTTTCGGATCCAATTCTTTCCTTTGCTTGCAAAAACGTTCAAGGGATATTGTTACAGCAGGAAGACGACCCTCAACCTGTTGGTAAGCTTCTTGACCTTCATTTATCTTGATTTCATGGTGGAAATCATAAATCAATGCATGATTCCTTCATATCTCGATCCCATCTTCACTTCTAACCATCCCTTTTCACTCAAAAGCTTGAGGAACGATCTGTGTGGTGTGGAAAAGCTTCTTCCACCATTTTTTATGTTAAGCTCCAAGCTTTGAATCTCAATTGAAGGCGGGTTATATAACTTGAACCCATTTACATTGTTATTCAACTATCATTCTTGCAATTTCATTGATTCCTTCATCTTCTTGATTAATTGTTGAATGAAATTGGTAATTCAATGAAATCAGAAGTACTAAGATTTTCAGGGACGAAGGTAGATGATGATGACATCATCTTGGACACATTTCCCAAAGAAATTGTACTTCATTCGGTTTCAACAAGTTGCTCATTCGGTTTCAACAAAACCGTTTGAAAGCAAATGGTTTCATCAAACCGTTTGAAGCTAAACGGTTTCAAACCATTTGGGAAAGTTGACCAGGGTTGACCATTTGGATAATTTGATGCTAATATTGATGGTTGATGACCCATCAAATTTGATGGATTAATTCCAAAGGGTTCATCAGTTGAAGGTTAATCAATTAGCAAACCTAATTGGATTAATTGCTGAAATTCAATCTGGTTAATTTAGATTTTTGTGTGATTGAGCCCAAACGGTCTCAAGACCGTTTGGGGGTCCAGGGTTATGTATGGATGAGTAATTGAAGGTCCAAAGATACCAAATTGAAATGCAATTAAGTGTTGATTTGATGATCAATCTAATGATCTAAACCCTAATGGAATTTCCCAAAATCTAAGGATAGGATGAGGCAAACGATCTCAAGACCGTTTGGAGGTCATCCAAACGACCTAAAGACCGTTTGGGGTCTGACCATATCAAAAAATTTATGATGATTCATTAGTTGCAATGGAATCAATTCCACAATGTTGATCATTGATGGCTATTCGATTCAAAACCCTAATTGAAGGTTCCTTGAGTTGAAACCCTAGATCAATTGGGTTCAAAACCCCAATTGATGGTCTAATTGAAGGTTGATTCAATAGTTCAAGTAATAAAGAAATCAAGGACTCAATTAATAATTGGTTCATCCATTGAAATCATGAATCATGTAGGTGTTGAAAGGACTTTTTGGTCCATGCGGTTTTGAGAGGGTTTGGACCAAACGGTCTCAAGACCGTTTGGGACCAAACGATCCCAAACCGTATGGGACCAAACGGTCTCAAGACCATTTGGGACCAAATGATCCCAAACCTTTTGGAGACCCAAGCTCATGTGGTTTCAACACTTTCTAGCTCATTCGGTTTCAAGGCAATGATTGCTTAAACGGTTTTAAGGGCAATGTGCCCAAACAGTTTCAAACCGTTTGAACCTTGAGAACCCAAGACCGCTTGAGGTCTAAGTACGTAAGACCGTTTGAGGTTCAAAAGGGTTAATCTAATTGGACATATATTTTAATTGAAGATTCAATTGCTCAATTCATTTGAGTACTCATGTGATTAAAGGCTCAATTGATCAAATCTTCTGGACATCCTAGAAGAGGATGAGAGAGAGAGATTCATACATGTAAGATAATCATGTAGAAATCAAGCCTAACATGTTTAAAATAAATGTGATGAACAATTAGGGTATGATCCTTGGTAAAGAGATCATGAAACCCTAATTGAGTTGATTGATGAATTCAAACCCTAAATTAGGGAAATTCTGAATGAAACCCTAATCTAGGAAGTTAATGTGATATGAATTTAGGGTAATGACATAAGTAGCCCTAATTCATGGAATTTTGATGTAAACCCCTAATTGGGATGAATAGTAAACCCTAATCGTGGATTATTGAATATAAACCCTAAATCTAGGGTGAAGTGATGTGAAAAGTAAACCCTAATTCTGGATTGTGCTATTTAGCATGGAACCCTAATCCTGGACAATGAAATGATGAATCATTGGTCCTAATTGAATAAAAGGGGGATGAGTAACCCTGATTGCTATAAAATGGGAAATCCTAACCCTGGTATGGGAATAGTGGTGTTACCATGGAATAGCATGGAATTGAAATATGATTGATATATCCGTTATCATGTGTGCTAACCATGCAGATATCCTGAGATGATGAACATAGCCAGGTATGAGCTATGATGCTTTATTTATTGAAATTATTTATTAGACCTTGTGTGCCATAATATGCCTTGTTTCCTAGTAAGAGGTGATAAGAGAGTTAATGGGCCTCAAGTGCCAGATGAGATGCTTGTGTAGCAAGTGTCATGTTTACCTTGGTCAGATGACCTGAAGGTGATGATTACCTGAAATAGTGGCAATAGTGCCCAATGATGAGCTGAGGGTTTGAATACCCAGAACCATTTGTTTATGTAAGGGACTGAGATCCCAATGTCTTTTAGAGACTGAGAAGTAACTGATGAAAATAGTACATGTTTCTTTATAGCATTTGTCTTAATAAGTTATGTTTGCAAACTTGACTGATGCTAAAAGGATATGATAATGTACCTGATTAATCAAATGAAAGCTATTCATGTAGTTCTCTGACCATAGATCCATCATCATCAGAAGCGGGTGATGGCGAAATAGGTTTTTTTACGATATCTCCTGGAGTTCGCATATTATTGAATATGTGGGGGTCGATGGGTGAAAATATCCTTACATCCTAATGAGGGAATTGATGGAAGGTAAACATTAAACCTCTCAATCCTTCATGCTTCTGGGATGGATGTATCACTAATCTCTCTATGATGTTAATGCCGGATCGATGGAGGTAAACATGAAATCTCTCGATCGTGAAGAGAGTGCAGCCGCCACTATAACTCTATAGCTAGATGCCACTATACCCTGGCAAGCTATGTAAGCAGAGACACAAGATGTCCTGCATGTAATCTCGCACTGACTGAGATGTGGGAAGTCATGGAAGTCGGCTCTTCCATTTGACTTTGTATGGTACCGATATTGACTTCGCAGTGATCAGTTGGAGTATGGGTGGTATACCTCATCTCCTCAGAGCTTAAGAATGTTTGTAAAATATAATCAGCCGTGTAGCGTATTTGCATAAGATTGAAATATGAGAATCACTGGTTGATGTTAACCTTCTTAGCATGTTCTTAATACATAAATGTTATTTATGTTCTTTAATTCTTTATCAAATAAGAGACATGCTGCCTTGTCAAGTTATAACTGAAATACTTGAATAGGAACGTTGCTCTAACCTGCATAGATAGTGATTATCTGCTATTGAATTATAATATCCCACTGCTCAGTTTATTTCTATTAAACTGCAATAATAATGTTTTCAGCGGAGAGTTATATCTCTCGTTGGGGCAATTGTATAATTGTCTCACCCCCGTGGGATTCAACGTTTTTAGGTAGACGCATACAAAGATGCAGAACATCTGTAGCAGAGGAAGAGCAGCAGCAGCAGCAGCAACAGCAAGGACAACAGTAACATTCCCGGTGGGGATACTGGCTATCAGGCTTTGTACATAAAGTCCTATGTGTCGTCTCTGTACTCTCAGGTCCTAGGAGTCAGTAGATAGTGTTTTATAATCAACCTGAGATTTTGGTTTGATGATACATGGAATGTCCAATGTGGACCAGTATGTAAATATACTACTATGGTTCTTGTTTAAAGAATCTTTCGTAATGGATCTTTTTATAAAAGGTTTTAATTTTTAGTGATTTTCAGTAATTCCGCTACTAACCACCGCTTCTGCATTAGTTAATAACATTTTGTTCGAACGGTTTTCCACATATTAAATAAAAGTTATTCATCTAATGAAAAGAAATTGATATGTTTTTGTTATGAATTATGGCTCTTAATTGATTTAGGTGAGGAGTGGATCCCCTCTGGGTCTCTCTCCTTACAAGGTCTATGTTGTATAATCTATTGGTGACTATGATCTTGTAGGATAAAAGGTTAAGGTGTGATCTAGAATATCTAATGTTGCCTCGAGATGCATTCCAGAATCCAATTTTGCTTTTGGTATAGTCATTGATTCCACGGCACCACTGTGATAGAAAAATGCCTCGTTCCATGGACTCTCCTTATTACAGGATACCCATTCTAATATTGAGGTTATGGGCCCCACTGTGGACTCATTATGTCTATTATTGTCAAACTTGGTTTTCATGCCAAAACCACTCACACGAAGAACAATTCTACATATGATGTCAATGATACAATTTGTTGCTTTGCATTGGTTGTCTTATAGTTGGAGTTTCTCATCATGAATGAGTTTTTCATGCAAAGTCTCCTTGGAATCCAAACAAGAATTGAACAAGGAGGTGTGGAGTTTATAGTATCACCCATTCTCTTTCATAGTTATTTTAAGTTTCCTCAATCCATGGAAAATGACATTTTGTGCCCTAAAGGCCTCCCCTCATATCATATATAGAGTGGATAGAGTAGGGTTTCCTAAACCCAATTTGATCAGATTTGGACCCCCTCATGAAAAGAGGTATTTTATCACCCTATGAGCCATGGCATATGCCTTGTTCCATGAATTATGGGGTGGTGCAAACTTACCTCTTTTTTAGAGGAGCGGTCCCCAGTCTTGGGGAAATGCATTTTACAAGTATTGGCCCGCATTGTTTTCTAGTTCAAACCTACTTTCATTTCCTTATAATTATTATAACAATTATAATTATACCCAAATTATCTATTTCTATCTGTGTGACCCTATAGGCATCATACTATGTTGGAATTGAACTCAGTGATCAGTATTTCCATCCATAAGAAATGAGCAGTGTCTATCTACACATCATCAATATCTAAGTAGTAAGATTAGTCAAAAAGGCTAAATAATGAATTACCATTGTTACTTTGTTATATAATCCCTTTGTGATATATATGTAGATTAAACTAGAGGCATGAACATGTCATCTTAATAATGTTCAATATAAGTTTTTTTATCTCAAAGTAGACTAGAATATACACATGAGCTTTGTGTCACATACTGACTCAGAGCAGGGCCATGCAGTTCTCTAGTATTATTTATCAAGAGATGTAGGATATCATAGTTTTTATATGAGAGGGACAAATTCCTTGTACATCATTCACAATGCATAGCTTGATTCTCACCATACCCAAACACAACTTTATGGTAATCTAATTTAATACCACATTCAATAGTGTTAAAGTATGAAAATCATCATGTCACATTGTATTGACTATAAATTGAAGTCACACAACATCATTGTTGTATTGAGAGTTGGTTTTGAGTATCACATAATGGTCCAAAAATCACTTTGAAGGTGATTCTATCGAGGACATGTGTTCTCTAACAAGTACTATTTATCTAACTTAGTATCCGATACAAATGATCCATGAGACATGGTTACTAGTACAACACACACTAGTGTCACATGCATTATTGTTGCACAATACAAAATAATACTTGACTGGGAACTTTTAGGAACATTTTATTAGTATCCATTTGGATTCCATGTTCAAGTCATGCACTTGATGCTCCATTTCTTTGAACCATCATTCTAAGGGCATTTATTATGAATATTAATATTGTAGTAACACATGTGCATCAATAAATGAAATTCAATTCATGAATTAAATCAAAAGTAAGAAAATATCCTTATAAACATCATCCAAAAATTGGTTTCTATGAAATATATATACACCAACAGTATCCCATTTTCATTAAAACCAATCGCACATGTATCTAATACCAAGGGATCTAACATGAACATCATGCTTTTTTTCTATCACAACACCTTCATCAAGGGATCATTGATATCTTTTTTTCATATCATCTAAATCTTCACATCTTCTTTTTGAGTAATAAATGCAGCCCATACTACTTTTTATGCAATGATGTCATGCATTTCTTAATTTATATTTCATCATTTGGTTAAATATATATCTTGTAATTTCTTAAATAGGTTAACTAGTCTCTTTTATCATTTCAACTAATCGAGGGTAATTCTTGAAGTTTAATTCATGTGGAACCAATCCAACCCTCATCATCAATAAAGCAGTCTATAATTTTGAGTCAAGACGTGATATGCATAATCATGTTGTGAACTCATCTAGAAGCTAATCTGAGTTCTCCCAATTTTCTACATAATGTGCTTGATTCCAAAAGATGTCATCAGACACAACTCAAATGCACACAACTTGCACTATTCAAGAATGACATGAGACATATCAGTAGAAATCACCCCCATGTAAACTTTCTTAGTCAATGGAATGACATGCAATCTTATCAGCAATCGCTACCCTAGACCTCAATCATGACATGAACATTCGTGTGCACGTCATGGTGGACGGTTTTGAGCCCGACCTTTGGTAGTTGTCAGGGTGCACGACATGTGGGATCTTGTGAATGGCGTGCACCACCATGTAAGTGGAGAAAATATAAAGACAAATGAAAATTATCGATGGATATCCTTCATTTAGTCCACCCAAACTTAGGAGAAACAAAGGAAGGTGAATCTAGAGGTGACTTCACAAAATAAGAGGCTAAAAGGATAAGATAAAAGACTTGAATGTTGATCTCTCTCTAATCCTTAGAAGCTTCAAAAGTAGATATATTGTAGAGGATAACTCCTTTATAATTATTGTATCCTTTTGTAAATACAAGGTTCATATTCAATGTTTATGAAGGTGAACTCTTTGATTAATTCATTAGAATGAAGATTCCAACTTCTAGATGCTTGCTACAATCCATAAGGTAACCTTTCTAGTTTACATACCATTCTAGTGTCATTCAACTATTCAAAACTCATAGGTTGTCATGTACACAACCTCAAGAATATTCAAATTTGGAAATGTGGTTTTGACATCCATATTATAGATATCATTGTCATGATAAGCTACAATGACAAGTTGATTCTAAAATATTCGACCATAGATATTGCTGAGAAAATTAATCATAGTCAACTCCCTGAATTTGTTTGAAACCTTTTGCAACTAATCACCCATCATAAATTTAGAAATTTCAATCCATGTAAGTCTTCTTCTTGATGACCCACTTTCACCCAGTATCTTTTACCCTATCAAGTCATTCCACCAAGGCTCAGGCCTTGTTAGTATAAATGTATTCCATTTCATACCTCATCTCTTTTATATATTTATCAAATCTAGGTCCCTCATATTTTTCTTGTAGGTGGGTTTCTCATCCTAATCCATGACCAACACTTCAACATATTGAGTCATGTGACATCCAAATTTCTTTCTTTTGGATCATACTAGATGTATGAGGTTATTATGTTTCTTGAGGCAGTGATTGTTCCACAAACACTTGTGGTGCTACCTTATGTTCCTCTTCAGGTTCATTTCCATCTAATGTACCTCTAAATTCTTAAAGTTCTATTTTCCTCCTATAGTCTTTCTAGATATTAACTCTTTCTATAATAAATAACCAATTCTAGCAACAAATTTTTTTTTATGAGATGGAATATAGAAAATAGTATCCTTTTATTTCCTTATAATACCCTAAAACTAAAACTTATCTCATTTGGGTCCCAATTTCTCAAAAGCAAACTCTTTGCAAATGTTTAACATCCCCAAACCTTAATAAAAGATATATTGAGATGCTTCCCACTCCAGATAACATATGGTGTCTTTAAGGAGTGAGACTCGACATGGGAGCTACTCACTGGTTCAATTGGAAGAAAGGAAATATACCCAACACCAAACACCATCAAAAAAATTCTTGAAGGATAATGATCCAATTTATCCAGCTAATATGCTCAAAACACAATAAGTTTACAACAGAAGATATGATTATGACTATTACAACTTTACAATATAACAAGGATGCAATTTCATGGGTAAAAAATTATAACAACCAATCTTGGATGCATAGGGTAATCAAAACACTTCAATAACATCCACAAAAAACATCAAATACCCGCTTGCATGTCCATGTCATCTTGAACATCCTTCCAAATGTCTCTTTACCTAAGAGGTTGGGAACACCCCCTCCCCCGCACAAGAGAAGAACAAATGGAAGTTTATCAAGGGAAATATGGTTTTTGCATAATATGTAGATCGACAACCTATGAGTAAAGGACATCAAAGTGAACTATAAAGGTTCTCAATACAAAGAGAGAGAGAGAGAGAGAGAGATGTCCAATTGGACACCAAAGAAACTTCATATAGTATGATATGTAGTTGTATATAATATAATAAAGTTGCAAATATGAATTATTTCCTTTCAACAATATATAAACAGAAACAACAAAATCAATCTAGTAAATTCAATCACATACATATTATACATCAAACTACAATCATCTAAAAGTAGGGCCAGAACACTTCCATATTTTATGCCTAGGAAGAAGGTCAGAGCACATCCATTCCATTACATATGGGTATATAATTTAGGTGAGAGAAAATGGGGCTAGGTGAGATCACCAATCACCCATATATAGGAAAAGTTGTACAAAGGGATCCAACCCCATATTATAGTCATACAAATATATAACAATAGTCTTATAAATCAAACATGCATATAATAGGAAGGCAAGCTAATTTCAATCCAAATCAGATCAGGAATTAATGTTTCCATTTACGTAAAGAAATAATGTAATTGGATGTATACTAAACAAAGATAAGCATGGTACATCAAATGAAGGATTCAATATGCACTTATCAATAATTAAAAGATGAATTAATATTAATTTCATTAGAGGATTCTCAAATAAGATCAATCTAATAGAACAAAGGCACTTTCAAGGAGAAATACATCAGTCATATCAAGAGAGAGAACACACACGACAATGTCCAATATGACTCATATGAATAAGCATCATACATCCAAACAGAGAAAATAGACATATTGTCCAATATGATTTCGAAGGGAGTGAAACATACCTCAAAATTATGTGTCAACTGTCCAGGTCACAACCCAACGTCAAACCAGGGTATCCTTCACCAATTATTACATTGAATATTTGGATCAGTAAGTAACATGTATATTGTAGACCCTAAATTGTCAAATACTTCTATAGTAATATTAGGTAATGAACAATTGACCAATTGATGGGTTTTGTTTTTCTAATTTTGAAAACACAATTATTTATATTTTTATTACTATAAACTAGTGTCAATGAATTGTTTAAGTCAAAATGATTTATTCATCTATTAAACAAAATTGCATTGGGAAATTTCTTTTGTACTCTAATATATAATTTATGGTCATATAGTGTGAAAGGGTATTATAGGTCATCAACATCGATTGAAAGTCATTGCGGTTAAAATCAAGAATGAAGAGGCACAAAGATGGAATTGACATGCATTGTATGACATACTAGAAACCAGAAAATGGGCAACAAAATAACCAATTGGCCAACATATTTCTCAATTTTCCATACATATGAGAAATAATAGATATCCAGTAACCCAAAGCTATGATCAGATCTCATGATATAGTGCAAACCATAGTCATATGATAAACCATGATCTTCCTTATGCAAAAATAGATCCAACAAACCCAGACATGATATAGTTATAAGGAATCATCACCAGAATAAGGTACCATGGAAGCAGAGACTAGGAAGGAGGCATAAACCAAAATGAGAAATATTCATGAAGACATCAAAATAGAAACCATGAAGTACATCGATTGAAAAAAAGGAAAATGAATGTTAGTGCTAGAAATTGTTCAGAAGGACAAATGGGGTAAAGGAAATATACCTCAAGTTTAGTGGATTTAAGATCTAGTTTGCTTCATAAAGACCCAGTTGTTGATACCAAAGACTCAACAAGTCTTGAGACGGTTCAAAGAGAGTTGACAAACACCTAGTTGTTGCAGTAGGTAGGTGGAGTTGGGAGAATTTGTTTGGGACATACAGAGGCATGAAAAATGATTAGGAAGTTTTTTGGAGGATGAATGATGGTGTACTAAGTGGCATTTATAGAGGATAAGTTGGTTGATGGTTGGGTTTCCAATTGGAGAAGGAAGCAGAGACCTAGAGGAGGCTATAGTTTAATAGAGAGATAGGAAACCCCAATCCTAGGTAAGCTAGGGATCAAAGTGATCCTTTGTAAATGAGGATCATGAATATTGAATCCTAGAAGATCAAGGATGAGACTACAAGGGAGAGAGGAAAGGGAAAATTTTGGTTTTACAATTTTTCCTCTACCATGACTTTGACCCAAGGTAGGAGAAAATCTTCTAGTCTGTTGATCAGATAAGGGATGTAAAAGGACCATGAATAAAACCTAGCATATAAAATATATAGCCTATCTAAAACTAGAAAACATAGGTATAGATTTGAGAACTCATTTTTTTATCCTAATAAAAAATAGATCTATAATCAATAGAACTTAGATAATTACTCATAATTTTGCATTGAATAATTAGGGTAGCTATAGGTAAATAATTAAGAGAAAATTTTGCATGTTGACTAAATTTGTTATATATATTAGGATTTCTCAATTACATTAGGGTTTCAAGATTACCTTGTATATCACTAATGCAAATAGGATCAGAATCAATTATACTGTTATTTGCTTTTAAGATAAATCATTATCATCAATATTTAATATTTAAAGTCCTATTATGTTCATATTGCTATCACCATGGTTATCCTACATTATTTTGAATGATATATGATATTTTATTGAAATAAGTCATTGGGTCTTCCATACGAGACACCCCAATGTTAGATCCTTAGTTTGTTACCAAGAGGTCTCATGTTCAAGATCCAAAGATGGCATGGATAGAATCACCATTTTTTAAAAACTTGTTGGGTCCATTGATTCACCAGTCGCTTACATGATTACTCTTTAATTATCCCTTCTTACATCAAGCATTCAGTTATTACTCCATTAAATGTATCAAGCATATTATAGCATATATCAAATTTTTATTCCTGTTCGTCCACATGTGGTTACTAATCAAGCACATTTAAGTCATTATGTGTGTACACTTGAACAATGTAGCATGTATGACACCTTTTAAGAGCTCACTTACACATAGAGTTAAATAATTTTATTACTTCCTCGTTAAGTGTATTGAGATATATTATGTGATAAAGCATCTAATGTCATTAATGCATTCATGTGTCATTTACGGTTAGTCTGTTACCACTTAGGGTTGAGGTCAACATGCTTAGCATTCATCTCATACACATTAGAAACATGTATGAAGTCCATGGTTAGGGTCCATATATCCAACTTATATGTGCATTATATGCTCATTAGGGTATAATTCTGTGTGATAGTGTATATATGCAACCTTGTTTAGACATTTTTAAAGGTCTAGGCATACTAACATCGTAAACATGGGATTAGTATTTCTATAATTTGGATAGTTATATTCAAATATGTTATAGTGTTTTAGAAAATTATTTATAAGGAACGTGGTCGAGTGTAAAAGTGGTGGTTTCTAGAGATTGTCCCCATAAGAATTCCACCATTTAGTTAGGCTCATCATGGATCGCACCACATCGGAAAATGTGTGATTACTTCCAAACATCATTACGTTATGGTGTTTTAGGCATAGCAGCTATCATACAATACCATACTCTTTGAGAAGGTCCCCAAAGTCTTAGCTGGAAAATTAACCACATTGATCTGATAGAATCATTTTAATTTTTTGGCCAAGTTGGTTCTCTACTTCATTCTTGAATACCTTTAAATTTTCAAGAGATTTCTGATTTGTGTCTCATAAGATACATAGTTAATTCATCAATAAATATGATGAAATACTAATACAACCCCTAGTTTTTAAACTAAAAGGACCACATACATCAGTATGTATGATTTCCAAGATTTTTGTTGCCTTGTCATAGTTTTTAATAGAAGGCTCCTTTTCCATATTGCCTAATACACATTATTTAATTGTCCAGAGAGATTTAGAATGGAAAGTCTCTAAGTGTCCATATTTTGTTGAGTTTATATATATTCTTCTCATTTGTATGGCCCAAGTGGAAATGCTAAAGGTAGGCCACTTTTGGGTCATGTATTTAAAGCCATTGGTATTTACATTACAAACATGTGTATTAAGATCCAACAAATAATGACTATAAGACATAAGGGAAATCCCATTAAATATATCACCTAAAAGTATAGATCAAACTCCATTTGCTATAAAGAATGAAAAAACATACTTATCCAATCAAGAAATACAAATAATATTTCTTCTAATGGCAAGAAGCAATAGGAATTCTCTAGTTTTGTTACAAGCATCAAGGAAAGGGATCATCTATATGATCCTACATTAACAATGGCAACCTTTATCCCATTAGCAACTCATAGTCCCAAAAGTCTCATCTTTAATGCTCTACTTCATTGTTGATCATGCATATCATAACATATGTGAGATCTACATTTGATATCCAATAGTCATAATGAAGAAGTAGATAAGTTTATATAAATATATTACATACCTAAGGTGGATATTTCCATCCTGTTGGACTTATTAAGTTCCTCCAGGTAGAGTGGAAAATTTCTCTTACAATGTCTATGTCATGTGATAGTGGTGAAATTGCAATCCTTGGCCACATCTTCCTTCACCATTCAGAGTAGAAGATTGGATTTAGGCTTAGAACCTACACAGTGATTCATCTTTCCCTTGGAATTTCACTTCATCATATTGATCATCAACACAAATCTAGTCTTTACCTTCTTCATGTTCAGCTTAGTAGTTCACAACATGCTAGTTAGAGGAAATAGCTTAACCATTTTATTCATGTTGCATTTCACAATGAAACTGCAAGATTCTAGTATCAATTGTGGAATCAAATTGATGGACATCTCTTAGCCCACTGGAAAACCTAATCTCTCTAGGTTCTCCACATACCCAATTATATTGAGCACGTGAGGACCGATTGGGTCTCGTTGTATTAGCTTGCTATGAAATATGCCTTTATATGTCATAATTCTCCTAACTAGATTGGCCTTTAAACAATTTATTGAGACGTTCAATCATTTTAAAAGCATCCATATTTTTATGCTTTCTCTATGGGTCAGGCACCGTGGAAGCTAGTATGAAGCACACCAAGTAATTGGAGTTTTCAGGATACATCATGTATGAACCCCATTCACCCTTTGGTTCATTGGGATCATGCTTTTTGATAAAATCATGATCTACATGATCAATCATATCCTCATTCTTGAGAACAATTATCAACATTTTGTAAAAGTCCACAACACGTGTTTAAATTTGCATTTAAATTAGCATCGGGGTGATTGCCACCAATGTTGTCCATTTATGTAAGGATAAAAATTGTGGTTTCTTGAAGACATGCAAACAATAATTATAATTGATAAAATAAAACATGATGTGTGCTCTAAATTGTATGTGACTCCAAGTAAATTAAACTAAAAATCATTGTGAGCATGGGTGTTCACAAGTCATAGTGGTATTGAAAATCTATACAAATATCAAGGAGTCCCAATAGTCGATGTATGATGACCCTTAGATAGTATTGGAACAAATTGAGGCATCATACATTATCTAGAGATATTTCTTGGAGTTTAAGTAGGCTTTAGCTTCTATTATCTGATAAGAAAAACATTTTTAATGGGAAGCTCCAATGTCGACAATATGTTTGGCTAGTTGGTGGAGGCAAAAACTTGTCATTTGTAGTGAAAAGTTTATAATGTTGAAAGAGTTGAGATAGAAGAGTGACAAATAAACTGCTAGCCTAGTGGGTTGAAGAAAAGGAAGATTCCACCTATGAGAAATATTTATGACTCATTTCACATTTCACAACTTGATTATGTATCAAGGATGGAAATTGATTCTTGGGGAGGGTGTAATTGGCAATGAGGTGGTATTTATAGGAACTATTAAAATTGAAAATTTTCCCAAAAGCAATTATAGTTTTAATGTGGAGTAAGTTATCTATGAATCTCTTCCTATAATATAACTATTTGCTAAAACCTACCTAGGTAACATGACACCAGCCAAACCACTAACTAGGGTTAGAGACACACCATGGGTGGGATTTTAGACTAACAATTATTTAAATTAATTAATAAAATAAACATTTGAATAATATTATGTGAAACACTCACAATGTATTAAATAATAATGTGACATAAAAAATTCTAAGGATAAACTATATAAAAGTATGATTAAATAGACAACATATCTAATAACTAAAGTAAACAAGTTTAGGCATTTATATTATATCATGAGAGAATTTATAGAAAACTTCTACCATAGTATCTCTAATATTCCAAGGACCAAAGACAAAATAAGAGATCGATAACTATATCTATTGAATACTCTGTAAACGCATTTATTAATACATTCTTGATAATAGCTTGCTTGTCGATCGTCTTGTTTATGTGTACATGTCGTAAAAATGTCTTAGAAGAGTGTGAGATATTAGCTTAGCGTATGAAAATTCAACAACTAGCCACTATAGTTTATATATTATTAAATATTTTTATTACAAATAGGAAAGTAGAACCATGGTGGTTGCATATTATTGACTATAGCTTCAATAAGTAAAAAAAGATCATATTAATTAATATTTTATGTATTTTGTTATGTAATGGACTCACATGAAGTGTACCATAACATGTTAAAGTGTCTTTATAAGCCATAATCTTATCATACAATACATAGAGAAGACTTAGGATTCCAAGTGTAATAAGCTAGGTCCACAAACTACAATGGGGCTCGCTACATTTATCCTCGGTGGTTGTATTAGTTGCATGGATAAACTAAAATCCTCCTCTAAACCTGGTTACTCAAGAAAAGAGTCAAAACACTTCACTTATCTATACACATCAGTGGTTGCACAAGGACTGACTCAGTGAGTGGTAACTAAAATGAGCATAATGTATGAGACTGTGTACCACTGGAATCTCCACTTTTATTGGGTATCTCGATGCAATAAGGATTTCATTATCACTAGGATCTTGCATACCCTATCAGTACATTTTGGCAATGGCGTCTTGGAATAGTTGATATGCATGTTTACTGCTTCATAATGTGGACCTTCATGGTAGATTCTATGGTATTCTTTTCATCTAAAGTCTAACCACTTATTTTATTGCATTGGCTTATCATCCATTGCACATTTATTATCTTAACTTTGCATTTAAAATTAAGTTTTTCCATTCCTAGTTCTTTATTGTAACTAAGCTACTGAAACTAGCATATTTCATATTGGTTTAATTGAAATATTAAGAAATACTACAGCTCATCATGTATTCTCATATTGATATCAAGACTAGAATTGGATGAGTGATTTAAGCATATTCCTTTGGCAGCTATCTGCTAGCAGGAAAATAGGGAAAATTCAGGAATATTAGTCCATCCACATTTTCTTAGAATATCATACTTTTTACTATCATAATATTGAAGTTTGATTCAATCATAATCTATCAATATTTAACAAATTCAATTGATCATACATGTAGAAATTTATGGTGTACCAACTGAGAATGGTAAAAATAAGGTAAACATGATAATACATTTTCTCCTCATGTTCTACTTAGATTCTGTAAAATCTTGGTAACTTGGTGACTTTTAACTCACCTTCATTTTGATTATCACTACTAGTCACAAATCTAGGATAAATTACCCAAACTAGCAAGAAAACGCCAAATTATATTTCCAACAAAGCATTGTTTTCTCATGTTTGTAGGTCACACTTATGGAATAAGAAGAAGATGAGACATGAGAGGATAAACTAATTCAGATTCTAGCATCTATTTCTCCCATGGAATAGGTATATGAGGAAGAATCAAAATGGTAAATAAATACTTCTTTTGGTTTTCGCTTATATTTTTGTTCTAAGTCAGTCTTCTCATTTTCTCTTTTTTGCCTCATAAATGACTTCTTCAATCAAATTGCTTAAATTTAGGGTTTTTAGTTTCTAGATACTAATAAAACAAAGCTACACTTCAAAATGGTTGGTTGTGCATGATTATTGTGATTGGTTGTACATGTGGTATAGGCCACATATGGTTGAAGCATTAGTTAAACCATCCAAAAATTGTTTGTGTCTAACTTTGATCAGTGTAATGGTTCAAAATAGTTGGTCCAAGTGCCCTAACATGGGTTGAAGAGGCCCCACATATCTCAATTCAATCTCATTTGAGTTTATCAAAGTGATTGATCGAAGCAACCAACCATCAATCCTTCTAATACATGTGACCCATGCATTGAATGATACTACCTTCACACCAATTTGTGATACATGTTTTCAGGTATGAATTTCTTTTCTAACATACATGTGCAAACTTTTTCTTTATCAATTTTAGCTCCTTTTAAGCTTACTTCCAATGTATGCACAAAACATATCTTCAAACTTATCCAAATTGAACTTTAAGCAATGATCAACCATTAACTAGGGAAATTTATGAAAAGAAATTAGCAAAGCTAGAAAGTGACATTAGGATATTCCATAATCTGGAATAATCACATAAGGTAAATCTAGGTTGCAACATATAATGTTAAGTAGAGGGTGAAAAAAATTTGACTACAAATGTTTAACTGAAGGATCAATGCAATTGTGATTATTTTGTTTGGCTAATTGATATTTTAGTTAATCTATTACTGAAATCAACTACTTAGTTTATGAATTGACTTGATTGATTAACTTGATAGTTCTAGATGAATTAAGTCCTATATTCCCAATATTCCATTTCAAATTATTGACTCATAGCCTCATCAAAGTCAGAGAGACATCACAAGCAATCTGACAAAATAGTAGTGACAACAATAAACAACAATGATTTTTAGAAATAACAAGGATGCCTACTCTTGTGACACCTACACATATGTAGTTTTGCAATCATTAACTTAAATAGAAGACTTGTATCACATCGAATGCATTGGTATGGAGGCATCTTGAATGATCTAGAGGTGATGGCATCATTCTTTTTCCTCATTAATTGTAGTTCCTCAAGGATCTATGGTACATGAGACATCTAGTCATAGGGAAACATGGACCTATAGTTGTTACCAAGTTTGTATAGTTAAGGTTATTGTCTATAATGTGTAATACAGTTCACAAATGTGAATCCTAATTATGATATTAACAAGAAGCTCAACAACTGGCCATCCTTAAACATCTCCTCAGTTTTAGTGCAACAATGTTTAACTTAGATGTCAAACTCAAGTTACATCCTTTTGTGTGTCTGTCCAAATTTGTTGCCCTCCCCAGAACCATCCATCCAGACCTAACATCCACCTTCAGTGTGTCTTCCCATTCAAAATCCACAACAGAGGTCACCAATTTGAGATATCTAGGTTTAGTTAGGTCATTGTATGTTACACCCCGATCTCACAATTTCCTCAAATCATGAGATTAGGGCATAAGATGGGATTTGTATGCAACACAAAGAACACCCTTAACTTTTATTTTTTTCTTTACTTTACTTTACTTTAAAACTCTTGTTTTCCCGCATTGAACCACATATCATCTTAACAAAGGAATCTGAACATTTCTTTTACTAATCAGACTTCAATAGTAAAGATACATGTATAAGCATTCACGATGTCTTTCACACATTATGCACATGAAACTTGCTAATTAGCATACATATCAAAGAGGAACAATATTACACATCGTAATTACAACTCTCTCTCTTATCTCTTACTGAGGACCTAGAGTGATAAGGACCGACTGACTCAACTAATCTTGTTCTTAACTCTTGTAGAAGATCTACACTGATGCTCTGACCATCTTCAAGTCCACGCGGTTAACCCTAAAAATATTTGAGTAGAGGGGTGAGCCTACTCGCTCAGTGAATGAGTACTTCATGGAAACAGACTAATGCACTAATGTGATTACAGATATAATTTGAGTAAACAATATGAAATTTAGCAATAATAAATACTACACTGAGCAGTTCTAAAACAATATAATTGAAATAACAAAGAATGTAAATATTGCATCCAAAGAATAACTACTAGAAGACTACTCTAGTCTTCCTTAACTCTTTCATTTATAAGGAACTCTGTGAACCTATATGATCATATTTTAGATTATGCCCTGATCTTATGCAGTGTACTCTGCATAAGAGACTCGCAGTGCACTACGAACACACCGTACAAGACTTAGCGACACACCCGGGAAATGCTAAGTCTGATGCCAGCCCTGTTCTACTACAGGACCACAGGCTCTCCGACCTACAGGCTCTCCAGCCTCAATGCACTACTCCGAGTGCTCTAGACTCCTCCTCTAACCTGAGTACACAGGCGGAGAGTCTCACTGGGTTACCACCGTGACTCCGCACGGATTAATGTTGAATAACCCCTATTTCTCCAGTGCCACCGTGACTCCGCACAGATTATTGTTGAACACTGCCTCTCTTTCCTCGTGCCACCATGACTCTGCACGGTTGATGTTGGACACGAGTTTCACCCCTAAGAAGCAGATCTCTCAAAGGGGTTCTACGGTGTTCAGGGCACCTAAGTCTAACATTAACATTATAGGTACATTTTAAACAGAAATCATAATTTATTTAACATTTCTCTCAAGGCTCACACGTCCTGCCATATCATATCATAAGAAGCATCGTAACTCATGTATTCAACATATATCATGTTTCAGTAACATCCCTTTCTAGGGCATGTCATATCTCATCACCTGCAACTTATGAGATATGTATTGAAAATAAGAAGCCCTGCAGTATGCGGATATCAACTCAGAGAGAACAAGCATATAAAGTTAAATGCACTAGAAACATACAATTCAACAATTAAGCATCACCACATCTCCTATCGAAACCTTTCGTATCACCTTAACATGATTCATTGAACACCCTATCCTTAGGGTTTAATTTGCCTTATTCATTCATCACATGCCATCACCCTACTCTTAGGGTTTCATAGGATATAAGCATTCACTAAATAAAGATTGTTTCCAACAAATCATATACAATCAATATAGATATGAAACCATGGAAATTTAGCTAAATTTAGGTTTTCCGTACCATTCACTGAGATATCAGGTATCAAGAATAAAATTCAATTAAGATAACCCATGAGGTACATCCTAACCACTTATAGGATTTACTAGTCCTTTTCAACAAGGTTGAAACTCTAGTGATATCTCAATTAGGTTAAACCCTAATTGTATCATTTGATATAAATCTGAAAAGCATTCTTACTAGGAAGTGTTATATACGATTCTGATGTGAATCTACCATCAAGGAGTCATTCAAATAGAGAAGGAATCCATATCATATCAATTTGCAATAACTTAAATCAAACAGACATTTCATGGTTTAGAATCACATGCTAAGCATTTAGGGATTTGGATGCTATAATCAAATTCGTGCATTACACTGTTTGAAGGAAGAACCCACTCACCCTAAGGTGTGAAAACACCTCAAAACTGTAGCTCAAGTCAGGGAATCTCAAACTCACATCAAATCCCTAGCAAATCTCCCAATTCTTCTTCCATTCAACTCGGGAACCTTGAAAATGAGGGATTATGAAGAAAGGGTGAGAAAAGAGGGAATTTCGACATCATCTTGGATCAAATAAGAGCATGGACGAAATATTGACATGAGAGAGAAGATCCACCATAAAAGTCTATGCAAAGAATCCAAACTTACTTGATTTCACCCTTCCTGGAATCGCAAAACCCTAATTCAGCAATTCCCCCACTTTCTTCTCTCAAACCCTAACTCTCCCTCTCTCTCTAGGAGCTCGTTTCTCTGGAATGAATGACGAAGAATGAGAGCTGTGTGTGTGTGTGGTCGATCATATAAGTCAATTGAGCTGCTTGGGTCAATTGCAAATTGACCCTACACTCAACTTTAATTATATTGGCTGAGTATTCAGTTATACAAAAGTTACTGTAATTCGTTTATTTCAGAGATCAAACATTCTCCAACAATTATGGGAATTTAGAAAGTTGTTTATAATTGATATATAAAGCTTCAGTTAAAATTTTAGATCATTTGGAGTTATGAATAAATAATTAAAAATAGAACAGTGCACTGCTATATTGCAGTCTGCAATATATTCGGCCGAGTTTGTCCTGCACAGAACTCGACCGACACCCTTACTGTAGAGATCAAAAGTCATCCAAAAATTATGCCAATTTAACAGAGTGTCTAAAACTGTGTTTTTCAAGCACATTTAAAATTTGATATCAATTGGATGTACCAATAAAAATATAAAATTCAATTACCACACTGCTGTATAATTCTGGAAATGTGATCGGCCGAGTTTGAAACTCGACCGATAAACAGGTCAGAACATTCTTCAAAAATTCTGATATTTACCAATATTGTTCATATTTTATATATACAAATCATATCCAAATTTGAAGTAAATCAGAGTTACACATAAAATACTAAAAATCATTTAGTGAGACTTTCTACTTAACAAATTATGTATTCATGCATCATCAAAACCCTATTTTTGGGCCGATTAGGGTTTATGCTTCTCAAACCCTAATTCTCAAGACAAAAGAACATTTAGACTTCTTATCATAGTTAAAACATCCTAATTGTGTTATCGTCATTAATTAGATTTCAAGAATGATTATTCCAATTAATCTTTGCAATTGTCTAGGTAAACCCTAGTTTACCAATTAAGCTCAAATGGGGTCGTAACATTGTAAGCCCACAAGGAGGCTGAAGGATGCACTTTAGCTACTATCCTGGTTGAACTATCAAAACTAAAAGTTAATAATAGTTTATTTCAGTAACTGGCTATCTTGGTTTAATTACCATTTAATGTTTGAAAACTTGAACAAGGATTTCAATGGACAAGACCATAAGAATAAAAACATTACATACCACAAATTTATGTGGTATTGTCTTGCATTTCATATCACTCCCTTGTCATGTTTTTCACCTTCCCCTTTGCTTCTTTCTGTCTACACTTCAAAGACCTTTACAACTTACAAGTGTTTTTTAGCTCACATAATATTGTTCTTGTTTATTCTACTTGGAAGACTTGGGGATACCATATAAGGTGGGTTTTCATCAACAAATTAACTTGTTAATGATACTACAAAATAATTTGTTACTTTTTCATGATGTACAAGTAATACACCAAAGCTTTAGTATACATAACCTCATGTTTTCTTCTTTGGTCACTGAAAAGAAAGTGGTTGGTCAATCATTTGGAATGAATGTTTAAGGGTTGTGATTTACTCATGAAATTCAATTCACACATTGATCATGATGCTTTTATAAATATATCTGACTCCAATATTGATTTCACATGGACTAATGACAAATATTTACCAACTTGGGTCAAACTTGACATATTTGTTTTCTCTACTTAGTGGATGGATCTTTTTTCCACTAATTTTTTTCTCAAAATCAGATTCCCTTGGATCATTTCCCAATCATTATCTACACCTCTCCCTCCTCAAAGGTGAGGAACCTTTTATATTTGAGAAATGTTAGACAACATATGATTCCTTCAAACATTTTGTCAGTTCTATTTGGACGCTCTACCATGTCCCCTTTGAGTCCCCCAAGAGTTTTTCACAATGCTTAAAGCTCACCAAAAGGGCCATTCTTATTTGGACATCCATAAATTTCAGAATAAAGTTTTGGAGCTTGAGTCAGATCTGAAAAATGTTGATCGTTCCTCCATTAAGACTTTAAGTTTGGATCTTCTCTCCAAGTATGAAACCTTCCAAATAGAAATTAAATTTATTGCAAATAGAGACCAAGATTAACTATTTTAAAGGAGGTAATCAAAATACTTGTTTCTTCCATAGATCAACATCAAATTGTTTCATATCTCACTTCATTTCCTTCATCAAGGATAATGACTTTATTCTTCTATACAAAGAGACTGTTATTTCACATATAAAACAATATTTCCATAATATACTTGATCTACCATTAATGAACACGCAATCAAACCATTCTCACTTTGATCGGTCCTCAATTTTACCGTACAAAATAAATAGTACTCAATTTTACCATACAAAATAAATAGTCCATCAATACTAATCAAACCCTAAACCCTAAACCCTGATCTCGACGGCTTTTCTATGTCCTTTTATCACACACATTGGTACATTATTTCTTCCAATGACAAATTGTTATTTATTAATGAAGTTGATGATCCAAAATTCATTGACATGAACAAACTCAATATGGAAAAATCAGCCTCATACTCGAAATAAAAAAATCCATCTTTTATGTTTGATTATAGACCTATACGATCTCACAAGTTGTTCATATAAAACCGTATCCAAACCCCTCAGTCTTAGGCTTCAAAAACACCTTAACCATCTCATTCACCCTATTCAAACATCTTTTACAATGGAAGAAAAATTGCAGCTCAAAAGGGCATACACTTTCTCTATTCTTCCATGCTTCTTGTATGTGTTTTCAAATTAGACTTTGAGAAAACATTTTATCATGTAAAATAGAATTTTCTCTCAAGTGTCTTGAAGGTTTTGTCTTTCTTAAAAATGATGTTTGTAGATTAAAAGATGCTTTCCTACTAGCTACTTTTCCATCCTAATTAATAGTTCTTCCCTTGGGGTTTCTCCCTCTAGGAACGGTCTCCAACAAGGCGATCCCCTCTCACCCTTCTTCTTCATCATTTTAACATGATGCCTTCAAGGCTCTCTAAAGTTGACATGCACCAATAATCTTCTTGAACATTTCACTCTGGCCCCCTTTTCCATTCCCAAATTACTCATGTTTGTAGAGGAAAACCTTATCTTCCTCAAGCCTGATATAACCCAAATCATGTCAACCTAAAATGTATTCAAGATATTTTCTAGTTCTCCATATGATAAAAAATCCAATGTCCAAATCTTCTATTTTTACTCTTAATCTTACTGGTTAAGAATCAACTTTTATAAGTAACATATTGGGTCCTGATAATTCTAATTTCCCTATGAAATACTTGGGTCTCCCTCTCTCCCACCTCAACTCACATTCAAACATATGGAATTCAATTATTGAACAAATACATAATAGAGTGCTTGATAGAAGAGGTGTTCTTTCATCTTGCTAGTCCTCTCACTCTCCTCAATTTCTCTCTCAAATCTTTCCCTCCTTACTTCCTAAGCATCATTGCCCTTCCCACCGAAACTTAAACACCATTGACTCCATTACACATAGTTTGTTTTGGAATTCTTCTTCATCTATTCAAAAATTCACTTAGTTGTTTGGGATAAGAATATCAAACCTAAGGAGAGCGATAGTTGGGACATTATCAACCGTAAAACCTACAGGACATACTTCAAAGTTAAACTGTTGAACTCGTTGATCATTAACGAAACGCATATATGATCCTCTATCATCATAAACAAATACTATGAAAACTCCCCCTGGCATATTGTTAAGCATTAGTGTTCCTCTATATGGGAAAATATTAACAAAATTGTCCACCAATTCGGCGTTCTTTTCTTGTCCTCTCAATTCATTCATATCTCTCCATCCTTCTGGTTTGCTACATGGCTCTCATTCAACTTTCTCAACAACTCCTACCCAGCGATCACAATACCCAACCACTTGTGGTATCAACCTTAACACCGCCAGTCAACTTTTTGAAAAAGGATTGATAAACTCAAAAGATTCATTCACTCTCCTCTATCTTACCAAGCATCATTATAGCATTAAGTCTCCTTGATCTCCACATGACATCTCCTGGTTATAGGGTCTATAGTTCTGTATTAAGAAGGAATATTCCATGCTTGCTTCAGGTGGTCAATCCTCACCTTTCAACAAAAATTTAGGATAAATCAATATCCCCCCAAAGTTTAAAAAAAGATGTCTCTTTAGGCACAAACACATTCTGACATGTGATATGCTTTGCAGAAATGTGGAGACTATTACTTGCTTTTTAATTGTGACTCACTTTGCAAGAGTTATATGGTATAAACAGACATGCTCATTCCCCAAACCCTCTCATACTATATCCTTCTCAATTTTCTCACTTAATTCAATATTTTAGTCCAATACGTGAATCAATCTCTCACCCTTTTTCTGCACCCTTTGGAACATTTGGAACGAAAGAAAATAAAAGAATTTTTCAAGAAAAGGTACCAACTTCATTAATTGGATAGATCAAACTGAGATTATTTTAGGACTCCTTTTGTTAGATTATTAATTTACTTATTTAATACTTGCAGATGTTACCTGTGCTTTTCCTGGATAAAAAAGAATCATGCCTAACCCACAAAAATTCTCCAAAAGGTCCCTCCTTCAAATATGAACATGAATGTGATAATAATCATCGTAGTTGTCTGATGGTTGTCGAAACACCTATGGACCTGATTGGCACTGATCTTAGTAGTGTTCTTTTTGCTATTAACTCTTTTTTTGTGGCTATCGATTCTGGCATGTAGAATCGTAATAGAACTCCTTGACTCCTTTCTATTTGCTAACATTTTCAGATTTTTCTTAATACCGTGAACTTTTACGGTAAACCCCTACCGCACTCGATTGCTAATCCATCATCATCGCAGCCACAGGGTAAGATTGTGTTGTGGTATGCTAACTTCGTTTTTGACTCTCAGCTTTTATGCAGGTCCCATCTATTACACTCTTACATGTTTCTCGATCATCGGCCACTCGTGACTGCACTCAGTTTAAAGGTTTTCTTCGTGTTTATCTGGTCTTCTGATAATATGTATCAACAATAATTAATGTCCTAGCTTCCTTCTTGGGCATCATATGCACATTCATATATGATGTATTGATGTGCCTTGTTCTGTATCTTTCTAGTTATCAATGAGATTAGTATCATTAGGAAAACGTTGTGCAAGGGTTGCACGAAGAGATTATGTCATGGATCTCATGTCAATCTTATCTCATGTGAAGCCGTTTTTATATCTGCATATTTGTAGCAGGGAAACCTAAATTGAAAGGGGCAAGTCCGCAAGTGTAACCAGCACGTCTTACTCCATTTAGGGCTAATTTGGTTGCATGTAAAACCAACCCACACATATAGTTGGAAAACAGGAAATCAAACTTAAGTAGTTGCAATTAAATTGATTTTGTTTGGTTGCTCGAAGATGGAACTAGTTCAGTTGTATTGTTTTTATTTGGTACCACGCAGTTTCATGCACAAATGGTCATGTCTTTGGCGTCATTACGTCAGCTGCAGCAAGTAATTATGTTTAGACAAGCAATTCTGCATTTTTTTAAAGCATCGAGGACAAGTTCCGTCCGAGCAGCTAGTTGGGAAAGTGAACTGCGCCCATAAAGTGCGCAGTTCGTTTTCTACAATTTTTACCGTAAACAACTGCACCGTGTGGTTCGTTTTCTAGATGTGGTTTGCAACTAAACAAAACCAAACGAAAGTAGTTTCGAGACACGTGTAGTTGGAACTGGTTTGGTTTATTTGTAGCCCAACCAAACGAGGCCTTAGCTATAACATTCATGAAATACCGAACAGAATGCTTCCTTGTTCTACTGAAGTCTGTCTTGTTTGCGACTCCTTGAATCTATATAACAAAGCAAAAGAATCAACAGGCAGCTCAGAGCATCCTGTTTGTTCCCATGACTTCTGCTTCTAGAAGTTCTGAAGTAGCTTCGATGCAGTTATGGAAGACGGAAGCAGAAACATTATCCGATAGAAAGAAAAGAAGAATGCGGCAACAGAAAATTGACTCTTATCGTCAATAACTAATATGGAAAACAGGAAAGCGCTAGATGTTGCAGTGTAAGCCATCTTATCAAAGTAGAAAAATAGGAAAACATTGTAGTAGTTCTGGACACAAATGTACAGAGTTAATGTTGGTAAAACATACAATTTAAAGTTCAGCAATCCTCAATACAAACAGGGGTATTTCTCGTTGTTCCTTTTTTTAAGTGGCAAATAACCATGATTATTCATCATCATCGTCGTCATCATTATTTAAGCCTCAGTCCAATATGACTATGTTGGGGTCGGCTACATGAATCCTTCCTTTCCATTCCGCTCTGTCATGGGTCATATCCTGATCTAAGATGTAAAAATTCAAGATCTCTCTTTATAAGCTCTTCCCGTGTTTATTTATCTTTCTTTTCTTTTAATTGTGCTTGACTCAATAGCATTGCTTCGGATAGGCGCATTAGTCGGTCAAACAATCTTTTCTTGTCTTCCCATGTATCCATCAAACAATCATAATTCATAAACCACATAATATCATGAAATCCTTACCAATAGTCACGTTGTAATCCAGACAACTCAAAATCTCTGGAGTAGTCTTAGGATCATTAAATCATGAGTGAGAACATATTGCAGAGATTAAGAATGACTCAATATAAATGTTCCACGACAGATATATATCTAATTCTGATTTTACAGTCTACATAGGCAATACTGATCCAAATATTACGACACATCCTAGGCAGACTGAACTCGGCTTCACAGCACAGTATGATTTGTACATACACCCACAGACGAACACAGTGCTCTGAATCCGTTGCCGGTATGTGTGTGGGGTAGAGGTTGGAGGGGGAGAGGGTGGACAGAGCATCAATTTACATACAAGGTGATAAAACTTTCAGGAAGATACAGACCTTCCACCAGAGTAAGACATCCGCTTAACCGGTGCCAGTGATCGGACTTGAGCGCTGGAACTCGGGAACAGCACATCGAGCTGGTGCATAAGCACATCGGACCTTGATGGCATCTCGTTCAGCAGAAACTGCTGGACAATGGGCTTCTTAAACCACTCAAGAACTGCATCCCCAGGCGCCCGGAGCACAACTTTAGACACCTCAAATGGGGAATCAACCGCGGCAAGAGCCCTGGCAACCACCATCCTCAGCGTTGGCCCTGTAACAAGCTTCACCCTTCGTGGGACTACACCATAGTAGAGCATCCTCTTCCTGAACCTGTGGAGCGTGTGCACAACTGCCACCAGTGCCGTCCCTACAGAGAGGCTGCGGACATCGAGCGACCAAGCAATCTGCTGATCAAAGACGATGGCTTTGGGGAAGAGTTTTGCCTCATAGGCCACTTTCCAAACACATCGAGCTCGGTTGAGTTGGCCCATCAGGACGAGGTAGTTGAGGAGAACATTGACGAAGAATCTCGCGCCGCTCTCCTCTAGTTCGTAATCCAACCCTTGGAAGAACTCTCTCACGAACGCCAGCACGGGTTTTGATCGCTGCTCTGGTCCAGTGAACAGTCCACAGAGGAAAGCGTGAGCCTTGTGGCGAGTCAAGCTCAGCAGATCCATCAGCTCCCGCTCCTTAGTCTCGTCCTTGCATCGGACAAGGTGAGCCAAGATGGAGGTATAGAGGATGAGATCAACCCTGGCGCCAGCGCTAACATACGTATCGAGCAGCTGCCTTGCAGAGTCGTACATGCCAGACTTCATGCAGGTATCAAACAGTTGCCGGACAGTGAAGTTGTTAGTCCTCAGTCCCGCAGCACCCATGAACCGGAGCCACCTTAGCGCCAGCTCAGTAGATCCTTCTTTGATGTATATCATGAGCACATCGTTGGCATTAACATTAACCGTGAACCCGACGGATTTCATCTCCAAAAGGACCTTGGCAGCCATGTCGAGGAGCTTCTTGTTGGCGAGAAGTGTGACTAGGGAGGTGTAAGTAGTGAGCCCTGGCTTCAGACCTGCATTGACCATGGTGTTATAGAGCCGCATGGTAGCATCGACGTTTCCAGCAGATGAGTTGGAGTCAATCAGCACTGCGAATGTTCCAGGTGTAGGTAAGAACCCGGCCTTCTCCATCTCTGAGAACAAGACGTTGGCTGGTTCCAGCTTGCCGGACTTGGCGTGTGCTTCCACCATCATGGTGTACAGTGCGAAGTTTGGGCGGAAACCCATACACCTCATTTCATCCCAGAGTCCGACGCCAGAGTCCAGCTTTCCGGCTTTGACAAATGAGTCGATCAGTGAAGAGTAGACGGCGATTGAGGGACGGTAGCCGTCGTCCTTCAGCTCCTTATACACACTCAGGGACTGGTCGAGGCGGCCAGACTTCCCCAGGGAGTCGACGAGGGAGGAGTAGACCTGGAAGCTTGGCTTGCCACCGGCTGGGCCGTCTCCGGCTTTGATTGATCGGTACAGCTTGAGTGCGGCATCAAGTCGGCCCGACCGGGCAAGGGCGGGGACCAGGATGTCGTAAGTGGAGGGATCGAGCTGGGACTGAATAGACTCGGCTGATTCGAGGATCTCGAAGGCTTTGTAAGGCAGGCCGTTTGAAAGGAAGAGTGTGATGAGGGCGTTGTAGGACGGGCTCTCCAAATGTGCCGCCAGGCCCGCGTCGCGGACACGCTTGAAGCAGCAGAACGACGGTTCTAGGCGGCCGGACCGTGCAAGGAGCTGTAGCGCCCGGTTCAGAGCGTTAGGGTAAGGTAGGAAATAGCCGCCGCCTTTGGCGTTAGATGGGGCGAGGGTGTCCTCTAGGAGGCCCTGGAGGGCGTCGAAGTCGCCGGAGGAGTGGAGGCGATCAATGATAGGGGAGAAAGAAGAGTCCGAAGGGGTGTACCAGGGTTGGCGGCGGGCCCAGCGGAAGACGGCTAGGGAAGTCTCGCCGAAAGGGATTTGTGCCAGTGCCCTATCGAGCTGCGAGGAGGTAGGGGAAAACGGGAGACGGTCGAGATGGAGCTCCAAGTCCGGCCCCCACCTCCAACGCGCCGCAACCTCTGCGATTTTGGCAGCCGCCGCGGTGTCGTTTACAGGCTGTTTTAAGCCGCCGGCCATGAAGTGTCCATCTATGCCGGGCTCTGCGGGACGGATGCCCTTACCGGAGAAGATTACGGCGCCTGACTCGTCCAGGTAATCAATGTCGCCAGTCCAGTCCGTGCTGCCGCTGTTGGAACAGTCGCCAGTGGTGCCGCCGACTCCCGAGGAGGAGGAGGAGAACGGTAGGGCGGGCGTCGCATGTGGTCGGGGTATTCGAGGACAAGCAATCAACCGGCGGCTAAGGGCAAAGGAAGGCAGCGGAGCGAGAGCGGAACTGAGGTTTCTGAGACGGTGGATGAACATCCCTTCGAATCAATTTCAATTTTGGGATTCCGTTTTACTCCGGAGCTGCCGCAGACGAAAAATTAAGGACAAAAGCGAGCTCAACTCGGCCAATGACGGAGGTAGGCCAAGGCGCTTAGCGAGAAAAAATCTGGCTAGTATGTAGCCAGCGGCGGAGTGCAGATTGCCAGAAGGACCAGCCGCGACATTGAGGTTGCTCGGCTCCGCCTTGTTGCTGCGGATGGCGGGCGCAGCGCCAGGGGCGGACGATGAGTGACGAGCATCTAACTAAACCCTTGTCCTAGGAAAACGGTGTGACAAACAAAAATTGATTATAGACGTTCAGCTCAAATACTAAATGGATATTTTTTTAATCTGGGTCGTTATGAATGTAAATCCACAAATTATATATTCAGCTCAAATAATAATCTATATCTGTAGAATAGTCATATAAAATACTCAGACATATAACCATCACAATATCAATGACATATAACATTTTTATCACAAATTGTAAACATGTATGTGATTTAAAGCATATAAATGATCTACTCCCCTGGAAGTAAAGCTGAAGCTATGCCCTTTTTGGGTCCGTCTGGACAACCTGCCCCTAGGGTACAGATCCGAAGAGGCGGTACGGTTGATCGCCGCAAAGATAGGAGAGGTCAAAGAGGTCGACCAATCCAACTGGGGATGGGACTCCTATTGCCGAGTTAGAGTCCAGGTTGACGTAACAAAGCCAATCCGACAAAGCCAGAAGATCATAAACAAAGACGGGAAGGTGGTGCAGATCGACATCAAGTATGAGAGGTTGTCAACCTACTGTTTCTTGTGCGGGATCATAGGTCATGCCGACAAAGATTGCAATAATGAGGAGGAAGAACCGAATCAACCGAGGATTTGGGGGCCGTGGGTGAAGGCATCTCCGGTGAAAAGGTGGATTAAACCGGTCATGGAGGACCTCAGGGGGACGGCGGACCCCAAACGCCCCATAATCTTTGTAAAGAAGCCGACGGAGAAAGCGGGAGAGGCGAGCCAGGCGGGGATAGCACAACAGAAGAAGTCGATCCTACCAGAAGAAGGAGGACAGAAGGCAGCACGACACAGCCTGGAGTCAGCGAGGAGCATCGGGGGGAGACAACATATAGGACCACTGCTGAAGAGATAACCGGACCCAATGTCGAGGGAGACAGACGAGCGGACCACGGGATCGCGCTCGAGGAAGAAGCATGGCGGGAGTTCGTGGGGCCTGAATATCTGAATAGAATGAAGGGAAAAGAGAAGATGACAGGAACAAGTCGAGATAAAAGACATGAGAAGGGGAACCAAAAGACCCAGCTAATCCCAGAAACACCGCCGAAGATGGAACCACCACCGTCGAAAGCCATTGACGATCATGAAGGTGGGAGCTATATAAGATCGTTGTATGAGGAAGATAACACAACAGATGGAAGAAAGGAATCCAATGACCGGGTGAATGAGATCATCCCAGCGGAGCTACCACACAAGGAAGGCAGAAACTTCGACGACGCAGGGAGCAGAACTCCTGCACGAGAAAGTTGTAGTCACAAACGGGCACTGATGAAGGGAGAACCGAGGGAAACCAGGCGGCAAAAGAAATAGGGAGGAATCTATGGGGGAAATGGACGTGGACACAGAGGAATACATGGGCGAAAAGAGGGGTAGAGGAACCAGATTGCCAACATTGGAAGCTGAATTCCAAGTAGCAGACCTCGGCGCAGATCGGGTCTGCGAAGAGTAATGAAAATATTATGCTGGAATGTCCAGGAGCTGGGCACCCTTGGACTAGACTCGTCTCTCTGGGATAGATGCTGGAGAGAAATGCCCGATCTGGTTTTCATATCGGAAACCATGACAAGAAGCCAGGACCAAGAGAAACTGTGGAGGAGTTGTGGTTTTGAGAATGGGTTTAGAGTAGACAGTGTAGGGAAGGCAGGTGGTATGGGTCTGTGGTGGAGGGGGGATGCGGTGAAGGTGGTGTCTTTCTCCGGTCACCATATTTATGCAGAGGTGGGAGGTAACGGGGACTCTAACAGGTTTGGTTTTATGGGTATCTATGGATGGGCAGCGGTGCAGGAAAGACAAGCCACATGGAACCTAATGAGAAGTATATGTGGGCCATCTCAGCTTCCCAAAATCCTAGGAGGTGACTTTAATGAAACAATAAAAGACGTTGAGAAGTAGGGCAGACAGAATAGAGCTGAATGGCAGATGCAGAACTTCAGGGAGGCCATAGAAGACTGTCAGCTGAAGGATATGGGCTACCAAGGAAACATCTTCACGTGGCACCGGGGAAAAAAGAAGGAAACCAGGATGAAGGCGCGTCTGGATAGATTTTTGGCAGATCAGCAGTGGTGTAATATCTATCAGGTCAGAAGGGTACGTCATTTTCCGATACAGTATTCCGACCACGCCCCCATTCTTATCACGGCTACGCAATCAAGGCAGGAGGGAAAATATGAGAAAAATTTCAGATTTGAAACTATGTGGTTGTCGACACCGGACTGCAGGCAAGTGATTGAAAAATCCTGGAACGAGGCACTGGGATGTGATTTGCACGAGAGGACGACATACTGCGGAGAAAAATTAGAGAAATGGGCTGATAATAAATTCAACAATATTAAGAAAAGACTACAGAAAGCAGAAGAAAATCTACAAGAAGCACAAAATAGACCGCCCGATGATGTGATGTTGAGGGACTGCAAACGATTCTCAGAAGAGGTGGATGAACTGCTCAGATTACAGGAAAGCTATTGGCACGCGAGAGCAAGAGCTAATGAGATGCGAGATGGGGACAAAAACACCAGCTACTTTCACCATAAGGCGAGCCAGAGGAGAAAAAGAAATCATATTGAAGGTCTGATGGATGACCAAGGGAATTGGAGGCAGGAATCGGAGGATGTGAAGAAGATTATGATTGATTTCTTCGAAGACCTGTTCAAGTCGTCGAAGCCAATGACATATGACCACATATTCGACGGGTTAGACAATGTCCTCACAGCAGATGAAACCTCGATGATAGACAACCTTCCCACGGAGGAGGAGATATGGGGTGCTGTCAGGCAAATGCATCCTAACAAGGCACCAGGGCCAGATGGAATGAAGGCGGTCTTCTACCAAAATTTCTGGGATATTGTTAAAAGATCAGTCATTAAATTTGTACAGGACTGGTGGATAGGAAAGAAGAGGTTGGACAACATCAATAGGACAGACATTGTGCTCATACCAAAAGTGCAACAGCCAAAGAAAATATCTGAGTTCTGCCCGATAAGCCTATGCAATGTCTCATATAAAATCATAACAAAGGTGCTAGATAATCGGATAAAACCTCTCCTAAATAAGATGATTTCTGAAAACCAAAGTGCATTTGTGCAAGGGAGGCTGATCACGGATAATGCCTTGGTAGCCTATGAAATGTTCCACATGATGAAGAAGAAAAAGAGAGGAAAGGAAGGAATCATGGCGCTTAAATTGGACATGAGCAAGGCATATGACAGAATTGAATGGGAGTTTATGGACAAAGCTATGGAAAAGATGGGCATCCCGGGTCTTTGGAGATCAAAAGTACAAGAATGTGTCTCAAGTGTCTCACACTCAATCGTCATCAACGGGAAGAGGACGGGAACCGTAAAACCGACAAGAGGTCTACGCCAAGGTGATCCTATATCCCCATATCTTTTTCTCTTTTGCGCTGAAATCTTCTCTTTTTCCCTTCTCAAAGCAAACAGGGATGGACGGTTACATGGATCAAGGGCCAGTAGAAATGGGCCAAGAGTGTCACACCTTTTCTTTGCAGATGACAGTATCATGTTTACAAGGGCGACCCAAGAGGAGTGCTCTTATCTAGCTGAGATTACCAGCCAATATGAGAGAGCGTCGGGACAAAAGATTAACTATGAGAAATCTGAAGTCGCCTTTAGTGCTAATGTAAAACAAGACAAAAGAGATTGTATCAAAATGAGTCTGCAGGTGAAAGAAGTGGACTGCCACGCTAAGTATTTGGGTCTACCTACGGTGATGGGGAGATCCAAGAAACATGTTTTCAATTCAATTAAGGACAGGATATGGAAGAAATTACAAGGCTGGAAAGAAAAGCTATTATCTAAACCATGAAAGGAAGTCCTCATAAAAGCGGTGATCCAAGCCATACCGACCTACTTTATGAGTGTGTTTAAAATTCCAGATGGCTTACTAGATGAGATTTGCAGCATGATTGTGAGGTTCTGGTGGGGGGGCTAAAGAGAGGGAGTGAAAGATACACTGGATCAGCTGGGAGGCGCTACGTGAACCAAAAGGTAACGGGGGTTTGGGTTTTCGTAATCTGAAGGCTTTCAATCTAGCTTTATTGGAAAAACAAGGGTGGAGATTAGCCACAAATTTAGAGTCACTAGTTGGACGTGTCCTTAAGTCCAAGTATTTCCCGAGAAAAGATATCCTCGAGGCAGGCGTGGGTCATGGTTCGAGTTACACATGGCGGAGCATTCAAGGGTCCATGCAAAATGTTAGGGAGGGCTTTATTTGGCGCATTGGCAGGGGGACGGATACACGCACATTCAGAGTCAGATGGGTACCCGGACACTATGGTAGACTACAAGCACGGCAACCTGAGGGAGGGGAGGACCAGAATGGCCAGGGGCACTACGTCCAGTTTTTTATCAAGCAACCAGAAGGCATATGGGATGAAGAGTGGGTCCGAACGTCACTACCACCTACACTACACGAGAGGATACTCAGTATTCCGATCAGTGCATCCGCGGGGGAAGACCAAATTGCATGGGAACCTGACCCAAGAGGAGAACTCACCACCCGATTAGCTTACCAGTTCATCACAAAAGGCAATATAGGTGCACCGGTGACAGCAGGCCACGAGTGGGACAAGCTGTGGAAGAAGAGATGGCCACCCAAACTAATACACTTTGTGTGGAGGTTATGCAAGCAAGCCCTTCCAATGATGAGCAGGCTATACAGAAGACAGGTCACGGAAACGAACACCTGTCAGCGATGTAACCAAGCGGAGGAAGACGACCTTCACGTGGTCCTTCTATGCAGCTATGCGAAGCGAGTATGGGCATGCGGCGGAGAGGAGTTGAACAGGGTCACCGAGTTGGTGGCGAACACTGCGGACCTTCTGCATGTTTTGACTAGTTATGGCAAGGAGGAGGTGGTCCAGGGACTCGCGACTATGCTATGGATTGCATGGACGGTGAGGAACAAGTTCCTATTTGAGGAGAAGCCGATCTATGAACCGGCGCTGGTGGCCAGCTTCGTCAACCTGGTCCAAGATTACCAGAAACATCAGACAAAGCAGATAAACACGTCAGGGACAAGGGCCACGAGGATAAGGAACACCCCGTGGACGCCGTCGGGGGAAGGAATACTTAAACTTAACGTGGATGCAAGCTGGCTATCCGGAACAGCAACATATGGAGGAGCCATCATACGTAATGAACAAGGAGTGATCAAGGCCACAATTCAACAACAGCTAGGCCACGCTACATCAGCTTTCATGACGGAAGCAATGGCAATGAGATATGCGCTGAAGGAAGGACGAAGGCTGGGATTTACAAGTCTGTTGGTGGAAACAGATAGCATGAATCTGGTAAGAGCAATTAAGGTGGGAAACTACGATAGAGGATACGAGGACTACGTAATCAAGCAGATTGTCGAAGCTACATTAGAACTGAACGCCATGAACTTGCAACATGTTTACCGTGAGGCAAACAGGGCTAGTCACCTGTTAGCCACTAAGGCCCGTCTGTTAGACATTTATCTTTCCCATTTAGATAGCTTTGATAATGAAGTCATTGTATTAGCACAACAAGATTTGAATTAATAAAATGACTTCGGTCCCACTTTAAAAAAAAACTCTACTGGCCCATAGATAATGATGATGACAAATATCCCCACTAAACCCATAGCCCAACTAACTTAATGCAGTCCAACCCAATAAACAATGGGTATGATGGGTTTGGTCCGTTGTAATGGGGCTCACATTGGGATGCGGGATTTGGGAAAAAATTTTGTGTATCCCCATCTGGAATCATAGACTATTCATATTCATAATGTGAAGATCATGGTCCTAAATCTGAAAGTTACATATCATACATAAATATTTAATTACTTTCCCAACATGAGATTCTGTGACACCTCGTCACGCTAACGATATTACTCAAAACACAAAATACGATCAACTACTAATTTATCACATAGTCAAAATTGCGGAATAATTAAAATCAATTCCAACAATATAAATAAACTCTAGAACATTTATAAAAAGTCCATCATTACATTCTCATATACTGTAACAAGTATTTACATATGGGTCCAAAGACCACAGTCACATCCTGCATACAAAAGATATTTCACATGTACATGCCATATATTTACAAACATTGGTATATTACCAAAATCTTGTGTTGATACAAGTATATCATCTAGAAAACACATCCCATACCTAGACCTAAGAGTACAGGGACGACACTAGGACTCTATTACTAACATCTACAACTAACCAACCTTTTGAATCTATTGATCACCAGGTTGGTTCTCTTCCACAGTGCGACCTCGGCCTCATTGCTCGCGACCACATAAAAAATGTGATGACCCACGGGTGAGACCCAGTCCCAGCGAGAGATATAACTCTCTTCAACATATATTGAATATAACATATTGATTGACAATAAATGAACTGAGCATATACAATAATGAATAAGCAATTTAAGCAGATTGAATAGGTTAAGCATACTAAGCCATTAAGCAAATTAACTTGACAAGAAGTATAATTACTCAAAGGTCATATGATATCATCTTGTAAACACTGAATAGTATAAAGACAAGTTAAAGACTAATCAAACAATGTGAGATGTATTTAACCATGGTCAATATACTACATGGTTTATATCACTTCTTTTATTTCATTGCCCTGAGGGATTTGAGAAATACCACTCAAGTCACAACTGACCCCTACTAAGTCAAAACCAGTGTCATACAAGATCTAGGAAGAGTCGGACTCCTAAGATCTTCTCCGCCCCCAGTCAGTATGAGTCCTCCACAACGACACATAAGGTTAAGATGCTAACATCCTAGTCTGTCCTTGGTACAGGTCACGACACTAGTGAAAGGAGGCAGGTACGCATACCCTACCATCTGAGGTACAACCACATTTGTCCTCCAATCTCATCATCATCATATATATAATCACCGAGACACGACCGCAGCCGTTCTCAAACTGAGGGCTAGGTATGACCACTGCCATCCTCCCTAACACTTGAATTCAGGATGACAAGCACCCCGCATACTCATCAGTATGCGCTCCGAGTATCCCCTAGGAATACTCATTTCACTATCTGGCAATTTCTGACACTCAGATAGATCTATGGCACAGGGCACTACATGATTAGAGTTTCACTTAATTAGTTATGCCAATTGGGTGAATTAAGGCTAAATCATACAAATGGACATTCAAACCCTAATCCTTTTCTAACAATAGTATATGTATAACAACTTCAAAAGATATAAAACATTTGAGATATAAATCTTAATCACATTACCACATGCTATCATTCATTGCAAATTAATGGACCACACTTATCATCATACTTTTACAAGATACCAATATCTTATCACAAGTTCCAGGGTTTTAACCCTTATTGGAACATGAAGAGGATTTCACCTCAATCATGTCTTCAAACATGCCCAAAGGTCGTTAAGACCATCACATTATTCATAGTAAGGTTATCATCATCATTCCATGTCTTAAACAAGGCCCAAAAGATCATTAGCAGATATGTGTCCATAGATACTAACACGGCAAGGAACTATGATATTCAAATAGTACTACAATGTGGTTTCAACACAAGAAGAGTGTAATTCATTATCACATTAATCATTCAAGAGGTCTGATTATAACCAATCAACATCATATAATTACACTAAGGTTAGGTATAACAAGCTAGATCACATGGGAGTTACACATCCACTTATTATAGCGATTTATCAAATATAACTATATGATGGCAAAGGTAAGACTACAAATTAATAGTATTGAACCATCGAAATATCATCACTAGGACCCACAAATAATACCATGTGATTTATTCTAATCCATTGGATGTTAAAGCATCCAATATTATTCATTGGATCAGGTTCATTGTTCAAGGTTATCAATTCAAGTATAGATCTAACCATTAGATCAATTGAACCAAGGAACCATTGGTTCAAGGTTTAGTCAAATCTACAATTACATTCTTAACTCATCATACATGGTGATGACCTGATCCACCATTAATTGTGATCATTAGGTCACCATTGGTTGTTAGATCAGTAATACATTCAGCTAACACCATCAAATATTAAGCTAATGTCATCATCGATTGCTAACATCATTAGAATACTTCGTAAATGATAATTAAACATCTAATTGAGCCAAAACCTGACCTAAGGGGGTGACTATATGTTGTCACCATAAATTTGACCCCCTTGATCACGAACATCAGTTTCCAAGATAGAAACACTATTGGTTGTTGAATGGTATGACCATCAGTTGTGTGATTGGGAAGGAAATAACTTGACAACCCTAATTTGAACCATCAATTGTTTTGTGCTTAGCACCATAGGTTGTTGCTATCAACCTGTCCCATATCATGTTACACCTTAGAAAGTTTGTAGGCATGTTTACAAGTTCATATAGAACTGGAAAAAAATAGGGAACACAAAAAAAAAAATCGTAATTCTAAACAAGCATGGTTTCTATATGCTTAATTCAACACATTAAGGCATAAACATGAACTAACAAGCTTCTAGTAAGCAATATAAGTGAAGAATGTTATATAACTTTCCTCTATAGAGTAGGTCAGATCCCAAGAAGAAAGAATCTTGAGCAAATAGGCCAAGAAAACCTTGGATTCAGATCTAAACTTGGCCAAATAAGCACTTCTATCCACAAGGAAGCAAAACCTTATAAAAAGAAACAAGAAGGATAGATTTTTGAGTTCTAAAGCCACTTTCACCATGGAACAACAGGGTTCTAACCTAGAGGAAGGTCTAAGGGAGGAGAAGAGCAAAAAAATAGAGAAAGAAGGAAGAAAACAACTTGCCTTGGTCGAAATACCTAAAAGATGACCTTGGAAACCCTAGGTAGGGCTAGATGGAGCTCAAGGAGACCTTCTTCTCCAAAAAGAGGTTGTCTTCTACCTTAGAGCAGTTGATTCTGCAGAAAAATAGAGTGGATTCGTTTCTCCAGGTTATAGGGAAGAGAAAGCAGGCATAGTTTCGAATTTGGGCAAAGAAGAGGTAAATATAGCCCATGGATAAGGATAGAAGCAAGCATGAGGTGTAAAAGTAGCTTCCCCATGTGTCTATGGCCTTAAATTATTAAGAATATACAAGAACACACACAAGCAGATCCCCCATCGTCCATATTGACCTTCTTAGCTTTCCTTTGTCAAATTTCCCAGCCAATCACATAATTCATTAGTTGGTAGCTACTAAAGGTAGCTCATCCATGAAGGGGTAAACCCTAAAATACCCTTGATGAAAACACCTTCAAACCATGGCTCAAATAGGATCCCCATGGATTAAAACACTCAAGAATTATAATATAACATCTAAGTAACATAATGTATGTGACAAATTGCAAACAAAACCCCTCAATTGGGTAAATTGTAGAAAAGTCTAAACTGTACAGAAAATCACATAACTTGCTCAAACAGTGTCCAAATTGGACCAAATTTGAAACTTAATCTTGTATTATGATTTCAAAACATATAAAAATGTTATATTAGGGTTATAAGCATTAAATTATGGTAATTAAGCTCATTAAACTCATTAAGAAAGTTCAGGGGCTTACAACTATAAACCCCTAACAAGGATTTCGCCCCAAAATCCTACGCAAAAAGAGATGGGTAGTTTCTATGCATCTCATTCTATAGTTCCCATGTGGCTTCCTATATGCCATGATGATTCCACAAAACTTTTACTAGTATTATATCTTTTCTCTTCAGCTTTTTCACCCTTCTATCTAGAATCAACACAGGACCCTCAATATAGGAGATATCCTCATCTAACTCAACCTCTACTGGTTGGATTGTCTGGTCAGTATCTGGATGGCATTTCCTCAACATAGAGATTTGAAAGACATTATGCAATCTATGTAGCTCTGGTGGTAGCTCCAACTTATATGCTACCTTTCAAACACGAGCTAGGACCGGGTATGGTCCCATAAATCTGGGAGCCAACTTACCCTTCTTTCCAAACCTCAACACACCTTTCCAAGGAGAAACCTTAAGATATACTCTATATCCCACTTGGAACTCAAGTGGTCTGTGTCGGTTATCTGCATAAGATTTCTGTCTGTCCTGGGCTGCTTTCAACTGTTGTTGTATCACGTTAATCTTTTCTATAGTCTACTGTACTAGCTCAGGACCCAAAAGTTGATATTCACCTGTCTCATACCAGGAAAGAGGAGATCGACGTCATATCCCATATAGATCCTCATAAGGATCCATATCTATGCTTCTTTGATAGCTATTGTTGCACGCAAACTCTATCAGAGTCAGATGTACATCCCAACTACCAAGAAATTGCAGCACACATGCTCTCAAGAGATCCTCTAGAGTCTGAATAGTCCTTTCAGACTGGCCATCGGTATGCGGATGAAAAGTTGTGTTGAATTTCAGTTGTGTTCCCATGGCAGAATGCAAATGCTCCCAAAAATGACTTGTAGACTGTGGACCTCTATCAGAAACTATAGTCATTGGAATGCCATGTAGACGGACTATCTCATCAACATATATTTGTGCCAATTTCTCTATTGTAAATGTCTTCTTAACTGACAGAAAATGAGCTGACTTAGTCAATCTGTCTACTATCACCCATATGGAATCATGACCCTTGGTTGTCCTTGGAAGACCAACCATAAAGTCCATAGTAATATGATATCATTTCTATTGTGGTATTGGCAAGGGTTGTAATGTCCCTACAGGCTTCTGGTGTTCAGCCTTCACATGTTGACAAACTGGACATTTGGCAATGAACTCTGCCACATCACGCTTTAGACCTGGCCACCAATACATGTCTTTCAAGTTTTGGTACATATTGGTACTTCCAGGATGCATTGCATACATGGAGGAGTAAGCCTCCTCAAGTACCATCTTCCTCAATCCATCAACATCAGGAACTACTGTCCTATTGTGGTAACAAACTATACCATCATCTGCCTCATGAAATCCACCATACTTTTCACTACCAATCCCTAATTGGATATTCTGTATCACAGTATTATTTTGTTGTGCATCATGAATTTTCTGTCTCAAGGTAGGTTTCACTTGTAACTGTGCCAATAATCCTGCTAGCAAGGAAACTTCTGGCTGTACATTCATCTGGCAAAGAGACACTAGCATATCTCTCTTATGGCACATCAAATAATTTAATTGTGCATTATCTACCGTTGATAATGAAGATGACTTTCTACTCAATGCATCAGCTACCACACTTGCTTTCCCTGGATGGTAGTCTATTGTGCAATCATAATCCTTAATCAGCTCCATCCATCTCCTCTGCCTCATATTCAACTCCTGTTTTGAGAAGATATACTGTAGATTCTTGTGCTACCCTTCAACAAGTATATTGCATGCTTAACTTTGTCTTCTTCAGCAATGTTTAGGATTTTGAATGCCTTTTCCAGCTCAGTCAACCACATGTCAGCGTCTGCTGGATCAGAAGTACTTGCATATTCAATCGCCCCAACACATCTAAGACGTTCAAATGTCTTCCTGACACCTTGGGACTCCACATTAGAGGTGGCTGCCCTAGCTTGAGGTGTTGGTGCTCTATCAACAATATGTGTAATTGTGGCCATCATCTGTTTAAACATATGCTAAAACTCATGATTTTCCATCATTTTCGAGTCTAGATGAGGCATTGCGGGCTGCTTTGGCCATGCTTTTGGCACTCTCTCATTGTGTGCATGCCTCCCAACACCTCCTCCGGGTGCTACATAGCTACTCTCAACATGTTCTTCATGTCCTCCAAACATATCTGCATAAGCATAAACTATGATCAGATATGTTGGATACATAAGAACAGACTCAAACCTAAGTCATATATCCCAGTAGACTTAGTAAACCTAGATATTTGATACCAACTTAACTGTGACACCTCGTCACGCTAACGAGGCTACTCTAAACACAAAACACGATCAACTACTAATTTATCACATAGACAAAAATACGAAATAATTAAAACCGATTCCAATAATGTAAATAAACTCTAGAACATTTATAAAAAGTCCATCATTCCATTCTCATATACTGTAATAAGTATTTACATATGGGTCCAAAGACCTCAGTCACATCCTGCATACAAAAGATATTTCACATGTACATGCCATATATTTACAAACATTGGCATACTACCAAAATCTCGTGTCGATACAAGTATATCATCTAGAAAACACATCCCATACCCAGACCTGAGAGTACAGGGATGATACTAGGACTCTACTACTAACATCTATAACTAACAAACCTTCTGAATCTATTGATCACCAGGTTGGTTCTCTTCCACAGTGCGACCTCGACCTCGTTGCCCGTAACCACCTAAAAAAATGTGGTGACCCACGGGTGAGACTCAGTCCCAGTGAGAGATATAACTCTCTCCAACATATATTGATTATAACATATTGATTGATAGTAAATGAACTGAGCAGATAGAGTAATGAATAAGCATTTAAGCAGATTGAATAGGTTAAGCATACTAGGCCATTAAGCAAATTAACTTGACAAGAAGTATAATTACTCAAAGGTCATATGATATCATCTTGTAAACACTAAATAGTATAAAGACAAGTTAAAGACTTATCAAACAATGTGAGATGTATTTAACCATAGTCAGTATACTACACGACTTATATCACTTCTTTTATTACATTTCCCTGAGGGATTTTAAAAATACCACTCAACTCCCAACTGACCACTACTAAGTCAAAATCAGTGTCATACAAGATCTAGGAAGAGTCAGACTCCTAAAATCTTCTCCGCCCCCAGTCAGTACGGCTCCGCCACAACGACACATAAGGTCAAGCTGCTAACAGCCTAGTCCGTCCTTGGTACAGGTCATGATACTAGTGAAAGGAGGCAGGTACGCATACCCTACCATCTGAGGTACAACCACACTTGTCCTCCAATCTCATCATATATATATATATATATATATATATATATATATATATATATATATATAATCACCGAGACATGACCACAACCGTTCTCAAACTGAGGGCTAGGTATGACCACTGTCATCCTCCCTAACACTTGAATTCAGGATGACAAGCACCCCACATACTCATCAGTATGCACTCCAAATATCCCTTAGGAATACTCATTTCACTAATTGGCAATTTCTGACACTCATATAGATCAATGGCACATGGCACTACATGATTAGAGTTTCACTTAATTAGTTATGCCAATTGGGTGAATTAAGGGTAAATCATACAAATGGACATTCAAACCCTAATTCTTTTCTAACAAGAGTTTATATATAACAACTTAAAAAGATATTAAACATTTGGGATATAAATCTTAATCACATTACCACATGCTATCATTCATTGCAAATTAATGGACCACCCTTATCATCATACTTTTATAAGATACCAATATATTATCACAAGTTCCAGGGTTTTAACCCTTATTGGAACATGTAGAGGATTTCACCTCAATCATGTCTTCAAACATGCCCAAAGGTCATTAAGACCATCACATTATTCATAGTAATGTTATCATCATCATTCCATGTCTTAAACAAGGCCCAAAATATCATTACCACATATGTGTCCATAGATACTAACACGGCAAGGCACTATGATATTCAAATAGTACTACAATGTGGTTTCAACACAAGAAGAGTGTAATTCATTATCACATTAATCATTCAAGAGGTCTGATTATAACCAATCAACATCATATAATTACACTAAGGTTAGGTATAACAAGCTAGATCACATGGGAGTTACACATCCACTTATTATAGCTATTTACCAAATCTAACTATATGATGGCAAAGGTAAGACTACAAATTAATGGTATGGAACCATCGAAATATCATCAATAGGACCCACAAATAATACCATATGATTTATTCTGATCCATTGTATGTTAAAGCATCCAATATTATTCATTGGATCAGGTTCATTGTTCAAGGTTATCAATTGAAGTATAGATCTAACCATTAGATCAATTGAACCAAGGAACCATTGGTACAAGGTTTAGGCAAATCTACAATTACATTCTTAACTCATCGTACATGGTGATGACTGATCCACCATTAATTGTGATCATTAGGTCACCATTGGTTGTTAGATCAATAATACATTCAGTTAACACCATCAAATATTAAGCTAATGTCATCATCGATTGATAACATCATTAGAATACTTCGTAAATCATAATTAAACATCTAATTGAGCCAAAACCTGACCTAAGGGGGCGACCATAGGTTGTCACCATAAATTTGACACCCTTGATCATGAACATCAGTTTCCAAGATAGCAACACCATTGGTTGTTGAATGGTATGACCTTCGGTTGTGTGATAGGGAAGGAAATAGCTTGACAACCCTAATTTGAACCATCAATTGTTTTGTGCTTAGCACCATAGGTTGTTGCTATCAACCTGTCCCAGATCATGTTACACCTTATAAAGGTCGTAGACATGTTTACAAGTTCATATAGAACTAGAACAAAATAGGGAACACCACAAAAATTCGTAATTGTAAACAAGCATGGTTTCTCTATGCTTAATTCAATACATTAAGGCATAAACATGAACTAACAAGCTTCTAGTAAGAAATATAAGTGAAAAATGTTATATAACTCACCTCTATAGAGTAGGGAAGATCCCAAACAGAAAGAGTCTCGAGCAAATAGGGCTAGAAAACCTTGGATTCAGATCTGAATTTGGCCAAATAAGCACTTCTCTCCACATGGAAGCAAAACCCTATAAAAAGAAAAAAGAAGGATAGATTTTTGAGTTCTAGAGCCACTTTCACCATGTAACAGCAGGGTTACGACCTAGAGGAAGGTCTAAGGAAGGAGAAGAGAAAGAAAAATGGAGAAGGAAGGAAGAAAAAAACTTGCCTTGGTCAAAATCCCTAAAAGATGACCTTGGAAATCCTAGGTAGGGCTAGATGGAGCTCTAGGAGACCTTCTTCTCCATAAAGATGTTATCTTCTACCTTAGAGTAGTTGGTTCCATAGAAAAATAGAGTGTATTCGTTGCTCCAGGTTAGAGGAAAGAGAAAGCAAGCATAATTTCGAATTTGAGCAAAGAAGAGGTAAATATAGCCCATGGATAAGGATAGAAGCAAGCATGAGGTGTAAAAGTAGCTTCCCCATGTGTCTATGGACTTAAACTATTAAGAATATACAAGCACAGACACAAGAATCTCCCCCAACATACATATTGATCTGATTATCTTTCCTTTTTCGAATTTCCTAGCCAATCACATAATTCATTAGTTGGTAGCTACTATAGGTAGCTCATCCATGAAGGAGTAAACCCTAAAATACCCTTGATGAAAACACCTTCAAATCATGGCTCAACTATGAGCCCCATGGATTAAAACACTCAAGAATGATAATATAACATAAAGGAACATAATTTATGTGACAAATTGCAAAGAAAACCCCTTAATTGGGTAAATTGTAGAAAAGTCCAAATTGTACAGAAAATTGCATAACTTGCTCAACCAGTGTCCAAATTGGACCAAATTTGAAACTTAAGCTTGTATTATGATTTCAAAACATATAAAAAGGTTATATTAGGGTTACAAGTATTAAATCATGGTAATTAAGCTCATTCAACTCATTGAGCAAGTTCAGGGGCCTTACTGATTCTATGACTAAGCTTCAGTTTTCCAAGAAATTAATTGTATGGAAAATAAATAAAATTTATATTCATCAATTCTAAGATAGAATTTATTAAGAAGTACAAGAATAAACATATTTTAAAAAAAATATTTGTATAGTAATTGTTGTTGTTGATATTTTTGGGATGTATCTACTAAGGATTTTTATTTTTAGTTTAAATGAAAAGTTAATACTACACAAGAAGGAAATGATTAGTGTGGGGTATGAGTAGGAATACTAAAGTGGGACTTATATCTAAAACAAAAAAAAATTACAAATTTTTTGAATGTGTGGTGATCGATTTATTAGTATTTTAAAGACCCATTTGGCTTATCAAACCCTAATTGGTCATTAGAACACATCTCTTGATAAAAAACAAAATTAAAAACTAGCAACCATCAAAAGTGAGTTGAAAATATGAAGAAAATAATCCACACAAAAATCTAATTATGAAAAAATACCATAAAAATCTTGCAAATGGTACATAAAAGTGCTCATCGCATATCTGAATCATTCCATATGTAGACATGATTAAGAATCAAGTAAAACCTCTCCTTACTTATTACACAAAAAGTATTACAACATTTGTTTGTGATTATGAAAATAGGATAATATTAGATGATTGATTTAGTTTATAACTCATGATCATAAGCAAACACCAAGTGAAACAACTTAGCAAACACATCATCATATACCGACCCAAACTGTGCTATATTATTAATAGTTACATCTTGATCAACATGTCCTCTCCACTTCTTCAACACATCAAAAAGATGTGAAAAAGTGTGGTGTGAGACCCCTATTCCTAGTGATAAGATATAGCAAAAGATAGCATACTCATTTCTTATAGACACAGATTACTTGGAAGCAGATCAATCAATAATAAAATATATCTACACATGATATATGCATCAAGTATTTATTCTCTTCACATGGATGTATAATCAACAAGTACTAAATCTCCTCAGATGGATGCATATTCAACAAGTAATAAATGATACATTATAAATATATATATGAGTTATACACTTACTTGTACAGACTAGGAAAAAAATACAATGGTTGCAGTAAGTAAAGGAATACAATTGGATGTGATTTGTCAATTAAACCTAAACTAATAAACTTTATGGATGAGTAACAAGTTTTATTATGCCTTGGGTAGTTTTAGGTGTACCCCTCAAACTACTAGTTAGTGGATGTGAAGACCAAACAAGCCATGTATAAGATCTAAGAATTAGCACACTCCATTAGAGATCTCCACCATGTTGGATCAAGGGCTCTAGAGGGGGGTGAATAGAGCTTCACAAATCTCACAAAACAAACTAGACCACCAAAATTATATTAAGTGCAGAAACTTAAACATACATCAAATTTGAAGTCCTAACCAGCATGCATAGAAAGGGTGAGAGACAAGGAAGAACATACACTTGGACAAAGTAGTTTAGAGTAGTTCCACACTTCAAACTTGAAGTGATTCAGTCCACTACCTAGAGGTGGTTAGGCTCTAAGACTTTGCAATCGTGGTACTCTTATATTTCATCATAAGATTACAAGATAAAAACCACATTCGTCCAAAGTCTTAGTACCTCAAGCAATGATTTTGAACCTATAGAAGGAGCTTACCCACTTAAACCATGGAGTCTTCAACCTTCAACAAGAACTTACCCACTCCTTCTTCAAGTCTTTGGCCTTCAAGGAACTACCTATCCTTCTTGAACGTCTGCCTTGCCTATCTCCTTCACATGGAGATCTAGAACACCATGCTTTCTTCAACCTTGAAGAACAACAACTCCTTCTCCTTCACTCAGAGAAGATCTTCAATCTTTTCTTCAATAGGAAAGGGGGTAGGAAGATGGAGGTGGAGAGCTTTACATGAATACAAGGGGTAGCTCTCTTACAACAGATCCTATCTCACTCATACTCACGAATTTGACTTGAAGGTAGAGAGAGAAAGGGGCTCAAATGTGTGCAACACTCTCAACTAAGCAAGAACCAAGCATATATGGAATGAGCAACCTTGGAATGAACTCCAAGAGGTCCTATTTATTCTTGAGGGTGCCCCTTTGATTTGGGGTACACTTAGGGTAAAAAAATAGCCATTTTTGCCCAAGGCAACAGATCTATTTTTGCCCAAAAAACTCACCAACGATCACAATCACTTTTTCTACAATTTTCGTACACTGCAATCGGTCGAGTTTCAATAAAGGTAACATGATCGATAGGGTAAAAGACAAACCCAAAATTTCAAACCATCAGTCAAGTTTGTCCTGGGGAAACTCGATCGACCAATGAAAGTTGTGTTTGGTCAGTAACCCCATCGGTCGAGTTATGTGAAAATACAACTCGACTGATGCACTCTTTAGAGAATTGATCCTAGTAGATCAGTTGAGATTGTAACTCGACCGATTGACTGCATGTGATCAATTTTCTAAAGTGCATCAAAAGTGATTAGAACTTGGTTCTAAGTGTCCCAATCAATTTTCTCATCTTAGTTATAAGACAATACATCAATACAAGTGATTGCAAAAATCTTCTAAGGTCGTTTACATGGATTTCCTGAATTACACACTTGTATAACATTTGACTTGAACTTGAGCAAATTTAGGGCTTTTGAATTTTGATCCTTTTCATGTACCGAACACCTGAAATCAATCTTGAATACACTTATTAAATACATATGAATGGAATGGTTAAGTCATGATCAAAATATGGACAATGTATAACCTCTAGTTCAACATTTTCCCCATTTTTGACAATGACAAACCATTCCTCAAACATATTGAAAAGGATATAGAAGTTATAGCTTTACCTTGTGAATTTGGGGGATTCAAGTCGTGAACAATGTGAATTTCTCCCCCTCAATCTATGCTTACTTTAACCTACATAGTTAGTCTATCTACACAAAGCAGTTATAGCATACATGTACTATATGGTCCTTTGCAAGTCACATGATAAAACATTAAATAAACAAGAAAAGGATCTCATAAGCAATAAACAACAGTATAACAAAGAATAACAATATGATTGAGTTTCAAGACATTGAAATTTCTCTCCCCCTTTTGACATTATCAAAAAGTAGGGGGGTAGAAGAGAATATATCTATGTCTTCTCCAAACCCAATCAAGCAGATAATCATACATGCAATCTCATATCATAAGACAATCAGAGACGAAAGAAACATACAATCTCAGTCATAATCAAAATATGGTGAAAGATGGCTCCAACTCATAATATATAACAGAGCAAAGAGCAAGAGTGCACATCACATATATTACAATGCAGAAGCATGTTCTCATGAAAGCAACTACAAGCAAGAAGCGATGAAAATTGGAGATAAAATAGTACATCTCAGATAATGTGCCCAGATGTTTCTTGTACAAAATAGCCTAGAAAGAGATATATGATCAGCATACTAGACTAAAAACTAAGAAACAAGCTAGACATCTAGACTATCTATGTCCACAACATCATCATCATCGGCTCTAGGCTCATAGTCCTCGTCTCCATCTAAAGGTGCAACTGTAGTGCCTTCATCACCAGAGTCAGCACTAGAACCATCACCATCGTCATCATCAGCAGCCTCAGCATCATCAGCCTAGTCAGGCATCTCCTCGTCTATAGGAGGACCGAAACCACGACAGGGCCAATGAGCATTCTTCTCATCCCAAGTCATACCAAGAGCATAGAACTCATTGGCTTGAGGAAAGGATGGAGAAGAATCTCCAAGAGAGGCAAGCAGGGTGGCCAAGGGGCCAGCAGGCAACAGTAGGTAGGAAGGAGCAGGACCACCAACAACAAAGGGTGGAGGTGCTACAACAACGGAAGGCTCGGGGTAGGGTAGTAATGATTGTATGCATAAGAAGCATAATCACTATTGGGGAAAGGTTGGTCGGTGGGGTAGGGGTGTGCACATGATATGTTCATGGTAGACATGATTGAACATAGATCCTGATGCAGGTACTCCTGGACTTGTTGGTTGTATGCCTGTTGGTGCATCATGTAGACCATAAGGGTTTCATTTGATACACAAAATGCGACACGACTAGGTCAAGGTGGCTAAGGAGGTGGAGCTTGGGTAGAGGAGGCAGGGGTTGTAGAGGTTGAGGGTGAAGCACCTGGTGTGGTAGAGGCAAAAATAGGCATAGACTTCTGAATCATGGTTTCACTGATACACACACCCTTTCTGGCTAGCTTGTAATGATAGTTACAAAAGAGTGATTTCTCAGTAGCAAACTGAAATAAACCACAGATCAGGGCAGGATAGGGTGGATGGGTGCCTCGAGTGTTCTTACCAGAATCAAAATAGGTCATATGGTGAAGAATGTATCTTGACCATTTGACTTTGATATTCTCAAGGAGGTAAAACATGATAACCGCAGTGATCTTGGCAATATCTATTTGATTTTTCTTTGGATGGATGTTGTAGTTGACCACTAAGGCTAAGATGTGCTTCCTGAGATTGAGGGAGGAGGACGGTAGGGTGCTCTTCTTCTTATATGAAATGTTGGGTTTCTTCAAGTAGCGATGAATGTCAGGGAGAGTAAGCTCATTCTGCTTGTAGAAACCTTCAGGTCCAAAAGATCGAAGTACTTGCCATAATCCTTGCACCAAGAGTCATTCTCATTACCTCCGGAAAAGAAGACATTTAAAATAACCTTAGAGATTTAAAAATGCTTCCCAGCAATCATGGAAGTTAGGATTACTTGAGTATTCGACGGGGGTACAAGGGTATTGTAATTCCAATGCAAATTAGCATAGAATTCATGAACTACTTTTGTGGTAGTCATCAAATTGAAAAAGCAATCACGGTTGACAACCAGGGCGGACAGGTGACGGACGGCTAACAACTTAGCTACTTGGTCTATAACTGCTTGACGCCTAGGGCTATGCTCAAACAAATCTCTAAAAGGGAAAGGACTCCTAGGAAGAAGGTCCTTATACCTATTTACAACTTCTATTGAGACAAAGGAGGTGTCGTCAAAAGGAATCAAGTGATTAGTCGAAGAAGACGCAGGAGAATTTCTAGTGGTGGGTCTCTTTCTCCTATGGGAAGCCATGGAGGCAAAACATAAGAGGAGAAGACAACAAAAGCACCAAACAAGCCATAAAAATGTTCAAACACCAGCAAGGAGCAATGGGAGAGGTCCAGGGTCACCTATCTAGGTTGGGAAAGGGCTAGGATAGGGAAGGAAAGGGCTAGAGTAGAGAGCTTAGGGCTAGAAGAAGGGAAATCGGTCGACTATTCTCTAGTTGAGAGGGAGAATAGTCGGTCGAACCCAACTTAAGTTGGCTTCAGCCCACAGATCGGTCGAGTTCTGAGAGTCGGAAACTCGACTGATTGGTCCATTTAGAACAACTCTCGGCCACAGATCGATCGCGTTTGTCCTGGGAGAAACTCGATCGATGGTCAACCTGACCTAAAACCATAAAACTTAATTTCTAGCCATATGAATGCTAATTAAATTCATTTTTTAAGTCTATTATGTATATTGAACATACTTAGGCACATATCACTCATTATTGGGTACTATTTAGCGATAAAACCAAGAAATTCGAGAAATGCCCAAAAACAAATGAAACTAAGCATGTCAACAAGAAAATTTAGCAAATTTTAGGCAAGCAAGGTGAGTAAAGCATGAGAAAGACATATAGGATAAAAACAACTAGCTAGATAACATGTCAATATCATCTGAAGCAACAATGAGCAGTTTAGATCCAATAAAATTAAATTGCTCTCTATCTAGAGGTTTAGTGAAAATGTCTGCCAACTGATTTTCTGTGTCCACATGCGTGATATAAATATCCTTCTTGGCAATGTGATCATGAAGAATAGATGGTGAACCTCTATATGTTTAGCTCTACTATGCAATATAGGATTATAAGAAAGATTGATTGCACTAGTATTATCACAATAGATAGGAGAAGCATCAAAATATATGTTAAAGTCTTGGAGCATTTGCTTCATCCAAAGGACCTGGGAACAACAACTCCCGACTGTAATGTACTCAGCCTCGGTAGTTGATAATGCCACAATGCTCTGTTTCTTGGAAAACCAAGACACCAAGCATGGTTCTAGAAGGATGCAAGTGCCACTTGTGCACTTTCTATCAACCAAACATCCCACATAATCAACATCACTATATGATATAAGAGTAAAGTCCCTTGACTTAGGATACCATAGACCATGTAAAAAGTGGGACCCGAAAGGGGATCCACTCAAAATGATATAATACAAGAGCCATGTAATTATAAAGTAGTGGAAATAAAACTATTATAAAGTTACAATGTGTATCATTATACAATTGCTCATCACCATAAAAGATGATATTACAAAAACTTGAACTAACTACAATTAAGGCCAATAGAAGAGAGTAACCTAGCCATTCCAAGATATCCTTAGGTACAATTACCTTTATATGACCTCCGAGCATCCTTGATCTTTTAATTCACCTAAACATGGGTGGAAAGGAACATCACCCAGAACATAGGAAACAAGTATAGAGGTCAGAAAAAAGCTGAGTATGTACATATAATAAAACACTTTGGGCATTATATAGGGTTAAAAGTGCAAAAAGAGATGTTCCCACAAGAAAAGGGGGCTATTTGCAATTAGGTATGTTCAAGAGAAAAGTAACAAAAGAAATGAGGCATATTAAATTTATGATTACAAGTACGGGAATAAAAGTGCCTTGCCATAACAGTTATCAACATTATCAATATAAAATAGTAAATGTTTGCATGCATACAATGTAGACTAAATATACCTAAAATAGGGTCATAACACCATAGGATCATGGCCTAAAAGAAATAAGGGTGGAATTGCACACCCCGGGAGGAATACGCGTGCCCTATATATGTATGGTTGTACATAAGTACCACTATTCTAGATATTCTAGTCAAACACGCAACATGTTATAATAGAGTGGCAAGATTTATCATTTTACTCAATTTTGAAATAAAGACAACATGGCAGGAGGGGTCGAAGGACCCATAAGAATATATCAGTTTAATAATCACAGGAATAAAAAAGGGATTCATATCAGAAATTATAAACGTCCATGAGTTTAGATTTTCAAAAGGATTAGCCATTCAAGAGATGCCTCATTAAACGATATATGGATTTCAGTCATTTAATGCCCAAAATAAAATAGAGGATGTACATACCTTATGTTTAGACCTAAATACTCAATAACACCTCCTAAGCATAGGGTCAGGGTTGTCTCAACCTAGTCACAATATGTGTGCATTCAATTAATATAATTTACCTTGAAACCTTTACATAGAGAATGACCCTACTAAAACTTCAAAATCAGACCATGAAACCTATCCCATTATATCAATCGTATTTTTCTGATCTTAAAAACATATTTATTTGTATTTTTCTGCTGAACCAATAATTAGATATGATTTTTACAACTTAAAGCCATTTATAAATTTATATTACAAGAATTACCTGTCAAATGACATGTATGCCACTACGTATCCTTCATTGGCTGAAGAAACGTGACAGGGTGGTCATGTCTTTTCATTCACTCAAACATATGTGCATCAAAGGATTTTCCAAGGTTAAAGGACCTTTATGCCCATATCAAGCGTGACCAGGATCAAAACTACTAGGGTACTGGCAACATAGTGTTGCCCATTGTTAAGTGAAGGTTAGCTTGCAGAAACCCTCTCAAAGCTCAGGCTAGGAATCATAGCTCAGGAATCATTCATCCTCAAGATCACGGAAACTTCCCTTTTGAGTTCGTCAGCTGAAACCAAACTCAGAGAATCAAGCCACATTGGCCAGAAGTGGCTAGGGCTTTAGGGTCTTCTCTGTCATGGCCGACAATGAGGGGGCGGCAACTAGGCAGAGCAACATGAGGAAGAAGGGATTCACAATAGAGAGGGTGGTTTCAGGATACTCGCATGGCGAATTGGTTTATGGTGGTGTGATTACTCATCACAAGGTTTAGGTTTGCCAGAGGTAAACGGTGGGATCGACTGGATAACACAGGGATCCCCAAAAGGGATTCATAGTGGAGGAGTAGTTCACGGAGTCAACCTGCAGGTTGAAGGCTACATCGCGGGCATGAGATCAGGTACGAGAACCCTTGTGATAGTGAGGCGAGGGTAATGGTTGTGCGGTCTTTTGGGTGTCTGCGAGGGTTGTAGCTGGGTCAGGGGCCTCCAGGTCTCCTCCCGCGGCAAAGAAATAAGGGAACTCGGCGGCGTTTGTCCACCAAAAAAACAAGACAACCTTGTGGTATACTGAGCACATGGAAAAGAGGAACGAGGGTCGGAGATGGTTACCTCAAGTGGAATTTCACCGAGGTGACTCCAGCTATCGGAGCTTTGGGTTTTTTCTTTGGGGAAGAAGATCGCCGTCCAAGCCTTCCACACAACCACGATCGAAATTGGCTGCTATGATCAAAGGATGAGTCATCGAGGTTAAGTTCTGGAATGAAAGGAAGGGAATGGTGGCTCCGCAATGAGCATTCGGTGAACTGAGGGAGAGCAGCGGTGGCTGTGCGCAACCTAAAAGAAGCGTTCGCTCTCTACTGCACTCCTTGACTCAAACTAGGGCTCACTGGAAATGGAGGAAATTAAGGAATCAGTTGGCAGAGAAAACACGATGAATGAGTCACCTAAGCGAGTGAAAACTAGAGGAAGAATTCACTGGATCGCATGAAAGCCAGAGGTATTGGATGTTTGAGTCCCGCTACCTGCCCCAAGCTGCTCGCATGAACAGAACCGGCCCTTGGACCAAAGTCCAGGCCATGACAAATGAATTCGATTTAAATCGGCCCAAAATTTGGTTAAAAACATACATAGTTCACTAGGGTCTAAATAAGGGTGCATTTGATGTCCAAATGACCCCAAATTTTGAGGGTTGACTAATTAAGCTATGAGAAACTCGATTATGGGCTTATATTTGGGTTTTGAGGTTACTTTAGGTATTATTTAACCATAGTGCATATATCATTCAATTAATGAAATGAATTAAGATCTAATGGTAAAAAAATGGTCAAACCTTCCACCTAGACTTCATCCTAGACCTATATAATACTCAAGTCTATCCTAATTCACCAATCTAGGGTAAAGTGATTTAGATAATCATTATTGCTTATAAACTTGCTAATTGAGGTATTAAGTTAGCAGATTCACATGACTTCAACTCTATGGATACCTAATTGAGTCAAATCTAGGATTTCATGGTCAAAATGTTATCTAATTCAGTGTAAAGTATGAAAATGATCTCCAAGATGTATCTATTAAGGTAAAGGATAAAGAAAGAGGAAATAATGATTTGTACCTAGAATTGGGGATGTTACAACACACCACCCCTTAAAAATATTTCTTCCTGAAATCTCAAGCAAAGAGGGAGGGGTAGGTCCGCAACATCTCTTCCTTCAACTCCCAAGTAGTTTCCTCAAGGCCATGGTACTTCCAAAGAATCTTCACAGGTTCAATCTCTTTGTTCTTCAATTGCTTTGTTCTGGAATCTAGGATCTTCACTGGAAACTCTTCATAGGACATATCTTCTCGTAGCTCAATAGGCTCAAAATTGGTGGGTTACCTAATCAGGGTATGCTGAACACAAATTTAGACTTAATTTTGCATTTTGAGATTAATTTCTCTATATTTTCCCCATAATTCACTTAATCATTATATTCGAGTTCTTAAGTTCATCCTAATGATCAAATAGGGTAATTGCTCTTTATTTACCTACAATTGTCTCTCTCTAAGCTCCTAGGGCCATACTAGGTATTAAATTAATATTAGGACGAGTGTGGTATCACTATTCACCAATTTCCTATAATTCAATTATTAGGGTTATAACATCCTAAGATTTATGTCCACAGGATACAATTGAGTCAATTAGGCTATTAGGCCTCAACAAGGTATAATCTATCATAAATTTAGGGAATTATGCACACTAAAAGATACCTATTTGATACAAAATCAAGAGGAAGGAAAGAGGGATATTGGGTAATAATATAATCGAGTAGGGGCCTAGAAGAACAGAGGATTAGCCTATGTGTCTGGAATTGAGTACGTTACAACACTCCACCCCTTAAAGAGGATTTCATCCCCGAAATCCCTCCACCGCTAGACTTGAGTGCTAGATTTTCATATAGATCCTCATCTTCCATCACTTAAGCATGAATAACCAATCTTCATTTACAAATTTCCCAATAGAACCATTTTGATTGTGACCGATAACTTAGTGAACTACTTTTGCATATAAACATCAATCCTCGAGCACCATGATTCCTCTCATTATTACTACTAAGGAGAATTTCCTTATCAACATTATTATCATCATCATCATCGTCAACATCATCGTCCTCATCATCCACATCATCATGGTCACCATCTTCTCATCTACTCATTATCATCTACTCATCATCATCATCATCATCATCATCATCATCATCATCATCATCATCATCATCATCATCATCATCATCATCATCATCATCATCATCATCATCATCATCATCATCATCATCATCATCATCATCATCATCATCATCATCATCATCATCATCATCATCATCATCATCATCATCATCATCATCATCATCATCATCATCATCATCATCATCATCATCATCATCATCATCATCATCATCATCATCATCATCATCATCATCATCATCATCATCATCATCATCATCATCATCATCATCATCATCATCATCATCATCATCATCATCATCATCATCATCATCATCATCATCATCATCATCATCATCATCATCATCATCATCATCATCATCATCATCATCATCATCATCATCATCATCATCATCATCATTAACAACAACATCATCATCATCATTAATATCATCTACATCATCACCTACTCCTCCTCATCATCATAAACATCATTAACATCTTATTATCTAAAAGGGTCACATGGGAAAATCTCAGAAATTCCACCATACTGAGTATGTTCACCCTAGCCTATACTATATAGTCATCCTTACCATTTAATTATTAGCGGTTTGGGGTATAGAATATTAATTGGAGCTTTGAAGTGAAATTTTACTTTTTCCTACATCTGACTAAATACATTCGTTAAGGATAACTCAAGATAAAATCTTAAAATCTATATTAATAGTCGAGGTAATTTTTTTTGATGGTATGATTAGCAAGGCTCTTATGGACTTCTCAGTTTGGTAGCCTCTACATATGTTTGACATTAATATTAGGAGTTTTCCAGGTTTTACTTATTGTAACCGTTATTAATCATGGTCCTTCCTTAAGTTAGTTTGATTCCTAATGAATAAATTGTATGAAACTCCACCCCTTAAAAGGTTTAAACTATAACTTAGTGCATAAACTAGAGGGGGAAAATGGTGGATCCACTAGGTCTGATGTATATATTTGAAACTAACTATGTCAATCTTAGTCCTAGGGTATTAGGGTTGAACATGCCAACCAAGGTACTTCACTGAAGAGATTCTCTACTACTCAACTTTCTTGTGGTGGTGACTTGGTTCCAAAAACCATCGATAAAATATGAAAACTTTTCTTTTATAAATATAAATTAATAATGAAAATAAGTTTGACGATGCAAAACTTGCAGTGAAAAATTCAAAATTGGCGCCAAAATCAACCGGAGAACCAAGTCAACCACCTATCACAAAACCACACACATACTATTATTTATCATCACATCATTTTACTTAAAGGGTCTAATCCTTCAGAAACCACATAGGGCATTTGACTACACCTCAACTATGTTTCTACCTGGGAGGGAGAAGGGTATCCTATTACGCTTGGTCAAATTCATCAAACCTTAACGAGGTAAGACATCCACCATTCCCCAGGTCACTCTTAAGCATAATTGACACAACCTCATCGCAAGACCTAAGGGAGTCATATGAGCATCTGACAATTATAGCAAGGTATATGTGTTGCTTCTACACTTTGCGATTTACCACCATAGTCCCATCACAAAACAAGATGAACTATATAGTAGATTTACCAATGACATAATTCATTGGATAATCTAATTACACCATGGAGGTGAAAGAGGCAAACTCCTAAGAATATTATATAAAACTTAATAGCTTCTACCCACTAAACCTCATGTATGAGGCATAAAAGCTAATCAAACATGGTATCGAATCCTTAGATAAGTGGTATTAGGACATACCTGTATTGAGATTCTTCACATTGAAGGCAAGGCATGCCTAACAATAATTAAGCTCGTTCATACCATCTCTTAGTAATAAGGGAATCATCTGAATTCCTAAGATTTACATCATAATTTTTTTATAGCTCATGTGTTCTCAACACCGCCATAGTAGGGTATTTAAGGCATGCTAGAGAACAACAAAGTTAAAGAGATTTAAGATGAGAACTAGAATATGCCTATCTATGACTATTTAAGTCAATCCGCACATCATGGCTCTTAGGCTAATATCCTAGAAAATTATGAGATGTAAACCAAACACTACAAGAGTCAGTTCGATGTGACTTCATCCCACCTCCATAAAGAGGGTGTGGGTGTTACATGTTACTAACGACTAACTCACATTCACATAGGTGGGTTGAGTAGTGCATGTGACCAAATTAGTCAGGGGTTGAAAACCCTAATTGGTATTGACTACTAGGAAATAGGTTTATCAATAACCTCTAAGGGTCACCTATTTAATTAAGGGTCAACCAAGGTTAACTTGAAATAGTCAAGTTACTGACCGCTTAGGCTCTGATACCATTTTGTAAAGAGTGGGACCCGAAAGGGGATCCACTCAAAATGATATAATACAAGAGCCATGTAATTATAAAGCAGAGGAAATAAAACTATTACGAAGTTACAATGTGTATCATTATACAATTTCTCATCACCATAAAAGGTGATATTACAAAAACTTGAACTAACTACAATTAAGGCCAGTAGCAGAGAGTAACCTAGCCATTCCAAGCTATCCTTAGGTACAATTCCCTTTATATGATCTCCGAGCATCCTTGATCTTTTAATTCACCTAAACCTGGGTGGAAGGGAACATCACCCAGATTATAGGAAACAAGTATAGAGGTCAGCAAAGAGCTGAGTATGTACATATAATAAAACACTTTGGGCATTATATAGGGTTAAAAGTGCAAAAAGAGATGTTCCCACAAGAAAAGGGGAGGTATGTTCAAGAGAAAAGAACAAAAGAAATGAGGCATATTAAATTTATGATTACAAGTATGGGAATAAAAGTGCCTTGTCATAACAATTATCAACATTATCAATATAAAATAGTAAATGTTTGCATGCATACAATGTAGATTAAATATACCTAAAACAGAGCCATAACACCATAGGAACATGGCCTAAAAGAAATAAGGGTGGAAATGCACACCCCGGGCGAAATACGTGTTCCCTATATATGTATGGTTGTACATAAGTACCGCTATTCTAGATATTCTAGTCAAACACGCAGCATGCTATAATAGAGTGGCAAGATTTATCATTTTAGTCTATTTTGAAATAAAGACAACATGGCAGGAGGGACCCAAGGACCCATAAGAATATATCAGTTTAATAATCACATGAATAAAAAAAGGGATTCATCTCAGGAATTATAAACGTCCATGAATTTAGATTTTCAAAAGGATTAGCCATTCAAGAGATGCCTCATTAGAAGATATATGGATTTCAGTCATTTAATGTCCAAAATAAAATAGAGGATGTACATACCTTATGTTCAGACCTAAATACTCAGTAATACCTCCTAAGCACAGGGTCAGGGTTGTCTCAACCTAGTCACAATATGTATGCATTCAATTAATATAATTTACCTTGAAACCTTTACTTAGAGAATGAACCTACTGAAACTTCAAAATCAGGTCGTGAAACCTATCCCATTAAATCTGTCATATTTTTCTGATCTCAAAAACATATTTATTTGTATTTTTTCTGCTGAACCAATAATTAGATATGATTTTTACAACTTAAATTCATTTATAAATTTATATTACAAGAATTACCTGTCAAATGACATGTATGCCCCTACGTATCATTCATTGGTTGAAGAAATGTGACAGGGTGGTCATGTCTTTTCATTCACTCAAACATATGCACATTAAAAGATTTTTCCTAGGTTAAATGACCTTTATGCCCATATCAGGCGTGACCAGGATCAAAACTACTAGGGTACTGGAAACATAGTGTTGCCCATTGTTAACTGAAGGTTAGCTTGCAGAAACCCTCTCGAAGCTCAAGCTAGGAATCATAGCGCAGGAATCGTTCATCCTCAAGATCACGGAAACTTCCCTTTTGAGTTCGTCAGCTGAAACCAAACTCAGAGAATCAAGGCACCTTGGCCAGAAGTGGCTAGGGCTTTAGGGTCTTCTCCGTCATGGCCGACAAGGAGAGGGGGGCAACTAGGCAGAGCAACACGAGGAAGAAGGGATTCACAACAGAGAGGGTGGTTTCAGGATACTCACATGGCGAATTGGTTTGTGGTGGTGTGATTACTCATCACAATGTTCAGGTTTGCCAGAGGTAAATGGTGGGATCGACTGGATAACATAGGGATCCCCAAAAGGAATTCATGGCGGAGGAGTAGTTCACGGAGTCAACTTGTAGGTTGATGGCTACAACATGGGTGTGAGATTAGGTACAAGAACCCTTGTGATAGTGAGGCGAGGGAAACAATTGTGCAGTATTTTGGGTGTCTGCGAGGGGTTGTAGCTGGGTCAGGGGCCTCCAGGTCTCCTCGCGCGACAAAGAAATAGGGGAACTCGGCGGAGTTTTGTCGACCAAACAAACAAGATAACCTCACAGTATACTGAGCACATGGAAAGGAGGAACGAAAGTCGGAGATGGTTACCTCGAGTGGAATTTCATCGAGGTGACTCAAGCTGTCAGAGCTTTGGGTTTTTGCTTTGTGGAAGAAGACCACCGTCCAAGCCTTCCACACGACCACGATCAAAATTGGCCGCTGGGATCAAAGAATGAGTCGTCGAGGTTATGTTCTGGAATGAAAGGGAGGGAATGGTGGCTCCGCAATGAGGATTCGGTGAACTGAGGGAGAGCAGCGATGATTGTGCACAACCTAAAAGAAGCGTTCACTCTCTACTGCACTCCTCGACTCAAACTAGGGCTTGCTGGAAATGGAGGAAAATAAGGAATCAGTTGGCAGAGAAAACGCGATGAATGAGTAATCTAAGCGAGTGAAAACTAGAGGAAGAATAGCGGCACTGAGAAGGTCACTGGATCACATGAAAGCCAGAGGTAGGGGATGATTGAGTCCCGCTACCCACCTCGAGCTGCTCGCATGAACAGAACCGACCCTTAGACCAAAGTCCAGGCTGTGACAAATGAATTTGATTTAAATCGGCCCAAACTTTGGTTAAAAACATACATAGTTCACTATGGTCTAAATAAGGGTGCATTTGATGTCCAAATGACCCCAGATTTTGAGGGTTGACTAATTAAGCTATGAGGAACTCGATTATGGGCTTAGATTTGGGTTTTGAGGTTACTTTAGCTATTATTTAACCATAGTGCATAAATCATTCAATTAATGAAATGAATTAAGATATAATGGTAAAAAATGGTCAAACCTTCCACCTAGACTCAATCCTAGACCTATATGATACTCAAGTCTATCCTAATTCACCAATCTAGGGTAAAGTAATTTAGAAAATCATTATTGCTTATAAACTTGCTAATTGAGGTATTAAGTTAGCAAATTCACATGACTTCAACTCTATGGATCCCTACTTGAGTCAAATCTAGGGTTTAAAGGTCAAAAGGTTATCTAATTCAGTGTAAAGTATGAAAATGATCTCCAAGATGTATCTATTAAGGTAAAGGATAAAGAAAGAGGAAATAATGATGTGTACATGGAATTGGGGATGTTACAGACCAAAGTTTTGAGTTTTGGATAAGTACCTCAAAATCCTCTTAACAACAATAAGATGTGATTTCCTAGGACTTGATTGAAAGCGAGCACATAAGCCAACACTAAACATAATATCAGGTCTAGAGGCAGTTAATTAAAGTAAACTTCCAATCATACCTCTATAAAGCTTCTCATCTACCTTCTCACCTTCTTCATCTCTATCAAGCTTGGTGGTGTTGGACATGGGTGTGTCCATCTGGCTTCTCCATCCCAAAGCATTTGAGTAGTTCACTAGTATACTTTCCTTGTTTGATGAAGTTTCCATCTTTGGTTTGCTTGATTTGGAAACTGAGGAAGAAAGTCAACTCACCCATGATGCTCATCTCGAACTCACTCTGCATAAGAGAACTAAACTCCTTGCAAATATCAAGATCAGTTCCACCAAATATGATATCATCAACATAAATTTGAATGATAAGAAAATTTCTAGAAGTATGTTTTAGAAATAAAGTAGAATCAACTTTTCCCATGACATATCATTGTCTAACAAAAAGTTCTTTAATTTCTCATACCAAGCTCGAGGTGCTTGTTTGAGTCCATAGAGAGCTTTTTGTAACAAATAAACATGATTAGGTAGCTTGTCATTTTCAAAGCCCAGAGGTTGAGAAACAAATGCTTCCTCCTCGATTGTACCATTCAAAAATGCACTTTTAACTTCCATTTGATATAGCAAGAAATTTTTATAACTAGCAAAGGCAAGTAGCATTCTAATAGATTCAAGTCTAGCAACATGAGTATAAGTTTCATCAAAATCAATACCTTCCTACTGATTGTAACCTTGTTCCACTAACCTTGCTTTGTTCCTTACCACTTTGCCTTTTTCATCAAGCTTGTTGCGGTAGACCCACTTGGTGCCAATGATTTTTCTATCACTTGGTCTTGGTACTAGAGTCCACACATGATTCTTCTCGAATTGCTCTAGTTCCTCCTACATGGCTAGGACCCACTCGTCATCTCTAAGAGCTTCCTTGATGTTCTTTGGCTCAAGTTATGAGATGAAGGCATTGTCTGCTTGTTCTTTGTTGTAGGCAGCTCGTGTCTTCACTCTCTCAAATGGGTTGACAATGATTAGCTCTTTGGGGTGATTCTTTGCAAAGCGAGGAGTGGGATCCTTCTTCTCTTCATCTTCTACTTCAACCACCTGCTTACCTTTGTTGTCGATGTTGAGATCTTTCAAGATAGGAATTAAATCATCTGCAACATCATTATCAACAACATTCTTGCCAACAACATGGTTAGTTTCAATAAACTTGACATTAATAAATTCTTCAATTTTAGATAATTCAATATTGAAAACTCTATAAGCCCTACTTATAATGCTATAGCCTAGGAAGAAAGCCTTGTAATATTTCAGATCAAACTTGTCGAGAGAATCCTTCGTGTTTAAAACAAAACAAGGACATCTGAAAACGTAAAAGAAGTCGATGGATGAATTTCTACCACACCATAACTCATAGGGGGTTTTCTTTAAATAAGGATGTGTGAAAACTTAGTTATGCACAAAGCAAGAGGTGCTAACGACTTCGGCCCAAAAATTCTTAGGAATGTCATATTCAAGAAGCATGATCCTAGCTATCTCCTGCAACAACCTATTCTTTCTCTCTACTACCCCATTTTGTTGAGGTGTATGAGGAGAAGAGAAATTGTGCGAGTAATCATATTTTTCACAAAAATGCTCGAAAAGATCATTTTAAAACTCTCCCCCATGGTCACTATGGATAGAAACAATCTGGCAAGAAGCTTCATTTTCAACTCATTTACAAAAACTTGAGAAAACATCAAGAGTATCACTTTTGGAAACGAGAAAGAAGGTCCAAGTATAATGAGAGAAATCATCGACAATCACAAGACAATACTTGGAACCATGAAGCATTTGAGTTCTCATAGGTCCAAATAGATCAATGTGAAGAAGCTCAAGAGCTCTTTTGGTACTAAGGACTCCTGTTACAACCCCAATTTTTGGGATCATCTGGTGAGAAATGTAATTTCTCATATTAAAGATAATTGAAAAAAGAATGGTATAATTTGTTTGGAATACATGGATTTCGTTTACAATAGCCTTGATGTTTGTGTTGTGGGCTTTATTGGCTATTGGGCCCAATAACAAGGAAATAACAAAGAAAATTCAATTAGTGAATGAATAATTGAATATTTAAGAAAAGAAATATGTAGAAACCTCTAGAAGGAAAATCCAAAGAGGATTTCGTGCCTATTGGGTTCCTTGGGTACCAAGGAGTCCAAGGTTGCAAAAAGAAAGCAATAAGAAAAGAAAAGATTAATTAAGTATTTCTTTATTAAGAAATAAATTGAAAATAATGATAAAATGAGTGGAAAGAGGCATAAATGAGATTTCTTGGGAAAATTTCGTATCCATGAGCTTGCAAATATTAAAAGGAATGCCAATGAGGAAAATAAAAGAGAAATAAAGAGAAATCCTCAAAAGGAGATATTTTAATAAGAAATACACATGATAATGAGAAATAATGCATTTAGATGCATCTAGAAGGATAATGAGTATCCAATAAAAAGGATTTTGAAATAATAGAGTTTCTTGGGATCCAAGGAGCCCCAATAAAGAGGAAAGAAAGAGAAAATACCAAATTTGCAAAATAAGAGGATAATATGATACATAATTGATGAATTTTTGATATTATCAAAAGAGGTATTATTTCGGGGCCAATGAATTAAAATCCAAGTACAAAGAACATAAAGGAGGAAAAACTAGGACTCCTTAATAACCAAGGATCATGAATAGAAAGGACATCTTTTAATTTAGAGAGAGAATTTATTATCCATTAAGGAAAGTGAGAGGGTATACTATTCTATCCTTCCTTGTTTGACGTGGGAGTTACTCAATTAAACATCTAATGAAACTAGAATCCCACAGACTCACAAGTCCTAGTGGATACAGACTATATATATATGATCTACCCTAGTGGTTTGGGTAGTCTCTCCCCACGGAGGAACCCTAACGGCAGAGTTGTTGCCTTCACCCGTCACCTGGCCTTGTACTACACCCTCTCTCGACTTCATGGGAGGAGGGAACTCTCTCTTCTCTCTCTCTCAAGGCCTACCCATGGAGTATGAGCAACGAGATGACGTCATAGGGCACAACGTCTTACGTCTAGGTAGGGAGAAGAGGGGGGCGCAAGGAAGCGAGGTGAAGGGACCTTGTTCATGGCCGATGAGGTCGTGCGAGTTGGTCGAGGCTGCCGTCGGGTCTCCTGGAGGCGCGGGGCAGGGACACTCCCCTACGTCGACCCTCTTATACGAGGTCCAGCATGTCGTGGGGATGAAGGGCAGGCGATCTTGGTCGTTGTCTTCCTAGTAAAGAGCTCGGGGACGATGGCGCCGGTGATCACGTCGTGCAGGCTGTGCAGCAGTTGGCGGAGAAGGGTTGAAGTCATGTGCGACGTGGAGGTGAGCAAGAGATAGGAGCGCCAGCTAAGGTCTCCCACAAAGGTTCTCCATCATCTATGACTTCCATAAGGGTTCCTGGGTAAGATCCTTGATCTCCTTTTCTGTTTTAGATCTACTGAACCTAAAGCGATCTGTGACCTTTACCTCCCTCTCCGGATCTCTACGGACACCTGCAGACCTCGGACCAAGCCCAGCAAGGTCAGGTGCGCCGCTTGAGGCCAGCCGCATGTGCCCTCAGAAAGCAGGGAGTGGGGGAACTGCCCCTGCGCCGACGAGCGCTGGGCGTGGGTTCACTCTGTCGTAAGGAAGGGGATGATCCCGGGTAAATACCCAAAATACCCCTGAGCGCATAAAAAGCTTGAGCCACCAAGGCAAGGGTAATATAGTCTTTTCATTATAAACTTAACTGATTCGTGAATTAAATTACAAGGGACCTTAGATGCTGACGTGGTGACTAACTATTGGTCAGAATCAAATAACCTTGAAATAATTGTAGTTAATTATTTGTGACTCTGATGGAGACATATTATATATGAAAGTTGCTTAGAAAAATATGAGGAACACGTTAAAAATGGTTTGACAATCTGAATCTATGCCTAATTGCAAAACTATGTTAATCTAAGGGAAAGTGCTTATGTATTAGATTAAGAAACCCTAATTGAGCATATTTGGTAAGTTCTTGTTACTTAATTAATGAAATTAGGTAATTTCAACCTGTTGAGTAGTGAATAACAAACTTGAACCTGATCTAGGAGTTTCTTGCATGATTTAGGGTTTTGAAACTAAGATATAGTTAGAGAACGTAAATTGGATCAAAGTGATCATAATTGACAGTTTTTTTGGATATGTAATTAGGGTTACACATGATGTCTAATTTGGACTAATAACTCTAATAAACAATTATGTGATGGGATTAGGGTTTGTACCTCTATTCCTTGACCAAACCCTAATACCCTAGATTAGGACCGAGTAAGGTTTACTTGGAATAATATGTGATGGTGACAATTTAGGATTTGCATACATGCAGATTAAACGATCAATTGCTTGATTTGCTTGCTCGGATCTATTGACTGGTTGATTGAATCTACTTGAAGAATAACTGTATATTCTGCATGGAAAAGGTATGTGGTTAATTATGAATAACCGCTTTAGTTTTCTGATGGATTCCCGGATGTTTAATCGCATTGAATGCAACTAAACTGTTGGATGTTTATTTATTTCATGCAACTATAAAGTGACTATGATTATCACTATAAATGTGCATATATAACTGGCTAGATCCGGGTCCACCTCTGTTACTTTGAAAAGGCTAAAAAAAGGGTAATCCTAGAGCAAGGTCTAGGTTACCGTGAGTTAGAAACTGGGCTACCTACGTGTAGTACCATGAGACTCATTAGCCTTCCATGAGTTAAGGAGTGGGCTACTTACGAGTAGTGCCATGTGACTCAACCCTAGAAATTGGTTCACTTATAGGTGGATCATGAGGGGTTTAATGGGGACAACATAGAGGATAGGGTACTCTTAGATCGCGGAGTTATATCTAAAATGTAATCTTGGTTATTAAATGAATAATTGAATGACTACATTATTAACGTAATTACATGATTATTGTTTCCCCCACATACCAGCTTCGGCTGACCGACGTTTTGTTTGTCGGCGTTTTAGGTACAAGCCAAAAGGACAAACAGTAAATCGTCATACTGTGTAATACATGAAGTAAAATACAAGGAGGATTAGTTAGAGTAGAATCCTTAAGTGGATAGAAGTTTAGAGATCCAAGTTTTCAAAAAGGTATGCAAAAAATTATTTTCTTACAACTTTTCAGTATAGTCTGTTAAAATTTGATAATTATTCTTAGTTAATTGCCGAACCTTTGATCCGGAAGTTATGGGTGCGGCTTCGACCTCTCGGTCTCCCTTAATTGGGGGTTATCGGGAGGTGGGGTCGTAACAACTCCTTTGGATTTGAAGGAGGACTTGGTTTTCTTGCCTTGTGTACAAGGTTGGCATTCCTCATCCTTTTCAAAATCCAATTTGGGAAGTCCCCAAACCAATTCCGTTTTGCTCAATTTCTTCATTTGATGCATATTCACATGACCCAAACGGCGATGCCAAAGAGAAATATAATTTTTATTCACAAACAATCATCTATCAAGTACGAGCTTTAGAGAATCAAGCACAATAACATAAATATTATCATTTCTATTTCCCTTATATATGACATCATAAGTGAGGGAATCTAGAAGAAAACATTCTAAAGAAGTAAATAAAACAAGATATCCATTATAAAAAAAGTTGGTTTGCACTTATCAAATTGTAATGTAGGCCATCAACAAGCAAGACATTTTTGATACTTAGCTTGTTCCCTACATCACCCTCACGTATTACCTTACCCTTTTTGTTGTCCATGAAGGTCACTGGTCCTCCTTTCTTTTTCATGAATTTGTTGAAATGACTGATTTCACCTGTCATATGTTTTGAGCAGCCACTATCAACAATCCACCTTCTTTTGACCTGCATGAAAGAAGGATGTCGGTACCCAACTCAAACTTTAGGATCCAAGGTTATCTTGGGGACCCATTTCATCTTTGGGTTGGTCTCCTTTGGATTGTAAGGACAATAAGTAGAGTAATGATCATCACATTTACAATGAGAACATACCATTGGGTTCTTAGAGCTGGAAGTCTCTCCATGAAAGATAGGAGGTTCCACACTCTTCTTCTTACCCTTACTCTTGTTTTTGTTCTTACCCTTAGGAGCAGTCCCATCATATCCTAAACCACTAGTACCAATTTATTTGGTAGAGTGTTCTAGGACAACATTAAGAGATTTCTTTCTCGTAAGAAACTTTTGCATAGAATCTCTTAACTTAGAATTATCATCACTAAGGTTAATGACAGTAGAAGATAAACTAGCAAAATCATCTCTAGCATGCAATAGGTCAGCCTCTAAACAGAGGGCTTTAATATGAAAAGAATCACGTTCTAAAGCAGTGTTAGCTACCTCATTACTTTGCAAAATATGTCTAGATGATAGATCATTATCTTGAGCAAGCAACTTAGCATTTTCAGATTTAAGCAAAGAATTTTCTTTTGATAAGCATGAGTTTCTTGCTTCCTAGCTTCATTAATGAGATTAAGTTCTACATTTTCAATTTTAAGAACATCTATCTCATCTAGGCATTTTTGGTTTTCTTCCTTAAGAGTAGCAATGGTCTTAAGGTAGACACCATTCTCAACTTCAACTCCATTGTATTGGAGCTCAAGATCAAGGAATTTCCCTTACAAGGCATCAATACTATCAAGGTGCATCTTTTCATTTTGATCAAGAATCTCAATCTTAGCATAAAGATCATCTATTATCTTACCTAACCTTTTCTTTTTAGATTTGCATTTAGTAAAAGATGATCGACAAGCATTAAGAATATCAATAAGAGTTTCTTTAGACAACTCATGCAAATTGACTTCACTTACCTCACTTACCTCACTTACCTCACCTACATCTTCACTTGTAGAGGCCATGAGAGAAAGGTGTCATTCTCCATCTTCGGAGCTTGAAGAGCTTGAGGAAGACTCCTCCCAAGCTGCATGAGCTGCATCTTTGCTTCTTCTTTCTTTCTTCCTTCTCCTTTTTCTTGTATTTGCCTTCTCTCTTGTACTCCTTGTCCTTTTTATGGCTACTCTTGTGATGGCTCTTCTTGGCCTTGGGGCAGCCACTCTTGTAATGACCTTTTTGGCCACATTCGTAGCATCTAGGAGTTGATGAAGAAGGCTTCCCCTTGAAGTGTTTGCCCTTGGAGTAGTTAGCTTCATGCTCATTTGGGCCTTCATCTTTACTTGAGGATGGAGTAGGGGACTTGAGTGTGAGTTGTTGCTGCCAAACCATCTCTTCAATTTGAGCTTTGAAGGTTGTGTCCTTGATCTTCTTGGACTCCTTCTCTTCTCTCTTTTCTTCTTCTTCTTCTTGCTTATCAAGCCTTGGATCATGAGCTTGAAGGTTGCCAACCAGCTCCTTAGTTGACAATTCACTAAGCTTGTACACTTCTTCAATGGATGTCACCTTGGGCTCCCATCTCTTTGTAAGAGATCTTAAGATCTTGGAGTTGATTGTGCCTTTGTCCATCACACTACTAAGGGCTGCCAATCCATTGATGATCACATTAAGCCTTGTGTACATGTTCGCCACTCTTACATTCTTACCCATCTTGAAGTTATCAAATAGACCACCAAGCATGTAGATTTTGGCTTCCTTCACTTGCTCTGTTCCTTCATAGGTGACACATATCTTGTTCCAAATTTCATGTGCGATGTTCCAAGAGGAGATCCGGTTGAACTTGTATGGAGTGAGAGATGCATAGATGATGCTCATGGCTTTGGCATTGAGTTGAGCTTGCTTCATTTGGGCTTCCGTCCATATGGATATTTCTCCCTTTGGATCTTCATACTTTAGAAGCACCACCTTCCACATCTCATAGCTTACTCCTTGGAGATAGAACTGCATTCTTCTCTTCCAATAGAGGAAGTTGGTGCCGTCGAAGACCGTAGGTCGCATGGAGAAGCTTACCTCCATGTTGAGAGATCTAAGTGCTAAATCACCCATATTCTCCTACTTGTGGAAGTATCTTGGAGAAGACCTGCTCTGACACCACTTGTTGGATCAAGGGCTCTAGAGGGGGGTGAATAGATCTTCACAAATCTCACAAAATGAATTAGAACACCAATTTATATAAGTGCAGAAACTTAAACATACAACCAATTTGAAGTCCTAACTAGCATGCATAGCAAGGGTGAGAGACAAGGAAGAACATACACTTGGACAAAGTAGTTTAGAGTGGTTCTACACTTCAAACTTGAAGTGAGTCAGTCCACTACCTAGAGGTGGTTAGGCTCTAGGACTTTGTAATCTTGGTACTCTTATATTCCATCATAAGATTACAAGACAAAAACCACATTCATCCAAGGGCTTAGTACCTTAAGCAAGGATCTTCAACCTATAGAAGGAGATTACCCACTTGAACCATGGAGTCTTCAGCCTTCAACAAGGACTTACCCACTCCTTCAAGTATTTGGCCTTCAAGGAAATACCTATCCTTCTTGAACTTCTGCCTTGCCTATCTCCTTCACTTGGAGATCTAGAACACCATGCTTTCTTCAACCTTGAAGAACAACAACTCCTTCTCCTTCACTCGGAGAAGATCTTCAACCTTTTCTTCAATAGGAAAGGGGGTAGGAAGATGGAGGAGGAGAGCTTTACATGGATACAAGGAGTAGCTCTCTTACAACAGATCCTATCTCACTCATACTCATGGATTTGACTTGAAGGTAGAGAGAGAAAGGGGCTCAAAGGTGTGCATCACTTTCAACTAAGCAAGAACCAAGCATATATGGAATGAGCAACCTTAGAATGATCTCCAAGAGGTCCTATTTATAGGTGAGGGTGCCCCTTTGAGTTAAAGTACACTTAGGGTAAAAAAATAGCCATTTTTGCCCAAGGAAATAGATCTATTTTCGCCCAAAAAACTCACCAACGGTCACAATCACTTTTTCTGCAATTTTCGTACAGTGCAATTGGTCGAGTTCCAATAAAGGTAACTCGACCAATAGGGTAAAAGACAAACCCAAATTTCAAACCATCATTCGTGTTTGTCCTGGGAAAACTCGACTAATCAATGAAAGTTGTGTTTGGCCAGTAACCCCATCAGTCAAGTTTTATGAAAACACAACTCGACCGATGCACTCTTTAGAGAATTGATCCTAGTGGATCGGTCGAGATTGTAACTTGACCGATTGACTACCTATGATCAATTTTCTATAGTGCATCAAAAGTGATTAGAAATTGGTTCTAAGTGTCCCAATCAATATTCTCATCTTAGTTACAAGCAAATACATCAATACAAGTGATTACAAAAATATTCTAAGGTCGTTTACATGGATTTCCTTAATTACACACTTGTATAGCATTTGACTTGAACTTGAGCAAATTTAGGGCTTTTGAATTTTGATCTTTTCATGTACCTAACACCTGAAATCAATCTTGAATACACTTATTAGATACATATGAATGGAATGGTTAAGTCATTATCAAAATATGGACAATGTATAACCTCTAGGTCAACACACCCACCTTGGGTCGAAAAGAGTAACAAAGTAGAATGCTCAAAGGTTGAATATATTGCAGAATTGCTCCAAAGCGGATCCACATATATCAATGGCCGACCTTGGGTACACATGTCGCAACACCATGAGTACACCCTATAAAACCCAACAAACTGAGACATAACCATGGTCACTCTCCATCAGATATCACTAGACCATCGGTCATGACCAATTCCAGAAAAAAAAATGTGGATGTTAGGGTATACCAACCCCACACACCCTACATATTAACAAGTATATATGACGCATACATCATCTCACAATTTGAATATTGCTAAAATATTAACTCATTTCACTATATCACCTAATGGCACACAAAAATATATATACAAACTTTTGGTTCTACATGATTAGGATTGCACTTGATTAATTAAGTCAATTACTTGTACCTAGATTGTATCCAACACTTGCAAACTATTTAATCAATTCTAACCACTCCAGAAGATATTAAAATGTACTCACATATATTAAACCACCATATAAGGGTATAGATAATCATCTTTGACCACATCAAATATCAATCCTGTCTACCATTAGGCACAACATATCAATCTCGGCCACCATAAGGCCCAACATATCAATCTCAGCCACCATAAGGCCCAACATGCTAACTTGTGGCACATCAACGTTAATCAAGGCATAACAAGGGATATTTCTCCCTCCAAATTTTCATTTTCAATATGCAAATAGTATCACAAAAGACATGCCATTATCACATACACTAAAATTATGATAATCTCCTATATGACAATACATGATTATACAATTTGATTCATCACCACCATTCAAGTGTAACAGTATCATGAGGAACTACTATATTTTATTTATCTTTATGGACATTTTGTTCAAGTTAGACAATCCTCATTGTATGTATCTTTAAGATCCTACTTGGTTATTTGTACATCATCATCAAGACACATTTACCGAACCCCTAAATCACATCATTTTTTCACCTTAAACATTTCAACATATTACCCATCATATTTTATTTCATCCATGTTCAATCATGGATTAACCTTAACTCTTGGGCCCTGGCATCATCCTAATGATGACATACATACCATTGCATTTAAGGTATCAACCTCAAGGCACCAATTACACAAACATATACACACATATGTATGTATGTATGTATATATATATATATCCATATTCAACTTATTTCTTATAATCTCACCTTTTATTGCATATTAGTCAATCTATTAAGATATAAGATAAAGGAGATATAAAATATATAGGTAATCATCTTACAAAGAGAAATACTCCATTATAATACTTTTAACATAAAATAACTATCATCTTTTATTAAACTCACATGGATTAATGAACCTATTAGTTACTTCATGTGCACATTATTACCCTCATTATGCATTTCATGAACATTCATATAATTATGCTTCTTATTTTTGTGTACTTAAAGAACCACTATACCATTAAAAACCTAGGACTTGCCCTGCTATAGGGTGCTCTTCATCTCTTTCGGACAAGTGGGGACATGCAGATCTTATCCGTAGATCTTGAGGTACCATTTGGCCAACTTATCTATTAGTTTAGTGGCCTCCCTTCTTATTTTGAGGAAGTTGAAAGAACTGAACCATGTTTGGAGCATAGTGATTTTCTGCACAATGGGGTAGTAAATGGGGGGGGGGGCAACATTGAGGATCTTCCAAGTAATTCATTGAGATTTCAAAATGTGTACAAAGTGCACACCTCTCCCTCCCTCTTATGCTTATTTATTGAGCACCCCTGAAGATTGCCAACAGTTCTCCCTCGAGTGGGTCTCAGATACGATGTTTTGTAATCCCTCCATCAACCCGCTCCCTGTTAATTCATCATGATATAGTTGGTACTTTGCATGTTGACAGTCGACTTTGTAGCCGTGTCCACTAAGATCATGGTAACTTCCATCAGAGGTTCTTTCCAACTAATGACTTCCTTCTGAGTAAGAGATATCCCTTGTGTTGATGAATGATTATAGGTTCTGAGGATATCCTGTAACACCCCAATTTTCATATCACATCAGTGGAAGCAGAAAAAAATTCAACTAGGGAGTGTCAAAAACATGATACACATAACAATAATAATAGACAAAAACCATTATAGACTATGTACGTAATGAATTCTCATCAAATTATCAAAATAAAATCTTAATTACATCAAACCTTATAAGAAAACTATAACATATGATGTAGAACATTATGCTTCTATCACAAGCTCTGGGATTGTGTAGATGGTGCCCCACCAAGCAAACCTCTTAAAGTTCTCATTGCATCATTTTGTCATGACTACCTCCTGAAGTTCTATTCCTATGGACATCTCGTCCCCAACCATGCACAAAGGGAAATCTAGGTTAGAGTAAGTGGCATTGAATTTCTAATATGATAAATATAAATATACTATAACTGAAAGCTGAATAAAAATCTGAAAGTTGAACTATGATATGGAAGATATGAACTTATATTGAATCAATGTGTATTTTAATTATGTCTTTTATCAGATTTGTGACCATCATTATATGACATGTTCCCCTTTGTTGATACTGAAGTGTTCTCTATGGTGCAATGCACCCTATGTGGACAAAGCGTGCCCTCTGGTGACACTGAAGTGTACTCAATGGCACAACGCACCCTCTGTTGGCACAACATGCCTTCTGTGACACTTGTAGTGTCAGGCATAGTGTGTCGTCTAAATTGTCCTAGGACTCTTTGATGAGGACTTATCCTATAATGTATAATTAATGTTGTGATGTCATTTTCTATCTATGTTCTGAATTTCTTATTTTTGAATCTTAATCTCTTATAGTTGATCTCTTATCTATGAATCTATTCTTAATTTCTTATTTCTAAATCTTAATGTGTTATCTCTGACTCTATATCTCTATTGTGTAATTCTTAACAAAATCCAATTCTGAATCTAAAATTTGATAATCTTATTATATAATAAATATAAATCTGAAGCTCTATTTTAACATGATGACTTAACATAATTCTGATATCAGATATTTGACATCTCGGTATAAACGCTTCAGAAAATAAATTGAATTGAGCACAAAAATACCATAAACCTCAAATACTAAAATATGATAATCTGTCAAAATAAATTAAACTAAATAAAATTTGATTTCTCTAAGCATGACAAGATATGAATTACTGAAATCTAAAAGTAACTTAATCTCTAAGTTACTTTATAGGAAGATGTAGGCTGAATCATAATAATAATAAAATTCAATGGACATGACCCACTTACCTAAAATGTGCATTACATATCCTAACTTTCAGAGAACTTTTTTCAGAGTCCAGGTATCCTATAAAACATATCAAGAGTCGATTAGCTTCCTGGTTTACTCTTCTGGGTTACATTTTGGGTCAACTAGGTTTGAGATCAATGTTTCAGTCATTCATCTTATGTCATATCACTTAGGCACCATTACTAATCTTACTCTTTTCATACAGGTTCTCATGTTAATAGAAACTTGACATGTGATCAAGATTGCCAATAATATTGGGTTTATAACATATAAATAGGAGTAGGAACATGTAAATCTAACTCTCAACATGTTTGTTGACCTTGTATATCATAATCAGGTTTCATACATCAAAATATGTTTATACTCATTTCATGATGGCTTACTAAGAATTTTTGATAACCTATTGAATGGCATTAGGGTTTCCAGTCCACAATAGTTATCAAACACAAAACTAGAAATTCATGCATTATTCTCATGTCTCAAATTTCTAAATTCAAATGAATCATCATCAGGGGTCCATAAGTCTTTATATAAAGTATCAAATCAAATACAAACTATTTATCAATATTATGCATAAATTAAACATCATGTATTGCCTCTTACTATAATATCTGATCACTTAAATCATATAATTACAGTTCTAAGTTCTTAGCATTGTAGATAACATTTTTCTGAGCAAACAATATATTATATGTCACTTTTTGAGCTTCCTAGCACTTTTTATGATTTTTTTTAAGGTCAACCACATTAAATGGATATAGAAAATCATAAAAATACCATTTTCATTCTATGTGGATCCTCTCTATCTCTAACGGGGTGCCCTGCATCCCCTCTGCCCTTCCTCTTGGCTTCAGGCATGTCCAACTCGATTGGGTAGTACACCCATACAACACCAACCAGTGTTGAGACTGGAAGGTGGGGCTGCGCTCAACAGTTATTGCCTGCTGGAGTGGAGAATGCTTTGCATGGCTTCTCCAGGCCATGGGCCCATGGTCATATCCTAGTTGGATTATGCTATAGCCCAAGATTCATCGCCTTATAGGTTGCTTGCTGAGTTGGGAGATCTGTTGCAGCGACCGCACGCTCTGTTCTCAGCTGACCGCAACTGGTCATCGCCGGCGATCTCAAGCACGGTGTCAAGACCATCGCCGACCAAACCAAGGCCGGGAGTGAATTCGGCTTGTCGTCTCTGGCTAGGACGGCACATCATCTTCAAGAAAATTGAGTCAGAAAGAGAAACCCTAACTGCCAACCCTTCTAGACGCCGCCAACAGCGTTGCCCCCTTCTTCTTCGTCTTCGATTCTCTCTCCCTTGCAACTTCAAGCGAAATCCCTAGTATTAGGTTTGGACCTCCGAAGATCCTCCCTTTCACGGACTCTGTTGCGGTCCTGTTCTTGGGGGCGGACTCACCAGTCCGCGATGACCGGGAGTCGCTCCTCTTTTTTATATTTTTGATAAGAGTCCAATTTAGGAAATAATTCTATAGGTCAGAAATCAGAATATGAACTCGTTTAGTCTCAAATTTGGAATTAGTTACACCTTGTCAAGATCCTTTCTCCGGAAAAAATCAGATCATAAATAGTGAGATAATCATTCCAAACTTGTCTTTTAAGTAAATATTAGATAATTACTATTTTAATTACATAGGCCACTAGATAAATCAACATTTTTTGAAATTTCTTTCACAGTCTCATATTCTAATTATCCTTTTAATAAAACTATCTTGAGTATTAATTATGGGCACGAAATACTAAATTCCCAATTTTGTACTCTAAGGACCCATGTGTAAATCCTAATCAGCCCCATTAAGCTTGAATTGGGATCTAGGGCACACGACCCATTCTTTATTCTTTCAAAGGGTCCATGAGATTAATCATATTCTCAATTATGAAACTAAATCTTGAATCAGTATAATTTCTCAATTGGAGCTCTTGTATGAGACACATAATCAATATCAAGTTAGTTACATAACATGAAGACCTAAGCTAGGTCTAGGGCTTAAACCATTGACTAGAGTCATCACCTTTCCTTCAGTATTCTGCTTTGGTTGTCACCTCAATATCATCAGATTACCAAACTTCGAGGATATTACCACAACAATCACAATTGCACAAAAGACACCCTATCATTCTTTTTCCTTTAAATCCAAACATCATAAAAATGGGATGGAACCTTATTGTAACCATTAATCCATCATATATTGAACTCATAAATAGTTTAATCATGTACTTACTCGGTTCAAAAAATTAGGGTTGTGACATATCCATTACAACTATTTGGATTTCTTGGGCAATGTCCTTATAGAGGGTCTTGCATTTTAGAAGATGACCTTATTCCTATGTCACCAAGTTTTCCAACATATATTATACTAAAGGTGATATACCATTGCCGACCAGAATCAAACTTCAAATTACTATGCTATTGACTTCCAGAAGTGGTAATAAAAAAAATCCACACACAGACTTGGATTAACAATACTCCAAACTTGTAGAACTGTTGGGCATTCCCTTAGAGCATGTAGACACGTTTAAACACTCACATTATAGATTCCACAAATCCCAGGGTCAGACATATTCATCCTCGTGTGCAGTGAATTCATCAACAGTCAATCATTCTGAAGGAGCCACAAAAAGACCTTCACTCATGGTGGTATTTGTTTCTTACTTACACCCCCATTCACAGTTAATCTCCTTATCCCTCTAGATAATAAGTTTGTAGTACATGTTCTTGACCTCAAACTATTCATGAGCATGATTTGTCTAATAGACCTCATCCTCAACAAGGTCTTGTGTTGGAGTAGGCATAGAGATGATAGTGCATATGGACTCATCCTCCATATATAGCTTGAGAAATTCAACATCACATGCACAATCCTCAATCACCAAGCTTGATACTTTGAGGTCCATTAGCTCGTTTAGAATATGTACATTGATTTTTAGTCTCGATGCTAGACCTCCTCTCAACGACCAGTCCTACAGAACTCGTCTATGCATCACATGGTCAACTAAGATCGCCATCATATCCTTTGCAAAATCATACTGAGATGTAATGATTCTCCAAATGAGATATCATGTAGTGCGATTATCATATACAGACTTATACTTGGTAAAGAGGAGTGGTTTCCAAATGTAAAATCCTCAGTTTCATAACTAATGTAAGTCTTTAAGGTGGAGTTTTCTAGTAAGTGTATACCAAGTGACCTAATGAACTGAACATGGCTTGGTATATAATTAAGTTCACAAAATTTGTAATACAAGTCATCTTGTCAACCAATACACACATAATGGTTTAATTGATTGTAGTCGAGTGTAGATGAATATAAATGAATTATTCCTATGAACAATAATGTGACGAATATATATAATATGAAGACTTGAGTTACTGGTTTGAGCTCTAGACCAACTTAGGTCTCATTATTAAGGAAGTAAAGTAATGTTGACCTAATGTATCATATGGAAGCTTCCGTTGAGGGAATATTGATCCATGATTTAGTTCCATAACTGAGAATAGATAATGGACCTTTTGAGAGACCAGGGAACGGTCTGGGGGCCCTAGAACCTTATTCAGTCCTGATTATGCCAATGAGGATTCACATATGGGTCCTTGGAGTTTAAATTTGACAATTCAACATTTCATGTTCATAATAAATATTCGATGTAATTTTGATAGATGGATAATTGATATATAAGATCAAGGGAGAAAATTTATATGTTTTTATTTTATTTATCTAGTGACCTAGGTGATTAAATTAGTAATTATCCAATTTTACTTAAAAGGTACATTTGGAATGTCTATCTTATTAGCCTTGATGTAGACTTTTGTTAAAGGAAAGGTAATGAAAATATAATGTTAATTCTAAAATTTGAGACTAAACAGGTTCATATTATAGAATATATAATTATTTATCGAAACTAGGCTTTTATGAAAAACTAAATAAACAAATAATAATAATGTTCAGACTTGCCGACTCCAGAATACACAGGTGAAACAGGACTCAAACGGAGTCCGAATGAAAGGGGGTTTTAATGGGTGAGATCTCAAATAGGAAGGCTATAAAAGGCTCTATTCTAACAAGTGCATGGCATTACGAATCCGAAGTTAGGGTTTTGGCTTGATTTGAGAGAGACAAAGAATACATGAAGAAGAAAAGATGAAGATGGATCCATGATGGCTGTGCAAGGGTAGGGGCAAGGAGTCTCTATTCTCATCCTACTAGTGCTCGGTGACGACACCGCCCAAACCATGGAGATTGGAAGAAGTTGATTGAGGTCTAGACATGAGTTGTGATGGCCTGAGCATTGATATCAATGTCATCGGAGGCAACCGAGTGGAGGCGATAGTGTTTGCAGGTAAAACAGGGAAGGATTGGCCGATGACTTGGAGTTCTTCTGGCTTGGACCTCCAATCACAACCTTTATCAAACCTTGTGGCTCCGCTCATCCAGGATGGCCAAGTCATAGCCAACAAAGGCTCCACCTCGCTTAGAGATTGCTCAGACACCGGTCGCAGAGGTCAAAGTGTTGCTGCTCTATTTTAGACATGAAACAGGGCACCTTTCCCCTAGATCAGCAAGTGATGCAGAGACCAAGACGGGGCCAAGGAGTTGAATGCTCAAGAACAAATGGGGAAGGTAGAGATTTTGGGCACCCTTCGTCGGTGGTGGGATGAGCTTCTGGGGTGCAGCTACTCGCTGGACTTGGTAGTCCCAGCGGCGCTACCGCTGGAAGGAGTCGGGGGTGCTTCTCGTGCACCTAGGTCAAGAAGAAGCTAAACCCATATGGGGATCCATGAATATGTGAAAGGAAGGGGGGCACCTACTAGTCTGAATCCTCAGATCTCAAACCAACGACTGAGATCAATTCAAGTTCAGGTATTTTCAAAAATTTATATCTTGGGCTAGGAAACTCAAATTTTACCAAATAAGGTGTATGTCGAAAGTTTATGATGTCTAGTATCTTATAAAAATGGTTGCAAATGGTTTTTTAGACGTTTGATAATTAGTATAATTTTATTTTCAAGATATAAGAGATTTCAATGTTTTGGATATTAAAAATCGGAAACGACTTCATAAATTCTTGAAAATTTAGTAATAACTATATATTGATGTATTTAATATAATTTCAAAGCCTGATCATTTTGATATGAAGTTTGAACAAGGTTTTTAATGTAAACCCTAATAAGGGTATTTTGGGTATTTCACCCATGATCTGATTTTTAAATGACCTTATATTTTAATACATGATTACTCCTACATTATATGAATACTTTTATGGTGATTTGATGAAGTTTCTTGTGCTGTTATATTAGTTATTAGTTTTAGATGAGTAGCCATTATGAAAAAATAATAAATGATTATCCTGACACTATAAGTGATATATGTATGGCTAATTAGGCCTGATATTAGTAATGTAATGGTATTCTACTTTGATTTCCTGATTGAGTCAGTAAGTTTACAATATGTGACTAGTTTTGAGAATTATTCTCATTATATGAAGTATATGTTCATATTAGTGCATAAGACGATTTATGTCTTATTTGAGTATAAAGATAATACTAATTATATAGTATGAGTTTTATTTTATTTCAATGCTAAGATTTTATGGTGATTTTAGATTAAAGTTATGTTTAGTCTAAATAAGAACCCTAAGTTGGTATATGTAGTTAGGAAGATGGGGTTTTGAGATTTACAAATAGAAAGAGGGAATATAGGCTTGGACTGATAAAACTATGATGATATCCAGGTTATTAAAGTTATGGAACTTAGAGTTGAGACTTCCTTATCGATGCCATCTGTACAAGAGGTAAGTGGTCCATGCCCATGAGTACTCATGTTTTAAGTTCAGTATGTTTACATGTCTCCTGATAAGACTTTTATAATTTATATGGTTCAATGTTAAGATTTTAATGCAAACAAGAATATTCTCATATCTCTATCATTATGTAAGTTCAAATATATAAAATCTCAAATAGAGACATGTTGCTCAAAATAGTTGTGACCCATGGACCAAGTCCTTGAGAAAGTTAAAGAATCATGTTCCTACAAGATTTCTTAAAAATGTTCGAAATTAATGAATTAGATTGTAAGATAAGATATGCAAGTAATGTAGCCATACTTAGTTGGTGATTTGGGATAGTTTTTTTATTGAGAATTTAAGTACACATATGTTGTCAGGATTTCTCATATTTATAGGCATAACTATGTATTACGATTTCACGTAGAAACATGCCATTAAGATTTCATACATATGTATAGATATAACCACTAGATTCCTTAGAATGAATAATATCTAGAATTTAATTACAATATAAGAATATGAATTTTTAGAATACTAAGACATGGCCTATTTTTAGAAATAAAGGTACTTTCGGGATCACAATGTATTGTAAAAATGAGTTCATGATGTCATTATAAGATAATGACACATTAAGTTATGATTAGGTTGCAATACACTATTTTATAAGATTTCTATTTTGATATTTAAGGTTTAATATGTAAGTTCATATGCAAAGTTTTAGTGTAACATCATATTTTATAAGAAGGATTGAACCATCTTGTCAGAATTGATATTTTTAGATATGTTGTACTTATCATACTTTCATAAGCTTGACTTATGATACTTTGTACACTTAGTATTTCTATATTCATGTCAGATCCTTTCTCATAAGACATTAGACTCATTTATGATATAATTGGTATAATGAAGTAATCTTACCAAATAAGAGTTTTAGAATAAGGTTTACCCAGATAATGAGATATATGTTCAAATCCAGCAATGAATTCAGTTTAGAATTTAAGAATAAGAGATTTAGATTCAGACTTAGGCTACTCACCGTGTGAGTAGCCAAATTTTTGAATAAAGGTACATGATATGGGTTATAGACCCAATCTCAATTATGTTGTAAATTGAAATACATATTCATATTCCATAATAGATTCAGTTCATATTTGAAAGAGCAAAGATTTAGATTCAGATTTCAGATTTCAGATTCAAAACTAAGTAAATGTTTAGGACTCAATTTCAGATAAGTTCAGATTCAAAGTTTAGTAAAGACAGATTTAAGATAATTAATTCAAAACCTTCACATAATACATTATATAATAAGTCCTCACCAAAGAGTCCCAGGACGGTTCAGAGGGCGCACTGTGCCAGACACTGCAGGTGTCACAGAGGGAATTTATGCCAACAGAGGGTGCGTTTCACCATAGAAGACACTTCGGTGTCAACATAGGGCACGTTGTGTGCATTGCACCATAGAGGACACTTTGGTGTCAACAGAGGAGGACTTATTGTATAATGATGGCCACAAACAGATAGAAATCATAAGTAAAAGATACTTAAGATTAGAGCATGTCAATAATCTCATCACGAGTGTGATGAGAGAAATTTAGATAATATATGTATGATCCAGACACTTTGGTGTAGGACATGAAACCTAGATTATAGGTCTCCAGAAAAGATAGAATAGAAAATAAGAGTTTCAGAAATGAGTGATAATATGTTTCTAGATTTAATCAGAGTTAAATGTTCATTTCATATTTATGATGTTCAAGAATCTTTTGTAATATTTCAGTTCTATAGCAATGTATATTTTAGAATACTCATGCCACTTACTCTAACGTCTGTTTTTCCCAATGCATGGCTGGGGACACGATGTCCGTAGGTTTTTGGAGCGGTTGAAGAACAAAGGGACCAACAAAGGCCTAAGAGACTTTCAAGCTTGCCTAGTGGGGTGCCATCTACCTAGATGATCCTGAGTATTGACATCTTTTTATTATGAACTTATGCATAAACATGATGTAGTTTTATGTTGACAAAAAACTATGTATGAATCAGTTTTATAGCTTTGCAAAGTGTTTCATTACTTTTATTGCAATGGTTATCATGTTTGTGACACTCCCAGGAAAAATATTTTCTTCCACTCATGTGATATAAAAATCTGGGTGTTACACCAAACCTCCTATGTCTAACTCAGAATGCAGGTCATCTTCATCTAATGGATCTAATCCCCGGTCTTCCCTTTGAGGATTGAGCGATAAATTTTACCCAAGCTACCAAGTGTACCCCCCTTAAAATGTGAGTTTCCTAACAAACCTCCAATGTCTAACTCAGAATGCAGGTCATCTTCATCTAATGGATATAATCCCCAGTCTTCCCTTTGAGGATTGAGCGATAAGTTTTTCCCAATCTACCAAGTGTACCCCCTTAAAATGTGAGTTTCCTGATAAAACTACTGGTGATTTGGTCTAGCCTTCATAGATAGACACTAGTAATTTAGATGACTACATTATGTGAGATGTCATTATGGATAGAATTGGTTTGGCCAAGGTAATTCTACCTACCAAAAATAGATTTCTTGTAGCCTGATAGTTGTCCTTCCCTTGAAACCTATTTATTAAATCCAGATATTTCTCCTTTGACTTTCTCTTGTGAATGGTTGGAATTCCCAAGTGTTTTCCAAAGATGTCCACCTGGTTCATCTTTTATTTTTGATATATAGCCCTATGAGTACCTATTAAAATTATGCTTCTCGATTCATAATTACTTAAAACTTATTTTTTAATCCATTAGTGTGCATGACTTCAAGAGATATAAGATAATTCACAAAGTAACCTAAAGTAATCATTACATAATAAACTACCTCTACTGGTCATGAAAGACTAATTTCACCACATAAATCCATACCAAGGACAAGACCTTAGAATATCAAAACTACATAAGGTTATGGATTCCACCTCATATTACTATAAAACGCCACAATACCAAATTCTGACTTCAAATTCAAAAGTATGTAAGAGTTACATAAAAATACAAGATTCCACATAGAAAGTTCACTCTTATTCATAGATGAGATCACTTGATATTATGGGACTAACTCAAATGAAGTTTCAACATAATAACAATTGCATAAAGGGTCTTGAGATCATTCTATATCCACTCCCATGAAGTAAGAATAACATGTATATTCGTTTCCATGTCATATGGCACCAATATACCACAAAGATAACATTTTAGTAACATTTCACAAGTATTTTGAATTTCAACAAACACATGCGTAAGTGAATGTGATATTAACATCAGATATCACTTTGAAAAGATTAGTAAGTACATGAAATTTCCTACTTCTCTTTCACTTATCTAGAAATGTTTTCAAGAAATTCTTTTTTAGTATATTAGGGATCATGGAGCAAGATAAGGGCATACTAGAGCACCAATATATAAGTTCTTAAAATTTAGTCTTTGAACAAAATAAGAGGGCATGCCTATATCATACATAATCACTATTACATGTCTAGATAAGGGCATGAAAATATGAAACTACATCATATAATAGAAAAATATATCTGAAATATTCAACCTTTAGGCATTTAAATCAAGTTTAGAGCAAGTCTAGGGATTGGGATGCACAAGTAGGCAAAAGTAGATAAAAAAGATATACCACTTGTCTATCATGGTGATGATCATGAGTGCATTTAAGACAATCATGAACAAGATTTCTAGATTCTAGATTGACTCTCTAACAACCCCAAAACCAAAGATCCAAGAAAGATCTAGCATCCCTTAGAATAAATAGAGAAAAGGGAGGGTTCTTTAGCTATATGTGGTAGGTTCCACCATGGAAGTACATTGGGATCAACCAATGGAAGAGGATCCAAGAAACTTCCTTTTAACGCCCAAGATGACTCATCTATGGTGGATCTAGAGCATACAATGGCAAATAAGGAGGGAAAAGATGCACTTTATCTAGATGAGCAAGTTATGACCATGAAAAACCATGGACTTCGTCCAATGAAAAGAAGGTGTGAGAACAAGCATGGTTGGGAAGCATGGAAACACCATGGATTTACTTGATCCTTGACATGCATACATATGCAAGCTCCCATCAATGGGCATCGACCTTCAAGGGGATTTTATCAACCTCCATGCCCCAACATTTTTAAAATAACTTGGGGATTCAGATGATCCATATGGCTGGATGGGATGGGTTTTATATACTATAGTGGGTGCCAAAGTAAAAAACTATCCATAACTAGTATGTACATTTAGATCAAAGTGATATTTTCATTATTAAAATCATACCTTTAATCGACTTAGTAGCATTATCATTATTTTGTGCATCATTATCATGTGTGTATATAAATTTTATAACACTTCATCAGTTAGAAAGTCCATTGGTTTCAGTACATAGAAGTTCCAATGGGTTATACCCTGGAAACATCATTGGTTGTCAAGCTCACCTTCTTTTTGGTGCCATGATCGGGGTTTCTATTGGTTCTTAATCCCATAGGTCTTGTCAGTTGATTTTATGGGAATTCACCGTTGAGAGGTCTAGGAACTTTGTCATTTGAGAGGTCCACGACTCTCACTGGTTGAGAGTTTCATCTGTCCTCATCAACCATCACACTAGCTAGAATTAGGGATAGAAACTTTAGGATGAAAACCCACCCAAAACAAGTTCCAAGTTCATCAAATTATGTATGATTATTAAGAAAATAATTCACTTAGATCCAATATTTACAATTATGTCCTTGATTAGTATAAAATTGCATATGAGTCCACAATTATAGATGAATATGCAAATCAAGGTACAATTGAAGTCATATTAGAGACATCTCTTTACCAATTGATATCAAGCATAAAAATTATTATTATGTAGGAAAAAATAACTTAGATAGTTTTCTCATGATATTGATGCATGGGTTTTGAGTCACTTTTATAGGCTTATTTTATATCTGTTTTATACATGTATTTGTCATTTTCTTGATTATATTTGCATAATTCACTATAGTTGGCCTTTAAACTCTTTTTTCATCAAATTATACTTATTTTATCATATTTATATGATTTTATATAATCACCAGACTTATACACATGTTTCAACACTTTTTCAGGCACTTTTGCATTGTCCAGAGTCGATACTATCGACCCTGGTGTCGATAGTATTGAAATTTCATCAAAAAGCAACCCCAAAACGTGATTTTGGAGGGAAATACATGTATCATGGTCGATAGCATCGACTTGGGTGTCGATACTATCGACAGCGTCGGGATCTGGCGATTTTCAGCACTAAAACAGAGCGTTTTAATCTGACGGTTGAGCTTTTTCGGTGCCGTAAAGTGGTCCTATGACCTAAGAAGAGCACGGCCGGTCCTGAGGGGATCTCATATTGTGTTGCACAACATCCAAGAAGGAGGGAGAGAGAGAGAGGAGACGAGAGATGAAGGCCGTCAACCGAGCGATCCGGGCACCTCCGACGGGCGATTTTGCTGCCGGAAGACTGCAAAACACACGTTTCTCGAGAAGGATCTCCAGGAACACCTTTGTATCAGGGGTTACACGAGTTTGCTCCATGTTTCCCATGTTTTTCTTCTCTACTCCTATGCATTTTCCATTGTCAACCATGCAGGGCTAATCCCCTTTGTCTTTAGGACCGGGAGTAGCCCGGGTAATTGCTGTATGATACTTTTTACATAGTTTATCATAATTTGTCTCTCAATTTCGTGGTATGATTTCGTTTTCTCCATTCTATCATTATGATTGATCACCTTAATGATAATATAATGCCTTTAATTGCTTTGAAAGAAGAATTAACGATGGAAAAGAGACGAAATTCATATTAACTCATAAATTCCTTGAACAAGGTGATGTACGGTTAATGGTGGAAACCCAGAGGTCGATTATAATACACCTAGTTTAGGGTATAGGTTACTACGACGGTGGAACCAACCTAGACTTAAGTAGTAAATTGTATCACGACAGTGAACAATTTTGACTACAGGCTACTACCCAGATTGAGAGATGATTTCGTTTAACTATGTGGAAATTCATACAATGAAAACCCGCGGTGAAACCAAAATCCTAAAGATGCTCATTAAATTGGTTAAACTAAACATTTAATCGATTGCTTCATTTTATTTTATTTCTTTCTTTTATTTTTCAAACAACTCTCAACAACCTTTTAATCGGTCTAGCTGATCGCAACCAGTTAGTAGTAGTCTAACGATAGTTCAGTGTCCCTGAGTTCGACTCGGGCCTCACAAGGCCTTTACTACTCTGACGTGTGCACTTGCGTTATACGCACGGTAAAATCGTGTCAAGTTTTTGGCACCGTTGCCGGGGATACGAAAAATTTTCGGCACTACGAGTGCTGCAAGCGGCCACTCTAGGCCACCTTTTTATTTTATTATTTTATTATCATTTTTAAAATTTTTAGTTTATCATTCATATTTAGAAATTGTCTAACACGGAACTGAACCTAAATTATTATTTTGTAGGTACTAGTGCATGGTGAGGATGCGTAGCACAGACTACACGCAGCTATCACCAGAGGTTCCACTGTCGGGACCATACGACGAGGAGAACAACATTCAAAACCGACATGAAGATATAGATTCAGACTCTGAACCAGAAGCTATGGCTGAGGAACAGACAATCTGGGAGAAGATTAAGGCGTCTTCTGCATATGCATCTAAAGGGCCGATCAAGAGGCAGGCTATCAACATTCTCAACTATAAGATCGATCCATGCCTAATAAATTTGATCAAATCAAATGCATTTCACGGGCTTAAAAATGAAGACCCGGTGACTCACATTAGCCAGTTCGTGGAGAACTATGATATGATCAAGATAGATAGGTTTCCACAGGAGACATTGTACTTGAAGCTGTTCCCCAGCTCTCTGGCGGGAAATGCACGAGAATGGCTACATAATCTTGATGATGAGTATGTGGAATCGTGGGATCATATGGTCGAGGTGTTCTTTGAGAGATTATTTCCACCCGAGAAGACCAACGATCTGGTACGGAAGATCCATAACTTCAGTCAAAAGGCCGGAGAGACTTACTCTGAGACTTGGGAGCATTTCCAAATCATGCTGAGGAGGTGCCCACATCATGGGCTTGACAAGGAGAAACAAGTTAAAATCTTCTATTTTGCTCTTTCCGAGCATGATAGAAGTAATCTAGATTCAACAGGTTCAGGTTTCTTCTTAAACAACACAGGCACAAGGTGTTGGGAAATTTTAAAGAACATGGCCAAAAAGCAATCTTGGGGCGACAGAGACGCAGTAGAACATGTTCGGGTTGCAAGTGAGTCTAGGGCCATCACGGAGCTGAATGATAAATTAGATCTCATAGCTAAGAAGCTTGTGGAGAAAGAGGAAGAATCTGATGAGGAAGCCCAAGTCAAATTTATGCAACAACAAGGCTATAGGAATAATGAGTATGCCTGGAGAAAGGACAAAAAATTCTCATGGAAGGATCCAAATAACTTCCTACAAGATCCAGATGCAAAGCCACAATTGAAGGTAGAGGATAAAAGCACTGAGTTGCTTAGTCAAGTGGTGTAACAAAATAAAGAGATGATGAGTAAGTTCAGTAAGCAGTTGCAGTCCTAGGGTGAGATTTTGACTAAATTTGGGCAGACATTGCAAAGTCATGGAGCGCAGATGAGGACACAAGAGGTGACAGTGACTCAAATCGCCAATGAAGTGGCGGCCATGAAGCATGCAAATCAACAAAGACCAGCTGGTAATGCAGAACTTGTTCAAGCACATCATCAAGTGAAGTATATATCTGTGATTAATGAGGCAGAGCCCCCGGTGGTGGAGGTCCAGCAAAAAGGCAAAATGATTTTTGATACAGAGGCTACACCGAGAGTACCATATCCTCACAGTTTATATGGACTACCTGGTGGATATTTCCCATTTAGAAAACCCCACCAAGAACCCATCACGGCCGCGCCCACACCTAGGCAAGAAGAGCAGGTGAAGGCCATACTTCATGGTGAAGCTACAATCACTAAGAAAGATGAGCAGCCACAAGTCACACCAGTTATAAATGATGTGCCAAAGCCTATGCCAGAGGGTGACATTGAAGCAAGCTTAGGAAAGGAGACCCCGAAAAGACCATATGTGCCACCTCACAAGCGTCTAAATGAGGCAGTTGTGTCTTTTCCGGATAGTCCGAGGCCGAAGAAAGTGCATAGACATTATAGGAAGTTCTTGGAGATGGTTAGGAAGATCCATATTAATATTCTGTTAGTGGAAATGATAGAACAGATTCCCACATATGGGAAATTTATCAAGGATATCATCACCAAGAAAAGGCGGATACAAGACACAGATGTTTGCCGAGTGAATGAGATGGTGAGCTCAATTATCTATGGGAGTTTACCACAAAAGAGGAAAGATTCAGGAGGTTTCTACATCCCATGTTCCATAGGAAGCCAACATTTTCCACAAGCACAGTGTGACTCAGGGGCCAACATTAATCTTATTCCACTGTCCATGTTTCAAAAGCTTGGATTGAAGACACTAAAGAAATCTGCCATGACTATTGAGTTGGCGGATGGATCCATTGTGAAGCCACAAGGTATATGCGAGGATGTGCTAGTCAAGGTCGACAAATTAATCTTCCCTATTGACTTTGTGGTCATGGACATGCATGAGTTGGAAGGAGGTGAGATGCTATTGGGAAGGCCATTGGGTGAGGTTACTTGACACTTGGGATTGGTGATGATAGAGTTAAATTCAAATTGCCAAATGAATCACAAGAGACATCCCTTCACAACACAGGTTAAAGGTATCCTTATGTCAAGCCTAGGACATTAAACAAGGGCGCTTGTTGGGTGGTAACCCAACTTTAGGTTCATTTTTATGTTTGGTTATGTTCTTTTATGTTTATGTATTTAGTTTTTGCTTAGGTTTTGATAATTTTTGTAAAAATGGTACCCTAACTCGTGTTTGGAAGTGTGCAGAACTTTAAGGTCGATACTATCGACACCCATGTTGATAGTATCGAGTTTGGATCAGTAAATGCTGAAGAAAAGTCGATACCATCGACCTTAGTGTCGATAGTATCGAGATTCCTGAAGATTTTCAGAAAAATTGGTGACAGTAAAGTCAATACAATCGACCCTAGGGTCGATAGTATCGACACTTTTAAGTTCCCAGGCATTTAGATGCATCGATTCAATAAAATTGCTGAGTCTGGGTCGATACCATCGACCCTGGTGTCGATGGTATCGACACCTGCAGGACAACTACATAAAATAGGTCGTAAAAGGTATCGAAATGAGATTTTTTTCACACCGTTTTTTGCAGAGAGAAGAAGGATGAAGCAAGTCATGTCTTAGAACCACTAAGACACAAAAATGGGCTACCAAAAAGAGGGAGATAGCAAGAATCACTTGGTCCACTTGAGCATCTAACCATCCTTCTTCACCACACTTCAAAGCGAATGGTACCGCTGTTCCACCTCTTAAGTGAGAATGTTGACTATGAGGCCATAGTCATATTCAAGCTTAGGGGGGGTGTTGGAACAACCCTCTATCTTAGTTTTTACTTACTTATTCATGTTGCTTTTATTTTTGAAATATTAGTTGTTTTTATTTCTAGGTTTACCGCTTTTGTAGGATCCACATCTATCTAGTGTAATCTGTGGATCAATAAATGCATGGTTTCAATTGCAAGTTTTACTCTTGGGTTGTGTGCACATAAAAAATGAGCATATTGAGAACTTTTTGAGCTTATTCTTGTTAGTAATTGAGTTGCATAACTGAGGAAGTGCTTGGGTGAGTCAGCTTCAGGACACGGGGCCATGAATGACCATCTTTATTGTCCAAGGAAAAGTGATTGACAAGGATGTTTGAGCCCAAACTGACCAAACGCTAACGTGGCCTTAGAGTAAAGTTTAAGAGAGAAATCCTTCAGTTACCCTATACACAGGTCTTTAGAGAGGGACATATGATATTTTTGGAAGGTTCGGTCAATTAGTCTTGTGATCTGATCCACCACAATTTCATTCACACTCCACCATAAGAAATGGGAGCACATTACTGTCTTTCAATCTTTGATTGCATCCCATGTAGATAGGTCTTGCATTACAACTATTTTCACATATTTTTTCATGAAATTGAAAAAAAGGATAGAGTAGTTATACATGCACATTATCCTTAGGTGCGTGTCATTTAATTGCATAACTGTCATTTTGTAGCTGCATTCACAATTTTTTGAGCATATATTACATCATGCATCTTATGTCTTCTGAAACATTAAAGGTGGTGAGCGTGATCCATACCCTCCAAATAGAATGCTTCAAATGTACAAGTATGTAACAAGAAGTGAGCCTGACAAATAATTCATTGTCATCTATGAAAATAAGGACTTGAAAAAAATTGAAAAAAAAATTGAAAAAAAAGAGAAGAAAAAAAATGAGAAGTAAGTAGGAATGAGAGGGAGAAAGGAACCTGTTCTCACTTACATATTAAGAAGAATAAGCACATGGTGTAGTTTTCTTAGATATTCCATCTCACCTTGAGATGGAATGATAGTGCATACATCATTCCACCAAAAATATAGCATTAGGACATTTTCACTTGCATTTTGCATCATGATAGGTCATTAATTTTTGTATTGCATGATTGACTGTTATGTGCTTATATCTCTTCCACAACCACCTATCCCATCCACCCATTGCTCTAATCGGTAGGCCACCCATGATTTTCTCCTCATTCATTAATATCAGGAGATCTGCTTCCATTTAGATGATAGTTAGGAAATGAGCAACGTAGATAGGAGATCACAAGATGCATCAAGTATGGACCGTATGAGTTTATCATATTAACTGCTTTAATTGATAGTGTTTCATTGATTGGGGGACGGACATCTTTTACATAGGTCTTTGGTCGCCTAGATGGCAGTTAGTGTTCAATGGCCAATAAGGGCCGGTTTGTGCAAAGAAAGTGGGGATGATGCAGGTGTACTTCATGTATTTATGTCCTGTTGCTGACTTATCTCAATCAGATCTAAAGTTTTGTTGCTCGAGGATGAGCAATGTTTAAGCTTAGGGGAGTTTGATGCATGTGTTTTGAGTCATTTTTATAGGCTTATTTTATATCTGTTTTATGCATGTATTTGTCATTTTCTTGATTATATTTGCATAATTCACTATAGTTGGCCTTTAAACTCTTTTTGCATCAAATTATACTTCTTTTATCATATTTATATGATTTTATATAATCCCCGAACTTATGCACATGTTTCGGCACTTTTTCACACTTTTGCATTGTCCAGAGTCGATACTATCGACCCCGGTGTTGATAGTATCGACATTTCATCATAAAGCAACCCCAAAATGCAAATTTGGAAGGAAATACCTATATCATGGTTGATACCATCGACCTGGGTGTCGATACTATCGACAGCGTCGAGATCTGGCGATTTTCAGCACTAAAATGGAGCATTTTAATCCGACGGTTGAGCTTTTTCGGTGCCGGAAAGTGGTTCTATGACCTAAGAAGAGCACGGCTGACCCTGAGGGGATCTCATATTGTGTTGCAAAACATCCAAGAAGGAGGGATAGAGAGAGGAGATGAGAGACAAAGGCCGTCAACCGAGCGATCCGGGCACCTCCGACGGGCAATTTTGCTGCCAGAAGACTGCAAAACACACATTTCTCGAGGAGGATCTCTAAGAACACCTTTGTATCAGGGGTTACACGAGTTTGCTCCATGTTTTCCATGTTTTTATTCTCTACTCCTATGTATTTTCCATTGTCAACCATGCGGGGCTAATCCCCTTTGTCTTTAGGACCGGGAGTAGCCTGGGTAATTGCTATATGATACTTTTTACATAGTTTATCATAATTTGTCTCTCAATTTCGTGGTATGATTTTGTTTTCTCCATTCTATCATTATGATTGATCACCTTAATGATAATATAATGCCTTTAATTGCTTTGAAAGAAGAATTAACTATTGAAAAGAGACGAAATTCACATTAACTCATAAATTCCTTGAACAAGGTGATGTACGGTTAATGGTGGAAACCCAAAGGTCGATTCTAATGCACCTAGTTTAGGGTATAGGTTACTACGACAGTGGAACTGACCTAGACTTAGGTAGTAAATTGTATCACGATAGTGAACAATTTTGACTACATGCCACTACCCGAATTGAGAGATGAATTCGTTTAACTATGTGGAAATTCATACAATGAAAACCCGCGATGAAACCACAATCCTAAAGATCCTCATTAAATTGGTTAAACTAAACATTTAATCGATTGCTTAATTTTATTTTATTTCTTTCTTTTATTTTTCAAATAACTCTCAACAACCTTTTAATCGGTCTAGATGATCGCAACCAGTTAGTAGTAGTCTACCGATAGTTCAGTGTCCCTGAGTTTGACTCGGGCCTCACAAGGCCTTTACTACTCTAACGCGTGCACTTGCGTTATACACACGGTAAAATCATGTCAGATATACAATTAGGTCTTAATACTATGTTGAATTTACAATTACGTCTACAACTTGCAAGAATACTTGAAATTAGGGCAACCAAAGTGTAAACTGAACCAAATTTAGAGGTATATCTTAATAAATTGATATCAAAACATAATCAAGCACATAATTATGATAATAAGTCAAGATTAGAGGAATTCTGAGATTAGGCTAGATTTATGCTCTCAGGGGTATGTTGCTACATGATCCAATTTTTGGATGTTTATATGTGAATGCTTTATAGTTATCATTTTATTCATAATTTAATTTTTTTGTCATTGTGTTTATTTTTTATATCATGAATGGTCATGACATAATATAGTTTCTTCAAATTTGTATGACATTTAGTGTAGAACCCAAACCTATGACTGTGAGTTTACTTTGCCTCAACTTATAAACCCAATTTAATATAAAATCATAGACTTTCCCTTGCTAGTCATTAGGGATTAAGAGTTAAAAACCTATACTGGTGTCTAGTATAAATTTTGAGGTCACAAAGGAAAAAGTATAATTTAAACATTGTTATTTATTTATTCACAATAAATTTTTATTTTAGAACCCTCTAGAAGTTTACTATTGATTTCATTTGTATTAATGGTTGGCACTGAGTATTGTTGTTTTCTTAACTTATTTTAAAAGGATTATTTTAACTAAAACCTTTCTAATGTGTGAAAGATTCAGTAAGATATACTATGATACTACCTATTGTGCACACATTTCAATTGCCTCTTTGTAGGATATTTATGCATGTTTTTATAAGAAAATATATATTCTCAGAATTTTCATGTATTTTATGCCTAAAATAGCTTTTGAATCTATTGTGCATCCATTCTATCTATTTCTAATGCTTGTGGTTTGAAAATTTTGCATTTTGGTATATACAGATGCATTGCTTGTGTAATTGCAGGAAAAACAATCATAATTGAAGGATGTCAGTACCATCGTAAACAATTTCGATACTATTGACATGGGATAGAGAGGAGGCATATTCATAGAGGCATCTCAATAAAACTGAGATGGGCCTTGATACCTCCAAGATTCTGAGTTGGTACCATCAACAACTAGCTCAATCATCCCAACAAAAAGAGACAGAGTGCCTTAGTAGAATCTCAGTATTACTAAAACCCAATTTGGTGACACTGAGGCCAACCCTACCTAAGTCAAGTAAAGAGACAAGCCAATGGCACTGAGTTCCAAGTTGGTAGCACTATGATTTCCCTAACAAGCATGTTTTCAATCATCATCATCTAGTAATTTGTTGGATAAGTGGCATTTTTACCTCTTTGGTCAAAACATAAGAGGACAACTGAAAGGAAGGTATCCACCATTTTACTAGAGATCATAGATGAAAACGTGTATATGTGGAGCAAGGATCATCACATCACCTCCAAAAAATAGTTCGACGGTCAAAATGATGTCAAGTGGCAACAATCTTCATAGAGTATCATCTTCACACCTATCTTCTATGTTTTTATAGTCTTTATGTTATTCTCCTTCTTTGAATCTTAGTGTGAGGGGCCAATCCCTCTATTCTCAAGGAACCAAGAGTAGGTTGTGTTGGATCGATGGGCTCTAGAGGGGGGGGGTGAATAGAGCTACACACACTTCACAAAAATGATTAGACCACCAATTTAATTGTAGGGCAAAAATTGATGCAAGCAGCAATTTGATATCCTATTCTAGCATACAAAGCAAGGATAAGAGATAATGAATAGCATGCACTTGGACAGGTGGTTTAGAGTGGTTCCACGTCCTAAACTTAGGAGCGATGTCAGTCCACTACCTAGAGTTGGTTAGACTCTAGGATTTGCAACTTGGTCCTCTTATATATCACGATAAGATTACAAGAAACAAAAAACCACACAACCAAGGGTTTAATTACACAAGCTAAGATCTTCAAACTATCCAAGGACTTACCCACAAAGTGAGATTCTTCGGCCTTTTACAAAGGACTTACCCAATCTCACCTTTGTCTTCAGCCTTGCAGGGATTACCTATCTTACTTGAGCTTGCCTTGCACCTCTCCTTCACTTGGAGAGCTTGCCCACGTTTTCCCTTCACCAAGGGAGCTGGAGCAACGATCAATCTTCACTCTTGAAGATCAGCAACACATCTTCACCTTCACTCAGAGAAGAACAACAACAACTCCTCTTTCACACGGAGAAGAAGCTTCAATCAATCTTCTATTTGATTTGGAGGTGGGAAGAAAGAAAGGAGAGCTTTACATAGAACAAAGGATAGCTCTCATACACAGGAACCTATCTCACTCACAAAATTGTCTTGAAGGTATAGAGAGAAAGGGGCTCAAGGGCTTGGAACACTCTCAACTAAGCTAGAACCAAGTTTGCAATGGAACATCAGCTTGGAATGAAGTCCAAGGGGTTCTATTTATAGTTGAGGGTGGCCCTTTATGTTGTGGGACACTTGGGTGCAAAAGTGGTCATTTTTCCTTCAAGAAAACGGCTATGTTTTTGCCCAAAACAATTCACCAACGGTCATACTACTTTTTCTGCAAACTCCGTACAGTGCAATCGGTCGAGTATCAATGGGTGTAACTCGACGGATCAGGTAGCAGGCAATCCGATGTTGAATTGATCGGTCGAGTTTGTCCTGAGGAAACTCAACCGACCATTCCAACTGGAATTGGCCTACTACCCAATCGGTCGAGTTCTGTGAGTGCACAACTCGACCGATTGCAATATTTAGAAAATCGACTCAGGATGATCGGTCGAGTTTCAGGGTGGGAAACTCGACCGACTAAGTGCCTGAAATGGATTTTCTAATTTGTAATAAAAGTGATTAGCACTTGGTGAATTTTGTACCAAACATTTTTCTCTTCTAAGTTACAAGCATATTTATCATTACAAGTGATTACATTTATGTTCTAAGGTGATTTACATGGAAATCCTAAATTGCCCACTTGTAGTCAATTTGGCTTGCACTTGGCCCATTCTAGGGCTTGTATATGTGATCCTTTTCATGTACCTAATGTATGCAAACAATCTTTAACGCACATGTTAGATACACATGAATGGAATGGTTAAGTCATTATCAAAATATAGGTAATGTACAACCTCTAGGTCAACATTCTCCCCCTTTTTGACAATGCCAAACCATTCCTCAAACATATTGAAAAGTATAAGAAAATTAAACCTTTGCCTTGTGAATTAGGGGGATTCATGATAAGAAAAATTGGAATTTCTCCCCCTTAAACTATGCTTCCTCTCATCTGCATGTTAGGTTTTCTATACATGGCAAAACCAATATTCATGTAATATGTAATCCTTTACATGTCATATGATCAATCAGCAAATTTACAAGAAAAGGATCACTTAGGCAAGAAAGCAATAGTATTATCACAATAAAAACAATATGATTGAGTCTCAAATCATGAGATAGATCTCCCCCTTTTGACATTATCAAAAAGGTAGGGGGTGTAGAAGAGCAAAAATTCTAGGTCTTCTCCAAGACTCAACCACACACATATGCAAAAGATAATAAACCACATGTTTAAGGCATATAACATATAACCACAGAGCAGAAACATACAATCCAAGTCAGAATCAAAATATAGCTCATCAAACACCAAGCATAAGATAACACGGATGAAATAGCCAAAGTGTAGCAATGATATTCCAACTCAGACATATGTTCTCATAAGCGACTACAACCATAAAAGTGAGAAAACAGAGAATAAGAAAATAGTACAGCTCATACTAATGTGCGAAGATGTTGCTTATACAAAAGAGTCTAGAAAGATATATATAATAGACATGCTAGACTATAATCTAAGACAACCTCCTAGACATCTAAGCTATCTATGTCAACTGCGTCCTTGTCATCGCCGGGGTTGTAGTCCTCATCACCATCCGAAGGCGGGGCAGCGGTTCCAGCACCAGCACCGTCATCCTTGGTAGAAGAACCATCACCATCAGCATCATTAGCATCCTCGTCGGCATCCTCATCGGCATCCTCAGCCTGGTCGGACATCTCCTCGTCAGCAGGACCAAAGGAGCGACCGAGCCAACGGGCATTCTGATCAGCCCACGACATGCCAAGAGCTAGAAGCTCCTGGGCCTGCGGAAAGGATGGAGCAGAGTCCCCCAAGGACGCGAGCAGAGTGGCCAGGTGTGATGGAGTGGACTTTTGGAATCTTTAAATGCCTAATGACATAAGTGAAGTCAGGCATGTTGAGTTGTTTGAGAGTCCTAGGTGTATTGGTAAAGCTTGAGTGTCGTTTGAGGTTGATATTATAATTAAGATCCCTTAACTTCGTGGCCTTTTGAGGTATTTCATTGATTGGTCATATAATTGAGTTTTGAAACCAATCATGAATAGAATGTAGCTTAAGTTGTTATAAAGCTATGGTTAAAATCTCATTAGATTTTGATACTCTTGGAGTAGGCTAAATGTCGAGTATTTGAGGTACTTTGGACCAAAGTATTTGATTGATAGACGAGGTTTTAATAGTAAGCTTTATCACACACCCTTACGACATCTGACCTTGTAGCTCAAGGGTGACACGGTTTATAATCGGAAGACTTAGGCTTTCAGCCTGCTCACAACGGTTACCATAAACAAAAACGCAAAGCATCATCCAACCCCACGTCTTGGTCGTGGTTGGATTAAGGAGACGAAGCGTGGGCAGTTGCTCGCTCCACGTCGATAAACCATGCGACCCTTATCAACCTTTCTAGGTGTGAGCAGAGAGATCGTACTCCCCTTGCTGTGACCTCTCAACCACGAGCTACATGTGCTTGGGCAGAGAGTAATGAAGGAGTTGGAGACTCCTGTGATGGTCTTGAGAATGAAAGATCGCCTCCAACAGAAGGACAAGAGGGTGGCCTCATTGCAAACGTGTTGCAGATGCGGAGGAGAGTAGTTGTTGCGGTTGCATGCCGGAGAGGAGAACCGGTAGCGGCGAACAGGTGGGAGCGCAACGACACCCTCGCGTAGAAGGGACTTCATGCCAAACCCTGCAGTGATGGAGGAGACGCCATCTGTGAACGAGAAGCTCCCAGCGATGACCAAGTCCTTGCCGGAACGCTCACGGTGGAGGTCTGTGAGGCATGAGAGAGAGACGAGTAGAGCAAAGGCCATTGTAGATCGCCTGAGCATGGATCCACGACAGCAGTTGAAAGGGGGATAGGGAGCTGCACCAAACCTGATGGAGGCTGGCGCCGCTGAGCACCTGGGCCTTGGGCATGGAGGAGGACATCAACGTCCTTTTGCTCATCGGATCTGGGATCGAGCGATGGTGAGCCAGTGGCCCGAGGCATAGTCGGTAGTCAGGGAAGCCGAAGGATTGAGATCTGGAGGTGTCAAACTCCCTTGCAATCGGCGGAGGAGGGGCAGAAAGCCACGGCGGCGGGTTCGACAAGTCCCTGAGGAGCTCTAAGGAGCAGTGCCGACGACCGGACTAGGAGGGGAGCTTTGCCGGAGAAGGACCGACGGCAGGCGGCGGCCTAGGACCAGGAGCGCAGCAGCATCCTGAGCTGACCTCGCGCCGGCGGCGCACGCGGAGCGGGCGTCAAGCTGTGCTATCGCGAGAAGATGAAAAGGAGAAGTAGAGGGCGGTCCAGAACCAAACCCAGCTCTAGACCAAGCAAACCAGACCGGGTCCGGAACCTGAACCGGCCGCAGCCCTAGTGGCCACATGGCGGCACGCCATTGGCTCAATGAAGGTAATTAATCTGAAATACTCAGATCTTGCATAATTCGTAGAAAATAGCTCGTTTATCAGAAAATTACAAATGAGGTATCAAAATTCTCAGAAAAATGTGTAGAAGAATATGCAATCATAATATCAGGATTTTGATGCACGAGTAGTAGTGATATCATGTAAGATATATAATGCTTATTTAATGAGTAATAAATGTCAAATGATGATATAAAATTATGGGAAAATGTCAATAAGTCCATAATCATGTATTTATCACATATGATGTCAGTTATGGTCATGATGATGTACGAAATCATATAATTTTCTTAATATGGCTAATTAGGGCTTATAACCCTAAATAAAATGTAATAATTTCATACAAGCTCAATAAATGATGAAATTCACAGCGTAAGCTCATATTAGTATATGGAACCTCAGTACTAACTATGAGATCATAATGATGAACATAATTCAAGTTATATGAAGATGACCACTAATACATGTTATGAAACCATAATCTTGGTTAATGTTATAAACTAGGGTTAATGTATGGACAAAAATGCTATGGAAGAGAATGTTTAGATAATGGACCACAATCTGGAAAGTGACAGTAGTAAGATAAATATAAGTCAAGAATACAAGTAATGATGTATATATCCTAATGAGATAAGAGAAATCCTTATGGACACGATAGGGTTAAAATGAGATGCAAGATGATGTGAATCTGATGAAATTATGTGGTCTTGTCTTAATCAGGGTTGACCAAGGTTATAGATGACATGAGGAACATGTGATTAGTATGATATCTCTTGATCAAGGTACACCATTACCTCTTACTTGGCTTATTATACAATATGCTTGTGTTATATGGTAGTAAAGACTTGGCATATGATATTGATTGAAATGATTGTTCTTGCATGATATGTTGCTTAATTTTCTGTACTTATGGCTATGAACACATGAAACATAAGATATTGGATCCATCATATGATAGCACTAAACTCTTTGGTAGTACAGTGCATTGAAGTGATCTCAAACTCTTTGGTAGTAGATCACATGTGTTAGATCTCAAACTCTTTGGTAGTAGATCACACGTAAAATGATCTCAAACTCTTTGGTAGTAGATCATAAGGCCTGAAAAGCATCAAAGCCCTAGGGGCAGATGTACGAGATATATGATGGAAAATGTGCTTAAAATATGTGTTCTCTTTTGTTTATGAACATCTTTGTGCAAGTATATGCTTTTCTTATATTTTGTTTATAACTGCCAAGTATATTAGTTTTATCTTATTGCCAAGATATGATGAGAGGTATATAAAAAGACACGTAGGCGTACTCAGTACAATATTCATGAAATATTGTGCTGACGTGTACCGCATGTAATCTTTTGTTTAGGTTGCGGTTATGCTCTTGAAGATCCAGGATAGTGAGAGTTGTGTAGCGAGCTGATGTACAGGTGGACCTGTTGTCTTAAGATCCTGTTGTTTAGATGTAGTACATGTATATGTATAGTTTGCGGTTCAATATGTAATATCAAATGTTGTAACAATTCATGTTGTAATTATATGTTGAATGGTGAACATGTGTTGTGATTTTATTATTGTTCATGTGCATGTGCTACTGATGATTGTTTCCTTCTGACCTCCTCTGATTTTCTTCTTCTTAGCCTCGTGTGGGATGTTTAAATTGGGATTCTCGCCGAGGTGAGGGTTTCAATTTGGATGTCACACATCAGATTAAGTTTTAGAAAATCTGGGGACGTCACACCAGGGGGCCAGTAGGTAGTGGTAGATATGCAGGAGTAGAGCTACTAGAGGGATACTGAGGTGGAGCAGCAGCAGAAGGCTCGACAGCAAACGGTGGTGGAGCAGGAAAGTAATGCTCATATGCATAGGAGGCATAAGCACTACCCGGATACGGATGGTATGCTGGGTAGGGTGAAGAGCAAGATAGGTTCATGGTAGACATGATCGAACACAAATCCTGATGGAGGTGATCCTGGACCTGGCGATTGTACGCCTGTTCATGCATCATGTATCCAAGAAGGGTTTCATTTGATGCTCTGAACGACGCACGGCTAGGGCGAGGGTGGGGCTGCGGGGGTGGAGCCTGGGTGGAGGTGGGAGGGGCACCAGAAGCAGAGGCGGAGGTAGAGGCAGAGCCAGAAGCACCAGGGGCAGGGGCAGGGGTAGGTACAGCCTTCAGAAGAGTGGTTTCACTAATGCACACTCCCTTTCGAGCAACCGGGTAATGGTAGTCGGAAAAGAGTGATTTGTCAGTGGCAAACTGGAAGAGACCACAGATCAAGGCTAGAAAGGGAGGGTGGGTGCCCTTGGTGTTCTTGCCTTTGTCAAAGTAGGTCATATGATGTAGAATGTAACAAGCCCACTTGACACCGATGTTGTTCAACAAACAATACATCAAAACTGCTGTGTTTTCCGCAATATCCATTTGATTTCACTTTGGATGGATGTTGCAGTTAAGCACAAGGGCTAGGATGCACTTCTGGAGGTCAAGGGAGGAGGAGGGAAGGGTGGACCGCTTCTTATAGGCCACATTAGGCTTTTTCAAAAATCGATGAATATCCGGTAAAGTCAATTCATGATGTTTGTAAAAGCCTTCCGGGTCTAAAAGATCAAAATACTCGTCATAGCCCCGACGCCAAGTAGTGGTTTCTTCATCTCCGACAAGATAGAGATTGAAAGTCTCCTCAGAGAGTTGAAACCGACGACCGGCGATCATCGATGTTAGGACTATTTCGGTATTTGGCGGGGGAACAATCGAATCATAGTTCCAGTGCAGATTAGCATAGAACTCGTGAACTGCTTTTGTACTAGTTAACTGATTATTGAAGCAGTCACTCTCGATTGCAAGGGTGGAAAGGTTGTGTTTGCCAAGAAGCTGTGCGATGGAGTTGATATGGTTTTGAAAATGAGTTGGACCAACTAGGGGGCGGAAAGGGAAAGGAGACCGAGGAAGGAGATCCTTATACCTATTGACAACCTCTAGAGATACAAACGTAGTGTTATCAAAAGGAATCAACCGTTGGGTCGAGGAAGAAGCTGGGGCATTGCTAGGGGCGGGTCGTTTTCTCCTGTGGAAATCCATGGAAGCAAAAACAAGAGGAGAAAACGATCACACAAGCAAAACAAACCTCAAAACCCAGCAAGAACTCACAACAGACGCCCGGGGAGGTCAGGAGCAAGCAGCTAAGGCACCCTAGGGTTAGAAACGGGGGAGGTTAGGGCTTGGGTTGAGAGCACAGGGCTAGGAGATGAGGAATCAGTTGACTATTTTCTAGTTGCAAGGGAAAATAGCCGTCCGATCCTAACTTTTAAGGTGGCCCAGCCCGCGGATCGATCGAGTTCTGAGGGAGACAAACTCGACCGAACGGTCCACTGAAGATATGCTCTCAGCTCCTGATCGGTCAAGTTTTCCAGGGGGAAACTCGACCGAAGGTCAACCTAACCTAGCAGTCTAAAACTTAGATTCTAGCCATATACATACCGATTAAATTTATTTTTCCATTCTATTATGCATAAATAACATACCTAGGCACATTTTGCTCATCATTGGGCACTATTTAGCGATAAAATGCGAAATTCGATAAAACCCAAAAACAAGCACAAACTAGGCATATTGATTGGCAAATTTAGCACAAGAAAGCATGTATAGGCAACATAAGGTGAAGAATGACATGAGTAAGCATATAGGATAGAGACCACTAGCTAGATCACATAGAAATATCATTGAAATCAATAACGAGCAGTTTAGATCGAATAAAATTAAATTGATCTCTATCTAGAGGTTTTGTAAAAATGTCCACCAACTGATTTCCAGTGTCCACATGTATGATATAGATATCTTTCTTGGCAATGTGGTCATGAAGAAAATGATGGTGAACCTCTATATGCTTAGCTCTACTGTGCAATATAGGATTATAAGAGAGGTTAATCACACTAGTATTGTCATAATAGATAGGAGAAGCATCAAAGAATATGTTAAAGTCTTGGAGCATTTGCTTCATCCATAGGACTTGTGCACAACAACTCCCGACTGCAATGTATTAAGCTTCGGTAGTTAATAATGCCACTGTGCTTTGTTTCTTGGAGAACCAAGATACTAAGCATGGTCCTAGAAGGAAGCAAGTGCCACTTGTGCACTTTCTATCAATCAAACACCCTGCATAATCCACATCACTATATGACGTAAGAGTAAAATCCCTTGATTTAGGATACCATAGACCAAAATTTTGAGTTTTGGCTAAGTACCTCAAAATTCTCTTAACAGCAGTGAGATGTGACTTCTTAGGGCAAGATTGAAAGCGAGCGCACAAGCCAACACTAAACATAATGTCAGGTCTAGAGGCAGTTAAATAAAGTAAACTTCCTATCATACCTCTATAGAGCTTCTCATCTACCTTTTCACCTTCTTCATCTTTGTCAAGTTTGGCGGTGTTTGACATGGGTGTATCCATCGGCTTCAAGTTCTCCATCCCAAAGCGCTTGAGTAGTTCAGTTGTGTATTTGCCTTGGTTGATGAAGTTTCCTTCCTTTGTTTGCTTGATTTGAAATCCGAGGAAGAAGTTCAACTCACCCATCATGCTCATTTCAAATTCACTCTGCATAAGAGAACTAAACTCCTTGCAAAGATCAAGATCAGTCCCGCCAAAAATGATATCATCAACATATATTTGTATGATAAGAAAATGGTTAGAAGTGTGTTTTAGAAACAAAGTAGAATCAACTTTGCCCATGACATACCCATTATCTAATAAAAAGTTATTTAATTTCTCATACCAAGCTCGAGGTGCTTGTTTGAGTCCATAGAGAGATTTTTGTAGCAAATAAACATGATTGGGTAATTTTTCATTTTCAAAGCCCGGAGGTTGAGCAACAAAAACTTCCTCCTCGATTGTACCGTTCAAAAACGCACTTTTAACATCCATTTGATAAAGCAAGAAATTTTTATAACTAGAAAAAGCAAGTAGCATACATATAGATTCTAATCAAGCAATAGGAGCATAAGTTTCATCAAAATCAATACCTTCCTGTTGGTTGTAACCTTGTGCTACTAACCTTGCTTTGTTCCTTACCACTTTTCCTTGCTCATCAAGCTTGTTGCGGTAGACCCATTTGGTGCCAATGATCTTTCTATCATTTGGTCTTGGCACTAGAGTCCACACACGGTTCTTCTCAAATTGCTCAAGCTCTTCTTGCATGGCAAGGATCCACTCATCATCACCAAGGGCATCTTTGATGTTCTTTGGCTCTAGTTGGGAGATGAAGGCACTATCTGCTTGTTCTTTGTTGTGAGCAGCTCGTGTCCTCACTCTCTCAAACGGATTTCCAATGATCAACTCCTTGGGGTGATTCTTTGCAAAGCGGGGAGTGGGATCCTTCTTTTCTTCTTCTTTTTCTTCTTCTGCAACCTGCTTGACTTTGTCTTTGATGTTGAGATCTTTTAAGATAGGAATTATTTCATCTGCAACATCATCATCACCAATATGCTTTCCAATAACAGGGCCAGTTTCAATAAATTTAACATTTATAGATTCTTCAGTTTTAGATAGTTCAATGTTAAATACTCTATATGCCCTGCTAGTAGTGCTATAGCCTAGGAAGAAAGCCTTGTATGATTTCGGATCAAACTTGTCGAGAGAATCCTTAGTGTTTAAAACAAAACAAGGACATCCAAAAACATGAAAGAAATCAATAGACGGCTTCCTACCACACCATAGTTCATAGGGGGTTTTCTTGAACGTCGGATGTGTGAAAACTCGGTTTTGCACAAAACATGACGTGCTAACGGCTTCAGCCCAAAACTTCTTAGGAGTGTCATACTCAAGAAGCATGGTCCTAGCCATCTCTTGTAGCGATCTATTCTTCCTCTCAAAAACTCCATTTTGTTGAGGTGTGCGAGGAGAAGAGAAATTGTGCGAATAACCCGATTTTTCACAAAAACGTTCAAAAAGATCATTTTCAAACTCTCCCCCATGATCACTACGGATAGAAACAACATGGCAAGAAGCTTCATTTTCAACTCGTTTACAAAAGCCCAAGAAAACATCAAGTGTATCGCTTTTAGAAAAAAGAAAGAAAGTCCAAGTATATCTAGAAAAATCATCAACAATAACAAGACAATACTTGGAGCCACGAAGCGTTTGTGTTCTCATTGGTCCGAAAAGATCAATATGAAGAAGCTCAAGAACTCTCTTGGTACTCATGACTCCTTTGAATTTGAAGGAGGATTTGGTTTGTTTCCCTTGTGTACAAGGTTGACATTCCTCATCCTTTTCAAAATCCAATTTAGGAAGTCCTCGAACCAAGTCCTTTTTGTTCAACTTCTTCATTTGATGCAAATTCACATGACCCAAACGACGATGCCAAAGCGAAAGATCATTTTTATCCACAACTAAGCATCTATTTAGTATGGGCTTAAGAGCATCGAGAACAATCACATAGAGATTTCCATTTCTAGTTCCCTTATATATAACATTGTAGGACAGGGAATCTAGAAGCAAGCATTCTAAAGAAGGAAATAGCACAATCGATAGAGGGTACATCCTTGAAGTCATGAAGGGTATGAATTTCCCTGAGTGCTTGATATAGTGGGTTAGTGAGTGTCTTAGCATGACCTCCTTCCAAATTCTGATTAATGGCACTCCTTCAGATCTTTTCCAAGCTTCCAGGGGTATACGACAAGGCGATCCCTTGGCCCCCTACCTTTTTGTGATCGGTATGCAAGGTCTATCCACCATCATTAATGATGTTGTGGAAGCAGGTTCTGTTGTCCCCTTGGCAGCTGGAGACACCAATATTTCCCATCTAATCTTCACAGATGACCTCCTTCTCTTCTCATAAGCAAATGAGGTAAGTGTGAAAGGATTGCAAGCTTGCATGGAGAAGTTCAAAAGAATTTCTGGATTGGAAATGAATCCAAGCAAAAGCCAATTATTCTTGAGTAGCTCAGCCCCTAAAACTCTGAGTATCGGGATGAATGTTGCTGAATGTGATTTTCTGGTAAGATACTTGGGCTTGCCCCTCTTTGCAGGTCGCCTTACCAAGTCTATGTGCAGTCCACTTATAGACAAGATTAAGACAAAATTGGACTCTTGGAAGACCTTGTTCCTATCTATGGAGGGAAGGCTGGAGTTGATTGTCTCAACACTATCCTCCTACCACCTGTTCTGGACTGGAGTATTCCCTCTCCCCCGAGCAACCATGGAGGAAATTGAAAGATTATGCCGCAATTTCTTGTGGGGTGACAAGGAGGATTGTAGACACTTCCATACGATAGCATGGGAAGATATCTGCAGACCCAAGCAGGAAGGTGGTCTCGCCATTAGGAGGGTGGAGGATTGGAGTAAGGCAGGTATGATTAGAATCCTATGGGACATATGAAACAAGAAGAACTCGCTATGGGTTAGGTGGATACATAGCAAATACCTTAAAGAGGAAACCCTGTGGACGTGTACTCACAAACAGACCGCCATCTGGATGTGGCGTACTCTTCTCAAAGCGAGAGATGATTTCTTGTCATTGGTTCATTTCTCCATAGGCAATGGTAGCAACATTTCCTTGTGGAAAGATCCGTGGCTACATGGTAAATTCTTGGAGCAGGTGGTCTCTGACCCCAACGCTATGAAGCTTAGAATGAGAACTAACATCAATGCCAAAGTCAGCTCTATTATTGCCGATGGTTCTTGGGATATACCGAGCTGCAGAGGATGCGAAGAGCTGCAAATCTGCTGCAACACTTTAAAATTCTCAGGAAAAGACTTATGTTACTTTAAGGGTCTTGAGTCCTACTCCTTAAAAAAAGCATGGCAGCTATGCAGAAAACATTGGGACAGGGAGGAATGGGCATGCTGGCTATGGAGTTCTCCCGCCCCTAACCGCATTAAGGTGAGTGCATGGAAGATTCTTCAAGGAAGGATGGTTACTGAAGATTACTTGCAGAAGAAGGGGTTTAGTCTGGCATCTAGGTGATGTTTATGTAAGAATCAGATGGAAACAGCCAACCATATCTTCTGGTCTTGTGACCTTGCGAAAGCCATATGGGATAGAGCAAGCTCTATGCTACTGTTCAGGCCTACATCCGTTTCAGACCTCATGAACCTCACGGACAAAAGGAGCAAACTTATTAGCATACTTATCATATACCACATTTGGTGTGATAGGAATAGAACCATTTTTGAGAATGTTAACCCCTCTATCAATGTTGTGTGGAGGAGGATAGATAGTGATTACAAAGTCCTACACATATAGGACGTTTTGAGCTTCGCTCCTCTTTGTACAGTTTTTTTTGTGAAGGAATATAGTGGCACGCTTACTGATAAAAAAAAGATAACCATTATCACATAATTGGCTAACACTAATAAAATTGTGATGTAAGCCATCAAGAAGCAATACATTTTTAATGCATAATTCATTGCCTACATCACCCTCACCTATAACCTTACCCTTCTTGTTGTCCCCGAAGATTACCGATCCTCCTTTCTTTTTCACAAATTTGTTGAAATGGCTGATTTCTCCAGTCATATGCTTAGAGCAGCCACTATCAACAATCCATTTCTTTTTAACCTGCAAGAAAAGAGGATATCAGAACCCAACTCAAACTTTGGGGTCCGGGGTTAGCTTGGGGACCCATTTCATCTTTGGGTTGGTCCCCTTGGGCTTGTAAGGACAATAGGTAGAATAATGGTCATCACTTTTGCAATGAATACAAACCATAGGGTTTTTAGAGCCGGAAGACTCTCCATTGAAAATTGGAGGTTCCACACTCTTTTTCTTACCCTTCTTCTTCTTACCTTTTGGAGTAGTCCCATTATATCCTAAACCACTAGTATCAACTTGTTTGGTAGAGTGCTCTAGAACATCATTTAGGGATTTTTTACCCAAAAGAAACCTTTGCAAAGTAGATCTTAATTTAGCATTATCATCACTAAGATTTACAACAGTAGTAGATAAACTAGCAAGATCTTCTTTAGTATGCAAAAGGTCGGCCTCAAGACAGAGGGCTTTAGTAAGAAGAGAGTCTTTTTCTAGAGTTAAGCTAGCAACTTCATTTCTAAGCAAAATAGGTCTAGAAGATAAATCATTAATTCGAGCAAGAAATTTTGCATTTTCAGATTTGAGCACAACTATTTCTCTTTGATAGGCATAGACTTCTTTTCTCCTAGCATCATCAATAAGCTTGAGTTCTACATTTTCAGTTTTAAGAGTGTCAAGCTCATCTAGGCAATTTTGGTTTTCTATCTTAAGATTTTCAATGTTTTTAAGATATACACCATTTTCAACCTCTACTCCATTTTATTGAAGTTCAAGGTCAAGAAATTGCCCTTGCAAGGATTCTATGCTATCAAGATGCAATTTTTCATTTTCATCAAGAGTGTCAATTTTTGCATAAAGATCATCAACTATTTTGCCTAATCTTTTTCTCTTAGATTTACATTTAGCAAAAGATGATTGGCATTCATTAAGCATATCAATGAGAGTTTCCTTAGATAGCTCAAGTAAGTTAACATCACTAATCTTACTTACCTCACTTACCTCAATTACATCTTCACTAGTTGAGGCCATGAGGGCAAGATGGCATTCTCCATCTTTGGAGCTTGAGGAGCTTGAAGAAGAAGACTCCCATGCCGCATGAGCTGCATCTTTGGACCTTTTCTCCTTCTTGTCTTTTATTTTGTACTTTGCTTCTCTTTTATACTTGTCATCCTTCTTGTGGCTGCTCTTATGATGGCTCTTCTTGGCCTTTGGGCAGTCACTCTTGTAGTGGCCTTTTTGACCACACTCGTAGCACCTAGGAGTTGAGGAGGAGGGCTTGCTCTTTAAGTGTTTCCCTTTGGAATAGTTAGCTTCATGATCATTGACACCTTCATCTTCACTTGAGGAAGGGTAGGGAGACTTCAATGGCAAGTTGTTGTTGTCGGACCATTTCTTCAATTTGAGCTTTGAATGCGGTGTCCTTTATCTTCTTTGATTCCTTCTCTTCTCTTTTCTCCTCTTCCTCTTGCTTGTCAAGCCTAGATTCATGGGCTTGAAGGTTACCAACCAGCTCCTCGGTTGATAACTCGCTTAGCTTGTAGACTTCTTCAATAGAGGTGACCTTTGGCTCCCATCTCTTTGGAAGAGATCTCAAGATCTTGGCATTGATTGTACCTCTATCCATGACACTCCCAAGGGCTACAAGGCTGTTCAAGATGACATTTAGCCTTGTGTACATATCCGCCACTCTTTCATTCTTCCCCATCTTGAAGTTCTCAAGAAGACCACCAAGCATGTAGACCTTGGCCTCCTTGACATGCTCGGTCCCTTCATAGGTGACACACAACTTGTGCCATATCTCATGCGCCGTGTCCCATGAAGAGATGCGGTTGAACTCCGATGGTGTAAGGGCGGCGTAGATGATGCTCACGGCTTTAGCATTGAGTTGAGCACGCTTCATCTCCGCTTCCGTCCATGTGGTGATGTCGCCTTTTGGATCTTCATACTTGAGATGGACAATCTTCCACATTTCGAAACTCACCCCTTAGAGATAGAATTGCATTCTCCTCTTCCAATATAAGAAGTTTGTGCCGTTGAAGACCGGAGGTCTCATGGATAAGCTTCCTTCAAGGTTGAGTGACCCAAGAGCCGAATCACCCATCTTCTCCTACTTGTAGAAGTAGCTTGGAGAAGACCTGCTCTGATACCACTTGTTGGATCGATGGGCTCTAGAGGGGGGGGGGGGTGAATAGAGCTACACACACTTCACAAAAATGATTAGACCACCAATTTAATTGTAGGGAAAAAACTGATGCAAAAAGAAATTTGATATCCTATTCTAGCATACAAAGCAAGGATAAGAGATAATGAATATCATGCACATGGACAGGTGGTTTAGAGTGGTTCCACGTCCTAAACTTAGGAGCAATGTCAGTCCACTACCTAGAGTTGGTTAGACTCTAGGATTTTCAACTTGGTCCTCTTATATATCACGATAAGATTACAAGAAACAAAAAACCACACAACCAAGGGCTTAATTACACAAGCTAAGATCTTCAACCTATCCAAGGACTTACCCACAAAGTGAGATTCTTCGGCCTTCTACAAAGGACTTACCCAATCTCACCTTTGTCTTCAGCCTTGCAGGGATTACCTATCTTACTTGAGCTTGCCTTACACCTCTCCTTCACTTGGAGAGCTTGCCCACGTTTTCCCTTCACCAAGGGAGCTGGAGCAACAATCAATCTTCACTCTTGAAGATCAACAACACATCTTCGCCTTCACTTGGAGAAGAATAGCAACAACTCCTCTTTCACTCGGAGAAGAAGCTTCAATCAATCTTCTATTTGATTTGGAGGTGGGAAGAAAGAAAGGAGAGCTTTACATAGCATAAAGGATATCTCTCATACATAGGAACCTATCTCACTCACAAAATTGTCTTGAAGGTAGAGAGAGAAAGGGGCTCAAGGGCTTGGAACACTCTCAACTAAGCTAGAACCAAGTTTGCAATGGAATAGCAGCTTGGAATGAAGTCCAAGGGGTTCTATTTATAGTTGAGGGTGGCCCTTTATGTTGTGGGAAACTTGGGTGCAAAAGTGGTCGTTTTTCCTTCAAGAAAATGGCTATATTTTTGCCCAAAACAATTCACCAACGGTCATATTACTTTTTCTACAAACTCCGTACAGTGCAATCGGTCGAGTATCAATGGGTGTAACTTGACCGATCAAGTAGCAGGCAATCCGATGTTGAATTGATCGGTCGAGTTTGTCCTGAGGAAACTCGACCGACCATTCCAACTGGAATTGGCCTACTACCCAATCGGTCGAGTTCTGTGAGTGCACAACTCGACCGATTGCAATCTTTAGAAATTCGACTCAGGATGATCGGTCGAGTTTCAGGGTGGGAAACTCGACCGACCAAGTGCCTGAAATGGATTTTCTAATTTGCAATAAAAGTGATTAGCACTTGGTGAATTTTGTCCCAAACATTTTCTCTTCTAAGTTACAAGCATATTCATCGTTACAAGTGATTACATTTATGTTCTAAGGTGATTTACATGGAAATCCTAAATTGCCCACTTGTAGTCAATTTGGCTTGCACTTGGCCCATTCTAGGGCTTGTATATGTGATCCTTTTCATGTACCTAATGTCTGCAAACAATCTTTAACGCACATGTTAGATACATATGAATGGAATGGTTAAGTCATTATCAAAATATAGGTAATGTACAACCTCTAGGTCAACAAGTTGGTGTTGACTTTGTGCATAAATATCTTTATTTTAATATATATATATATATGTATATCTTTGCTTCAAAAATTAGATTTTTATAATGGAAGTCCATTCAATTTGTCATGTTTGTGCTTAATCACCATAAAATATACTTTGAATCATTAATAAAAGCAAGAGTGGGACTTAAATAGAAAACACATTATCAACATAATTAATAGCACACTGTGAAAGTGGCACAACAATTTTGAAATCGATTGTCTAGAGGAGATATTGTCATTAAATATGTTATATTGACATTGCAAAAGTGGGTTAGTAACAAGGTTAAGCATTATACTAAACTATGATAGTGGGTAGTGTAAGATACCTATGCCTAATCCAAAGAAGCATATATAAATCATATTTAATGAATTGACTCATGTATGAATCACATTATCATGAAATTGGAATCCTAGAGATTTCATTTTTCTAATTTTTAGAAGTAACTTAATTCTTTGTTTTTAATGTCCTTCCTTAGTTTGATTAAACAAACCAAACTTTTCATTAGGTCTAGATGATCAATTTTAGTTACTAGTAGTATATGGAAGCTTCAATTTCCTAAGACTGACAACTAGAGCCTTGTTGACTCTCTTACTACTCTGATGTGTACACTTGCATATCACACACACGGTTAAGTCGTGTCAGGTTGTTGGAACCACTTTCAAGGGATTGACAGTCCTAGCATTATGAGTGCTAAAACCAACCACTCTAAGACATTTTTCATTCATATTAGTTTTCCTTTCAATCAGAAAAAATATTAGACTTCTTTTTGCTATTTACAACTAGTATTCTGCGTTCTTACACTTCATTTTCCACTTTTTAGGTACTAATTTATAGTCCAAAATCAGACCATTAACTATGAAGCCCTGAATCTTCCTTTTTCTAATCATGAAAACCCTTGTAACAAGATCATAAATATATAGCCTCAACTCTGGGGCTGATACCAAGTGTGTCACCAACAACACAAGAAGTTAATTAGGCAGAAAAAGAATATCAAGTCATAATCCCAGAAGATCATGAGGTTCAAGAAGAAGAGGAAGACATGTTTGACCACGAGGAATACAATGAGGATGTGATAGTTCCAAATGATGAGTATTCCTGCTGGTACACTTAGTTTAATCTCATCACGCGATAGGCAATCAAGATGGAATGCAATAAAATTGATCTAAGTCTGGTTGAATTGGTTAAATAATGGGATTTTCATAGGCATGGCATGGAGGATCTGATGTAACACATTAATATCCTTGTGAGATCTATGACATGTTCACAATATAGAGGACACTAGCCATAATGATCTATGTATAATTATTTCCTTACTTATTGATGGACAAAGAAAAGACATGGTTTCTTAGTCTACCTTTAGAATCCATAAGCTCTTGGGATAATTTTTTTGACATTTTTAGAGATAATTTCTTCCTCAAAAGACCAAAGACATGGTGTGAATGTAGCTTCAAGAGTCATTCATATGAATCCTATTCAGAGACTTGGGAGAATTATCAAAATATGATGAGGAATGTACCTCATCATGGGATTGATTTGTATGGTCAAGCAAAGACCTTCTACTATGGTTTGTATAAGGGAAGAAGAACCACACTAGACAGTGCAACTACATGATTCCTTCTAAACAATAAGGAATTGAAGTGAAATGATGCAATATCCTCAATTTTGATAAAATTTAATTATATAAATATAAAGCATGAATGGATAAGTAATTTTCCTTAATGGTATTATTATTGGAATAATAAAGTCATCTTTGTAGTATAGGTGCAACCCATGGCCCAATTAAGTCCCACGAGATTATTTACTTTGCAAATAGATCCTTATAGCACAAGTTTAAGAAATAAAGGAATTGATGTATAAATAAATATTAATGACTTTTTGAATAATAGAAATATGAGATAATGTGCAAATTTCCAAAACAAAAAAAGTTATATGGTCTTTTAGATTATTAAAGGAGTAATTATCTAGACATGAATAGCAACACAAGAGTTGAGACATCAAACAAGAATATTTCAGTCCGACTTTTGGTATACTTGAAGATAAAATAAGGAGAGATTTCTAGAATTTGGGATAAAAAGGACGTTCCATGAGACAATGGTAACTGATTTAAGGAAATATTTAAAAGAGCAAGTTTGTATATAAAAGACATCTCAATAAATCCCAAAACTAGATATAAATGGGAAGGGTATTAATTTCTATTAAATAAAGATATCTTATTTGAGGAATATATGAAAGAGAAAGATAAAGGATAATCTATAATTAAACTCATGAAGAGTTTCCTAATAGTTTAATGATCAAAATATCCGATGTGTACCATTTAGTTATGTGCATTCCTTAATGACTTTTGGTTGCAAAATCTAAGTCTTAATAAGAATGTGGTGTGTCTTTTCATGACTTTTGGATTTATAAGAATAAAATCCAAGAGTTTTAATATAAGGAAAAGTAAGGAGAATATATTTAATTACTTCCTAAAAGAGATACCTAACTAACTATGTATGAACTCAAAAACCAAACCACCGATCCCCACACCTAGTTCTATATAACGAAAGGATGGAATACTCCCATGCCTTCAAGGTTGAACCAGCCTCCTTCCTCATCGTGGTTATGTGCCTCCTCCTCCATGGTACTCTAGGATTTTCTTTCTCCATAGCATGATGCTTGATGGCCCAACACCCTAGAGGAGACAAAGAGAAGACTACATCTTGGAGAAGTGATGTCTCCGCCTGATGATAGCCGATGTCTCCTATGCTACGCAAGTGGTAGGGAGCAAGGCTAAGTAGGCCCTGACCGATGAGGCAATGTAGTGGCTTGGCACCTATTCTGGAAAAGATAGGCTATAGAGGTCAACCCCTCACCGGAGAACCTGTGGTGCAGAAGTGGGTTGGAAGCAAAGATCACAATGAGAGAGGTCCTCTCAATAGCATGGATAAGAGGAAGGAGGGTGGAGGTGTGAGACACCAAAGAGGGTGGCTGGGTCAATAGGGTGGTGACAAATAGGAAGCCTTGAGGACGGCGCCCTCGACTAAGACACTTGGCGCTAGAGATTGTTGCAACGTTAGAGATAGTGTTGCGAATGGGTATGCATGGAGAAGGCAACCCGTATAGGGATGAGGGCGCAAGGTGAGGCCCTAGAGTGGATGATGTTGGATTTCCTAGTTTAGACAAGGCATGGGTTACTAGACAACTCGACAACTTGGTGTGTGTGGAGACCGACGGACCAATGAGGGGTCCCTACGTCACCTGATAAATGAGGTATACTTACCTATTTTGTTTTAATCATAAAGATCACTAGGATTATCCAAATATAGCCAAGATATATATCAAATTAATCAGAAAAATGTGTAGAATCTAAATATGATGATTTAAGACACTAATTATGATTTCTCTTTCAAAGGTAGGGCAATCACATGATTAAGGAGTGAGTATATACAAGGACCCTAGAATTAATGATTAACATATTGAGTATATTAAAAGTGATACATTGCCATATTATTTGATCTTATTGAGTTATTGATAATCAAGATGATGATAATAATAATGATATGCAATTAGGGTTTCTAAATTTGATAATCATTAACAAGTAATTAGGGTTTCTAAAGTGAATAACCATATATATAAGGAATTAGGGTTTTTTGAAATCAAAGATCATAACTTGTGATAAACTTAATGGACATAAATTGATCTAAGTGTTCATAATGAAAGAATATGATGGATATAACAAATAGGATTTCACAGAATTTTTGATATGTGATGGAATTTATGGCTTGTACCCTTATTCCCTATCTAGACCCAAGATAATCCTTAACCCTAGATTACGCCCCGAGTAGGGTTTTATCTGAATATATGATCATGAAACTTTATATTTACATACATGAAGACTAAATGTTGATTGCTTGATTGGAAAATATGCCTAACATATGAATGCAAGATCTACATAGTTTTACAAAAGGTGCATGGTTACGATTATGACTACCCACAATATCGATTGCTAATGTTTTTTGAGGTTTCTCGAAGGAATACTGAAATACACTGTTGGATGTTTTTTACATTCTACAATTATAATACCATTATGAGTATCACATAAAGATGAGAATATGTGAGTAAAATACCAGTTCTTTTTCTAGTAATTGATTGATTATATGTTGTTATCTACTTGCACATTTCTGCATGCACCCCATGTACATAGTACATTTTGATATGTTGATATGTGCTTTGTTTCGTGCTATTTTAGGTAAATGCAAGATAAGAAGTTATCAAGACCTGATAAACTAGATGAAACTACTTGAAGACATTAAAGGTAAGTAAAGGATGGTTAGTTAAATATTCTCATATGTACTAGTTCAATCCTGGAAATCTGTGTAACTCTTTAATGGAGCATCTTATAAACAATATTGGAATTAATGGAAATTATTTGTTATTGTTTGTTATTTGGATAAATATGGATCTTGGGAATTTTAGGTAATGACTCTCAACTTTAAGGTACTTCCATAATTGGGGGTTGTTGAAAAGTGAGGTCGTTACATTTGGTATTAGAGCCCCAAATATTTCCAAATAATATTTAATAGTTTATAATTTTAAGTAATATGTAGAAATACAAGGAAAATTAACAAGGCATGACCCAATGGTAATGGTGTCTATAAGGGGTCATGGTTTTGGGGGTTGGCAATATTTTCCTCCTCACCATTAATTTGGTATATCGGGACTCCCTTAGCCACCATTGATACCTACTTGGCCAGAACCTTGGGTTTGCCCGAAGTAATGTTTCCTATAAGTCTTCTCATCTTAGATTTCATCCACTTCTCACCCTCATGCTTAATAAACCCTAAAATATACTTCCATCCTCATCTCAAGTTTGGATTTCTGAGAAGAAGTAGGACTAAGGCATCCTTTGCCAATTAATGTATATATAATATGGAAATAATAATAAATTAAAGAAAACAATGTTTTATGGGTTTAGCCTGGAAATGATAAACCCTAGATGAAGCTATAGTTGGTTTAGGAAAACCCTAGTGGATCAAGGGACATGGAAACCCTAAGATGCATGGTATAGTCTCTAACCCGAACCCTAAGCCCTAATCCTAGGAGATGGGACTAGTGTGGCTGATAGGGTAACCCTAACAGTATGAACCCTAATTAGGGTATAAGGGAATAAGAAAAGATCTAGACAAGTTTAAGTGACCCAATCTCTAATGCATGCATGAGGATCAAGGCACTCATTTAAAGGGTTTTAAGGAATATAAGTAGCCAATGGTTACATAAAGATAAAAACATGAAATCCTTAATTTAACTTTTAGGGTTAGTGTCCCGACCTAGGGTGGGTCAACCCCAGAATGAGAAAAGGACATATGGGGGAGGCAAAACCATAAATTGGTGGGGTCAGGCTGAGTCCATAGAGCCTAATATCCTTGTGTGAGCCAATAAGGCACCCTTGCTTAAGGCCTTCCCTAGAAGGGTGAGTAGACTAATCAGTTTAAGGATTGAGGAAACCTTGAATGTCACCTAAAGTGTGAAGGATTAAATATACAAAATATGAAAGAACATGCAATATTTGAACCCAAGTATGCCATCTATGAGGGACACAAGTGGTCCAGCCACAGATTGGGAAGATTGGTATGGAACCGAGCCCCAGATAGGGAAGGTGGCATGTGTACACAACATAGACAATCAAGCCCCAGATAGGGGATACCATGAAGTGGTTGAACCCCAGATTGGGAAGACTAACATGGCACCAAGCCCCAGATAGGGAAGGTGGCCCGAGTCTACTATGTAGATGATTATAACCAAGCCCAATATAGGGAAGGTCACTAATAGGTCAAGCCCTAGATAGATAAGGATAACATGGAACCAAGCCCCAGATAAAGGGAATAATGTGTATTCCAAGAGAGATAAACGAAATCTGGGTTAAATAACTACATATGAAAATAATGTTCTCACAATAAACCTAGATAGGGTAGAACCCTAAGTCAGTCCTAAGGTCAAGTAGGGAGTATTTAAGCTACATATATAAGACACATGAGTTTAGGAAGTGCTCATGCCCTAAGTGTGTAAGACTGTGGGGTGAGAAGATAGCCATCCATGTTTGTTGAGGTCCATGCGGTAGGAGATTGGACACCTTCATGAGTTCATGAGGCCCAAGGGGTAAATTGGAGAGGCACTCCATAAGTGCATAAGGTTCATGAGGCCAAGAGGGGATCACTCCAAAGGTATATATAAAAGATACAAGAAGTCATGTAATAATGAAATCTTAAAAGGAGTTGTGCACAAACTCAAGAGTGAGAAAGGGATTCAACTTCATGAAACCATAAGAATCTCATGGGATTAAAAAGTATGGTTTAGAGTCATGTTGAGAATGGTTCAGCCTAAAATTTTGAAATTTTAGGATAGTATGTGAATAAACTATCTCTGCTCTTGGAGTGGGATGAACTTTATTTTTCGATTGCAGCCAAATGCTTATTTCATCTCATTATTAGTGTGAGAGATTGGGTAAAAACATATTATGCTTAAAAATTGACATGTGAAGAAGGAATATTATAAGATGAATATAATGAAATAATCTAGGGTTTGAGGTGTTATCTCACCCTTTTGAGGAAATAAATGAATTATAGGTTGGAAATGTAGGTGAAAATGTAGTCACCAAGTGAAATTGAAATCACAAATGAAAATGTAATCCCCCAGAGGTGGTATCATGTAAATACTAAGGATGTGGATATACCTTGAATCAAATTCAAGTACCAATCTTAGTAATAATGTGAGGGACTTGCGTATCAACAAAAGATGTAAAATATATATAAATAGGGTTTCTAACCCTAAGGTTTGAAGCTCAATTGAGTTCAATTATCATTCACTTTAACCTGATTAGGTTTGATTTTGGGGACAAAATTCCTTTTAAGGAGGGGTGAATGTAATATCATCAATTTTGATAAAATTAAATTATATATATATAAATCATGAATAGATTAGTAATTTTCCTCAATGGTATTATTGTTGGAACAATAAAGTCATCTTTGTAGCATGGGCAAAACCCATGGCCCAAGTAAGGCCCATGAGATTATTTTCTTTTCCAATAGATCCTTGTGGTGCAAGTTTAAGAAATAAAAGGAAATCGCGTATAAATAAATAATAATGGGTTTTTGAATAATAGAGATATGAGACAATGTGCACGTTTCTAAAAGAAATTAAAGATATATGGTGCTTTAGATAATTAAAGGAGTAATTATCTAGCCATGAATGGAAACATAAGAGTTTAGGCATCAACCAAGTTTTTAGTCTAACTTTTAGTACATTTTAAGATAATAAAAAAAAGGAGAGAATTCTAGATTTTGGATAAAAATGATGTTAAATGTTTAAAAGAGCAAGTTGTATATAAAATACATCCCAATAAACCCCAAAACTAGATATAAATTGGGAAGGGTATTAATGCATTTCTATGAAATAAAGATAATTGATTTGAGGAATATATCAAAGAGAAAGATAAATGATAATTTAGAATTCAATTCATGAAGAGTTCCCTCAGTTTAATGATCAAAATATATGATGTGTTACATATAGTTATGTGCATTCCTTAATGGCTTTTGGTTGCCAAATGTGGTGGTGTCTTTTCATGACCTTTGGATTTATAAGAATAAAACCCAAGAGTTTTTATATAAGGAAAAGTAAGGATAATATATTTAACTACTTCCTAAATGAGATACGTTACGAACTATGTACGAACTCAAAAACCAACCCACCAATATCCACACTTAGTTCTATATCCATAAAAGATGGAATAGCCTCATGCCTTCAAGTCTGAATGTGTCTCCTTCCTCATCGTGTCTACATCCCTTCTCCTATATGGTAGTCTGGGGTTCTCTTTCTCCATAGCATGATGCTTGATGGCCCAATGGCCTAGAGGCGATGAAGAGCAAACTACGTCTTGGAGCAGTACGTCTCGACATGATGATAGCTGACGTTTCCACTGCTACACAAGTTGTAGGGAGAAAGGTTGAGTAGGCCCTGACAGGTGAGGCAAGGCGGTGGCTTGGCGTCTGTTCTGGTGAAGATAGGCTACAGAGGTCAACTCCTTTCTGGAGAAACCACGGTATCGAGGTGGGCTAGAGGTAAAGATAACGACATGAGAGGTCATGTCAGCAATGTGGCCAGAAGGAAGAAGGAGGATGGAGGTGTGAGGTGGTAGAGACAATGGCTAGGTTAGTAGGGCAGCACAAAAGAGGAAGCATTAAGGATGGCACACTCAGCTTAGAGACTTGGCATTGGAAATCACTACAACATCGGAGGATGGTGTTGCACTTAGTCTGCACAGAGAAGGCAACCCTTACAGGGATGAGGGCGTAAGGTGAAGCCCTGGAGCGGGTGACCTTATACTAGCCAGTTTGGCCCCATCATGGGTAGCTGACCAACTTGTCTAGCTTGGCATGCATGGAGACTGGATGACCAATGAGGGGTCACGACGACACCTCATATTTGAGGTATAATTACATATTTACTTTAATCATAAATATCACTAGGATTATTCAAATATAGGACAACTATATATATATCAAATTAATCTAAAACATGTCTAGAATCTAAATATGATGCTTACAGACAATAATTATGATTCCTCTTTCAAGAGTAGGTAAAACACATGATTAAGGAATGATTATATACATGGAACCCTAAAATTGATGATTAACACGTTGAATATAATAAAAATGCCTACATTGCCATATTAAATGATCTTGTTGAGTATTATGATAATGAATATGGTTTTGATGATAATAATGATACTATAATTAGGGTTTTTAAATTGGATAATCATTAGCAAGAGTAATTAAGGTTTCTAAAGTGAATAACCATATATAAGGAATTATGGTTTTTTTGAAATCAAATATCATAACTTGTGATAATCTTAATGAAAATAATTTGATTTAATTGTTCATAATGAGCGAATAATATGGATATAACAAATAGGTTTTCACCTAACGTGTAATGCGTGATGGAATTTAGGGTTTGTACCATTATTCCCTATCCAGACTTGAGAAAATCCTAAACCCTAGATTAGGACCCAAGTAGTGTTTTATCTGAGTCATATGATGGTGACACTTTAGGATTTACATACATGCATATAAAATTTTGATTGCTTGATTTTATTTCTTGATTGGATATTATGCTTAAAGTATGACTACAAGATCTGCATGGTTATAAAAAGGTATGTGTCTACAATCATGACTACTTGCAATATCGATTGTCGAGGTTTTTCGAGATTTTCTTGAGGATTAGTGAAATAAACTATTGGATGTTTATTTACATTATGTTCAATTATAATGCCACTATGAGTATCACATAAAGATGAGAATATGTGAATAAAATACAAGTTCTTATTTGCAAGTAATTGATTGATTATATGTTGTTATGTACTTGCACACTTCTACATGCACCTCGTGTGCATATTATATTTTGATATGTTGATCCATGCTTTGTTTCATGCTGTTTTAGGTAATAGCAAGATAAGAATTTATCAAGAAATGATAAAAATATGAAACTACTTAAAGGTATGAAAGCTAAGTAAATGAGGATTAGCTGGATACTTCTTCTCATATGTACTAGTTCATGTTGGAAATTTGTGTAACTCTTTAGTGGAGCATCTTATAAACAATATTGGAATTAATAGAAATTATTTTCTATTATTTGTTATTTGGTTAAATCTAGATCTTGGGAATTTTAGGTAATGGCTCTCAAATTTAAGGTACTTCCTTAATTAGGAGATGCAGAAAAGTGAGGTCGTTACAAATGAGATACTTAAGAATAGGGCTAGGAATCAACTGGGAGATGAGTGAGAAAATCATGCAGTAGTGGTGTCTATGGGTAGGGTTGTACATATATCAGTCCACACTGATGGACCAGACCACACCAACTATTTGTTCTGGTCTGATTTTTGGACCGACTTTCATTTTGGTCCGGTCCTCGGTCCTCTATTTTTTAAGATTCCAATCCTCAGTACGGTCATTATAAATGAGATACTTAAGAATAGGGCTAGGAATCAACTGAGAGATGAGTGAGAAAATCATGCAGTAATGGTGTCTATGGGTAGGGTTGTACATATATCGGTCCAGACTGATGGATCGGACCACACCGACTATTTGGTCCGGTCTGGTTTTGGATCGACATTCATTTCGGTCCGGTCCTTGGTCCTCTATTTTCTAAGATTCCGGTCCTTGGTATGGTCCATTCGAAAATCACTCCATACTAGTCTGGACCAATTGGACTGAATAACATAAAATAATATCTTCCTATTTAAATTAGTGACAACAAATGTTTATATTAGTACTAAGTTTTATGAAAAGTTGTTGGGAATGGAGTTCATGATGGTTAAATATATAAATACTAAGTTATATGTAACCTGTTAGAAATGTTATTACTCTAATATTAGAAGTAAATACTTGTTCGAATATGACATGAGAAGAAGTGATGGACTTAAGTAGATAATTTTCTTACTAAAAGTAGTGAAAGAAAGTTAGTAATCACCTCAATTCATAATTCCTTCATATTTTTTAACTAGCAACAATTTCAGTCGATCCGGTCTTGGTCCGGTCCCGGTCCGATCCATAGATTTACTGAGACCAAACCGATTCTTGTTCGGTCTGGTCCTCACTCCAAGAATTTTACTTATTTGGGTCTCGGTCTGATCCGATCTTGGTCTGGTCCAGTCCTGGTCTGGACCGATGTACAACCCTATCTATGGGACACACACACTTGGGCTAACAAATTCATAATCCTAGTCGAAAGAATACACAAAAAATACTACCCCACAAGCACACAGGTTCCTATCGCAGCATAGAGCAGGCAATTTAGGGGTCGAACCCAAGGGAGAGAGGGGGCTTAGAGCTATGTTAGTTTTGGCTAGGTTCGTACTGTGGAGTCCATGAATGGTTTTAACTTGGATTTGGTTTCATTACACTAATATGGTCCAAGAAAGAAATCAAAATGGAGCAAGAACAAAACCTACTTTAAACCTAGACAATTAAGTTCTAGTTAACGAAGAAATAAATGTAGGCAATAAAAGAGAAATTTAGACTATAGTAAGGCAAGGAAGCAATAACACTACACTACACTAGCAAAGCAATCCTACTTAACAACATAGAGAGGCAATTATCTAAATTAGGCATGAGAGATAACTAAACTAGAAATCTAGACAAATTTGTAACTAAGGACCTAAATTAGCAAGATACTAGAAAGAATAAGAAAATTAATTAAATAAACAAGTAAATCAACTAACTAAGCAAGTAAAGACTAGCTAAGCAAGAAGAATTAGGGTTTTAGAAATTAATGGGAAGTGTGGGAAGTTTGGGGTAATGTGACTATAACCTAGGTTGGGGTCATAACATGCAAGACAAATTCATTCATTTAGGTTGTTAAACCAAAAAAAGACAAATTCTAGATAATTACGCTAAACTACTAGTTTTCCAAGGATGGAATATGATGTGTGAAGTAGAACTACACCCTAGCACACCCTATCCAACCTTTTGAAGCTCATTTGGATTAGGGTTAATGTGAAATCCTACTAGGTCTCATCATGTCTAGGTTTCTAGAGTAGAATCTCTTAGGAAAATTGGGGTTCAGGGTAGTAATGGAGGGTGGAAATGAGGGTATATCACCTCATGTCACCTACCATCTAGCCTTTATGTTGCTCCAAGCTAATTGCACTAAGTTCCTCTATACTAGATACTTAGATCTCACACATAGGAGTAGGATAAAGTATATGTAGGAATATGGGGTGCTAGATAAGGTTCCACTAGTTTGACCTTGGAGCATATCCCAAAATATCCACACATAAGGCATTTTCTCCTTGACCTAAATGGCTTCAAGCTCAAACCATAAGATAATTTATAGGAAAATAGATAGATGTAGAATACAATCAATATAAAACGAAAATATAGATTTTAAAAGTTCTTTCATCCCAACATAGTATAAAAGTCACATTTTAACCCCAAACAACCCACCGAGAGGGGCTTATCTACTCATGGAACAAAAAAGGGAAAATGAAGAAGAAGTAGAATAGAGAATAGCCATAAGATCTCATGGAAGTCCTTCTCTTCTTCATTTCAAATAGAAAGAGCTCATCCTCTTCCCTCCTTGGTGGTTGGTTGGCATGGAAAGGTGGATGGAAGTGGCCAAACCCTACAATACTAGGGTTTTGAGGTAAGGGAAGGTGGAAATGGAGAGGGAGTATGTAGGAGCTTAATGAATGCTCAAGTGGGTGGAAATAAATGATAATCTTTGGCTCCCATTTGCCACCCATGGCTATATAGGGGATAGAGAATCCTAGGGTTAAGTGAGAAATATAGGAAAAATAGTAGAAAATGTGTTAGGGTTTCTGGCAGCATGACCTTCCTGTGAGTAGAGGATAGCACAATCGTCCTGAGGGAGAATGACTATTCTAGTGATGGTGAATTTATTGTTAATGATTGGGGGGTCTGTAGTAAGGTCGTGCTGGGACATAGGGTCGTGGTGGTCTAGGCATCACAGTCATACTGGGTAGCATGACTGTGGTGGGTATTGGGGTGATGATCATTCTTGCTAGCACGAGCTTCTCGAGCTTTGTGCAACATGCCCATTTTGGCTGGCATGGCTGTGTTGGGGTCTTCTTGGCACTTTCATTCTGGATAGCATGGCTGTGCTGGTGACTTTGTTGTGGCTTTTTCTCAACTATGATTTCCCCTGTAAATTTAACATTCGAAGCATGGTTGTTTAATGTCATCGCAGCCATGCTGCGGGCGTTTTCTTGCACTTTGATCTTAAACTTCATAATTCTTTGAGTTCTTTTAACTATGTAGACCCTTGGCCACTAGGGGTAGGTTGAGGAAGCTCTTGGACCCTCCTTATACTCCTCCAAAAGTGGAGGAACCCTTATATCATCCTCCTTCTCTCATGTCCATCCAAAGCCTAGTCCAAGTATCATGAAAACATGCAAAGAACGTCCATAAGTGCATTTGATAGTAATACATATATTGAGGGAAATATCTTGCATTCTAACATGTTTAGATGTGATTAAAGTACAAGAAGGCACAAGATGAAGCCCAAAAATAGGGCTGCATCAACACCTAAAACTTAAACGTACTTTTCCTTAAGTCAACTCTAACTTAATCTCTCTTTCACTTCATTCCAGAGAAACATTAGAGAATGCAATCATCATGATGTTCATTGGGTAATGTAAATTCACATGAGCGTTAGGCATGCAATCCACTACTCTCTATTCACATTTGTATTTTTCAATGTTATCTAAGTACAAAGTACAATAACTTCAAATATCAGATACCAATTACATATGTTAGTAATACAATTTCCATAATGCTTTGGGTAGTCTGTATCATGCATGACATACATAAAATTGGTTTTATGTGTTGTTTCACTTGCTAAGACCATCATACACATCACTTCACCACTGATGACCCACTTGGCTTGTGTAGGGGTATGAGGGCTACAGTTTTATTTACCTTATTCCTACTAGGCATTAAATGAGAAGAACATGTTATGAAAGGGAGTGGAGTGATATGATAACCTCCTATTTTAGTAGTTTATCTTAGTCTTTTTCTTTAGTTTTCTATACTCTTTTTACGTTTATACGGTACATAAACCTAATTTTACCCCTTTTTGTAAATACATCATCAAACTAACTTTTTCCTTTTACACTTGCAGAAAAAGCACAAAAAAATCATAAAAGAATAAACCAACCTCAAGGCCGAATGAAGCCAAACGGTCCCAAGACCGCATGGAGTTCAAACGGTCCCAAGACCGCATGGAGTTCAAACGGTCCCGAGACCGCATGAAGCCAAACGGTCCCGAGACCGCATGAAGCCAAACGGTCCCAAGACCGCATGGAGTTCAAACGGTCCCAAGACCGCATGAAGCCAAACGGTCCCAAGACCGCATGGAGTTCAAACAGTCCCGAGACCGCATGAAGCCAAACGGTCCCAAGACCGCATGGAGTTCAAACGGTCCCGAGACCGCATGAAGCCAAACGGTCCCAAGACCGCATGGAGTTCAAACGGTCCCGAGACCGCATGAAGCCAAACGGTCCCAAGACCGCATGGAGTTCAAACGGTCCCGAGACCGCATGAAGCCAAACGGTCCCAAGACCGCATGGAGTTCAAACGGTCCCAAGACCGCATGGAGTTCAAACGGTCCCAAGACCGCATGGAGTTCAAACGGTCTCAAGACCGTTTGACGCCAAACGGTCTCAAGACCGTTTGACGCCAAACGGTCTCAAGACCGTTTGAACCCAAACGGTCTCCAGACCGTTTGACCTCACTCAAGGCCTATAAATAAGACCTCAAGGGCCATCCCTGAGAGGGGGTCCGGGGTCCAGACGTCCAGAGGCTGCCTCTCTAGTACCAGAACAACTCCATCCACCGCCCGAGGCTGCCGGTCTGAGACTCACGTTCCATTACAAAGCTACCTTCTCTCTCATCAACAAAGAAGGTGAGAGGAGAAGATCCGTCGTCAAGCAAGCCACGAAGGGTGAAGATCGTTGCTCTCTCCACCAAGGGTTCAACCTTCTCTCCTCAGTGGAGATGATGTTCTTTCTATCTCTTCTTACCTCCTCCTTTGTTGCTCCCTCTATGAGGAGCGAGTAGTTCCATCCACTGGGGCGCGGGGACTAGCCCCGCTGCCCATGTTTTGTACTTTGTACTAAAAAGATGTTATCCTTTCGTTTTAATACTAAATCGTTTCATACATGCTTGAATGATGGCCACGTTCTTGTATGCATCTATTGTCTTTTGTTGTGGTTTGTCTATGACCGCTCTCGAGACTCGAATACCGATTTAGTGTTGGTTTCTGGTGTGTGTATCCACCACACATCCGTTTCGGTGTCTAGGAATGTATCTCAAAGAGTGGAGTAAACTCACTATCATCCGTTGCACTTCCATCTGTATGGAAGTAACCTTGGTAAGTTGAGGAACACACTTTGCGAGGGGAATGATGTAAAGCATGTGACCATTTGATCGGGAATGGCTGGCGTTGCAACATTCCCGCACTTCTCGTAGTTAGGTTATCCGAATAGGAGACTAGGCCTACAAAGATACTATTCGATTTGATAATTATCGCTCGCTTGTTAGTTTTAGATGCACGTTTCATGAGGTTGAGTAAGATTCTCTCTTTGGAAGACTGCATATCTTCATTGACACGTACAAATGTACCGAATGAGAGCTACTTAACCCTTGAAGGATGCGATGCATTGCTCTTGTCTTATAAGGCATCGGTCTTGTGGAACATCGAAGGATGCAATGCATCGCTCTTGTCTTACGAGGCATCGGTCTTGTGGAACATCCTTGGATGCAATGCATCGCTCTTGTCTTATAAGGCATCGGTCTTGTGGAACATCCATGCATCTAGCTTATAAGTCTTGCTTGCTTAGTACATATACAATGCATGTGTAGCGGTGGTGAATACCTGCTTAACCCCAGTGATTCATCACCATTTGTTAAATCTTCGTTTTACTTGCTTTATTTACTTTTCATGCTTTAGTCTAAAAACCAATCAAAATCCAACCTTTTGATATAAGTGCCAATTAGTAAAATAACTAAGTGAAGTGCTGTACGTTTTCCATCTTGTTTCTTGCAACAAGACCGTTGTCTTTTGGGTTCGATCCTAAATCTGTACTATGATAAGGCTTCCATACTCTTATGGGGTTGGAGTTGTTATCTAAGCACCAGTTCTAGGTAAACCTAGGGAAGACATCAATCCTCTCTAGGGTTTTTGGTGATAGAATTCTGGGACTCCCATTGGAAGACTGAAAATCTTTTGGTGTAAGTCCTAGCTCCATCAAAAAATGGCGCCGTTGCCGGGGACAGCGGAACGTTAGTATTTCACTTAGTTTATTTTTCTAGTTGGTTAGGATTTTTACACTTTCTTTTTGAATCATAACTCATCATCTTCTTGAAGCTTTCATATTGTCTCTATTATCTAAAGGTGTTCTCTTTTCTTTACTCAGGTAGAACCCGTATATGCAATCACCGCATAATCGAGGATTCTTCCCTGATCCGGAGTTCGACTCCAAGGTAGAGAGAAGTTTCCACCGCAGAATCCGTCTCAATCGCCAACGCGCTAGTCAAATGGCTGACGAACAGCATCAAGCCGCTTTGGTGATGGAGAGAGTCAATGCTGCTATCGCCGCACAACGGGCACAACTCATTGCAGACACCCGTGCCCAAATACAAGCGGAGATACGAGCAGAAGAGCAAGCCCGCATAAGAGCAGAGACCGAGGCTGCTCAGCTCGAATTACGAAACAAGCAACTGAGGGACTATGCTGTCCCGAAGAATTACGAAGACAACCACCCGGTTCGGCCTCCGATATCAACATCCCAAACTTTGAGATTCGGACCCAGTGGATCCAGATTATGCAAGGAATTTCCTTCTCAGGAGGATCAGGAGACGATTGCATGGACCATTTGAAACGGTTTAAGGCATTATGCCGCCTGGTCCCGCAAGCTGGTATTGCTTTCGACGCAATAATGCTCCACCTGTTTCATTTCACCTTATCTGGAAGGGCTTTGAGTTGGTACAACTCATTGGACAGAGAACCCATCATAACCACTTGGGCCCCTCTAGAGGAAAAATTCTTGGAGAAGTTCTTTCCACCCTCGCTGACCTATGAAATCAGAGGGCAGATCAACCATTTCTCCCAGCTACCTGGAGAAACCCTCGCTGAGGCATGGGAAAGATTCAAGGAACTTCTACGCAAATGCCCTCATCATGGAATTTCACAGAATCAATTGATTGAAACTTTTTATCGGGGGGTAAGCGATGACATTAAACAGTTCCTAGATTCCTCATCTGGAGGAAATTTCATGAGGAAAAATTATGAAGATGCCTGGAAAATCGTTACTTTAGGAGCTGAAAACCAGTCCAACTGGGGGCGGTCATCCGGAAAAGGCATCCTTAAAGTCTTTAAAGCTGAGGAATCTATGGAACTAAAGTCAATAGCCAAAGCTTTGAAGACAATCGCTCATAAACAAAAAACCCTTGAAACAACTCTAGGGGAAATTGATAAGAAGAAAACCCCGCTGGTTCATCAAGTCAAAGCCGTCATAGGATCCTGTGAAGCTTGTCATGCTTCGGATCATCCGACCCTTTCCTGCGGAATACTCTATAATGTGATGATGGATCTGCATCCACCACCACAATCCTATGAGGCCATCACTAATCAGGCTGAAGATCAGATTCCAGAGCAAGTCAACTCCATCCATACTATTCCCGGACAAGTTTATTATAATCCCAGTCAACCAAGGAACCATCCTGGATTCCAGTATGGGAATCCCTCTGGAACTGCGAATCCGCAACATCAGACACAAGGGGGACTTGACAGTAGGCTGCCTCCTGGATTTCCAAACAATTTTAACCAAAATCAAGGGAACCCAAGGAACAATTTCCCTAGGGCTAACTACCCTAGAAATCAATCAGCCTACTATCAGTACACTCATCCCCCGTTTCACCCGCAATTGCATATTCAACAGTCTCAACAACAAAACCCTCAGAAAAACGTCACTGCACAACCGGAAGATGAGCTATCTTTGATAAAACAAATGCTTCAGTCTCAGCAAACCATGCTGGCCAACCAACAAGCTTAACAGAAGGCAGTTGAAGCACAGCTTGCCCAGATTGCTGCACAATTGAAACCCCCAACAGGCACTTTTGATGGGCAGCCTGATCCAAACTCTAAATACGGGCAAAATAAACACGAACAGCTGAATGCCGTCACCACAAGGTCGGGGCGCATTCTTCCTGAACCCATCAAGATCACTCTAGATGATGATGATATGCCCACTTTTATGACGAAAGAGATCTCGCAACAAGAGATTGGGAAATCCCCCGAAGGCACAGAGGAAAAAAACAAAGAGCATGTACCTGCAAAATCCAAGGTCCCGCAATTCAAACCAAGGATTCCGTATCCGGGCAGACTGCAAGAAACAAAAATGGACGCCAGGTTTCAGAAATTCAAGGAAGCAATGAAGAAACTTTATATTGACATCCCACTCCTTGACGCTCTATCCGAAGTACCAGCATGGGCAAGATATCTCAAAACTTTGCTATCACGTAAGTATATCACCAAAGAGCAGGAAACCATCAAGCTCGCTCAAACCACTTCTGACATCATCCTGAACAAACTACCCAAAAAGAAGAAGGACCCAGGTTCCTTCGGAATCCAATGTTGCATTGGAAATGCATCCACAAAGAAAGGATTGGCTGACCTCGGGGCTAGTATATCCATTATGCCCAACTCAATGTGCCAACGCCTTGGTTTCACTGACCTGCTGCCTACAGCAATGACTATTCAACTAGCCGACTCCACCATAACCGCACCGTTGGGAATCATCGAAGATATCCCAGTAAGGATAGGGAAGGATGCCTACGTTCCATGTGATTTTGTCATCATGGATATTAAAGAAGACTTAAGGTATCCGATCATTTTCGGTAGGCCTTTCCTAGCTACAGCCAGAGCGCTAATTGATGTCGAAGCCGGAACCATCATTCTTAGGCTCGGGAAAGAAGCAATTCAATTCCGCGTCCTTGATAGCATGAAAGGTCCCAGCATCCAAGAAGAAGTCTTTCTTTTAGACGCAATTCAACAAATGTCGCAATTAGAAATCTCCGAGCCAATTGACGAACTTGAGAATGCTCTTATCAATCCAGAAGTTGAATTCTCTGCAAATGAACTAGTCCAGCAATGCATCCAATACCTAGAAAAGATAGAAGAATCACCAAAGGCTACTTTTGAAGAGCTTAAAGCCATCACTACCATTGAAGCAGCAGAACCATCAAAAACCCCTGAATTGAAGACTTTACCTACAGGGCTTAAATATGTTTTCCTGGATAAGGAAGAGCTATGCCCAGTTATTATCAGCTCCACCCTTACCGAAGACCAAGAAGTCAAACTTCTGGACAAACTAAAGAGGCACAAAAAGATCATTGGTTATAAAATAACCGACCTCACAGGCATAAACCCGGCTCTGTGTATGCATAAGCTTCCTATGGTTGAAGAATTTAAACCCACTCGTGAACATCAAAGAAAACTGAACCCAAATTTGAAAGAGGTAGTCCGTTTGGAAGTCCTCAAACTACTCAAAGCTGGCATGATCTATCCTATCTCTGACTCTCAGTGGGTCAGTCCAGTTCAAGTTGTCCCAAAGAAAGGGGGCACTACTGTAGTGATCAACGATAAAAATGAGCTCGTACCTACTAGGACTGTAACAGGGTGGCGAATGTGCATCGATTATAGGAAGTTGAATAAAGCTACAAGAAAAGACCACTACCCTCTACCCTTCCTTGACGAAGTCCTAGAGCGCTTGGCCCACCAAAAGTATTTCTGTTATCTCGATGGTTACTCCGGGTTCTACCAAATACCCATACATCCAGAGGACCAAGAAAAAACCACCTTCACTTGTCCCTTTGGGACATATGCTTTCAGAAGAATGCCGTTCGGGCTATGTAACGCTCCTGCTACTTTCCAACGCTGCATGTCTGCAATCTTCGCCGGATTAACCGAATCTGTTATGGAAATCTTTATGGATGATTTCTCTGTCTATGGATATTCTTTCGATAACTGTCTAAATAATCTTGAACGAGTCCTGCAATGTTGCAAGGAAACGAACCTTATCCTGAATTGGGAAAAATGTCATTTCATGGTAACAGAAGGTATCGTCCTCGGACATAGAGTAAGTGATAGGGGAATTGAGGTCGACAAAGCAAAGATTGATGTTATCTCAAAGTTGTCACCTCCGAAGGACATAAGGGGAGTTCGATCTTTCCTAGGTCATGCAGGGTTCTACAGAAGGTTCATCAAAGATTTCTCGAAAATAGCTAAACCCATGACCCAACTCCTGACAAAAGATGCCGAGTTCGTTTTCGACCAAGAATGCATGCGAAGTTTCTCTACCCTTAAAGAAGCATTAATTTCCGCACCTATTCTAAGGGCTCCAGACTGGTCGCAACCATTCGAAATCATGTGCGACGCAAGTGATTATGCCATAGGAGCCGTTTTAGGACAACAGATCGATAAGAAACCCTATGTCATCTACTATGCATCAAAAACGCTTGACGAAGCACAGAAAAACTACACGACCACGGAAAAAGATTTTTTGGCTATCATCTACGCCTTCGAAAAATTCCGCTCTTACCTGATCGGCTCTAAAGTCATCGTCTACACTGACCATTCTGCTATCCGACATCTGATCCAGAAACAGGACGCCAAACCCAGGCTCATCCGCTGGGTATTAATGCTTCAAGAATTCGACCTAGAAATCAAAGATAAAAGTGGCGTAGAGAACGTTGTATCCGATCACCTCAGCAGAATCGAGGTTGAAGAAAAAGATAAAATCCCTATCAGGGATTCTCTTCCTGATGATCAGCTTATGAAGGCCACTCATAGTTTTCCTTGGTTTGCTGATATCGTCAATTATCTAGCCACAGGGATCATCCACCCGTCTGCTTCATATCAGGATAAAAGGAAATTCCTTCATGATATAAAACGTTATCATTGGGACGAACCCTACTTATTTTACCTCTGTGCCGACGGACTTTTTCGCCGGTGCCTTCCAGAAGAAGAAATAACCTCGGTTTTGGAACACTGCCACTCCGGACCCACGGGGGGGCACATGGGCGCCAAGAAAACTGCCATAAAAGTTCTACAATCTGGTTTCTTTTGGCCCACCATATCAAAAGACTCACATGATTTTGTCAAAGCCTGTGATAAATGCCAATTTTCGGGCAACATATCAAAAAGGGATGAAATGCCTCTTACCATGTGGCAGGAAATTGAACTGTTTGATGTATGGGGGGTAGACTACATGGGACCTTTTCCTTCATCATATGACTTCTCTTACATTTTGGTCGCAGTGGATTACGTCTCAAAGTGGGTCGAAGCTATACCCACCGTATCCAATGACTCCAAACCTGTTGTCAAATTGTTCAAAGACACTATTTTCCCGAGATTTGGAGTTCCAAGAACGGTCATATCTGATGGCGGGACCCATTTCCTGGAACGAAGTTTCGAAGCGTTACTGAGAAAATACGGAGTCCATCACAAAGTTGCCACACCTTACCACCCACAAACTAGTGGCCAGGTAGAAGTATCCAATAGACAGATAAAAGCGATTCTTGAAAAAACAGTGAATAAAAACCGCACTGATTGGTCCACCAAACTTCCTGACGCCCTCTGGGCATACCGTACTGCTTACAAAACACCAATTGGAACAACTCCGTTTCGTTTGGTGTATGGCAAATCATGTCATCTTCCAGTAGAACTGGAACATAAAGCCTGGTGGGCCATCAAGCAACTAAACTTCGACCTTAAAAGCGCAGGGGAGAACAGACAACTCCAGCTACAGGAGCTAGAAGAACTCCGAATGACAGCATATCACAGTGCCAAAATTTATAAAGAGCAAACAAAAATGTGGCACGATGGACATCTTAAGAGAAAAGATATCGCCGTTGGTGACAAAGTGCTCTTATTCAACTCCAAGCTCAGATTATTCCCCCGAAAGCTCCGAACAAAATGGTCCGGACCCTTCACCATAAAACATATCTACCCAACTGGAGCCGCCATTATCATCGACAACAACGGAGGAGAACGAACGGTTAACAGGCACCGTTTAAAAAGATACTACACTCAGGAAGACAAAACACATCAACAAACCCTCGATATCAGAGATGCTACGCCCACAGCATAACAACCTTACAGTTTCGTCGAGCCAGTGACGTAAAACCAAGGCGCTTCTTGGGAGGCAACCCAAGACCTCAGTATCACCTTCTCTAATTTCTAGTCTTTTTTTTTCTTTTGAATTTGTTTTGTTTTCTTTAAGTTCTTTCATCATTAATCTAAAAATACAAAAAAATCTACATAATCAAAACCACAAAAACAATACATAAAACAAACAACATAAAAATTCATAAACCAAAATACAAAAAAATAATATACATACTCAAAAACAAACATAAAAATATACAAACCCTTTGTGCCCCTCCAAACGGTCTTCAAACCGTTTGGAACCAAACGGTCCTCAAACTGCTTGGGACCAAACGGTCCTGAAACCGTTTGGGACCAAACGGTCCTCAAACCGTTTGGGACCAAACGGTCCTGAAACCGTTTGGGACCAAACGGTCCTCAAACCGTTTGGGACCAAACGGTCCTGAAACCGTTTGAGACCAAACGGTCCTCAAACCGTTTGGGACCAAACGGTCTTGAAACCGTTTGAGACCAAACGGTCCTGAAACCGTTTGGGACCAAAACGGTCTTGAGACCGCTTGGGACCAAGCGGTCTTCAAACCGTTTGGAATACAAAAGGTCACCCACCTATCACTATAAATATCGACCCTACCCCTCCATCTTTCTCTCTTCGAACCTTCGTTTTCTCCAGAATTTTCGTGCGAAGAGCTTCCCTTTTTGCTCCTGTTACATCCGCGCAAAGTCACCCTTCCGTCCACCTTCCGCAAGGTAGTCCGGCGACTCCACACTGCTCATTCCATCGCCAGTCGCTGCTTACGCTGCCATCGCCGTCGTTATCAAATGGTTTCATCAACCGACCTGTCACCTTCGTCGCCGCACCATTCTGTCGCCACCATCATGGCGCCAGTGCCGTTCCCTTTACCATCGCACGACGTCTCTTTCTCCGCCATCGCCGTCGCTGTCAAAAGATTTCACCGACTCTCCCACCGTTTTCATCGCCGTCGCCGTTCTTCTCATCGTTTCCGAAGGCGCCGGCGCGTTCTTCACCTTCGCGCCGTTCCACCTTCTTCCGCGCCGGCGACCTGCGACTCTTCGCTTTCCAAACGGTCTCGAAACCGTTTGGGACCAAACGGTCTTGAAACCGTTTGGGACCAAACGGTCTTGAAACCGTTTGGAACCAAACGGTCCTCAAACCGTTTGGAACCAAACGGTCCCGAAATCGTTTGGGACCAAATGGTCTTGAAACCGTTTGGGACTAAACGGTCTTGAAACCGTTTGAGACCAAACGGTCTTGAAACCGTTTGGAACCAAATGGTCCTCAAACCGTTTGGGACTAAACGGTCTTGAAACCGTTTGGGACCAAACGGTCCTCAAACCATTTGGGACCAAACGGTCCTCAAACCGTTTGGGACCAAACGGTCTTGAAACCGTTTGGTTCTCGAGCTGAACAACATTTGGGGCATTGGTCGAGCATTGCTTAGTTATTCAGCAAAGCAGTTTCCCGTAAAACTTTTTCACTATCAGGATGGGAACCGTAGGATATCCAAAATGGGTGTTGGTTGGTATGACTTTCAGATAGAAAACGATCTGAGGATTGGAGATGTATTTGTATTTGAGCTACTTCTGAAGGACAAAGATATCGTGAACTTTTATGTAACCAAGCAGCACATATCAAGCAGCACTTGCAACAAAGACCATCCTCCAGTTAGTGGCAACATAGAAGATGGAATCAATATTGAGAATAGCAGCTACCTGACTTAATCCATGGATGATGAAGTAGGACATCCCAAGGAAACTGATGTCGAAGGCAGCGGCTACCACAGTAACTTGAAGTATGATCAAGCAAAGGATCTGCTAGACAATATCAAGACAAAATTGCAAAAGAGTGCGCTGCGAAATTAATGGAGCTCCTGAGTCAGCACTCCAAGGCATACAGCAAAGAGCACTTCAATCGCCCAGCCTTCTGCCACAAATGCCCCCATCTTCACGAGGGCAATTCGCATCCACTCTACTCCGATCTCCAGGGGCTACCGAAAATCTGCCTTAACTCGCAGCCCTTGTTCTAATGACTTCTCAACCTATCACTTTGCCACTCTGGGGACAGAGTGTGTGATAAGTTAGGGGGGGATTCATTAGACAAGGGCTAGGTATCAACTTCTATACTCCCTTTTCCTTTTTACAATTCCCTAAATATATATATATATATATATATATATATATATATATATATATATATATAGTCACCTCAACTAACTCTAGAATCATATTAGTCTTACAAATAAATAGCACTCAGACATCAAATGGCGATTTATCAATTTCCACCTACTATGGATCCCGTATTTTTGCCTCAATTCTTTATCTGACTCTCCACAGGTCAAAATCAGGGCAGAAATAAGCCGAGATCTCGAGGATGAGAGGGAAATTAGGCAACTTCCGAATCAAAAAGTTCTGCAAGTGGACCACAAACCAAATAAGTGCATGCTGAAAAACTTTAAGAACAGCTTTCCTCTCTTCAAAATAAAAGAGGCTTGGCCGCCCAAAATAAATCCTCATTCCAAAACCCAAGCCTGTGAGCTTTTGAATAAAAGCCAGAGAGACGAATAAAATCATGAGAGTTGTGCCACGCATAAGGACCTATATGAAGAACTGATAAAGGGCTCACCCGGCCGGCACATTCCGCTGCCCTCACAAAGGCAGATGTGTCGCGTCCGGTAGTGAAACCCTAAAAGTTCCAAGTATATGAAAAGGCTCATAAAGGACTTGCCCGGCCGGTACATTCAGCTGCCCTCATAAAGGCAGATGTGTCGTGCCCGGTAGTGAGATCCTAAAAAGCATAGACAACCCCTCCCCCACTCAAAGGGGAGCTACACTTCAAAGCCTTTAGCCAACCCTCATACCCTCTCTAGCTTCCAATAGGTTTCCAGAGAGGTATAAAGTTGATTAGAGTCAACGGCATGCATAAAATAAATGTGGTCCCAAGGCAAATTTTGAGATACGGAAAAACCCTGAGATCCAAGCAACTCTCGAAATCCAAAAGAATCAAGCATGCAATAAGCCTCGATATGACCCCTGGGGAACTCAGGTCAAGAATTGAAGCAAGAGTATGGAGACCCTAATTAAGATCGCCTCGCCATTTCATGTCTCAGCTCTATCTAACTTGAGGACAAGCTAGACTCTAAGTTAGGGGGGGTGATAACCTCCTATTTTAGTAGTTTATCTTAGTCTTTTTCTTTAGTTTTCCATACTCTTTTTACGTTTATACGGTACATAAACCTAATTTTACCCCTTTTTGTAAATACATCATCAAACTAACTTTATCCTTTTACACTTGCAGAAAAAGCACAAAAAAATCATAAAAGAATAAACCAACCTCAAGGCCGAATGAAGCCAAACGGTCCCAAAACCGCATGGAGTTCAAACGGTCCCAAGACCGCATGGAGTTCAAACGGTCCCGAGACCGCATGAAGCCAAACGGTCCCAAGACCGCATGGAGTTCAAACGGTCCCGAGACCGCATGAAGCCAAACGGTCCCAAGACCGCATGGAGTTCAAACGGTCCCGAGACCGCATGAAGCCAAACGGTCCCAAGACCGCATGGAGTTCAAACGGTCCCGAGACCGCATGAAGCCAAACGGTCCCAAGACCGCATGGAGTTCAAACGCTCCCGAGACCGCATGAAGCCAAACGGTCCCAAGACCGCATGGAGTTCAAACGGTCCCGAGACCGCATGAAGCCAAACGGTCCCAAGACCGCATGGAGTTCAAACGGTCCCAAGACCGCATGGAGTTCAAACGGTCCCAAGACCGCATGGAGTTCAAACGGTCTCAAGACCGTTTGACGCCAAACGGTCTCAAGACCATTTGACGCCAAACGGTCTCAAGACCGTTTGAACCCAAACGGTCTCCAGACCATTTGACCTCACTCAAGGCCTATAAATAAGACCTCAAGGGCCATCCCTGAGAGGGGGTCCGGGGTCCAGACGTCCAGAGGCTGCCTCTCTAGTACCAGAACAACTCCATCCACCGACCGAGGCTGCCGGTCTGAGACTCACGTTCCATTACAAAGCTACCTTCTCTCTCATCAACAAAGAAGGTGAGAGGAGAAGATCCGTCGTCAAGCAAGCCACGAAGGGTGAAGATCGTTGCTCTCTCCACCAAGGGTTCAACCTTCTCTCCTCAGTGGAGATGATGTTCTTTCTATCTCTTCTTACCTCCTCCTTTGTTGCTCCCTCTATGAGGAGCGAGTAGTTCCATCCACTGGGGCGCGGGGACTAGCCCCGCTGCCCATGTTTTGTACTTTGTACTAAAAAGATGTTATCCTTTCGTTTTAATACTAAATCGTTTCATACATGCTTGAATGATGGCCACGTTCTTGTATGCATCTATTGTCTTTTGTTGTGGTTTGTCTATGACCGCTCTCGAGACTCGAATACCGATTTAGTGTTGGTTTCTGGTGTGTGTATCCACCACGCATCCGTTTCGGTGTCTAGGAGTGTATCTCAAAGAGTGGAGTAAACTCACTATCATCCGTTGCACTTCCATCTGTATGGAAGTAACCTTGGTAAGTCGAGGAACACGCTTTGCGAGGGGAATGATGTAAAGCATGTGACCATTTGATCGGGAATGGCTGGCGTTGCAACATTCCCGCACTTCTCGTAGCTAGGTTATCCGAATAGGAGACTAGGCCTACAAAGATACTATTCGATTTGATAATTATCGCTCGCTTGTTAGTTTTAGATGCACGTTTCATGAGGTTGAGTAAGATTCTCTCTTTGGAAGACTGCATATCTTCATTGACACGTAGAAATGTACCGAATGAGAGCTACTTAACCCTTGAAGGATGTGATGCATTGCTCTTGTCTTATAAGGCATCGGTCTTGTGGAACATTGAAGGATGCAATGCATCGCTCTTGTCTTACGAGGCATCGGTCTTGTGGAACATCCTTGGATGCAATGCATCGCTCTTGTCTTATAAGGCATCGGTCTTGTGGAACATCCATGCATCTAGCTTATAAGTCTTGCTTGCTTAGTACATATACAATGCATGTGTAGCGGTGGTGAATACCTGCTTAACCCCAGTGATTCATCACCATTTGTTAAATCTTAGTTTTACTTGCTTTATTTACTTTTCATGCTTTAGTCTAAAAACCAATCAAAATCCAACCTTTTGATATAAGTGCCAATTAGTAAAATAACTAAGTGAAGTGCTGTACGTTTTCCATCTTGTTGCTTGCAACAAGACCGTTGTCTTTTGGGTTCGATCCTAAATCTGTACTATGATAAGGTTCCATACTCTTATGGGGTTGGAGTTGTTATCTAAGCACCAGTTCTAGGTAAACCTAGGGAAGACATCAATCCTCTCTAGGGTTTTTGGTGATAGAATTCTGGGACTCCCATTGGAAGACTGAAAATCTTTTGGTGTAAGTCCTAGCTCCATCATGATATTACATAGGAGCACTATTTTTTTCTTTTCTTGAGAGGCTAATATGTTGAGCCATCCCTTTTCCTTTTTCTTTTTCTCTACCCCATAAGTAAGGAGGGAATATGGTGATAATATTGAAGTGGGGGATATAGATATGGCCACCCAAAACCTTTTGAGGGTGGACAAGACTAATATATGCACTTTTGGAAACTTTTAATGAGGCAAAGAGGTAAGAAGATGATAGAAGAAAAGTTCGGTCAAAGAGGGGTCATAGGTGATGAAGATCCACATATGACTTCATTCTCGCAAGCTAATCTATGCAACTTTCACCGAAAAGATAAACCATGCATAAAATGAACAATATGGTAGGTAACACTCTTTACACGAAATGAATAATCCTAAGCATTCAAGGATTGCACGGATCACATTTTTATTAATACAATGCATTACTTGCTAGAGGCTTGAGGCACATGCACATCGTAAGGTTCATTCAGCCAAAAACATCATCAATGGGATGCATTATCCCAATTCAAATAATTCATGTCATAATAGGTAGACATTTAATTGAAACACACATTTAGGCAAGTAAATTCAAATTTGGGAAAAATTGCCCAAAATGCTGCCAATTGCCTTCAATAACATTTAAATATAAACTAGGAAGCAATAAGAAATAAACAACAAATAAGAAAACTTCAAGCTAAAACACACAGAAGTTACCAAGAACCTACTAAAATGCAATGCATGACATGAAGTGGCAAAAAGAGCAACTCTTTGAAAAATTACACAAAATACAAGAAATTAAGTTATATGCTTGCATGTATGCAAGGAAAGTGAAAATAAGTATTATTGGACAAGTATAAAGTTTAGTTAGACTATTGTTGGGGGAAACAAGGGATACCGGCCTACCAACCACCAAACTTTAAACTATACTATCCTTACCATGAATTATAAGTTTAGAGTAGTAGGTTGATGGGCAAGGAGTCGTGGTAGACAACCATCAAGAGGGGGAGAGCTCACATGGATTCAAATGGGTAGGGAAAAGCTACCATGACCATTCTATACAGAGAAGTCATTTTGGTTAGCTAACACCACAACTATGTTGTGATGAACGACTGTGGTGGTAGCCTTCATGTAGCCTTTTCACCGATTCCAATTTTTCTTTTCCATCTTGAAACTCTCCTTGTTTAGTCTTCCAAGCCTCATCCTTCCATCTATGCACTTGTTCTAACATTATTCAAAAATTGAAAAATCATCAAGTATAGTGTGTGTGTGTCTTTGAAAATAAAAAATAAAAAACATAACAAGAAATGGGTTTTGAGAGAAAGAATCTCAAATTGAGGTGGGTTGCCTCCCACTAGCACTAAGTTTATATCCTTCTACTAGGATTTAGTGTTCTTCCATCATCAACTATCCACGAGCAAGGTCTTTCCATCCTCATAAGTATTCCCCTCAAATGCTTTCACCACAATGATCTTCCTCCCAAGGGTGATGTAAGATCTCACAGTGCTCCCTTTTTGCTTCCCCTTCTATGGTCTCATCACAATCTATCTCAAAGTAACATTCTCCTCAATCAAGTCTTGATGCTCCTTGTAAGTGAACATAAATATGTCTATCTTTTCACTCAAGTATGTAATCGCCAAAGTGGCATCATGTACTTTGATTTCCACATCAATTATGGACAAGAAAGTCCTTTCCAAGTTGATGTATGTCTTTCCATATTTTGGTTCATGTCCAACATAAGAAAATTAGTTGGGTACGCTACATGTTCCTTTATGTCCACCACTACCATCTCATTATATGTCATTCCCTTAGACATTCAAAAGGATCCATTGACCATCAAGAGAATGCAATCAACCAGTTTTAACCTTTCCGCTCCAACCTTAACAAACACAATATAGGGCATGATGCTAACACTTGAGCATAAGTAAAGAAGTGCATTCTCAACAAACTGAAAATTGATATAACAAGGGATAAGAGTGACACCTAAATCTTCCTTTCTTTGGGGAATTGACTATCTAATCTGAAGCTTGCTTTCTCTATCAGCTTGATGTCTTTGAGTGGTTTCCTCACCACCTTCCTCTTTTTGGTACAAACATCCTTGAAAAATACCATGATTAGTGAAATTTTTGCCCTCTCTCACCTCAGAACCTCCAAAAAGTTCATGTTATGCTCATGCCTCTCTTGGGAAAAGGGATTCTCGAATACATTGCAAAAAGTTGGCTCATTCACGGAAACATTGTCTAGAATAGTTTGAGAATTTTGGGACACCACAAGAAGATCTCTTTTTGTATCGAGTAGAACACTTTTGTTATCAACTTAAAAGAAGGTGGGACAACAAGACTTTTTTATGCACTTAGTACTCACACAAGAAGGTGGGAGAACAAGATTAGTAGCGCACTTGACACTCTCATAAGAAGGTGGGACGCATGATGTTATCATCTCACAAGAAAATGGGACAATAGGATTTTTGGTGCACTTGGAACTCTCACAAGAAGGTGGGATACATGATGTTATCATCTCATAAGAAGGTGGGAAAATAGGATTCGCAGTGCACTTGGCACACTCATAAGAAGGTAAGATAGTAGAATTTTTGGTGCACTTGGCACTGTCACAAGTACCTTTTGGTAAGGGAATTTCATCATGATCTTTGGCAATTTGTATTTCACCCTTTTTAGTATGTTGAACAACATTTTCATACCACAAAACTAACACCATGTTCACTTTCCCATGGGGAGGAGGCGGAGCTCATGATGATCGAGGTGGTGGCCTTTGGTGTGGTGCATTAGGATTGGAGGATGTAGGGTGGTTTTTGTGGAGGTTGTTTTGAAGGTGGTTGTGGTGGTGGTTGGTAAGGTGGTGCTTTTTGGTATTGTGGTGGTGGTTGTGGATTAAATTGGATGTTCAATGGAGGTTGTGGTGGTGGTGGAGAATAGGGGTTTGGAGGACCTTGGTACTTTTGTGAAGTTTTCACTTGCCCTTGTGGTGGGATATAGATGCCTTGAGGAAAACTCGTGGATCCACTAGAACTATTAGGATTGGCCACAATTTGGGTGGAGTCTTCTCTCCTCTTGGCGGGAAAGTGATAAGAAAATTTGATCCAGCCTTTTCTTGAGCCTACTAACTTTTTGTCCATGAGAGGATACATCTCTCTTGACCTCATCAAGACTTCCCAATATTCCAAGAACTTATTCTTAACTTGATCTACTCCTTTTTCCTTAGTCCCCTTGTTTCTTCCAGGTGTAATTTGGGTAGTTCCTCAATTATGGAGTTTAAGAATTGGACATCAGACCTTGGCTGTTGCGGCTTCCAAAATATTGTAGAGATTGAATCTCCTCACAAAGAACCTCCAAAGAGTTGGGGAAATGGATCAAAAATCACCCCGACATTAGTCTTAATTAAGTTCATCATCTCCGCCAATATCTATATCACTTGTGGGTTGGTATCATCTTTGGCTTGAGGAGTGGCACTTCCCATGTTCCTATCCTATTGGAGACACCCACTAGAAGCACGATGTTGGGAGTTTTCAACCAAGTGGTAAAAAATAGGGCAATATTCCTCAAGAGGTTTTCCCGTGAATCCTCCACCATGAGATGAGTCTACAACGGTTTGTCCCATTACATAAAGACCCGTGTAGAAAGATTGGACAAGTTTCCAAATAAGCACCTCATGATGAGGACAATCTCACAGCAAATTTTGAAACCTTTCACACATCTCATGGAACTATTTGTTTTCTTTTTGATTGAATGAGTCTATGTATATGATCATGTGAGTTAACTTGTAAATAGGATAAAATTCTTTAAACACTCATTCTTCATCACCTCCCAATTGACAATGTTGATCTTTAAACAGTACCACTCCCTTGCCTTGTCCTTGAGAGATAAGGGGAATAAGATGAGTCAGATAGAATCATCAAAGGCTACATGAGTCCTAAAAGTAGACTAAGAATTTAGGAACACATCAATATGATTGTACATGTTCTCATTTTCAAACCCGTAGAATGTGGGTAGAAGTCCAAGAAGAGCCGATGGAACTGAGAACTATTGGCCTAACATTTGATCCATCCTAGTAATGATCAGAAAAGTGTAGTTTCCTGGCATGAAGTAGTCAAGAAGTGGCTTGTTCAGTGGAGGAATTGGAGGACCACATCCTCATTGTCACCACGAGCATTAGCATCCATGTTTACCATCTCTTCTTCTAGATGATGGTTGTATTGGGGTTCTTTGCCTTCTTCTTCCTATCTTGAGATCCATAAGGAAATAATTGATATAGAGTGAGTGGCATCCTAACATGTATAAACAATCAGATACACATGAAATAAACAATCAAAATAAGTCAAGTCAGTAAACAAGTTTTCACAAGTAACACAAAGAATAATAAATAGCAACGGTGAGGGCAGTAGGAAAACTCAAAGCTAAAAAAACTAGCTAGGCCAAGCGCCTCACTGCCTGGAAACGGCGTCTGAAAACTTGGTGTGTTTTCCTAGCACAACAGACTAAACTAGAAAGATACAATGCTTAAGGGGAGAGTCATACCACAACTACTAGGGAGCTATGGTGCTTTCTATCCATGGAAATAGTGTGAGAAAGCTTGGTGCTCGCATATGACACACACATTTTCACTGACAAATTTATAACCATAGTCAACATGCTTAAATACACAAAGAATACTTCCCCTCAAGTGCACATGGTCATATCACAATATAGAGTAGGCAAGTTAGGGTTTCCAATAAAGGGTGAGAAGGGGAACTAGACCTATGTTAGTTTTTGTTAGGTTCCTACTATGTTGTCTAGGGTTGAAGGGTTTGAACTAGGATTTGGTTTGATTACACTAAGATGGTCCAAGCCATAAATTAAAATAGAGCAAGAACAAAACCTACTTTAATGCTAGACAATTATGTTCTAATTAATGAAGAAAGAAGCCCAAGAAAGAAAAGAGAAATTTATCCTAAGGCAAGGCAAGACAGGAACTAACACTACACTAGACTACAAAAGCAATCCTACTTAACAACCTAGAGAGGAAATTAGATAAACTAAACAAGAGAGAGAAATAAAGTAGCAAACTAGACAAATAGGTAATTAAGGACATAAACTAACAAAAGATTACCAAGAACATGACAAATAAATAAAGAAACAAGTAAAGCAACTAGATAAGCAAGAAAATAATTAGTATTTTAACAACTAATGGGAAGTGTGGATAGTTTGGGGTAATGTGTCTATAACCTTTGTTAGCATTATAACATACAAACCATATTATTTCATTTATATTTCTAAACTAGAGAACAAGATAAATGCTAGATGAATACCCTAAACTTCTAATTGTCCATGGATGGAATAGGATGTGTGAAGTGGAACTACACCCTATCACACCCTATTTAACCTTGTGAGGCTCATTTGGATTACGATTTAGGTGAAATTATACTAGGATCTAATCACCTCTAGGTTTCTAGGGTAGAATCTCTTATGAAAATTAAGGGCCAAGGGTAGTAAGGGAGGGTGTAAATGAGAGTATTTCACCACACATCACCTACATCTAGCCTTTATGTAGCTCAAATCCAATTACACTAAGTGCCTCTAGACTAGATACTTAGATCTCACACATAGGAGTAGGAGAAAGGATGTATATGTACAAATATCAGGTGTTATCTAGGGATCCATTGGATGGACCTAGTATCATATTCCAAAATATCCACACATAAGTCATTTTCTCCTAGACCGAGATGGCTTCAAGCACAAATCATGAGATAATCCATCTTTTCAAGCACCAACCACAAAATAAGTAATGGAAAAATAGATGGAGGTAGAATACAATCAATATAAATACAAAATTATAGAGTTTACAATTTATTTCCCCATAACATGATATCAAAGTCACATTGTAACTCCAAACAACACACTTAGAGGGCTACTCATGGAAAAAAAGTAAGAAGAAGTAGAAGAGAGAATAGTCATAAGAGCTCCTGGAAGTCCTTTAGTTCTTCACGCCCAACAACAAGAGCTCATCCTCCCCCCTCCTTGTTGGTTGGATGGCATGGAATGGTGGACAGAAGTAGACAAAACCCTAAAAAATACAATTTAGAGGTAAGAGAGGTGAAAATGGAGTGGGAGTAGGTAGGATCTCAATGAATGCTCAAGTGGGTGGAAATAAATGCTAACCTTTGGTTCCCAACTACCACCCATGTATATATAGGGGGTAGGGAATCCTATGGTTAAGTGGGGGCGATGCATGATAAATAGTGCAGAACATGTGTTAGGATTGCTGGCAACACATTTGTTTAGTGGGTAGAGAGTAGCACAATCATGCTAAGGGAGAATTGATCTTGCTGGTGGAGGTTAATATATAGTTAAAAATTAGGATTTGGAGGGTTGATAGAATGGGCATTCTGGGCAGCAAAAAAATGGTCGTGGCTAGGTAGCACGGTCGTGGTGGGGTGACTAGGTAATTGTCATTCCCACTGGCACGTGCTTCTTGAGCTTTGGGCAGCATGACTATTTTGTATGGAACGACTATGATGGGGTCTTCTTGGCACATCACGTTGGCTAGCATGGCCATGTTGGTGACTTTGTTGTGGCTGCTTCTCAACTATGATTTCTCTTATGAATTTAGCATTGGTAGCATGGTCGTCCAATGTCACCACATCCATGTTAAGGGCTTTTGCTCGCATTTTGATCTTCAACTTCACAATCCTTGGAGTTCTTTGCTTTAAGTAGACCCTTGGCTACTAAGGATAGGTTGGGGAAGCTCTTGGACCCTCCTTAGACTCCTCCAAAAGTAGAGGAACCCTTATATCATCCTCCTTCTATCCCGTCCATCCAAAGTGTGGTCCACGTTTTAAAAAAAACATGCAAAGAATGTCCATAAGTGCATTTGATAGTAATACACATATTGAAGGAAATAGCATGCATTCTAAGATGTCTAGATGTGATTAAAGGACAAGAAGTCATAAGATGAAGTCTTAAAATATGATTGAATCAAATATCCAAGAGTGTCTTGTATCACATGAAGTCATGGAGCCCAAGACGTAGATGGATCACTTGTCAAAGAAATTGGAGAGGAGGTCAATTACCTCATCTTGAGGTGAGAAAGAATAATGCATGTACACGAAAATCCAATAATATAAAAAATGAGTAATCATGATGAAACAACCCCAAATTTTCCTAGAAGGATTTGAATAACTTATGATAGGACCCCTCACATGTGAAACAACCTCAATTACACAATGTTCCATAGAAAAATTGCATGAATGAGGTTCACATAGGCTTGAGAAGTTAGAGGATATGTTTATAAAATTTATGACCAAGAATGAGTCATATCTTGATCAAGCATAGAGCGAGAAGGAGAATCAAGGAGCCAAATTAGAATTATGGAAACTAAAATCTCATAAATAGTAGCAGACTTAGAATTTTGAAAGAATCCTACTCTTCAAGAGTTCCCTGGAAATAATGTTGTCCCACATAATAATCAACACATCAAGGAGATGAAACTACATAGTGGGAAGGTGAGAGAAGGAACACATGATAAGTTAGAATAGAAGGCAAATTGAGTCAACTAAAAATACTCATGAGACACAAGTTTAAGGGGAGAAAGTAGTCTAGTCATATACCTTAGGTAGTGGTAGGTGATGATATCGTTGAGTCTAGCTTAAGGGGAGAAAAAAACCCTCAAAAGGGCTATGTTCCACCACATATCAATAAAATTATGATGCCCATATCATTCCCAAAAAAACCTTAAGGGGACATTTGGGCGACTCAATTTAAACCACTGTAGTAGTTAATAAATTGGGATCTAAATTGTTGAATTAATAAATGGGTATGCTTTAATGACATTGTTTGGGCATGAAAAGTTTTTGTTGCTGCTTCATGACTGGGATAGTTTTTTTGGATGGGGATGATGGACATGAGGGCAGAGTGAGGTAACAATACATGATGCACATGTAGAGCAGAGAGTGGGAATGCCTGCACACATTATGCACATGTAGAGCAATGACAAAAGTGCCTATAGGGTAGCAGGACGACCACAACATGGTCATCTCCATAAACCCAACATCAGTGGAGGAGACGAGACCCAGCCTGGATGTTATCGTGCTCTCCATCTCTGTCTTCGTTGTCATCACAACAGGACTCCTTGGCATCCTTGTTATCACCAACCCTGGTCGACGCAGCGGTTCCTCCCACCTTCTTCTTTTGACACTCAAGAGACCCACAACAACTACTATTTTTGTAGGTAGAATAGTGCAATCTCAAGGTCATTCTAGAGTGAGACGGTGGACACCTTTTGAAATTGGCGATGTCCCTCCTACCATGGTCTCTACCGTGAGGCACCGCTAGCGGTCCTCCAACCTAGTGTTAGCTTGGTCCTTTCTCACTGCATCATAGAGATCAATAATAAGGTAGCTTTGCATGGTTGAAGAGCCTCCAAGGTAGATGTCACCATGGATAAGAGAGGGATCATGATAAAAGAGGTGATGGAGGAAGGTTGATTGCAGAGAATGAGAACACAAAAGGAGATAATCTTGGGAGGAGACGATCAATCGTGAGTGAAGAACCAGAAAGGGATCTGCCGATTGTGAGAAGCAGAGGTATCAGGGGAGTGAGGAGAACGATATAGGACTTCAAAGCTTGCCAACATTGGCGTCTTTTAGAAGGGTTGTTAAATGCTTATGTGGAGATTGACGTAGTCAGACCATTAGATTTGATAAAAGCATGCCGGTATCCAAATGATCTTAATAGAAATGTGGTAGTTAGAATCCTTTAGTCAAATACAATACTTCCTTGAATTACCACATCCAAACAACCCCTAATAAGACTAAGGAAGATCAATAATTTGATAAGTTTTTAGACATTTCCACCAAGTTTCATGTACATATTCTTTTAGTAGAGGATATTCAACATATTTTCTCTTATGGAGTGTTTCCAAAGGGCATAAATACTAAGGAAAGGAGTATGGATGATTCTGATGTGGTAGCCCTACATGATGAGGTGAGTATGCTAAATCAAAGACAGTTACCTGGGAAGAGAGAAGATCCAAGATGCTTTAATGTACCTATTCAATGGGTAGTTGTTACTTTGGGGATGACTTATGTGATTCAAGATCCAACATCAATTTGATGCCAATTAACACATTTAATAATATGGTGACTTCAAAATAATAGAAAGACCAACATGACATTTCAATTGGCCAAAAAATCTTATGGGACCCTATTGAATTTACAAGGCTTCTTGGTCAAGGTGGACAAATTTATCTTCCTAGAAGATTTTGTAGTCAAGAATATGCAATAAGAGCATGTGTTGGAGATATTTTTAGGCAGACCATTCTACGTTACAATGGTTGTGACATTAGAAATGGGAAAAGGAAGGATGAATCTAAACATAAAAGATGATAGGATGGAGTTCAAACTAACAAAATAGCCAAATAAGAGTGCAAAGTTGGGTAGTTCAGTCATATGCCTTGTCGTGAAACACATTGATACATATGTTTCCTTTATTTTGGGGAAGCCCTTTTTGGACATGGGAAAAAATATGCATAAGGTTAATGATGGTTTTCTATTGGTATAAGAAATGGAGGAGGTGTACAATCTATCTTGCCCAATCCATGAGATGCCCAGAATAGCTAGATTATTTTCTTCTGCCTACTAATATTTCTGAAGGAGCTATAGTTTCTTTGCAAATATTCTTTTCAGGCCCTCCCACTAAATGCATATTTTATGAATATCAAAGAGGATATTATTCATAATGAGATTATAAAGGATTGTGCCTTATTTCTAAAGTCATTATTGGCATACTACACAAATCACTTTGAGGACTTGGGTCCACCACCACCCCCATGGGTGTCGTCACTCGAGTTTCCTCCTAATCCATAGTTGAATCCATTGTCACCACATATCAAGTATACTTTCTCGGAAGCATAGGAGAATATTCCAGTGATTTACTCTTCTTTATTGAGCATTTTAGAGGAGGAGCAGTTGATAATAGTGCGTAAGAACCACCATGAAGTATATGTCTATAGCAGATGTCAAGGGGAGATTTCTAAGCCTTTTATAGCATGAAATATGCTTGGATGAAGGACTCAAGCATGTGCATAACCTTAAAGAATATTAAATCCAATTATGAGTGAGGTGGTAAAGAAGGAAGTTACTAAACTCCTGTATGCAAGTATAATTTATGCAAATTTTGATTATAAATGGGTAATGTTTGACAAAGATGGTCCAAAAGAAAGGTGGTATAATAGTTACTATAATTTTTTTTGAAAGAGTTAGTGTCTACTAGTCTAGTGATTGGTTGGTGTGTTTTTATAGATTACCAAAATCTCAATAGAGAATATTAAATCTAATTATGAGCGAGGTGGTGAAGAAGGAAGTTACTAAACTCATGTCTGCAAGTGTAATTTATGCAAATTTTGATTATAAATGGGTAATGTTTGACAAAGCTGGTCCAAAAGAAAGGTGGTATAATAGTTACTATATTTTTTTTGAAAGAGTTAGTGTCTACTAGTCTAGTGATTGGCTGGTGTGTTTTTATAGATTACCAAAATCTCAATGGTGCTACACTTAAGGGACATTTTTTATGCCCTTTATTGACCGTATTATCAGGATGCTTGTTGGCCACTCTCAATTTTTCTTTTTTAGATTGTTATTCAGATTACAATAACATTTTGTTGGAGTGTAAGGATGAAGGGAAGACTACCTTCACTTTTTTTTTAATTTAACCGTGAGGTTATATTATTCATCCTACCTTCCTCATATAGATAAATAAGATTGATCTCATCAACCATACATCACTGATAAAAAAAATAGTTCCACACCCTCCCAACATGAAACCTCAAAACCAAAAAAAAACTCCACTATAAACACTCAAGAACATAGCAAGTATCCCTTCATCTATATAAAATGTAAGGTATATTTCTCCTATCCAGAATCAACGGTCCTCTCACCCTCTTGGGTAAACAAGAAGATTCATGGAGGTGTACCTTTACTTGTCCTTAATGTGGATTTGCTTACTGATGAATGATGTTTGGTATTTGTAATGCATTTGCAACTTTCCAAAGGTGCATGCTCACCATCTTTTGTGACCTGGTGGAGAGGTGCCTTGAGATTTTTTTGGATGGTTGATCCATTTATGGGAAATCTTTCATGGACTCTCACAAGTTTATATTGGGTTCTAAAAAGATGTGAGGATACCCATCTCATTTTGAATTGGGAGAAATTTCACATGATGGTAAACAAGGGGATAGTCTTGGGGAACAAGGTACCCAACAAGGGTATGGAGGTTAACCACATTAACATTAATGTTATCTCCAAGATTCCTCAACCATCATCAATGAAGTCAGTGAGGGGCTTCTTAGGACACATGGGCTTTAGAGGAGATTTATGAAAGATTTTTTAAAGGTAGCAAAACTTCTTTCAGAGTAGTTGGAAAAGGACATGTAATTTTATTTCAATGATAGATATTTAACAAAATTTAATTTTTTTAATAAGAAATTGATCTTCTCACTGGTATTGGTGACTCCATTTTGCAGTCTACCTTTTGAGCTGATGCATGATGCTTCTGATTATGCAGTCAAAGTAGTTTTGAGTGAAAGGAAAGTCATGCTTTATCTGTGATTTATTATGTTTCTCAAACTCCTAATGATACACAATTAAACCACACTACCATACAATGATCTTGGCGGTTGTGTTTTCTTTTGAAAATTTAGACAACATTTAATAGGGACAAAACTAATTCTTTGGAGTCACATGCCACAACAAAGTACTTACTGTATAAAAAAGGAAGCCAACCCAGACTATAATATCTTCCTCTTGCAAGAGTTTGACTTAGAGGTGAGGGACAATGTTGGTACAAGGAATGTATTGACAGACCATATCTCTTGTCTAGAGAGAGTGGACGAGACTAAGTTAGAGGTTCCCATTCATGAGAGTTTTCTTGATGAGAAATTATTTGATGTTAAGTGTAAAGATCCTTGGTTTTCTAACAATTTGAAATCTCTAGCAAGTGGGGTGAGTCCAGATGACTAAAATTACCAATAAGGAAGAAACTCTTTCACTATTTGTGATCTTTTATTTGGGAAGACTCTATCTTACTGAAATAATGTAGGGATGACATTTTGAGATGTTGAGTTCCTAAGTGGGAGGTGAAGAACATTGTTTCTCATTGTCATTCATTTCCCATAGGGGGTATTATGCAAGCTCTAGAATGGCAACCAAAGTTTGGAGTGTGGATTTTATTGGCCATCCTTCTTTAAGGATGTTTATAACTAAGTGAAGAGATGTTATGCATGCCAATGAAGTGGAAACATATGTAAGAAACATGAAATGACCCCAACTATCTTTGAGGAAGGTGAGCTTTTTATTTGCGGGTTATGATTTCATGGGGCCATTCATGTCCTCAAATTCTAGTATTTATATTTTACTAGCCTTTGATTATGTGTCCATATGGTTGGAGTTGATACCCTCCAGAACAATGATGTATAGGTGGTATGCATGTTATTGAAGAATAATATATTTTTGTAGATTTGGGGAGCCTAGGATTATAATTGTCGATGGTGGGCTCACATGTTACAAATTGTCAATTTTATGTCTTATTGAAGAAGTATGGAATCTAACATCATGTATGACCACCCTACCATCTCTAGACTCAAGGTCATCTTGAGGTCTCCAATAGGGAAGTGAAAATGATTTTACAAAAAAAATCTCTAACATAAGGACCAATTGGAGTATGCAACTCAATGATGCCCTTTGGATATATAGGACCACTTTTAAGATTCCTATTGGTACCACATACTATAGATTAGTATATGATAGAGGTTTCCATCTTCTGATTGAATTCAATGAGCTAGATGAGATTAGATTAGATGCAAACAAGAATATGAGACTGCACAAAGAGCATACAAAGAAAATCCATGGTAGGCAGATTCTTCTAGGACTTTCCAATGAAGGTAACAAATTTTGTTGTTTAATTCATGAATGAAGTTGCACTTGAGGAAATTGTGATCAAAATGGAGTAGTCCATACACTATGGTCAATGCATACCCACATGAAAGGCCACAAATGAGTGATGGATCACAAGTTTTTAAGATCAGTGGCCACAACGTGAAGCATTACTCGAAAGGGGAGATTGTATGTGAGAATGAAGAGATCAAGCTCTTAACCCTTCCTTGATTTGTTTATACCTAGTTGATATGATGACTTTAAACAAGGACACTTGGTATGATGAAACCTACATGTTTTATTTCTTTCCATTAGGTTTAAACTTGCATTTTTGTCTTTGATTTTGTTCCTTAGTTTTTATGCACATAGAATATGTTTGATGGGTTTCTTACATGCACATGAACGGGGTAAAGTCGGTAACACCAATTTCCAAGTCAGTGGCACTGACTTCACATCAGAACCTCACTGAGGTTTTGGAAATTGTAAGTTGATACCACCAACCTTCAAGTCAGTGTCACCAACTCACACTTGGGTAAGACAATCTTTTGATGATTCTACATGTGCTTTTTGGTGACACCAATATGCCCATTGACACCATCGAGAATATTATCAATTAACACTGATAGAGAGAGTGATTTGTTTAGACATTTTAGTCTCATTGATTTCCAAGTCAGTATAACCAACCTAACATGACAAATTTGATAAATCACTATAGGAAGAAGTCGGTGGCACTGACATGCTAGTTAGTACCACCAAATTGATTTAATTATCTATTGATTCTACCAAGAAGATTGTTATATAAGATTTTTCATAGAAACAACTCCCCTATTCGTGCTAATAATATAGGACTTTATATAGACATATTTCTACAAGTGAAACTTAGTGACGCCAACCCATAGGTCAATACCATTGACATTATTTATTTACTTAATGATGCATCATTAAAGAACATCATTGTGACTTCTCAATGTCACCGAAATGTACTACCATCAAGATCAAGGTGAAAAGAAATATGTAGCCTCAATCAAACAACCACACACATGCATGAATCAAACAGTCATATGTGCCAATCTACCAGGATGACCAATAAGTCAATACCACTGACTTTGGTCGGTACCAGTAACATGGGGGAATCCACATGTCTGTATGTATTCAATCAGATACCTCAATACTAATGGTGGAACTGAGAGCATGTTGATAATCATGCAAGTTGATACCACCAATTTTTTAACTAAAGAAATATTGTCCTCCCTATACAAGTAGGTATATTTGTTTGGTTTCTTCACACCTCAAGCACCTCTTCCTCGAACACTCAATCATGAGAGTATCCAATCATTTCCTAGACAATCAACCGCCACACCAAGCTCCTATTCTTCATCTTCATTCTCTTCAGGGTGAGTAAATGACCCTACCAAGAAGGACTTCTTTTGAGCCAAATGCATCCCATCTCATCCCCAAGTTGCACCTAGATCTTAGGAGTGATGAGTTGAAGAAGGTCTATGCCAAGATTCAGAAACACAAGTTGTAGGCCACTCACTACAGTGATATAACCTTCTTCAAGTGGATGGGATTCTCTAAGAACCTACACAAGGTGTGCTCATGTCAGGGAATGATGACAAGTCACCCATTCCTGGGTGGATGGACAACATATGCACATATCATCCTCGAGTTACTAGTTTCTCTTGAGGTGTACTTCCTCACACATTACACTAGGACCAATGGATGGAAAGTTTTCTAAGTCATGTTTCATCTCTACAACACCATCCACAATCTTTCCTTGGATACGCTCAATGCCATCTTTGGGAGGGTCAACCTTGGAATGCACTGCAACCTCGATAATTTTGATCATTTCAAGGCATGAAACAATATGACCTCTTAAAAATGCCAGGATTAGCTAGTATTACTCCACCATCACCATAATAAATCATTCCTTCATTTATATTCCACATCATTTTTTTATGAACACATTGATCTCCACATCTACTTGAAACCAAGGGAAGGTCCAAGTGACTGATCTTTACGTGCTCTGGGTGCTTCTCTCGCAAGGAAGTGAGAAGGTCAACCTTGTTGAATTGTTCCTGGGGCATGCATACCAGGTGGCCAAGAGTGAGAATAGGAAGATGTCAATACATTTCATCAGTGTCATCACTCATATCACCATGCATTTCAACCTCTACCACTCCCACCTCCAGCTAGTTGAGTTGAAGGGGAATGTGGATTCTAGAAAATTTTGTAATGCCAAGCTCTATGTCAAGCATGAAGATTGCCTCTACTCCATTTCCAGGATATCCAAGAAAGCTATTTAAAATCCTCTCATTGACCCCACTAATCTAGGAAACCTTCATTGTCTATATGATGATGTGGGAAAGATCAATGATGAGAAAATGAGCAATGACATTGACAAGGATGTCATGGAAGTAGAAACTACACCAGTGAGGGCTAGAAGGGAGCCACATTCACTACACACTTCCAAAGCCCATACTCCACTTTTACTCATTTGTAGGAGAGCCTCTACTCCTTTGAGAGCATTTAAAACATTCTCAACTCTATCCCTAGGGCTTAGAAGTATCAACATGTGGCCATGGCCCAAAATTTGCATCACAACAAGAGGGTATCTTCCATAATCAAGAAAACATCTTCACACACTAGCAGGTGACTTTTTCCAATGAGTGTTTCTAGTTGAACAATCTACAGAACATACACTAGTATTTGTAGAGAGTGGAGTCAACTCAATATATTCTCTATAATCATCATGGAGTGTTGAAACTTTTCCCACTACCCTCAACCAGCATCGATGCCATCCAATCCACCTTCATTTGCTTTATCAACTAGATCCACACCTGCTACTAGGAACTTTTTTCCCCTGTGCTTGATTACATGGCACACCTATTCCACCTCTAGGTTTTCATTTTGATAATGAGTACTTTGTCAAATTCAAGCTTGTGGAAGGGGTATAGAATGGGAGCTTTATCTTGCATATTTCTATCAATCTTTCTTTTTAGTGATTTATACTTAGTTCCACATTTTCTTTTCAATTTAGTTTTCTTTACTTCATGTAATTCACAAATATCTAGTGTAATAATGACTTTAGAAGTAATTACTTACATGTGTTATTTGAAGGCATTTTCAATGTGTACCCATAAAAATGGAATTTTCTAACTTAAGAGTATTGTACATTAGGAATTGAGTGGGATGGTCGATCTAAAGACATATGTGGGGAATTTAAAACTAGTTTCAAACCTTATTTATGAAATGAACATGGTGTTTGATTCCAATATCACTGAGAAATAGTGTTTTGTTTTATGTTAATTCAAAAATACATTTTGGATCATCCTAACACATAAGTTAATACAATATAGAGGTATCACAATTAGTAAGATTGTCTCCTAGTCACATGATCTTATCCACTAGTATATCATGCCATTACCACCATAGGATGGATATACGATCCAAACTATTTTCCTTTCTTCAAAAAATACGTGGCATGATGGGAAGAATATATTGTTGTTAAATTTGCATTTGAAAATGAAAAGATAATTGCATGAGTAGGTTATTGTCGTAAGTTAGTTTGCATAAAAAGATCACATAGTCTGCATATTGCATAGAATTGTTCATAGAGGTGTAATTTGATATTCTTCACACCTTTTGTAAATTAAGAGAGTAGAAATCTATATACCCCTACTCCTTCTCCAAATTTGTGAAAAAACTAGCACATAAATCATAGACATTGCTAATAAAAGGGGGATAAAAATGAAAATAAACTAACAATGGAGATAAAAAGAAAGAAAAATGAGAGTGGATGAAACAAATATGAAAATAAGAATAATATATCTAAAGTGCAAAGGACAGAGATTGTGGGGATCTTTTCATAATCACCTTCCAATTATATACTCATCATTAGGATTAGGCATGCACTGCATGCATCATTCCACCATTAATAATAGGCTTAGGATGCATCAAACTTTATTACATCCTTCATGTAGGTCCAACAATTCATGTTATTGCATAAATGACTTGGATTAATTGTGAAACTTATTCCATGCCACCCATTCAATCCACCCACTGCTCTGAATGGCAGGCCATGATAACAGTTTATTCCCTTATTCATGAATATATGGAGAATCATCTGTTTAGATGATATCTTTGAATAGAGAAATGTAGTGATGAACACAACATACTGAGTTCTTAAGACATTTCTCTATTTTGACATGTTTATGTGCTTAGCGGTTGATTTTGATATTTTACCTTTTCATAATTGCTCGCTTATGTAACAATTATTTTCTCTATTGTTGGAGAGGACCACTTGGGTCTATCAAGTTAAGGATGGTTAGGATGAGATTTTTTCACATACGTATCTTTCTGTTGACTATTTCAACCATACACGAAGCAGTGTTGCTCGAGGACGAGCAATATACAAGCTTAGGGGGTTTTGATGCACAAATTTCTAAAGCCATTATGTAGGATATTCTAGGCATGTTTTTATAGAAAAATCTCTATTGTTTTTATTTTCTATGTATCACACTCCTAAACAGAATGTGAAACTCTTGCACATCCATTTTATCTACGTTTAATGCATTTTTTTTGAAATTATTGTATTTCATTATATCTTGATGCATTGCTTGTATCATTACAAGAAAAACAAACATAATTGAAGGATATAAGTACAAAGACATGGGACAGAGTGGAGCCATATTCATAAGGATCTCAATAACACTAAGATGGGCCTCAATGCCACCAAGATACTGATTTGGTACCACCAACGACTAGCTCTAAGGTCCCAAAAACAAAAGACAGAGTGCCTCAGTAGAACTCTAGTACTATTAAGGCTTAGCTTGGTTGCACCAAGACAACTCTTCCTAAGTCAACCAAAGAGATAAGTCAATGGAACTGACTTCCAAGTTGGTACCCCTGAGATTTCCCTGATGATGGTGACTTCAAGTAGAAGCATATGATGTTTTGTTGGATAAGTGGTGCGTTTGCCTCTTTAGTCAAATTGTAAGATGTTGGATGAAAGGAGGATATCAATTATTTTACAAGAGAACAAATACATAGGAGATAGAGATATTTATATGTAGAGAAAAGATCATTTCAACACCTTGAAGGAGTAGTTTGATTGGCGCAACATTATTCAGTTGCAAAAATCTTCATTAGGGATCATCCTCATGTTTATCTTTAGTTTTTTTTTACTAGTTATGCTATTCTTCTTTTCTTAGCCTTCTTTTGATCTCATGTCGAGCATGAAAGGCTAATCCCCCTATTCTCTAGGACCCATGAGTAGTGTAGCCTTTGTGCATGTAAAACTTCATTTTAGTAAATATTTCTTTGCTTCATATTTTGGTAATGGAAGTTCATTCAATTTACCAAGTTTGCGCTTGATCACCATGATATAAATTATATAACTAATCACAATGAGAGAGTATTAATAGTTTAAAAAGCAATTATCAACATAATTAGTAATACACTACAAAATTAGGCTAACAATTGTGATTTTGATTGTCTGATGGGAGATGTTATCATTTACTCTCTTATATTGACACTGCAAAGGCAGGTTAGTAATTTAGTTAAAAGTGTACTACACTACAAGCTATAAATGCCTAATCCAAATAAGTAGGGATAATTTGTATTAAATAGAGAGAACTCATGTATTAATCACTTAATGGTGAAATTGGAATCCTAGATATTTCATTCTTCTAATATTTAAAACCAAAATAATTCTTTATTTTTTACTTTCAGACTTTATCTTAGATAAAATAGTTAAAAGTTTGTTAAGTCTAGATAACCAGTTGTGGTTAGTGGTGGTCTGTGGTAGTTCTAATTCCCTAAGATCGACAACTCAAACATCTATGAGTCCCTAACTACTCTAACTCATACACTTTTGTATAACATGCATGGTTAACTCCATGTCACCTGTCCTCCTTGATGCACACATTTTTACTACCATTTTTCCTACTATTTTTGGAAGTTTATTGAAAAATCTCTCTTATATAGGCTTATGTATCTTTTTTCTAAATAACCTAGAATATTTAATGTGCATCAATGTTATCTATCTTTGATAATTTTTATTTGAAATTATTGTATGTTATTATCCTGATGCAATGCTTACTTTATTGTAGACAAATCAAGTATAAATTGCAAAAATTTGGTAACACCAACAACATTTTTGGTACCACTAACATGAAGAAAAAAAAGGATAGCTCACAGAGTCATATTGGTAGCACTAATATGGGACTCAATGCCCTCAAAGATTCCGAGTCAGTACCACTCACATTCATCTTTATTGACCAAATGAGAAGGATTAAAGATCCTCATTATAATCTCAACACCATTGACCACAACTTAGTGGTACTGAGATATCCCTGGCCGAGTCAACCAACTCAGTGGCACCTTCTTCCAAATTGATGGCACTGATATTTCTCAGAAGGTTATGATTAAGAGAAGCAACTTACAACATTTCAATGGGTAAGTTGTTTTAGCCTCTTTGGTAAAAAAACTAAGAGGATGTAAAAAAAAGAGGGCATCAAAAACTTTACGAAAGACCAAATAAGAAGGAGACAAAGTCATGAAGACATGGAGAAAGGATCATTTTGACACCTCCAAGGAGCGGTACCACAATTGAAATGTTGTCTGGTTGCATCGATCTTTGTAGGGGATCATCCCCACACTTGTCTATAAGGGTTTTCTACATTCTTTATGTTATTCTTCATCATACAAACCTTCTTTTGATCTCATGTCAATCATGAGGTGCTAAACCCTTATTCTTTAGGACCCGAGACTAGCCTGGTGTTGACTTTGTGCATGGTTATCTTTAGTTTAACATAGATTTCTTTACTTTAAATTTTTATAATATAAGTTTATTGAATGGCCATATTTGTTCTTGATCACCATGAATATGTGCTAGAATGTTAATTACTTTGAGACTAAGATTAATAATTGGAGAAGGTATGATCAACATAATCAAATACACACTATGAAAATGAGCTAACCATGGTGAGGTTGATTGTATAGAGAGAAATCATATCATTTAACATTATTTATTAACATTGGAAAAATGGGATAGTAATTAGGTTAAAAATTGTACTACACTACCAGAACAGGTAGTACAAACTACAGGCGCCTAGTTCAAGCAATTGGAGGAAATTTATTTTTATTGAAGAGAGCCCATGCACAAATCACATTGTGGTGAAATTGGAATCCTAGTGATACCATTAATATGACCTTAAAACTATTTTAATTCTTTGTAACCCAATCAACACTTTTCTTACGTCTATTGATGTGACTTAATTAGTAGTTGTCCCTAGCCATCCCAATTCCCTAAGACCAACAGCTTGAACCTCTTTGATTCCCTTACTCTTTTGATGTGTACACTTATGTATTACATACAAGTTTAAGTTATGTCATGTTCTTGGGTTGATTACCAATGTATTGAAAAACTAACACTATGGGTACTAAAACCAACCACTCCATGACAATTTTTCGTTTCTTCTTTTTATTTTTTTGTTTAGATATAATTGATAAAAAATTTACATGCATTACTAGCATTCTGTGTTCTCAAACTAGGTATCTACTTTTCATATAATAGTATGGGTCCAAACTCAGACCATTCACTACATAGACCCTATGTTGTCATTGGTAGACCATGCCAAGCTCTTGGACCAAGCTCAAAAGTACGCATCCTCATCTCCATGATAATTTTGATATGCTACCAACAACACCAATGATTACACTAACATACAAGGAGAGTTGATCATTATTACATAAGAACCTTTTCTAGAAGAAGAATAGGAAGACAAAATGTCTAGCCACATGGAGGACAATGAGTATGTCGTAGTTTCAAACGACGAGTAGGTCATTTGGGGGAAAATAAAGGCATCATCATCCACAACTCAGTTGGATCCTATAAGGTGACTGTAGTAAATGTGGGAAGCTACAAAATTGATCCAATATTTTCACTTTGGTCAAATCACATGCATTCGACAGACACAGAACAGAGTACATGATGCAACATATTAACAACATTTTCGAGAGCTATGACATTTGAAGATAAAAAAAAATCTAGTCAAGGTGATCTACCTAAATTTTATCTTACTCATTGATGGACAAGGATAGGACTTGGTTTATAGTCTACCTTTAGAGTCCATAGAATGAGACGATTGAGACTTTTTCTGAGAGGTTCTTTCCTCCTAAGAAAACCAATGACTTGGTGGAAAAAATGCACAACTTCAAGTTGCATGAAAATTCGTCCCATTTATAGGCTTGGGAGTGTTACTAAAATATGATGAGGAAGGTACCACATCATGGTGTTGATTTATATGATCAGGAAAAGACCATTTACTATAGTTTGCATAAGGGAGAGAGGACCAATCTAGATAGTATAGGCACATGATTGTTTTTGAATAATAAGGCATCAAAGTGTCATGAAATTCTGAGGAACGTGGCCACAAATCAATCCTAGGATGACATGTGTGAATATCCTACAAAAATAAAGAGTGCCATGAAATCACTTGTGGTCATGGAGAAGATAAAGATAAATCAATTCACCAAACAAATGGAGAGGAAGACTTCCACCTCATATGGAGGTGAGGAAGAAGCGTGCATGTACATGAAGTAGTCTAACAATAGAAGAAACAAGTACTCATGGAGGAAAATGCAAAATTCTCATGGAAGGATCTCAACAATTTTCAATAGGACTCGTAGAAGGTACAACAACCTTAGGGCACCAATATAACATTTCACATCAAAATCAGCATGAAAGGGGTCTAAGCCAGCTCAAGAAGTTAGAAGACATGTTTAGGAAATTTATGACTAGGAATGAGTCATATCTTGACTAATCAAAGAGAGGGTAGAAAAACTAGAGGGCCAAATTAGAAATATTGAAACTCAAATCTCACAAGTAGTAGTATATTTAACATATTTGAAGAAGCCTACTTAGAAAGGGTTCCTAGGAAACACCCACATCCCACAAAATAATCAACAAGACAACACAACGTCATTACATAGTAGGAAGGTGATTGAAATGGAAAATACAATAGGGAAGAACAAAAGGTAGATTGAATCAACTAGAGCCACTCTTGAACAAGTAGGTGAAGAGGAGAAAGTGGTACCAGTTTATGTACCTGAGGAAGTGATAGGTGAAGATTTTGTTGTGTCTAGCTTAGGGGGGATAATCCTAATTAGGGTGATACTCCACACATCTCTAGAAGATAGTGGTACCTATACCATTTCCATACATCCTTAAGAATACTAAGGAACATCGACAATTAAAAGGAAAAAATAATTTGTAGACCTCAATTCAATAGCCCCGAGTGCATGGATCTAATGACTAGGAACACCAACCTACAGATGGCCCAAGAGTTGGTGCCACTAACTCAAGTCGGCACCCCCAACTTGGGGGAATATGTGTGTCAATACTCCAATTAGTTAGAGCCATAGATATTGACGGTCGATAGCAGAAGCATATGGTTAGGCATGCATGTTAGTACCACCCAATTTTCACTAATGAGGTGCCTTCCTTTCTATATAGGGATGGGGTATCATTTTTAATCTTCACAACTTGAGCATCCATGTATCAAGAACTCTTATGTGAGATTTTGTGACAATCAACCATTACATTTGAGTTCACAATATTCAACTTATGTTTCTTATTTGTGAGCAAGTAAACCACCAAAAAGGAGCTTCATCTGAGGCAACCTCTTCCCATCTCATCCCCTAGTCATGCCTAGATCTTGCGAATGATGAGAAAAGTAAGCACAACATCAAGATTTGAAAACATGATTTCAAGGCTACAAGCTACGATGATGCGGCCTTCATCAAGCATCTAGGCTTCACCAACAAATTGTACAAGGTGTGTATAGGCTAGGGGATGACAATTGCCCACCCTTTCTTGGGTGCATGACCAATGTATATGGAGATCATGCCAGAATTCCTAGAATCACTTGAGGAGTGCTTCCTTGCACACCACACCAATCATAGCAAGTGGGATGTCAAATGGGTCATGTTATGACTCTACAATACCACCCACTAACTCTCATTTGAGACATTTGATGCCATCTTTGGGTGGGCCAACCATAGAATGTGTTGCAACCCAAAAAAACTTTGACCATTTCATGGAATGTCACAATATGACAAGGATGTTGGAAAGAGATGAGATTATCTACAATGTCTCCCAACATCACTGACATCGAGCACCCCTTCAACCAATTCTTTCATCAAATGTTGATGAATACCGTGTTTTCTGAATCTACACAAGGGCAAGGGGAGGTGTAAGTGACAAACCTCTACATGATTTTTGTGTTTCTATCACAAGGAAGTGATAAGGTCGGCCTCAACACATTGTTCATGGGACATGCATATGAGGTGGCTAAAGTGAGAATAAGAAGCTAAGTAGTCTTATCACCAAGATCATAATGCACTTTGACCTTGACCTGTCTTGCCTCCAGCCAATTGAGTAGAAGGGGAATCTAAAATTTAGAAACTTCTATAAATCCATTTGCTTCACCCAGTATGGAGACATCCCTAAGATATCAGAGTGAGTTCTTGTGAATTCCATCTTTGAAATCAATGATCTAGACCACCTTTGTTGGCTAGGTGATTATGTGAGAGGCACTAATAATGAGGAACAGGATGTCAAGGACCCAGCCCGCAATGTTGAAGTGGAGGAGGTCATGGAGGTAGCACCTACACTAGTGAGGCCTTTGTGGTTGTAAATGGGTAGGGTAATACCTATTTACCCACTACCCATACCCTATAGGGTAGGGTAAGGATAAGCATACTTTTTACCCACCACACGTTTACCCTTTACCCGCTTTACCAATATCTAAAGAGGGTAGGGTAAGGGAGAAGCTTTACCCCACCCTCTTTACCCATTTACCCATTAATATAAGTCTGATTTTGTAACATCATATTCTAATATATGCATTAATGTCTACCAAAACCCCCAACAAGTAACACCACTACTTATCAACTTGTACTATTATGATTTCCAAAATTTTAATAGACAATGATAGTGTGATGCTACCTTTTATAGTAAAATATTTTGAGAGATAAATTGATTCATCAATAAGAAATAACATATTAAAAATGCTAGGCATTGTCTTTAGAAAAAATCAGATTAAATATTACTACTTTTTGTTGTATATATGTAAAACATAATTATTACTATAAAAAACTAGCATTTAGAGTGTAGTTTGTTTGGTGTAGGGAATATCATATGATTTTTTTTAAAAACAATCTTATACTATCTTCATGTTGTTTTACCATTTTCCCTTACCCTACCCATTTACCATGCGAGGAAAAGGGTGTGGGTAAGGGTAGGGTAAAGGTTTTTAAGAAAAGGGTAATTAGCCTACCCACTACCCACATCTATGACGTGGTTAAGGGTAAGGTTAAGCCTTTACCCTACACTACCCCAACCATTTATAGCTCTCGAGGCCTTGAAGAGGTTCTATTATACTCAAAACTTCTAGGGAGCATCTTCCTCCACCCTAGTCAATCTTAGGAGAGCCCATATTCCTTCTAAGAGAATGTACAACATGCTCATTTTTTTCCAAATAGACTAGCATCAATCATAGGGTACCATGACTCAAATAGCATTGCATCATGATAGGATCTTCTAGAACTAGGATCAAATCTTTACACACCAACAAGTGATGCTCTCTAATGAGCACCTCAAGATGTTGGGTACACTCAACAACATCTCCATGATCATTATCAGAATTGGGGAAGCTTTTCAAGCTACCCAAGGTCAACACGAGTGCCATATGATCCACCCTAGATCAACAACATTTCTATCTGCTAGACCCACATATGCCACTAGAAAATTCCTTTCCACATGATGCCTAGGTACCTGGTACACCCATTCCACCTCTAGGTTTGTATTTCAATAATGAGGATATTGTCAAATTCAAGCTTAGAGGTGGGATATGGAATGTAATTTATCTTGCATCTATATTATCATACATTCTTATCTTACTTCTTATTTTTATCTATAAATAGAAATAGAATGAGGTTTACACATAAAAAGTTGGGTTCTTGAGTATACTACCATCACCCACCTATTGAATTTTTAAGAGTTGTTGAAGCTGACAAGGTCAGTAGTAACAAGAATAGGAGCATAAATGGTTGTAGTGCATCTAGAGCTATGAGAAACTCACCATGTAACTCAAGTTCATTTTTGCTCACAAGAGGAGGGTGGGATGAATAGATAGCTTCATGAATTATCCCTAAAAAAGAAATAGAATGAGGAAGAATAACTTTTGTTATTTTGTATTCACAGGGCACACCTATATATATGGACTTGAGCAGTGGCCAATAACCTAATTACACAATGTGGGACAAAACCCATATATACAAAGGAATAGAATAAAAGAATAATGAATAATTACTCTAACACCCCCCGTCAAGCTGGTGTGTATATATCATAGGCACCAAGTTTGTTACATAGGAATTTGACCCAACAAACATTAAGGGATTTAGTAAATAGATCTGCTACTTGATCTTCACTAGACTTGGACATGCATGATTTGTTGATCTTGTATCTTTTCTTAATGAAATGACAATCAACCTTGGTGTGTTTAGTTCTTTCATGAAAAACTGGGTTGGAAGCAACATGGAGCTCCATTGCCTTAGACTGGATGCACCCAAGTTTTTGGAGGATGTTTTTGGTTCATAAGAGAACATTGATTACATGAACCATAGCTCGGTATTCAGATTCAACACTAGATCATGCTACAATAGTTTGCTTTTCCAAGATACTAGATTGCCTCCCACAAATACACTATATCTTGAAATAGACCTACAATCATTAAGACATCCATCGCAACCAGCATCAAAGAATCCCTACAATTTGAGATATCCATGATTTGAGTATCATATTCCTTTTATTGGACTCTTATTGAGACACCGAAGAATCCAAATGACAACCTCCACACGACTAGTATGTGGCTTATCCATAAATTGACTGACCACACTAGTAGCAAAGGATATATTCAAATGAGTAACGATAAGATTATTAAGTTTTCCAACCAATCTTCTATATGTTAACATATCTTCAAGTGGCTCCCCTTGCTCCTTATATAACTTGACTATGGGATCCATTCGAGTATTTGTAGGTTTCACTCCAAGCAGACTTGTTTCATCAAGTAGATCAAGAGTGTATTTTCTTTGTGATATAATAATACCATCTAGGGATCTAGACACTTTAATACCCATAAAGGATTTTAGGAGGACTAAATATTGTGTGAAATTTATTTTGAAGAAACAGGTTGAGTTGTATGCCATGTTGATCATCTCCGGTGATAACAAATATCATCAACATATACAATAAGGAGGAAAACACCTGAGGACCCCCATTGATAGAATATTGAACGATCAAGATCAGATTGTAGGAGACTGATAAATGTGTTTTCATCTCTTTTATTTGCATCTTTTAGATATATTTTTATGATTATTTTGTTGTTTATTTTCTTAGTTTTATAATTAATTACATTATATTATATTTTTCTCTTCAAGAAAAATTTAATCATATTTTCTTGGATTTTGTAGGAAATGGGATAAATATTCTTGGAGTATAATTGCACAATTTGCAGCAGACCTGTAATTATTGTATATCTGTCACCAAAAGTGCCATAACTCTTGCATCCAAAGTCCAAATTGAGTGTACAAGTACTCATAGGAAAGGAAATTTAATTTCCTAAAATAATATCATATTATTTGGACCGCTTTTGTGCGTTTTACTGGAGTAAAATGCGTTCGAAATCACTGCTGCGGGAATCTGCATTGAAGAGAGTTACACGGTCAAGACAATTAAAGTCTATCAAATTCCTATTGACCAAATCTTGAAAATTCAAAAGGATAGCTCCCTCTCTTTTTTCCCCCTCTTTTTTTAGATAGCCTACCCCTCGTTCTCCTATAAAAGGAAGGGCACTTCCTCCTCCCAAGGATCATCTTTTTGTATCATCTTTTGTATTGGAATTCTGAGCATTTGTTCTCCTATTATTCAAGCAATATAATTTCTTCTTGGTGTTCTTTAATTCTTACAATTTATATTCTTGTAATAGATCTAGTTGTTCTTCCTTTCTTCTTCTTTCTCTTCCGTGGATTGGAGCAAGGGTTGAAGAGATTGGCCATTTAATCGTCTCTAGCCTAAGGATTTTCCTTTAGTAAGACTAGACTATGGCCATTTTGCTTCTCCCCTTCGCCTCCATGTTTTCCACAAGCATGTGTGAGTAGACTTCTATCGAGGCAAAGGGAATAACCCCTTAGCCATGGTTTTAATGACTTTTTCTTAAATGACTAGATGGTAATCGATTTTAATTAACGGCTGATCTTCGGATCCCACGTTAATCTGGATGGAAATGACCATGGAAATCCGGATTTAGAACAATAAAATTGATTGCATAGACGTTTTGATATGACCGTAGATTTTCATCTTTTAGGATGATAAACTAGGAAGCATGAGCACCAAGACCAATGGGCTCATGTGGAGTTTATCTCTTGTGAGTTTTTAAATTCGCAAACCTTCATCGAATCGTCGCTTAAGAATTAGTTGTTATCGCCTAGGCTAAGGTGGTGAAAACCCCTACGAGCCTCAATTCTCTCTCTTTGATTTCAACCTCCGTTGATTTGTTTTCTTTACTTCTAGTCTTTTTCCATTCACAATAGTCTACTTGTGCTAACAATTGTTTCTTTTCCTTGTGACAGAGGCAAAATAAATTCTTGTTATTACATTGTTACTTTGTATTTATTTCTTATTTTAGTGTAATCAATCAAACCCCCAACCCGACTTTTACTTTCCATTCTAAATCTAAAAATATAAAAAAATAATAAAATAATTCTTCAAAATAATTGGGATAAAAGAAACAATCTTAAAAAGTTATCCTGTGGGATCGACCCTTTCTATACTAACCTTAATCGAAAAGTTGAAAAAGGATTAAATTCTAGGATAATTATCTTAGTGATTGTAAGTGCAAAGCGACATATTAACAATTTGGCGCCGTTGCCGGGGACAACGGATTTGTTTCTTTCGAACCCCAAAATTTTTGAAAAAACTTTTTTCACTTTTTTTATGCCTTCCGAGTAACATTCCAGAAGTGCTACTCCTCCTTCTGCCGAGTTTTCATTCCGACAGTCTATTTTTTTCTACAAATACGCTAGTTTATAAAAAATTGTAATTTTAGTTAGTTTTGTAAATTTTAACCGTGAGTCATAATCCCTTAGATTTTTTTTGTAATTTACGGTCTTGTAAAAAATCTTTAGCTCTTTTTTGAATTGTAAAAAAAAACCTTTCAAATGGAGTGGGCATTGCAATATCCCCCACAATGTTATTATTGTGGTCATTCCCACCACACATCTCTTGCATGTCCAACTTTATCCCATAGCGCCCCTCTTTATGAGCCCTTTCATCCTGGTGGGTACAATGTAAATCCTTATTTTTCTGAGAACCATTATGGGGAACCTTGCTATCGATATTCTGAGAGAGGGTATGACCAACAAAACTTTGGGGGAAATGGACCTATTTATGATACCCAATATAATACTCAACAAGAAGAGAAACTTAGGTCCCTAGAGAAGATGGCAGCAAAACTCATAACTAGTCAAACCTTGATGGCCACCTTGTTGAAAGCCCAATCCCAAAACCCAGATGTTCCAAATATGTTCCCCCATGACTCGGTGACACCTTGTAATATTGTATCTTCCCACCATGATGAGAGTAATGGAAATAACAATCCACCATCTTCTGAAGATTATTATGAGGAACAACACCACAACCAACATATTGGGTACCATGACCAAGATCCTTATGGGGGGAATGGTGTGGATGGTAATTTTTTTGGGATGTATGAATCTAATAATGAAAATCAACTAAAAGAGAGACTTGGGGCTTTAGAAAAAATGGTAGTAGAAGGACAGAAAAACCTAGAAACCAGCCCAGCCCTTTTAGCATCCTTACTAGAGGCCCAAGCACAAAAATATGTGGAGGACTTAGAGCAACCTAAGATGGTTCTTCCCGAAGATGATGATGATGATCTAATTTTTATGTCATATACGTCGGATTCTAAAGAAACAATACATACCATTGGGTAATATTTATTGTGTGATGAGGACGTTGGCATTCCTACCCTTCCCTTGAAGACTTTATTACTCGAGTATGAAAAGTCAATCTCAGAGAGTCGTCCTAAAGACCCAACAACCTTTCCCATCATTTGCAAAAGTCCAATTGTTATCGACGACAAATCCCCTCTGGTAGGATCTATTCTGGATAATGAGCAGCCCACCTCCATTGATGAAACAATTCCTTCCATTCTGCCACAACCAATTCCCATTCTACATAAGGATGATATAGAAGGGGAGAACTCCTTACAACAAATCTATATACCCCCTTCTACTGGATGCAAGGAATATATCCCCATTTTTATCCTTCAAGAACCCTTGGGAAATCCTTGCATAGAGGAACTACAGTCACCTGCAATATCAACCATGAAATCCATCTATCCCAAGGTTGATTGCATGAATTTTGAGGAGAGCCAAAATATGTATGATGCTGATTTAAATTCGTGTGTCCCTTTCATATTACCACCAATTTTATTATATGTAGATCAATATGACAGAGGGAAACCAAAGCCTGATCCCCCACCCGATGTTGCAGAGTCGACACCATATGTGCCACCCACTGAACACCCGCCAATCCCCCTCAAGCCACTCACTACTACAGAAATAGCATTCAGTGTCACTTTTCTGGGCGTCGGTTATTAAGGAAAACCGACGCCTAACATTTAAGGTGTCGGTTGTTCAAGCAACCCGACGTCTATATTCGAAGACCAGCCAGACACGGGTACCGCTTTGTATTAAGCATCGGTTGTTTATAACAAACCGACGCATAAAGTCGCCCGCGAAATCCATATTTCGATCAAAAAAAATAGTGTCATTTTCAGCGTCGGTTATATACGTAGAAACCGACACCTATGTGCGATGAAAATTTGCGCGAAAAGTGTCACTGTTAGCGTCGGTTATACAAGGATAACCGACGCTGAAAGTGGTTCCCGCCAAATAATTTCATGAAAATATCGTCCAATTGGACGTCGGTTTTTTCAAACAACCGACGCTAAAGATGTTTAGGCGTCGGTTGTTGTAAACAACCGACGCTATTTGAGAACTTATAACCCGCGATCGCCCGACTCTTCCCCTTTCTTCTGTTTCATTGCTACCCTATTTCTCTGTTGCGGCGATTTCTCCGGCGATTTTGTGCTGCTGCTACTAGTTTTCTCCGGCGCTTCTCTCCGGCGCTCCATCTCCGGCGTCCCTTCTCCGGCACCCTTCTTCTCCGGCGCGTTTCTTCTCCGCCGCCGCCGCCTGCTGCTCTAACCGCCTGCGCTGCCGCCCTGCTGCTCCAGCCACCTGCTGCCCGCCCTGCTGCTCCATCCGCTGCGCCGCCGCCACGCCTGAGAACCGGTGCCGCCGCCACGCCTGGTGCCCTCCTGCTTGCCCACCTGCCTGCCCTAGCTCCTTCCTTTCTTCTTGCTGACGCCCGACGTCCTGTTTCTACAGCACTGGTTAGTTTTACTGATTTCCTTGCTGCTTTCAGTGATTAATGATTGATAATACTGGTTAGTATTTCTTTAGTGATTAATTTAATTCAACAATTCAGAGTTTGTTATTTACAATAACTGATCTGCTTGCCGATTTTAATGATTAGAGATACTGATTAATAGTAAGTATTGATGAATACTTAGTTAATTACTGATTTGTTGATTAGATATGTATAGAAGTTCCTTATAAATATATTTTTTATATACACATACATGTAATTTTGTATAAAATTCATGATGTAGTGTGATCTTAAATCCTAGAGTGTACCCCTTTTGTTCTATGATGGTACCTATGACCCTAAATACATCCATAAGGGTCTATTGTATCCTAAAGAAGATTTATTTCTTCCTTCTGCCCTAATTAGAATGAACAATCACTAAATTATGTACTGTTTGTATGGAGTCCGGCTTCATTGTAGATATCTATTATTGTGTTTGTTGGCCTAGAAACCTGTCCAAGATTGACTCATTAGGAGTAAATCTTGGATAGTCCCCGGTTTGGGACTGTTCTTGAACACCTAATCTCACTTAGGATGTAAGTGTATAATGTGTATTGAGTTTTCGAGAAAATTTTGGTAGCATTTCCCCGTTTGTTCTCTAAGTACATATGTACTTAGAGAACAGCGGGGAAATGCTGCCGAAATTTTCTTGAAAACCCAATACACATTATACACTTACTAGTGAGATTAGGTGTTCAAGGATGGGATAGGTGGTACACATTTATTATATATAAGAATGACATCAAATGTGTTTGTAGGCCTAGAATGTGAACAATCATTGTTTTTTATATTACTTGTACATTGGTATAAATTAGAATGAACAATCACTAAATTATATACTGTTTGTATGGAGTCCGGCTTCATTGTAGATATCTATTATTGTGTTTGTTGGCCTAGAAACCCGTCCAAGATTGACTCATTAGGAGTAAATCTTGGATAGTCCCCGGTTTGGGACTGTTCTTGAACACCTAATCTCACTTAGGATGTAAGTGTATAATGTGTATTGAGTTTTCGAGAAAATTTTGGTAGCATTTCCCCGTTTGTTCTCTAAGTACATATGTACTTAGAGAACAGCGGGGAAATGCTGCCGAAATTTTCTTGAAAACCCAATACACATTATACACTTACTAGTGAGATTAGGTGTTCAAGGATGGGATAGGTGGTACACATTTATTATATATAAGAATGACATCAAATGTGTTTGTTGGCCTAGAATGTGAACAATCATTGTTTTTTATATTACTTGTACATTGGTATAAATTAGAATGAACAATCACTTGTTTTCCTAATATATACTTGTTTTCTCTGATCATAGAATGGATAGATCATGGATGTCCATTCGTAATCGTTGCACCCCAGAGTTTATATCTGGTCTTGATCAGTTTATTAGATTTTCCGAGGAACATAGGAAAAAACCTACAGATAGGTTCTACTGTCCATGTAGGCATTGCGGTAATAACTTGAAAGTCAACACTGGTGAGGAAATCAAAAGTCATGTCATGTGCAACGGGATTGTACAAGGCTATACAGAATGGCACTGGCATGGAGAGATTTCAAAATCGAAACCAGTAGATGTCGATAGCAGTGCTTGGGTGGAAGAAGAAATTGCCTCCGATGACGTAAATGTGAACGAACCAGTTCCAGCAGACATCGTTGATGCGATGCTGGATAGTTGTAGGGTAGAGCACACTGATCCACCTCCTATCTTTACAAACATTGTGCATGATGCTGAGATACCGTTATACACAGGTTGTGCTAAGTTTACGAAGCTTAGCGCTGTGTTGAGATTGTATAAGTTGAAAGCTAACAATAGATGGAGCGACAAAAGCTTCACTTCATTGTTGACTTTGTTGAAAGAAATTCTTCCTGAAGGAAACGAGCTTCCAATCTCAACATACCAGGTAAAGAAAATGTTGTGCCCAATGGGAATGGAGGCCAAGAAGATACACGCATGCCCGAATGATTGTGTATTATTTCAAAAGGACTATGTAGATTTGAAAGATTGTCCAAAATGTGGTGCGTCACGGTATAAATTGACGACTTCGGGGGAGTCCAAAACTGGTTCTCCTGCCAAGGTGTTGTGGTATCTACCTATAATATCACGGTTTCAACGCTTGTTTGCGAATCTGAAAGATGCGAAGAATTTGAGGTGGCATGCAGATGTTAAGAAAAATAATGATGGGATCCTACGACATGCGTCTGATTCCCCACAGTGGAAGAAGATTGATCTATTGTACCCTAAATTTGGTGAAGAAGATAGGAATCTAAGACTTGGGCTTTGTACAGATGGGATGAATCCGTACGGGACATTGAGCAGCCAACATAGCACTTGGCCAGTCATGCTTGTTATATACAATCTTCCTCCCTGGATGTGTATGAAAAATAAGTACGTTATGTTGTCATTGTTGATATCGGGCCCTAAACAACCCGGAAATGATATCGATGTTTATCTTGAACCTTTGATTGATGACTTAAAGAAACTTTGGGCTGAAGGTGTGATGACCTATGATGCTTCAGCAAGAGAGATATTTCGTTTGCACGCTATGTTGTTTTGCACTATTAATGACTTTCCAGCATATGGGAATTTGTCTGGATATAGTGTCAAAGGAGCTAAAGTGTGTCCTATATGTGAAGAAAACACTGATTCAATAAGACTAAAACATGGCGGCAAGACTGTATATCTTGGTCATCGAATGTTTCTTTCAAAATTCCATCCGTATCGTAGGAAGCGTAAAGCATTCAATGGATGGAATGATGAACAGAGTGCACCTAAACCTATACCAGGGGATGTTGTTTATGAAAGAGTAAAAGACATTGTCAATGAATTTGGTAAGAAATCACAATGTAGTATGGCCACACGGAGTGACAATTCTTCATTCAAGAAGAAGTCAATATTTTGGGATCTTCCTTATTGGAGTTCTTTGACAGTCAGGCATTGTATCGATGTAATGCACGTTGAGAAAAATGTCTGTGATAGCATCATTGGTACTCTATTAAATATACCAGGTAAGACTAAAGATGGGATAAAATCCAGACTGGACCTACGTGAAATGGGAATAAGGTCAGAATTAACAGAATTACGTGAAATGGGTAATAAAAGAACATACTTACCTCCCGCTTGTTACACGTTGTCTAGAAAGGAGAAGAAAACTTTTTGTGAATGCTTGGTAAATGTTAAGGTGCCACATGGTTACTCATCCAACATCCGTAGATTGGTATCAATGAAAGATCTGAAGTTGATAGGTCTTAAATCTCATGATTGTCACACTCTAATGCAACAAATATTTCCCGTGGCAATTCGATCTATATTGCCGAAGCATGTAAGGTTTGCAATAACCAGACTTTGTTTCTTTTTCAACAGTCTATGCAGCAAAGTTATTGACCCTGATACTCTCGATAATTTGCAAAGAGAAGTGGTTGTTACCCTATGTCAGCTTGAGATGTATTTCCCTCCTTCGTTCTTTGATATCATGGTACATCTTGTTGTCCACTTGACTAGGGAAGTGAAAATGTTGGGACCAGTTTTCTTGCATTGGATGTATCCCTTTGAACGATGCATGAGCATTTTTAAAGGTGATGTTTGAAATCGTTATCGGCCTGAAGGGAGTATTATTGAAGGTTATGTGGCGAGAGAGGTTATGGATTTTTGCAATGACTTTTTCAGTGGTAATGACACTCCTGATAATGACAAGAATATTGAGGAGGGCAAAGGAATTTTGGGATCACGGGTGAAAGTAATCAGCCGTGAGCAGTTGGAACAAGCTCACTTGTATATTTTACACAATATGGACGAAGTGAGTGTTTATATCGAGGAACATACCAATTTCATAAAGAGACAACATCCTCGAGCAAGTTCAATGTGGCTTGCTAGAGAGCTGAATAAGACTTTTACTAAATGGTTTGAAGATAAAGTCTTACATCAACTATCTCAAACACCAAATGATATTACAGAAACTATCAAATGCCTCGCCTTTAAACCAAAACCGAATGTTATGTCTTATGAAGGGTTTGACATTAATGGATTCACATATTACACAAAGCGCCAAGATGATAAGAGTGTCGTCCAAAATAGTGGGGTCACTCTTCAAGCGTCGACTATGTACTTTGCAAGTGCAAAGGATAAGAGTCTATGTGAAGCTAAAATGTCATATTACGGTGTCATTGAGGACATTTGGGAGTTTGACTACATAGATTTCAAAATTCCGCTCTTTAAATGTAATTGGGTTGATAACACCAAAGGAGTTATAGTGGATGAATTGGGTTTCACTTTGGTGAACTTTGAAAAGATTGGCGAGAAGGGTGAACCATTCATATTGGCATCACAGGCGAAACAAATATTCTATATCGATGATCCTGCAAATGATAAATGGTCGGTTGTTCTTCATGGTAAAAGACAGTTCATTGAAGATCCTATAGATGAAGAAGAGTACTATGATAAGTATGATGACTCCAGTCCATTCTCAGTTGGGTTGCCAACTCCACAAAATATTGAAGCTAATGATGACTTATATGTGCGCGGAGATCACAATGAAGGATTGTTAATTGATAAAAGATCACAATTTTAGAGACATGTATGTTTATACAAATGCTAAATGTTTGCCTTTTTCTAGTTAATACAAATGCTAAATGTTTGCCTTTTTCTAGTTAATACAAATGCTAAATGTTTGCCTTTTTCTAGTTAATAGAAATGCTAAATGTTTGCCTTTTTAATGACATTTTCAGATGGCTGACCATGATGAGCATGATGTCCATGATGAGCATGAAGTCCATGATGAGCATGTTGTCCATGACGAGCATGGCGAGGATACTAATGTAAGTTCTAAAAACATATCCTGTATTTCTATAAAATTCATTATCTTCTAGTTATGTCATATATCCTATATTTCTATATTGGGCTAATTTAGTGTGTTTTATTTTTGTCAAATTTTAGGTTGATGCACCTGTACCCACTGAAGCACTGGAGCAACTTGATGTGCAACACCAAACACTTAACAAGAAAAGGGGCATCACTCTGTTGAAGAAGTTATTAGCGCTAAGTGGTAGTGGATCCAAATTGGTGGTGGAGTTTGATAATGGAGGAAATCCAATTGGAGTGAACCGCAATAATTTTGTGAACTATCTTGGGTGTACCACTCGGAGCCATTGTGGTGTTAAGTATGACAATTGGCATAAAGTTCCTCAAGGGAAAAAAGACTTGATATGGAAGGATTTATGCGTGAGTTATTATTATTTGCAATTCTATTTTGTAGATTACAAATTCTATTATTTGCAATTCTATTTTGGATACTAGTTAATAACATTTCTATTTTACAGAATCTGTTTGCATTGGATGAGAAGTTGCATCGTAAAAATGTGATGCAACGCGCTGGAAAGATGCTTAGGAATTATAGGACAAATCTGAACAGAGAATACATAAAAGAGAGTGATAAGAAGAAGAAGTCAGCCCTTGAACAATGGAACTTCTTGGACAAAGAAGATTGGGACAATTTTGTTGCTTCAAGAAAATCTGAAGAATTCAAGGTATTAGGCGTCACTCCCAATTTAATTAATATACATTGTATTCACCTATTCAAGATTAGCATTTAGTGCTACTAACCAAATCATTAATGTGCATACTAACTAGGCCCTCAGTGACGCACAAAAAGTAAGACGTGCACTGAATGTGCATGACCACACTATGGGTCCAAAAGGCTATGCAAGCGTTTGCCAAAGACTACAGGCGGAGTCTGCGGCTACTCAGGAGTCTGCTCCTACTCAGGAGTCTGCCACACCCATGCCTCGCCATGATATCTGGATAGCTAGCAGGCAAAACAAGAAGGGTGAAATAAAGAAGCCTGTAACTGCTGAGGCGGCTGCAAAAATGGTAAAATAACACTCTTAGAGAAATCGTTTGAATATTGATTATTTGTGGTGTTAACTTACCAATTTCTGTTTATGGTGATTAGCGGGAGCTGCACGAGCAGAGGAAACAAGGCACGTTCATCCCTCAGGGCACAAGGGATGAATTGACAGTTGCTCTGGGTAACCCAGAGCATCCTGGACGTGTTAGAGGTGTCGGCGCTGGTGTTGGCATCAAAGCATTCTTTGGGCCATCCCAGCGCAAACCCAGAGCGGGACTTTCTCAAGAAGAGGTAACCTATTCTTTTTTTAGAATGTTACTGCAAAAGGAAATTCATTAATAAGAAGCTAATGTTTCTTTTATCCATGTATAGGAGAATAAGAGAGTTGAGGATTTAGTTGCTAAGAAGGTCAACGATGTAGTTGCTGAGAAGGTCAAGGAAGAATTGCTGTGGTGGCAGGCATCTCAGGCTTCCAATACGCCTATGGCGACCCACTCTTCTCCTGATGCACAGACTGCGAGTAATCCTGGAGACCCATCGCCTAGCACGTCTGCTGTAAGTATTGTTTATGACATTGTAGTTAGTCTTTTCAAGTTGTTATGTTTTCAAGATGATATGTATATATGTATAATATTCTTTACGTAAATTTGTAGGCATTGAAGCCATACCGCTTAAGAATGCAAGACTACGTTGTTGCAGAGGCGCAGGCTTACCCGTCCCTTCCTGGGGCAATGTTTCACGGGACTCCAATGCCACAGGGCTACGTTCGTGTGAGCCCGATACGTGTGTTACCTGATTGGAGAGAAGCTACATTGCCATATCCCCACTCGGATATTGATAGACTTGCTGATGTAGAAGGCGGGGTGATATTGTGGCCCAAAGCAGATGTCGTCTACACGACTGAAATTGTAAGATAAATTTACATTGATTTAGACTGTTAATGTGTATATATGATGTCAACTGATCTGAAATTATATGTACAGGTTAAAAAGAAGACACCAGGAGCACCTAGGCCTCCACTTCCACTTCCCGCATTACCCGATTGGGTTCCAACTGACCTAACATACCCGTTAGGTCCTGCTTGTAGGGGAATGGCATGTTGGCTACGGGCACATAATGTACATTGCCCTATAATTATTTCTTTAGATGCAGATTATGCAGGTCAATCATACGATAGCTCTTTATTTATACAAGATATTATTGAGCTGTTTATGTATGATTGGCTGAATACATCAATGATAGAGACATGGATAAGGTGAGATCTTGTTTATACATCTATATACCTTGTGTAAGATCCGGTGATCTGGTTTCTTATATATTAATGCATACGCCTATATGTTTTACAGCTACTTAGTCGAAGATCATTGCAAACAATTTGCATTTGATCATTTGGGATTTTTGATTCCATCATTGATTAGTTTGGTAGCTAAAGACCCTGATAATGTTCAACAATACTGTATAGATGCTTTTACAATTTTTGGTCAGCAAAAGAAGACGATAATAATAGCTCCATTCAATGTCAAGTAAGTTTACTTTATTTATAATTTGGACTTAAGAAAATTCCATTTTTATTTTGCATTTTGAGTTATTAATTTTTAACTTCTTACCTCTAGCGGTAGACATTGGGAGTTACTAGTTATTGTCCCCGGGACATTCACTGTTTATTATCTAGATCCTGCGGGGAGTACATTGAACCCTAAAATTGGACACGTAATGAGAATGCCATTATTCTGGTGAGAAATATTTCATTTTTATATCCGTTAACATCTTTTATTACATTACTATTTACTTATGCAATTTATTGTGTTATATTAACATGTAGGGGTTTAGATGCATTCAAAAAGGCTGGAGGAACGGTCCCAAGGAAAAAGAACCAGCCAATAAATTGGCAGAACGTACAAGTAAGTTCCCGACTCGAATATATATATTATTGATGTGAATTGTGCTTAGTTGTATTATTTTGTATGTTTCAATTTATAGTGTGCTACACAAGACAATGGCTGGGCATGCGCATACTATGTGATGCGATTTATGCAGATGATTATCAAATATGCCGCATTGGACATCGATACCATACATGAGGTATTATATATAGTCTCATTAGTTAGTATGCAATATATCAATCTTATCTTATTTTTATATTATTACTTATATATATACATCATTCTCTTTGCAGGTGTTTAAAACTGACAACACTACAGGTAAACGCTTAAAAAATATACATGCTCCATATACGATGGAAGCATTAAATGAAGTAAGAGAAGAATGGGCAAAAGCCATACAAGCAGTGGCAACTGTAAGATATAATTGGGATGTTGATAGCGATAATGAATAATACTTTGTAAATGAATATTTCTGAATGTTAATACATGTATTTGAATGTTTCTATATGTGTGAATGTGAGAATTGAATTGATGTCTGAATGTATGTACATGTATGTACTTGTGTGAAATTTTCTTTGTGACTTTTACAGGTTTGCGGCCTGTTTGTAGGCTGATATCAATGGATGTCGTAAACCTGCAGTTCAGAAAACTGAACTGCAGGTTCTCATCCTGCTGACCAGCCACAGCAGGCCTTCAAACTGATATGAAAAAAAAAATATAAATAGGCGTCGGTTATTTAATGAAAACCGTCAGCAAAGACATAAAGTGTCGGTTATTTATAGATAACCGACGCCTGATGTGGCCAAAGCAGTCCTAGAAATGGCGTCGGATATTCGTATCGAACCGACGCCTATTTAAAAAACAAAGCGTCGGTCGTTTGGTATATAACCGACGCCAAAAGGGTTCGCGCCACAGAAAACGGCGTCATCTAGGACACTTTATGCGTCGGTTATCAACTAAAAGACCGACGCTACATGGAATATAGGCGTCGGTCTTTTAGTACATCACCGACGCAGAAAGTGCCCTAGATGACGCCGTTTTCTGTGGCGCCAACCATTTTGGCGTCGGTTATATACTAAAAGACCGACGCCTATAGGTTAAATAGGCGTCGGTTAAAAAACCGACGCCGAAATGTTCGACCTTTAGCGGCGCCCACATAGGCGTCAGTCGGAAACCGACGCCAAATGGGGTTAAAAGACCGACGCCAAATGGGGTTTCTGTAGTAGTGACTACTAAAGGAATATGTGTGGATCCTTTTGGAAGGAGTGTGAGGAAAAAGACTTTATGAAATCCTCTTTCAGCCTCTACGATCACCCATCAATTGGGTGTACCATGAATCTCCTTTGTTCAAAGCTACAACCATCATCAACATCCCCTTCAACTGGACATTTTTTGAGCTACTAGGACCTCCCGGTGATCCCAGTGATATTCTTCCCTCCATCCTGGATTTGTATTTTGCTCAGGACGAGCAAAAATTTAAATTCCAGGGTGGAGGTGGGTGGTATGTACTCCTTCCACCTACACTATCCTATTTTTATGAAATTTCTCATTATGTTATATAATTTAGTTTTAATTTCCTTAAAAAAATCACAAATTTTCAAAATTTTTAGTTTGGCCCTTATCTAGTCGGCCATGTTTTATTTCTTTTATTGCAAAATGGCCTTTATCTAGTCAGTCATTGAGTAGACATATATCATTGTACCCCAAATTGAATTTAGTAATTTTTTTGCAAAGACTATTACAAATTGCCATGTCTGAAACCACCATGTCACCTAGGATCCTTAATAACATCACTCCTCGGAATAGTTGGCAAGTCATAAGGAATCGATTAGAACCAAACATAATTTTCCCTATATTTAAACAATGGATTATCTTGTTATAAAATTTGTATGATGTGATTTATAGGAATACTCTAACTAGAGCAATGACACTCTCCAACAAAAATATATGAAAAAAAAATTGAAAGTTATAAGCACAAGAACATCTCTTCCTTCCCTCTATTTTTCTTCTAAAAAAGAGAAGCAAAGAATCACCACCAGACAAAAATCAAGTCCGGGGTGACATGCTTCCCAAAATGAAAACTCCATACCCCACAATAGGGCGTACCATCAAAAGATGCCAAAAGTGAACATGAAAAAAAAATTGTGCCCAATGTAGCCACAACTCCATAAATTCCTATCCCGAGTCGAATAGAGGAGGGATCAATATATTTTCATCACTTATTTCTTTATTTTCACACCTCCAAATTCATCCTATTCTTGTGCAATAACTTTTAAAAAAAGAGTAATAAAAAATTGACAGTGTCAAAGTGAAAGTAAGAGATGCCTATTTTTCTACAAATTCTTATTTTAGAAGCTAGATTTGACAATTGTTTTGATAGGAAACATAGAATTTTATGCTATGTGGTTCTAGGAGATCGGGTCGCTTGGCCAAAATTTGGAGGTGAGGATTGTAGTGATGTTATTAAGGTGAGGATGGCATATTGAGAGTATAAATTGGACTTTGTTTGTGATTTTACTTGCTTGAGGACAAGCAAAGATTCAAGTCCGGGGTATTTTGATAAATGTGTTTTCATCTCTTTTATTTGCATCTTTTAGATATCTTTTCATGATTGTTTTGTTGTTTATTTTCTTAGTTTTATAATTAATTACATTATATTATATTTTTCTCTTCAAGAAGAATTTTAATCATATTTTCTTGGATTTTGTAGGAAATGGGATAAATATTCTTGGAATATAATTGCACAATTTGCAGCAGTCCTGTAATTATTGTATATCTGTCACCAAAAGTGTCATAACTCTTGCATACAAAGTCCAAATGGAGTGTACAAGTATTCATTGGAAAGGAAATTTAATTTCCTAAAATAATATCATATTATTTAGACCGCTTTTGTGAGTTTTACGGGAGTGAAATGCGTTCGAAATCACTTCTGTGGGAATCTGCATTGAAGAGAATTACATGGTCAAGACAATTAAAGTCTATCAAATTCCTATTGACCAAATCTTGAAAATTGAAAAAGATAGCTCCCTCTCTTTTCCCCCCTCTGTTTTTAGATAGCCCACCCCTCCTTCTCCTATAAAAGGAAGGGCACTTCCTCCTCCCAAGGATCATCTTTTTGTATCATCTTTTGTATTGGAATTCTGAGCATTTGTTCTCCTATTATTCAAGCAATGGAATTTCTTCTTGGTGTTCTTTAATTCTTGCAATTTATATTCTTACAATATATCTAGTTGTTCTTCCTTTCTTCTTCTTTCTCTTCCGTGGATTGGAGCAAGGGTTGAAGAGATTGGCCATTTAATTGTCTCTAGCCTAAGGATTTTCCTTTAGTAAGACTAGACTATGGCCATTTCGCTTCTCCCCTCTGCCTCTATGTTTTCCACAAACATGTGTGAGTAGACTTCTATTGAGGCAAAAGGAATAACCCCTTAGCCATAGTTTTAACGACTTTTTCTTAAACGACTAGATGGTAATCAATTTTAATTAACAGTTGATCTTCGGATCCCACGTTAATCATGATGGAAATGACTATGGAAATCTGGATTTAGAACAATAAAATTGATTGCATAGACGTTTTGATATGAACGTGGATTTTTGTCTTTTAGGATGATAAATTAGGAAGCATGAGAACCAAGACCAATGGGCTCATGTGGAGTTTATCTCTTGTGAGTTTGTAAATTCGCAAACCTTCATCGAATCATCGCTTAAGAATTAGTTGATATCGCCTAGGCTAAGGTGGTGAAAACCCCTACAAGCCTCGATTCTCTCTCTTTGATTTCAACCTCCGTTGATTTGTTTTCTTTACTTCTAGTCTTTTCCATTCACAATAGTCTACTTGTGCTAACAATTGTTTCTTTTCCTTGTGACAGAGGCAAAATAAATTCTTGTTATTACATTGTTACTTTGTGTTTATTTCTTATTTTAGTGTAATTAATCAAACCCCCAACCCGACTTTTACATTCCATTCTAAATCTGAAAATATAAAAAAATAATAAAATAATTCTTCAAAATAATTGAGATAAAAGAAACAATCTTAAAAAGTTGTCCTATGGGATCGACCCTTTCTATACTAGCCTTAATCGGAAAGTTTAAAAAGGATTAAACTCTAGGATAATTATCTTAGTGATTGTAAGTGCAAATCGACGCATTAACAGAGACTAAACTCTAGAAGTGTGTTGTTGAACTTGTCAAACCATGCTCGTAGAGACTATTTGAGCCCATAGAGTGACTTATTAAGTCGAAAAAGAATATGAGACCTCCAAGCAAAAAATGTGGTAGGTTGCATCACATAGATTTCTTATGACAAATCACCATGGAGAAAAGCATTCTTAATATCCAACTGATGTAGAGTCAGAGATAAGAAGTCAAACAAATGACATTTTAGCTACCAAAGAAAAGGTTTTGAGGTATTCTTGTTTATATACTTGAGTGTATTCCTTGGTTAGTAGTCAAGCATTGAGATAATCAACAACACTCGTAAACCCTACTTTCATACAGAAGATTCATCTACATCCAACAATAGCTTTGTCTTTTAGAGTAGGGACAAGACTCCATGTGTGATTTTATTAGAGAGCATTCATTTCATATTCCATAGCAATATGCCAACCTGGGTGACCCATAACAACAAATACAACACTAGTACAACAATATCAGATATGGTGAGATAAATATTTTGTATGAAGGAGATAAATATTCAAAGGAAACAAAATTGGAAATAGGATGAAGAGTACATTATCATTTTCCTTTCCAAAGTGTAATAGGTAGATCAAGAGAGATATTGTTGTTGAAAAAATCTCTAGACTGAGTGGTGATTGAAGCAGGGTTTCCATCTGCATTTTCTAATACTTATTCTGGATTGTTCTCCTCCACGTGTGATTCACCTTGGACAAGGGGATTGTATGACAATATTTCAATGACCATGGGAAGGGGGAGAGCTTGCTGAAGTTCCTTAATATACTAAGATTCTCCAAAAAATGAAGTTTCTTAAAAAAAGGTGACATCAACAAACATTACAAATATGCTTTCATCCAAGTTGTAACATGAATATCCCTTTTAAGTCTTATAATAACCAAGGAACACACATTTGGAAGCTTTTGAACTTATTTTATCCATACCAGGTCCAACACTGTGAACAAAAGAAACACATCGAATTTTTTTGGGAGAAACACTATAAAGGGGATGGTTTGGACAAATGACTTGGAATGGTGTGCAATTGTTTAAGATGGATAATGGAATGACATTAATGATATATGTAGCAGTAAGAACATCATCACCCCAAAACTCTTTTGGGACTTTCATGTGTAAGAGAAGTGTGATCTGTTTTGATAGACAAGAGAATTGATGGATCATCCCTTTTGAAGAAAAAATGATTAAGAGCATGACTAAAATATTCTTTGATATTATCAATTTGAAGAATATGAATACAATGTAAAAATTGTGTTTTAATCTAATTGTAAAAACTTTGGATTATAGATAAAATATCCAAATGATCTCTCATTAAGTATTTGGAAAAGTCATAAATATAAGAAAAAAGTACTTATTGCCAAGTTTTGAAGGAACTCAACTCAACATGCTCCCTAAATAACTGAATGTATAATCTCATATTGACGAGTTAGCACTCATATGATCCTTAGCCCTAAATTTAGATCAATAGTTCTTTCCTAACTAAAATGAATCACATTCTAATATAATAATACTAGACAATTAAGGATGAATAATTCTAAGTTTATCTAGAGACATGTGTCCAATCTGACTATAAGTATGAAGAGGAGTAGCTGCTACACACTTTCAAAGTCAGACCGAGTAGTAGAGACCTACAAATTAATACCCTCAACCAATCACCTATTACATTTGGAGGTCCTATATAATACAATGATCAGGGTTAAATGTAATTGAGGCCTGAAGAGGATGAGTTAGTTTTCTTATGGAAAGTAAATTAAAGGGAAACTTAGGAACAAATAAAGATGATGGTAGTGTGATGGTAGATAAGGGTTTGATTGTTCTTGTGCCTTGTATAGGCACTTTTAAACCATCGGTAATGGTGACTGGTGGAAGAGATGATCTATTGGTGCTTGTACTTGTAATGTGATCTATTGCACCCAAATCAAGAACCCAAGAAGAAGAACATGTATAAGAATCTTGAGATATGCATACAGTGTGATAACCAAGAGCACTAAATGTTGGGTGAAGGATGCATAGTTTCAACAAATATTGAAACTTGTTGGGAATCATTGTACTGGAACAACTGATTGTACTCATCTTCAATCACTTGAATTTGGTAGGTGGTATCTTAAAAAGTATCTTCAGTTGATGCAACATTGGAAGAAGGAGTTTTTGGAGGATAATCATGGATCTCATATCACTTTTCTATTTAGTGACCTATCTTTCTACAATGGGTACATTTTGGGTGGCCTCATCCTCCAAGCGGTCTTTCTCCACATCCTCCTCATCGTCCTTGCCCTCATCCATGACAAAAAAAATAGTATTGGTATGCCTATTTGCAACAACAACCATGGAGGATTTATCTGATTAGGTGTGTGGAACGTGATCTATAAAGGCACATGGAACTCGCTGATATGCTTCAACTAATTTAAGAAGTATAGATTCAAAATGGATTTGACTATGCACTCCTTCATATTCACATCGGAGACCAACTAGGAATTTGATTATTGTCATACGATCTCTCTGTTTCTGGAGTTTCTTGAGGTCCACAATCAACCAAGTAAGGAATTAAGATCATCAATGATTCAAGCTACTTCCCCAAAGCATTGGGTTAGAAAATTATAATCATGTTGAAGACTACACATCTCCACAGTTGTCTTATACATATGTGAGATATTTGATTCATACATGAGATTGAGATGATCACATACATCCTTTCATCTCTCAAAGTGGCTGGTGAGATCAACAACATTCGTCTGCATGGAGTTTCACAAAATATATAGAAGATCTGCATGAATTTGTTCCCAATTATCTAAAGCATCATATTAAGGAGGACCCTCCTTGAGATTTTTATACTTCCCTTATCACTTGAACCAAATCTTAATGGAGCGACTCCATTGAGTGAAATTCTTGTTATTGAGTTTTTGAGTAGTGATAACCTGATCATGAACAAGGATAGGGAAAATTGATACCATCACATCTTCTTTAGACATGATGACAACATACTGTATACACGACATGCATGAGAGATATGCAGTGTGTAGTGATGACAACACAGAGTGTTCAGATGTGACACGACGTGTAGGCATAAAACCACTTTCTAACAACATGGCATGTCTGGATGAGGCACACCGTGTAGGAATAAACTCGCCTTCTGACAATTCAGCATGCCTAGATGCGACACAACATGTAGACTTGCGTTCTGGATAGAGATGAGCACTTCCTGATGAATCCACACAATGGGTAGAATTAGTAGCATGCCATGTTTCATGTCATTGGGTCAGATCTTTGGGAGAAAGGTCTGAAATGTTTAACCCTAACCTCAAGAATGATCCCCCTCTTCTCCAAATAAACCTCCTTGATACAGATCTAGAGAAGGAGATAGGAAAGTGAACCAGATAAGAAAGACAACTATCCTGATGATGGAGAGGATTGCCACCACAAAAGAGACGATGATCCCGATCTGATTCGGATAATGGAAATGATATCTACAACAATAGAGATGACGACCCAAATCTAGGTGATGGAGATGACATCCACATGATACAGGGAAAACGATTTGGGGATTCGACTAATGGATGTGACTTCTAACACTATGAGGAGGACGACCATGGTGGAGATGAATTCCACCATGAAAAATACAACCTTAACGATGAATATGGCTTCCACCATGAAAACAAAGATAAGTCAATGATGGGTGTGAGGATGACTCCTTAATGGTGGCAGCTTTTGGGCGGCTCTCTCTTGGGAATTAGGGCAACACCTGCTCTGGTACCATGTAAATAGAAATAGAATGAGGTAGAGTAACTTGTGTTATTTTGTATTCATAGGGAATACCTATATATATGGTTTTGGGCGATGACCAATAACCCAATTGCACAATGTGGGACTAATTCCATATATACAAAGGAACATAATAAAATAATAATAAATAATAAATATCTATAATTCTAACATTTTCTATACTTAGTCATGTTTTCTTTTCAAATGAGTTCTTGTTTGGGCTCATGTAATTTGTATATATGTAGTGTAAAAGTGGATTTATAAGTAAATGCTCCATTTGTCAAATGAAGTAATGGTCTATGTGTACCCCTAAAAAATTGAACTGTTTGTTTTAGATTACACTACATTAGAAATTTAGTGGAATAGTCAATCTGAAGAAAAATGTGGAGAACTTGACATCTACTTCACTCCTTGGCTTCTAAAATGAAGATGGTTCTCTAGTCCAGTCCAAATAAGAAATAGCATGACCTTTTATGTTAATTGAAGAATAAATTTTGGATCACCCTAGAATGAGTTAATAGAAGAGAGATGTATCATGGTTAGAAAGATTGTTTCTACTAGTCACATGATCTCAACCACCCTCACTTCATTACATCACCACCATAGGATGAATACATGATTCAATTCATTTCATTTTTTATTACAGTAGATGGCATGATAGGAAGCATTAGTTTTACTTGTAAATCTAAAAATTAAAAAATAGTTGCATACATAGTTTTGTTCTTATAAGTTAGTTTGCATAAAAAAATTCATAGAGCTTGCAAAGTGCGTAAGCATTGTCCATAAGGTGTAATTTGTTGTTGTCCACATCTTTTCTAAAATTATGAGAGAAATGATTATTACATCCTTATTCCATTTCCATGTTCTATAAAATCCCTAAGTCATCTCTCATTCATATATATGGCTAATAGAAGGGTATAAAAGAAAGAAAAGAAAAATAGATAAGAAAGAAGAAAAATAGAAAAGACAAAAGAAGAAAAGGAAAAATGATTTGAAAAAAAATGCATATCTCTAAAAATATAAACGATAGAGATTTTGGTTTATATACATATGTTGGTCTATACGCCTAGAGAGCCAATCATATGATGATTGTAATGGGGCATCATATACTTGATTTGATGATAATAAAGGTAATTCCATCTATTATATTTGTCGCAATCATGAGATGATGACACAGACATAGTAGATGTCTAAAGAATGATGTTACTCGATGACATATGTCATAAGGTTGAGGACCTAAACAATGAGATCATATGTATGTTAAGAGTATATACATTCTTGGTATGTCCCTAGTCAGATATTATTGTCAAAAAAAATAGACAATATAATACATAAGACTACAATGTGTGTTGGTTGATGATAGAATCTCATCAATCATGATGTGTGATATCAAATCAAACACATAGGTACATGTTAGAGAACAGTTATCAGACATACCCACCTTGAGGGTGATACATGGAGACCATGGAATGGTAGTCAAAATCAAATCTCATATTGATAGTGGTGATTGTGGTTCTTAGACCTGAAGTAATACACTCATCACATGTCGTTCAATGTGTTATGATATCATCTAATGTGACCTTGAACAAGGATTTCTAGAAAGGTGATGCTCAGTTGCATTATGACACATGGGGATTGAGTGTGAGTGATATAGACAAGATTTGTCCCTCCTATAAGAGATTGATATCCTGACCACTTGATAAGGGAGAGTGAGAAATGTATGGCCATACTCATGTGATTCAATATATGATATATGAACTTACAATCATCTCATACATTCTGCTCTAGTTCAAGGAACAAGGATCGAATGTTGAGAGGATGACAATTCTATGCCTCAAGTTCAATTTGGATATTAGAGACAAGGGAACTATACCATCACAGTAACACTAATCACATATTGTAGGTTGAAGTTATTCTCCAACTTTCCAAATTACTTGGGTAGCAATGATGTGTTTCTAGATATCGCTCATTGCTTGTGATGTAATAAATTGGTTATGTACATTCACTATCCACGTAAATTGGGACCTATAGGGTCACATGCATAGGATTCACTTGGAATAGTATTTTATTCATGAATGATGTTTAATTTGAATGCTAAGGTGTTAGGTATTCAATTTAAACAATAGCAGTCAAAAGTTGACTACCAAGATTGTGAATTGACCAATTAAAGTGTTGAAGCAATCGATTCAAGTGTCAAATCAATTGGAAACAACATTCGTTGAACAATACCTGAACCAGGGCATGAACCGAATGGTTCACTTAGTGAACCGATCAGCTCAAGGTCTAAAATGACCGATTCAAGTGTTGAACTGCTTGGTTTAATGATCAATATGATTAGATCAAGGATCGATGGTGACGTCATGTTGTGCATTAATCATATTTTGAATGTCAATGTGATTTGAAAAAGGGAATGCTATAGAACTGACCGGTTTTAGACTTGAACCCATTGGTTTATCATTCATAGCTTCTAGAAAATTTATGAAAATTCATTTCTTCAACTCCCACTCAGACCAGAAGTCCTGACCCTAACTCTCCTATATATAGAGGGGTAGTGGAGGCCTTTAGAAGATACAACAATCTATCTGACAATTGTTGTCCTCTCTAGTTGTAGTAACAAAGAGAGTCTAAGAAAGTCTTACCCGTAAAAGGGAGGGATAGAAAGGGAGAGACAATTGGGAGAGCAAGTCAGCGCTAGCATGTTGACTAGAAGGGGGAACTCCTTCCCATCCATTCACCTAGAACAAAAAGAGTTCCCAGTGGTCTACATGGACTACTCTAGAGGCAAGGAGTCCTTTGTTGTTGGCTAGGAGGACGCAAACAACGACTATATGTGGTGATCAACTAGGAAGCCGCTATTGTTGATGTCCAAGTGCAACTTGAAGAAAGTCACACACTAAAATAAGGGATGGTCGTTGGACTTGCTTCAAGACTAGGTATATTCTTTGCAAACCTTCATTCTCATTACATAGTTGTTGACATGATCTATTGTTCAAGGGGAATATGGCAAGTAAATTTTTGTTTCTACTGCCTTATCTCATGTCATATTTTCCAACAGTGGTATCAGATCCGCACCAATTTACTATGCTTTGGGATTTAATCAATATAATTGGATTTTTGTTATCATGTATTTATAACATACAATGCAAATAATTAAAATGATTAATGTGCATATTTGATTAAATACCACATATGATCCCAACTTTATATATATATATATATATATATACACACACACATATATATATATACATATATATATATGATATCTGATATAAATAAAAAATTCACATGCATCGCCCTAAAATCGGTTTTGATGGTAGATGTTTAGCAAGGTTATGACCAATAACCCTTTAGATATTTGTGCATGGTTGAATGGTTGTTATTCTGATTTTATCTCGATTTGCATTCGAGCCTCTATCTTCTCTTCCATATATAAAAGTATTAGCTCTTTTCCTCCGATACTCCACTCGAATGTAACTCGAGGTTTCCCTATTACCATGTAATATGTGAAATAGTGTTAGGATAGTTTTAATTCTTGTTATGGAAAAGAATACATTCAATATCAGAAGAACCGCCCGTTTCAATTGGTGGACCGATGAGCTGGAGGATCGAGGAGGACAGATGAGAGGAGGAGCCGAACCGATTGACTGGTGATCCAAATGATCAATGGAGGTGTACAGACATTATTTGGACCAGAGACTAGATGATTGATCAAACAGACCAATTGACCGACCAAGAGGTGAGCAACAGTTCAAGTGTTAAACTGATTAACCTAGATTGGTCCAAGCAAATATCTTCATCAACAACAGGTTGCTACTTGTGATGTTGACCTTAGGTGGTGGTAATCCCTTGTGTCTTTAATGAATTACAATGCATATGACCATAACCATTGCTCGTGTTTTATAATTTCATATGTCTAGCATGTATATGATACGTACTATAAGTATGCGGTGATTGGATATCTATATGTATTTATATAAAATACCTCAATCAAATATATTAGGTCTTGGATGATTTCCATAAGAAATACACATGAAAATCTTGAATGACTAAGCATGGGCACGTCGTGCATGGTGGGTTGTCCATCTCGTGGAAGTGTGATGGTAGTCATGTGGGCCTGCCAAGCAGGGTGCATCACTGTCGAGTTGTCTTTTGGGTCAAGCTTAACTAGGTGATCTTAATGAGATTAAGTACCTAGAAGCAATGCAGATGGACTATGGCAAAGAGTTGTACATACCATCTATCCAAGAATTGCATGAGATGTAATTGGAAAAATTTTCCTACTTTAATGGTTGATTATGGACATTGGTGTTGGCCAGATAATAACTCAATTACTTTAGATATTGGCAAACTAGAAGATTGTATGTTGCAATCTTCCGAATTGATATGTGAGAGATATCAATTTGAATAAAATAGTGAGAGTGATAATTAATTAAAGGCCTAATTAATATATTCAAACTTATCAAATCAAATTAATCATTTTTTGACAAAGTTGCAAATTTATTTTGTAGAATCTAATGAAAAACATAAACACATTTTCTTTATGACCGGTCCTTGAGAAGGACAAGTCGAACGGAGATAACTTCCAAGACTAGTTCATAACATTGAGAATTATTCTCACTCAAGAGCGCAAGCTCTATGTCCTTGAAGCACTAGATCTAAATGAACCTGCTCCCACTGCACCTAAGGCTGAGAAGGATACACATTCTGAAGATGTTGTAGATGTCAAGTTCCTGATGATGTCCTCAATGAACTATGAGTTGTAGAGACATCATGATAATATGGATGTTATTAAGATGGTAACACATCTTAAGAAAATGTACCAAGACTAGACAAGGCAAGAGAGATATGATGTGATGTTCAATTGCAACATGACAGAAGGAGATCCAATAAGTTCCCATGTGCTCAAGCTTATTGAGTATGTGGAGAACCTTGATAGATTGGGATTTCCCTTGGGCTAAGAGTTGGCCACAGATGTGATTCTATAGTCACTTCCAGAGTCATATAGCTAGTTTTCCATGAATTACAACATGAATGATTTTAACAAGCCATTGTCAAAATTACTTGGCATGTTGAGAACAGCTGAAGCGTAGATGAAGAAAGACAATACCAAGTCTGTGACAATGATCAATACAGGAAAAGGTGAGTCTAAGGTAAAGGCAAAGCTAAGAAGAGTTGTAAATCTAGCCAGAATCCCAAGTCTTCTTCACTCAAAGTAAAGGGAGGTGTAACCAAGGGAGGCAATTGTCGCCAACCTAGACATTGGAAGAGAAATTGCCCTCTCTATTTAAAGGAACTAACGAAGAAGGAGGATGATATAGAGCTCTCCAATTCAAGACCTAAGAAGAAGTAAGATAGAGCTATGCAAAGCAATAGTTATTACATGTCATTCATCCAAGCCTAAAGGGCATGTAATAGAATTAATGAATTGCTATTATGTACCTGTCATTAATAAAAAAAATCATATATCTTGTATGGACAAGAATATTATGAATATATTTGATGTTTTGATTTCAAAGATAATATTGTTTATGGTAATGCATGTTATGTCTCATAGTTTATATTGATAGTTCTAGAGATAGTTATATATACTTAATGACTTGATGACTCAAACAATGAATACATATAGCATTGTCATCTAGTGCACACAATGAGAAATGCATTTCTAGAATCCTTAATGATGGTTGTCTAGACTCCTTTAGTAATTGAACTAATACAGACATTCGAGTCTTTTTTATTGGGCAATATGACAAAAACACATTTCACTAGATGTAGTGGGAGAGTGAGTATTTTGTTAAGAAATCATCATACTAATGTCTATAGACCATTTAGAATAAATGCTAAAGGTGGTTACTAGTACCTCATTCAATTTACTGATGATCTCAGTAGATATGGTAATTTTTATTTTATAAAATACAAGTATGAATCTCTTGAAGTGTTTAAGAAGATCATGAATGAAGTACATAACTAGCTTGGTAAATGTATTTAGACACTTTGACATGATCGATGTTGAAATGTATTAATCAAGAGTCTGAAGGCCTTCTAGAGAGACTGTGATAGTGCATCACAATGAACTCCACCTGAAACATAATGATGTATAAGAAAGAAGGAATCACACCCTCTTAGCCATGGTGATATTATCAATAAATCTAGATAATCTTTTAGTTTCCTTTTCGGCACATGCTTTACACTAAAACAATGTACCGTCTAAAAATGGTTCAAAAGACACCATATGAGATATGGCATGGGAGGTGTCCCAAGATGTCTTTGTAAAGATTAGGATTTAAATCTTATGTATGAAAATAGTTTCTTGAGAATATTTGTCCACAAATCACATGAATGATATTTTTTTGAATACTACTTTTATATTCTAATCTGACAACAAAAGTATTTTGTTGCCAAGATGGTTGTATTCCTACAAGGAAGTAAATTTCAAAGGAATCCATTAGAGAAAAGTAGAAATTTAAATGTTCGAGACCAACAAGAAGACATCGAACCTAATAAGATGTATAGTAGGAACATAAAAGAATCACAAAATTTTGTAGAATCTTAAGTTCCTTTTGTAACAAAAAATTTCATAGTTATAGTACAACATGCCTTGAGTTTGAAATATTATGATATCTTATAACTCAGTAAGGCGGGGAGTTATTCATAGATGATGAGTCAACAACCTACCTAGAAGCTATTGAGGGACCAGAGTCTAAAAAATTTCTTGAGGCCATGAGATCAAAGATGGACTCCATGTACTCCAACAAGGTATGACTTTGGTGGATCCACTTGAACATGTAAAGCACATATGGTGCAATTGGGTCTAGGGTTGTAAATGGGTAGGGTAGGGTAGGGTAAAGGATTACCCTTACCCTTACCTTTACCCATACCTGCATCAAAGATGTAGGTAGCGGGTAGGGTAATTACCCTTTGCCTAAATATCTTTACCCTACCGTTACCCACACCCATTTCCCCGCATGGTAAATGGGTAGGGTAAGGATGAAATGGGTAAACCAACACGAAGATAGTATAAGATATTTTTAACAAAAACATCAAATGATATTCCCTACATCAAACACAAGACATTATCAATGTTGGTTTCTGATAGTAATAATTATGGTTTTTTGTGATATACAACAAAACATAATAATATTTAACCTGGTATTTTTTTTAAAAGAAGACCTAGCATTTTTAATATATTACTTCTCATTGATGAAACCTTTTTTCTCCCATATATATGATTGTAAAAGGTGATATCATGCTACCCATTTCCTATTAAAGTTTTAGGAACTATGACATAGTAGTGATGTTGCTTGTTGGGGGTTTTGTTAGGAATGAATACATATATCAAATCTAAATTTATAAATTTGGACTTATACTAATGGGTAAATGGGTAAAGCAGGTAGGGTGAAGATTATCCCTTACCCTACCCTCTTTAGACGAGGGTAAAGCAGGTAAAGGGTAAATGGGTGTGGGTAAAAGATATGCCTACCCTTACCCTACCCTACATGGTATGTGTAGCAGGTAAACAGATAATACCCTACCCATTTACAATCCTAATTGAGTCTTCAAGAAGAAGATTGACATGGATAGCAGTATACAAACCTATAAGAGCAGATTGGTTGCAAATGGTTTCAAACTAGTTCAAGGTGTTGAACATGATGAAATATTTTCACCAATTTCCATGGTTAAATCCATCAGCATCATGCTTGTCATTGCATCTCAATATGACTATGAGATTTGGAAAAATTGATGTTAAAACTGCATTCCTTAATAGTAATAATGTAGAGGATGTGTACATGACATAGGCGAAAGGCTTTATCAATCCATTTATTGCAAATAAAGTCTATAATCTACGAAGGCCAATCTATAGATTGAAGCAAGCATCTCAGAGCTAGAATATGTGATTTGACAAGATAGTCAGAGATTTTGACTTTAGTCAAAATGAATATGAAATATGTGATTACAAAAGTTGAGTGGGAGCATATTTATATTCCACATAATGATGGGGAACATCATCCTTATACTGGAAATAGAAAAACCTAGCTCGAAAGCACCTTCTCTATGAAGGGTTTAGGCGAAGCATCCTATGTGGTAAGAATTGAGATATATAGAGATAGATTTGGAAATCTTTTTGACCTAAGAAAGAGCACATATATTGCCAAGATGTTGAAGGGGTTCATCACGAAGGACTCAATGAGAGAAAATGTGTCCATGTTCCATGGAGTTAGTCTCTCAGGAGCCTAGTGTCCCAATTCTTTTGAAGAACATGAACACATGGATAGATGTCAAGTGCATTTACAATTAGATCTATCATGAATGCAATATTATGTACTCATCTTGTTGTCTCATATGTATTGCAAATGATGAGAGGATATCTATCAGATGCTAGTAAAAGTTACTAGACTCCCATAAAGAACATACTTAAGTACTTGACAAGCACTAAAAGGATTTATTCCTTAGATATTGTAATAAGGAAGAGTTGGGTGTAAAGGGTTACACCGATGCAAGCTTCCAAAATGACAAAGAAAATTAATGATCACAATCCAAATTTGTGTTTGACCGTAAAACATGAATTGTTAGCTGGAAAAGTTTCAAGCCAGAGCCAGTTGTTTAAATTCTACAATAGAAGCTAAGTATCTTAGTGTTATGAGAACAGAAAGGATATTGTATGGATCAAGAATTCCATTTGGATGAACTTTTGGGAGGTTCCAAACTATTGATGACACAGTAGATATATTGTGACAATAATGGAGCTACTAGATAGGTTGGGAATCTCAAATAGCACACTATGAAACTTCCATCTCATACGAGAGGGCGTACAATGAGGAGAAGTGAAAATTGTAAACTACCAACTTGAAGCAAAAGTTTCTAACCCGCTATAAAAGTGCTTGTGTAGTAGAAATTCACTTGGAATAAGATTCATGGGTGATTGGCTCTAAGTTCAAGTGGGAGTCTGTTGGCATGTATGCCTATAGAGCCAATCATATGATGATTGTAATGGGGCATCATATACTTGATTTGATGATAATAAAGGTAATTTCATATATTATGTTTGTCTCAATCATGGAATGATGACACAAACATAGTATATGTATAAATAATGATGTTACTCGATGACATATGTCTTTAGGTTGACAACCTAAACAATGAGATCATATGTATGTTAAGAGTATATACATTCTTGTTATGTACTTATTCGGATATTGTCGATGCAAAATAGACAATAGTATTACATAAGACTACATTGTGTATTGGTTGATGATAGAATCTAATCAATCATGATATGTTATATCAAACCAAATACATAGGTACATGTTAAAGAACAATATATCAGACAGATCTATTTTGAAAGTGATACATGGATACCATGGAATGGTAGTCAGAATCAACTCCCATAGTGATACCGGTGATTGTGGTTCTTAGACCTGAAGTCACTACACTCATAACATGTAGTTCAATGTATTCTGACATCATCCAACATGACCTTGAATAAGGGTTTCCATAAAGGTGATGCTCAATTGCATTATGACACATGGGGATTGAGTGTGAGTGATGTAGATGGGATTTGTCCCTCCTACATGAGATTGATATCCCAGCCACTTGATAAGAGAGACCGAGAAATGTATGGCCATACTCATGTGATTCAATATGTGATGTGTAAACTCACATGCATCTCATACAGTCTGCTATAGTTTAAGGAACAATGATTGACCATTGAGAGGATGACGATTCCATGCCTCGAGTTCAATCCAGATATTAGACACAAAGGAACAATATGATCACACTAACACTAATCATGGATTTTAGGTTTAATTTTTTCTCCAACTTTCCAAATTACTTGGGTAGCAATGATGTGTTTCTAGATATAGCCTATTACTTGTGATGGCATAAATTGGTTAAGGACATTCACTGTCAATGAAAATTGAGGCCTATAGGGTCACAAACATAGGATGCACTTAGAATAGAAGTTTATTCATGAATGGTTTTTAACTTGATTACAAAGGTGTTAGGTATTCAATTTAAATAGAAATGGTTGAAAATTGACTGATTGGACTAAGAACTGACTAATTGATCCAAGTGTCAGGTCAATTGGAAAAAATATTAGATGAACAATACCCGAACTAGGGCATGAACCGACTAGTTCACTAAGTGAATCGATCAACTCAAGGTCTAAAAGGACCAGTTCAAGTATTGAATCATCAGGTTCAATGATTAATACATTTGGAGCAAGGATTGATGCTAACATCATGTAATGCATTCATCATAAATTGAATGGCAATGTGATTTTAAAAAGGCAAAGCTACTAAACTGACTGGTTCATCATTTGTATCTTCCAGAAAATTCATAAAAATCTGTCTCTTTGACTCCTCATACTACAAGTCCTGACCCTAACCCTCCTACAAATAGAGGGATAGTGGAGGCCTTCAAAAGATACCACAATCTCTCTAACAATTGTTGTCCTCTCTGATTGTAGTAACCAAGAGAGCCCGAGAAATTCCTACCCGTAAAAGGGAGGGATAGTAAGGGAGAGACAATTGGGAGAGCAAGTTGGCTTTAGCACATTGACTCAAAGGACAACTCCTTCCTGTCCATTCATCAAGAACGACATGAGTTCCTGGTAGTTCGTGTGGACTACTTGAGAGACCCCTGACCTTTCTTAAAGTATTGAAAATACTTAACTATCATAATTTAATGTTTAAAATCTTAATCTAACCTTGTAATATGCTTTGTAATCATAATACAAGCTTAAGTTTCAAGTTTAGTCCAATTTAGACATTGTTTGTGCAAATTATGCACATTGGACTTTTCTACAATTTACCCAATTGAGAAATTTTCTTTATAATTTATCACTTTCATTATGTTCTTTGTATGTTCTCTCATCATTCTTGAGCTTTTTGAGCCATGGGGTTCCTAGTTGAACCTTGGTTTGGAGGTTTTTTCCATAAGGGTATTTTAGGGTTTACCCCTTTATGGATGAGCTACCTTTAGGAGCTATCAAGAAAATGTTTTATTTGCTTTGCTTGAAAAATCAAGAAATGAGGGATAAGCAGGTATCCATGGATGGTGGGTCAACTGCTTGTGTGGCTGCTTGTATATCCTTAATAGTTTAAGGCCATGGATGCATGGAGAGCTTTTTAGACACCTCATGCTTCTTCTCTCCCTTATCCTAGAGCTTTATACATATATTTTTGAGCTCCCAAATGAAAGTTTTTCTTTCCACCACTCCCCTCCTACTAAGAACCTTGTTCCCTATTTGTTTCTTTGTGAAGGATCTGTCCAAGGTAGAAGAAGAAGGCAAATTTCTTGGTGGAAGCTCTAAGGGTTTGTTTTGTTCTCTTTTAGGGTTTAAAAAGATTCCTTCTGGTGATCTTGACCTAAAAGAGTAAGAATCCCCTTCTTTCCTTCATTTATTTCTTTCCTACCTTTCTTCAGGTTAGAACCTTGTTGTTCCATGGTAGAAATTGCTCTAAATCTCTAAAACCCTACCTTTCTTGCTCTTCATGCTTAGGGTTTGCTCATTTGATGAAGAAAGGTGCTAGATGGACGAGTTCATAGCTTATGCTTGGGTTTTCTACCCTACATTCTCATGTTTTCTTCTATTTGGGAGTTATCTTCTAATTAGAGGTAAGTTTTATAACTCGCTCCATGTTTATTGCTTACCATAAGCTTGCTAGCTCATGTTCTTGCTTTTAAATGATGATCCATACACTAAAAACTATGTTTGACATGGATTTTGATTTTTATAATGTTCCCTATACTTATTTCAGTTCTATATGAACATGTAATCATGTGTACGTTATTCCTATGGTATAATATGACTTGGATCAAGTTGGTTTGACAATCGATGGTGCTAAACACCTATCAACCAATGGTCAATTTTAGGATTTAAATCTGATTTATCTATAAACACGTGATTCAATGGTGGTACCATTTCAACAACCGATGGTGTTGTCTACATGACAACTGATGGTGGTGACCAAGGGTGTGAACTGACGTTCACCCCTTAGGTCAGGTGTTGGCCTAATAATAAGCTTAGTGATTAACAACTAAGTACCCTAATGACGCTATTAATCAATGGCGATATTAGTTTGATATTCGATGGTGATTAATGAATATAGTGTTGATCTAACAACCTATGGTGGCTTAATGGTCATTACTAATGGTGTATCAGGTCTCCACAACATATGGTGAGTTAAGCATGTAGTTGTAGCATCAATTAAGCCTTAGACCAATGGTTTCTTGGGTCATTTGATGCAATGGTCGAACCTATACTCCAATTGATGGTTTCAATATATGAACTTGACGTAATGGTCAAGATCTAATGTTTCTTCATCCAATAAATTGGAATGATGCCTAAATGTAATATGTTGGTCCTAATAAAGTGATTTAAATGGTTTCCTTTATGAGATCAACTTAAGAATCTCATTTACTAACGGCCTGTTTTAAATAAACAATCGCTTGTGGGTTTTACCCTACTCTCAATGGAACTGTTTATGTTGTTCATCAAGGGATGTCTAGGGTTATATGGTGACTCTTTCTATAGCACAACTCAATGACTTCATAGGTGGTTTGTTCAAGAAGTTTACTTATGTAAACGACCAATGGTCTTAGATTTTCAACATCCAATGGTTTTGGGTGGCGTAGTGGTATGGTGATATGGCTTGAAAGATGATGGAACAAATGGAGGGCTATCCTTAACAAGGTAGTCTTATCTTTTCACTCATATGAATAGAAGGGATGATAACTGTATTGTGTTTATATGTAACCCTAATGAGGTATATCTTATTATACCTAGCTTTAATATAACTAAATGATGGTAGTTGGGTATGAATAGTCCTTGAATGGCTAATGCAATCAAGGAGTACTCTCTTATTGTTGTTGAAACCATAGTATGCTATAAACCGATGATTACACCTTAATTTATGTGTGGGTTCATACTTGAGAATAGTATGGAATGTGATGGTGATGCTTCACCTTATGCATTCATGATCCAATGGGGATGTCGTGAGTTAGGGTTTGGGTATAAGTGTTGATTAGTAACATTAATATAATTTATCTTATTGAACCTAACTCTAATGCAAATAGATAAAGATGAGTATTCATGTTTAACATTCTTATATGACGGAATGATGGTGAAATAATCTCCTTAATATGATCAGAACCTTAATGTGTTAATTGGTGGTTATCATAGCCACATGGTTGATACTTTCTTATGCTAAACATGTGCATTATGAATATGATGAGCGTTAATCATATCTACATTCCTTGCATGTTGATGTAATAAAGGAATGTTCTTAATGTTAATATAACCATGCTATGATTGTTTATGAATATCTGCTAGCTCATTAGTGCAATATTGTGTTGATCCAGTGTATTATATGTAAGTGATGTTGTTGAGCCTTGTTATAAGGCTTGCAAAGATAATGATGATCTTGTAGCGAATAGTATGATGGTCATAATGACCTTTGGGCATGGTTGAGACCTGAATGAGGTGTAATCCTCTTGTGTTGATAAGGGTTGATACCCTGTGATATTGTGAAAAGGATTTATATCTTGTGATAGTATGATGACTAGAGTAGCCTCATGAATGGCAAGTGAATAGTACCATGTGATGATAAAATGAGAATTTATGTTTCACACATTTTATATCTTTTGAAGTTGTGATATTTATATGCTTACTAGAATTGAATTAGGTTTTGTATGTCCACTTGTTTGATGAAACCTTAATTCATCCAATTGGCATAACTAATCAAGTGAAACTCTAATCATGTAGTTCCATGTGCCATAGTTCCATCTGAGTGTCAAAACTTGTCATATGGTGAAATGAGTATTCCTAAGAGAAATGCAAAGTGCATACTGTTGAGTATGTGGGGCGCTTGTCATCCTAAAACCAAGTGTTAGGGAGGATGACTGTGGTCATACTTATCCCTCAGTTTGAGAACGGCTACGGTCGTGTCTCGGTGGTTATATATGTGATGAGATTGGAGGACAATTGTGGTTGTACCTCAAATGGTAGGGTATGCGTACCCACCTCCTTTCACTAGTGTCATGGCCTATACTAAGGACAAACTAGGTAGTTAGTAGCTTGACCTTATGTGTCACTGTGGCGGACTCGTACTGACCGGGGGCAAAGAATATCTTAGGAGTCTGACTCTTCCTAGATCTTGTATGGCACTAATTTCGACTTAGCAGTGGTCAATTAGATTTTGAGTGGTATCCTCAGATTCCTCAGGGCGTAATAAAATATGTAAGACATTCGTGTAGCATATATGTTCATGGTTAATCGCAACGCTTCATGTTGGATGATAATCCTTGCTTGATTTCTTTTCACTGAGATCATGTATAGTACAATAAGAGATAATAGATATGCTAGTGTTGTAGTTATGCTCATGTTGTAAACATGCTTATGTTGTCAAAGGGACTGACACTTATGGTTGAGATGATGTTGCTAGCTATGTTTAATATTCCTAGCCTTGCATATATTATTATAAATGCTTAAACTGCTAATCATGCCTATGCAGTTAATTGTGCTATGATGTTAGTTCTACTTATGATATAGATCTGTACCCTTTATTTGAGATTCCAATATTGATATCCATGTTATGTTAATAGACACACACAAATCGAGAAATGGTCCAATTTGATGAAATTTGAGTAAATATCTATCCAGAGAAATGGATTTATTTGTTACCCATATATACATTGATAATCATACTTTTTGGTAAGATGAATTGCTTAATCTGTTTAGCATACTTGAACTATTCAATCTATTTAACTGATTATTATATACTCCAACTTCTCAGTTATATATTATTTAAAATGTTGTAATCAATAAGCGTTGTTGGAGGTTATATCTTTTGTTGGGACTGGGTCTCACCCTTGTGGTTTGCCACATTTTTTAGGTAATCGGAAGTGACAAAAACAAACCTGTGGTAGCCAAGAGGAGCTATAGTAATGAATCTTTGAGAAAGTTGGTTAGATGTCTAGTGTGTCCTAGAGTTGTCCCTGTACTCTTAGGTCCGGGCAGGAAAAGTTTATATATGATGTTTCAAAGGAATCAAAATTTTGTTAGCATGTTAATGCTTATTTGTGTGGCATATACAAATTTTGTTCTCCTATATATATATGTTGTGGCTAAGGTGATATAACAATTTGTATCAAATTCTTGTCATAGTATGGATACAATAAAGATATTGGGCTCTTATACACATGTTTCTGAGCGGATGTTGATGTTGAAATTGGTTTTAATTTACCCATATTTTTGGGTATGTGGTTAATTGGTGATCGATTGTGTTTTATGTTTTGAGTAATCTCGTTTAGTGTAATGGGTTCTCACAAGTTGGTATCAGAGCTTTAGGTTTACTAAGTCCACAGGGACACTAGGACTTAGTATTAGGATGATGTCTAAGTTAGGAACATGACACAAAAACATGGTGCATACTGCCTAATCTCAATACTTGGATGCCCTGGCCAGGTATTCAATTATTGAAGAAAAGGTAAGTATGGAACTCTTAGATTATTATCTTTTTTATAAGTAGATTATTACTCTGATCAAGTAGTCATTTTGAGCAATCTAAAAAGCATAATGAATAAGAAATCATGGTGTGAATATCTCAAACCTACCTTAAAGAAGATGAGAATTTCATCATAATCTATCAAAACTTGAATGTATGGTAGCTAAAGAGAAAGACACAACACCATGAAATCTCAATCTGAATACAAATAAGAAAAAGAGGAGTTCTTGAAGATGTGATTCAAGACGATAATAAAGTAAAAGACAAATAAATATGTGCTTATAAAGTAACTCAAGGTATGAAATCCACATAAGATGGAGAGAACTCCTATAATAAGTACAAAATGAGAAAATGAATGGGAACAATGACAAAGGAATAAGGTGAAACTTGAGTTAATCTCAGACCAACCTATGTATGTAAGAAAATTTAATGTAAAATTAGCATGGAATGTGAAACAAATTAAGGGAGGTGATCCTTGTTTAATGAAGAAAATTTGTTATATAATGATTTACCTCTGGATAAGTGGTTGGAAAACATAATAAAACAAGAGAACATATACAAGTGTTATAAATAGTCATCAAGGAAGGAGTAATGAGATATGTTAATCATGATGATTCCTATGCTAATGGCAAGGAACTAGAAATGAAAAAGGTAAAATGATACATAAGAAGTTGTAACCTACATAATCAAAATAGAATTGGTTACCTTTTTGCTAGTGACCCTTGAACAATGCTGCAATTATGTGGTAAGTGGGTTTCCCTTTGTGTTTTTCCTTTCTAGGGCACAACTTTCAAGTGGATCATTGCTATTTGTTATGCGTGGATTCTTTGTAAACATGAGGGTGGATGGCTTATTATAGCATAAGGTTGCTTGGACTATGGTTCCAAGATCATAAAGTTTGTGATGAGTTTTCTTTTGAGCCTTCCAATAATTAGGAAGACTCCTCTTATATGTTTTGAGATTTTCTATGTGGGTAAAAGTAGATGAGATAAGGATGTGAGTTCCCTATAGCACATGAGGTGGATACCAAGGTAATGAATCCTAGTATCAAGATGTATTAACAGTATGGGAAGTATGTGAAGGTTGGAGATGTTTATTAAATGAACATTCCAAGTATTCCTCTCCCTTCGAGAGAGAGAGAGAGAGAGAGAGAGTTGATGACGACCCTATAAATGTTGTTTGGAAGGAAAAAAAAAAGTGATTCTATAATGTTTTGTATGGTTCAGTGATAGCCAGGCAAGACTACTATCAAGGATAGATGGTTTGTAGATCAATAGACATGTGCTACCATGTTCCTTTAAGATAAACCTAGGATCAAATATCAATGCATAAGAGTTAGAGTGGATGACATAAGTTACATGACCGTGATGAGTTTATGGTTATGTCCTTTAGACTAACCAATGTACCAATAGAATTTATGAATAGGAGGAACAGAGTGTTCAGGTCATGTCTTACAAGTTGTAGCAAGCTATGAATGATGACATCTCAAAGTATTCCATAGATGGTTAGTATCATGGTCAATATCTTTGTTAAACCTTAAGAATAATGAAGCAACTGTACTTATGTGTAACAAGTCTAGAAAGAATGAGTTGGGGGCTGACTAAAGTATCATCTTGGAGTTGTGATACCTCTGTTAAGTATGTTAGGTGAATCCTGAAAAAGATGAAGACAATGTCGTTGCTCTACTCTTCACAAGGTCAATCAGGAAGTTATATTTGTTAATAGTTATAGAAAAATGTATGATTATTCAACCAAATAGATGGTCAGTTCACCATTGAGATGATTAGAGAATCCTCTAAAAATAAAATATGCTTCATAGTTCTTGAAAATTAGGGGATGCCTACCTGGTTGATTGAGTTGTTAATTACAACAATCATTAAAGGAGCATAGAGATGAGACCTTGTAAAGTTACATATGATACGGGATACATGATGTTTCATGTTTGATAAGAGACATAAAGTAAGACCTATATATGATGTGTGGTACATTAGATAGAATAGTTCAGGACAACACTTGGAGTGCCAAGTTGAAAGGTACTACCAGACCAGTACAGGTGGTACAACAGTTCTTATGTTGAACCAAGATGACACATGCAAGAGTTGAGGGAGAATAATATGTCTTCTATGAGAATGATATGACATCATTATGTGATGAAAGTAACAATTTGGAATATTTGGGATGAGGTGCATGAGAAGTATTTGTCTTTGTTTACCTTGGATTTTGAGGACGAAATCCCTATTAGGCATTTATGGTTGAGAGACCCCTGACCTTGCTTAAAGTATTGAACATACTTAACTATCATAATTTAATGTTTATAACCTTAATATAACCTTGTTATATGCTTTGTAATCATAATACAAGCTTAAGTTTCAAGTTTGGTCCAATTTGGACATTGTTTGTGCAAGTTATGCAATTTTATGCACATTTTGAACTTTTCTACAATTTGCCCAATTAAGAGGTTTTATTTGCAATTTATCACTTTCATTATGTTCTTTGGATGTTCTCTCATTATTCTTGATCTTTTTTAGCCATGGGGTGCCTATTTGAACCTTGGTTTGGAGGTGTTTTCCCCAATGATATTTTAGGGTTTGCCCCTTTATGGATGAGCTACCTTTAGGAGCTATCAAGCAAATGGTTTATTTTCTTTGCTTGGAAAATCAAGAAACGACGGATAAGAAGGTATCCATGGATGGTGGGTCAGATAATTGTGTGGCTACTTGTATATCCTTAATAGTTTAAGGCCATGGATGCATGGAGAGTTTTTTAGACACCTCATGTTTCTTCTCTTCCTTATCCTAGAGCTTTATATATCTATTTTTGAGCTCCCAAACACACGTTTTTCTTTCCACTACTCCCCTCCTGCTAAGAACCTCATTCCCTATCTGTTTACCTATGGAGGACCTATCCAAGGTAGAAGAAGAAGGTGAATTTCTTGGTGGAAGCTCCTAGGGTTTTGTTTTGCTCTCTTTTAGGGTTTAAAAAGGTTCCTTCTAGTAATCTTGACCTAAAAGAGTAAGAACCCCCTTCTTTCCTCTGTTTATTTCTTTGTTATCCTTCCTCCACCTTTCTCCAGTTTGGAACCTTTCCGTTTCATGTTATAAACTACTCTAAAGCTCTAAAACCCTACCTTTCTTGCTCCTTATGCTTAGGGTTTACTCATTTGATGAAGAAAGGTGCTAGATGGACGAGTTCACAGCTTATGATTGGTTTTTCTACCCTACCTGCTCATGTTTTCTTCTATTTGGGATTTTATCTTCTAATTAGAGGCAAGCTCTATAATTTGCTCCACATTTATTGCTTACCATAAGCTTGCTAGCTCATGTTCTTGCTTTTAAATGATGATCCATGCACTAAAAAGCTATTCTTGACTTGGATTTCAATTTTTATGATGTTCCCTATTCTGATTTCAGTTCTAGATGAACGCATTCAATTATTCCTAAGGTATAATATGACTTGTATCAGGTTGGTTTGACAACCGATGGTTCTAAACACCTATCAACCAATGGTCAATTTTAGGGTTTAAAGGTGATTTCTTCTATAAACACATGACTCAATGGTGGTACCATTACAACAACCGATGGTGTTGTCTACATGAAAATTGATGGTGGTGACCAAGGGTGTCAATTTAAGTTCACCCCTTGGGCCAGGTTTTGGTCTAAATAGAAGCTTAGTGATTAACAACTAAGTACCCTAATGATGCTATCAGTCAATGGTGATATTAGTTTGATATTTGATGGTGATTAATGAATATAGTGATGATCTAACAACCTAAGGTGACTTAATGGTCACTACTGATGGTGTATCAGGTCTCCACAACCTATGGTGAGTTAAGCATGTAGTTGTAGCATCAATTAAGCCTTAGACCAATGGTTTCTTGGGTCATTTGATGCAATGTTCGGACCTATACTCCAATTGATGGTTTTAATATATGAACTTGACCTAATGGTTAAGATCTAATGTTTCTTCATCCAATAAATTGGAATGATGCCTAAATGTAATATTTTGGTCCTAATAAAGTGATTTAAATGTTTTCCTTTATGAGATCAACTTAAGAAGCTCATTTATGTCCACTTGTTTGATGCATCCTTAATTCACCCAATTGGCATAACTAATCAAGTGAAACTATAATCATATAGTTCCCTGTGCCATAGATCCATCTGAGTGTCATAACTTGTCAGATGGTGAAATGAGTATTCCTAAGGGAAACTCGGAGTGCATACTATCGAGTATGTGGGGTGCTTGTCATCTTAAAGCCAAGTGTTTAGGGAGGATGACTACAGTCATACCTAGCCCTCAGTTTGAGAACAGATGCAGTTGTGTCTCAGTGATTATATATTTGATGAGATTGGAGGACAACTGTGTATGTACCTCGGATGGTAGGGTATGTGTACCCACCTCCTTTCACTAGTGTCGTGGTCTGTACAAAGGACAGACTAGGCTGTTAGCAGCTTGACCTTATGTGTTGTTGTGGTGGACCCGTACTAACCAGGGGCAGAGAAGATCTTAAGAGTTCGGCTCTTCCTAGATCTTGTATGGCACTGATTTTGACTTAGCAATGGTCAGTTGGATTTTGAGTGGTATCTTCAAATTCCTCAAGGCGTAATAAAAGATGTAAGACAGCTGTGTAGCATATCTATTTAGGGTTATACACAAGGCTTCATGTTGGATGATAATCCTTGCTTGCTTTCTTTTCATTGAGATCGTGTATAGTACAATACGAGATAATTGATATGCTAGTGTTGTAGTTATGCTCATGTTGTAAACATACTTATGTTGTCAAATATACTAAAATTGATGGTTGAAATGATGTTGCTAGCTATGTTTAATATTGCTAGCCTTGTCTATGTAATTAGAAATGCTTAAACTTCTAATCATGCTTATGCAGTTAATTGTGCTATGATGTTAGTTCTACTTATGATATAGATATGTTCCCTTTATTTGAGATGCCAATATTGATATCCATGTTATGTTACTAGACATATTCATGATGTCAGGGATGCTTATGCTACTAGATTGCTTGTGTTGTTAGCAAGGAATATGATGATAGTCATATTAATGATGATGATTGTTATGAGATGCAATTTGATGAAATTTGAGTAAATATCTATCCAGAGAAATAGATTTATTTGTTACCCATATATACATTGATAATCATACTAGTTGTTAAGATGAATTGCTTAATCTGTTGAGCATACATGAACTGTTCAATCTATTTAATTGATTATTATATACTCCAACTGCTCAAGTATCTACTATTTAAAATGTTGTAATCAATAAGCATTTTGGAGATTATATCTCTTACTGGGACTGAGTTTCACCCTTGTGGTTCGCCACATTTTTTAGGTAATTGGAAGTGATGAAAACAAACATGTGGCGGAGAAGAGGAGATATAGTAATGAATCTTTGAGAAATTTGATTAGATGTCTAGTATGTCCTAGAATCGTCCCTATACTCTCAGGTCTGGGTAGGAAAAGTTTGTATATGGTGTTTCAAACGAATCAAGATTTTGTTAGCATGTTAATGCTTGTTTTTGTGGCATATACAAATATTGTTCTCCTGTGTATATATATTGTGGCTAAGGCGATAGAACAATTTGTATCAAATTCTTTTCATAGTATGGATACAAGAAAGATATTGGACTCTTATGCACATGTTTCTGAGCAGGTGTTAATGTTAAAATCAATTTTAATTTACCCATTTTTTGGGTATGTGGTTAATTGGTGATCAATTGTGTTTTATGTTTTGAGTAATCTCGTTTTGTGTAATGGGTTCTCACACTACTATATAGGTAAGGAGGCCTTTTTCTGTCCACTAGGAGGATGCAGACAACTTCTATGATCAACCAAGAATCTATTGTTATTTTTGTCCATGTATAACTTAAAGAAAGTCACACACTATAGCAAGGAATTGTCGCTAGACTTGTTTCCATGACCAGGTATATGCCTTATAAACCTTAATTCCCATTACATAGTTGTTGACATGAACTACTATTCAAGGGGGATATAGCAAGTAACTTTTTGTTTCTGCTTCCTTATCTCATGCCATATTTACCAACAACATATTCCACCTATGATCATCATTAGATTGAGGCATATGTAACATCTATCATTCCCTCAAACATATTAGGCATTAAAAGACACTAATTTGTTTGCTTCCATCATTTTGGTGCATCATTTTTTATTTCATGTATCATTTGGATAATGTATGAATCTTATTTCATGCCACTCATTCCATCCATTTGGTAGGCTACCATAATAATTTATTCTCTTCATTTAAGAACATTGGGGAACTACGTCAAATTTGATGATGTCATTGAATAGAGCAATGGAGATGGAGAGGTCTTATGAAGCACTTAGTATATTTCAAACTTTACATGATATGACTTTTCTTCAGATTATTTATGTGTTTCACTAACTAATTTCAATGTTTTGTTTCTTTCATAATTGGTCACTTGTATAATAGATGTTTTCTTTTTGGTTGGAGAGGACCGGTTTGGATCTATAAAGTAAAGGATGGTTAGAATGATATAGTTCGCATATGTGTCTTTCTTTTGACTGTTACAACCAAATGCAAAGCAATATTTCTCAACACTAAGAAATATTCAAGCTTAGGGAATTTTGATGCACACATTTTCCTACCAATATGTAGTCAACTTTAGGGTTTTTAAATAAAAAATCTATTTTTTGGATGTTTTATGTATCCTTTGCCTAAATATCCTATGGTAGCTTTTGTGCATCAATTTCATATGTTTGTAATTCATTTGATTTTAAAATATTGGATATGCTTATATCCTGAGGTATTGTTTGCTTTATTACGGACAAATCCAATATATATTGCCAAAATTCAGTACAACCACCAACATTATTGGTCCACTGACATGGAGAAAAAAGATGCAAACTCATATAGTCATCTAATTAGCACCAAGATGGGACTCGACACCATCGATAAACCAAGTGGTACCACTGATGGTCAACTCAATGCTCCCAACGAGAAGATTAGAGAGCATTAGTATAATCTTGGTACCACTGACACATAGCTTAGTAGCATTGATATAGCCCTGCCCGAGTCCAACAAAAAGCCAACTCAATAGAGAAACTTCCAAGTCAATGGCATCAAGATTTCCCTAATGGACATGATTAAGAGAAACAACATCCAGTGGTTTTTTGGGTAAGTTGTGTGTTAGCTTCTTTGTTTAAAACCTAAGAGGACGACTGAAAAGAGGGAATCGTCCATTTTACAAGAGATTAGAGATGGAGGAGACGATTACATGGAGACATTGAGCAAGGATCATCCTGACACCACCAAAGAGAAGTTTGGCGGTTGAAATGTTGTCTAGTTGTGGTAATCTTTGTAGGTGGGCCATACTCACACTTGTCTACATGAGTTTCTTCATTCTTTATTCTATTATTTTTTCTATGGACCTTCTTCTGATCTCATGTCGAGTAGGAGGGGATAAACCTCCTATTCTTTGAAACTTTCAGGGTATCCTAGTGTTGACTTTGTACATGAATATATTTAGTTTGATTTAACTTTCTTTGCTTCAGGGTTTGATAATGGAAGTTCCCGAATTGTCATATTTATGCTTGATCACCATGAATAGGTGTTATATTGTTAAAAATTTTGAGATGAGGATAAATAATTGGACAATCCATTATCAACATAATCAATAACCACCTACTAAAGTGGGCTAACCATTGTGAGGTCTATTGTCCATAGAGAAATCTTATCATTGAATCTTCTATACTGATATTGTAAAAGTGGGTTCATAATTATCTTAAATAATGTACTACATGCCGAAAGTGGTCCGTGTAAGATATATATGCCTAATAAAAGGAATAAGAGGTCATCTACATTAATTGAAGAGAGCACATGCATAAATTACACTATGGTGAAAGGGGAATCATAAGTATCCCATTAATCAAATCTTAAAATCGATTTAATTCTTTGTTTCTAACTTTCACTTGAAGTTAATCAACCTAATCAACTCTTTTCCTAGGTCAAGCTGATATGTTTTAGTTAGTGATAGTATCTAACCATCCTAATTCTCTGAGATCGACAACTTAGACCTCGTCGAGTCCCTTACTAATTTGACACATACACTTGTGTATTACACTCACATTTAAGTCATGTCACATGTAAAAATGTTTATTATTTAATTCTTCTCCATATATTCTCTATTGAAATATTGTGTTAATGCAAAATTTTGTTTGATGAACTCTTATAAATGTAATAAGACATTTTTTGGAAAAGAAACTAGTTATATTGTTGGCTCTTGAACTCTGGAAAATATTAGATGTGGGTTCCTTATTATTTCATCAAGTTATATTCTCCTTATTTGAAAGTGTAAAATAATTCTAAGAAATAGATGATACTCATTAGTTTATCAATCTTGAACATAGATTTATTTTAAATATTCTATCACATATAGTTTTTTGAGATTGTTTTGCAGCATCTTTATATACTTTTAATTATATATGTAAAACAACCATACATTGTAGATACCATAATACAAATATATTCTTAAGAATAGGAAAACTCAATATAACTAAAACTTTAGTAGAGGTGTCTAGGAATGCGACCAGAGTGACAGTTCTTGCATAAATACTCCAACCCAGTTGAGTGGCAGTGGTGTTTCCCCACTTTTTGGTCTAACCTACCTAATGCTAATTATATCCATTGGGAACCCCAATTCCACAATTCTATTTTTGTAATGTACTTGTGTTGGTCAATTATTATATATGTAATATAGGTAAACATATTAATACCATAAGGTATTAAATATGTATTAAAATGTAGAAAGTATTATAAACACCCAATAGATACATGGAAATCGGTCTGGTGATGATTCCAAGTCACTATGTGTAACCCCCTTGCAAATACTTGTAAATTTGAATGGTGCACCTTGAATCTCAAATTCTAGAAAAAGACTTTATTCATACATTCTATATAACTCAAGATATTAAATCTAGTATTCTATTTAATTCAAATTTTTATCCCTTTTGAAATATGTCTAATTCAAGGTACAAAAAGTACTATTCTATTATTAATAGATGCCTCATTTTGTTTCTCTCAATGCCAATACCATTCAATACAATTTATAATTCCACATATGATATGGTTTACAACCCTCAATGGTGTTAAATTTAGCATATACCAAGTAATCAAATAAAAAACGTTGATTCTAGAGCTACACATGTATTGTCCTAGATGTGAGGTGCACAAAGCTACACATGTATTGAAATATAAATTAACAAGTACACATTACAATTAACAATGTAAGATTCACTACTCAACAACTACACCTTAGACATGTAGTAAGTTTGATATTGTAAGTGACACACTTCACAATATACTTCTGAAGAAAAGGTTTTTGTATCCATACTACCTATCCAATTGTAGATCATATGATTCCACTGTTCAGTACTTTATGTGTGTTCTAACTTAAGAACTGTTGTTAAAATAAGGTCACCTTGATATAGCAAAGTACGTATACACATACAAAAAGTGAAAACTACAAATGTCCCTACTTTGTTACTTATAGTTCCCATTGCATGTTATTGTTGGTAGCATGCATTTTTTTTATTTGTGATGGCTACTGGTACTTGTTATTGGAAATTGATGGGTAGAAACAATTTTGTTGGTGTTCACTACTAGTGCATGTGTTGCCTACTTATGGAGGAGGCATCTACTCTTGTTGTCATGTTGTGTAAACAAAATGCTAAAAATCGTGGTGCTAGATGGCAATGAATGAAATAGGGAGGTGATATAAGAAGCTTTAATGCATTGGATCTTACCTAAGGCAAAAACATGAGATCCACTTAAGTGGGTCCCAAGTCACCAGTTTTACGTCACTTTGCCTTCAAAAACTCAACCAGTAAATTCTTGCATAAGTGTTTGGTGTCAATTCAAGATGAAATCATGACTCGTTAATTATTAGTGTGGGTTTAGCTACAAGTGTTTATATCCTAAAATAAAAATTTGAGAGTGAACTTAGAGGCATGACTCCACATCACACATGGAAATAAATTAGAAAGATAAGTAAAATTCTTGTTTGGAAATTCAGACTAAATTTATCTCCACAAAAGGAATAAGAAAACTTGGCTGAATGGAATATTCTTGTTATCAATTAAGAAACCACCACCATGATGTGTAATTTGTTGACATTATTGGTCAATGTACATGTAGTTGAAACAACATGATGTGTTGCTCAATTATCAACATGCCATTGAAAATCTTCTCATCAGTAAGCTTGAAGTAGTTAGTTCTTAAACATTTTCATCGAGTATAATAACATCCATCCTATATACTTTGATAGTTGATGACAAATTGATACCAAAAAATGGAAGATCTATGGTCCCTTAAATAGAAACTATGGTAGTATCTAGATTATCCTCCTCTCTCATACTGTATATCAATAGGTCCCACTATCTAATGGATAAATACTCCTCCTTTATGATTGTTAAAAATTTCCAAGGATTTTCCATGGGTATGATAAAAGTATGGTATTAGGACCCTTATGATTCCCATTGTTTTTTTTTCTTCTCAACCTTCCCTTTATTTTGGTATTTACTTCCCACAATTTTAGTTCCAGCATCAAAGATCTCAACAGTTCATCACCCAAGAAAAGGAGCACTGCTACTTAGATCCACTCTCCTAGTGTATTTTTGTGACACCTGCATGGCTAAATGTTGGTAGTTTGAAAGATACAATTCGAGAATCAATATATTAGAGATCAAAAACATGCTATTAGTCTAACACACTATTTGTCAAGATCATGTAGTGGATAAATATGTGATTTCCATTCTTAAAATAGACAACAAAAGATCTAAATCCAACCCTGGTGAATATTTTCAAACACGGGGTAAGATCTAACTTCCTAGATATTGATAGACTTTATAAAGTAAGAAGTCAGAGATTCCAACCACTTTGGAAATCGGGAGAAAAACTACTCAACAAACATTTTACTGGTTAATGTCCCCATTATTTAAGTCATAGTGACACAACTTTTTGAACCACTAATTATGATATATTTTCACTTGAAGGACTTGAAAACTCAAATCATCAGCTAAACTTTCACATTAAGGATTGTAATATAATTTATTAAAATCATTTACCTTTCTGAAAAATATATTTGACATTGTAGAAACTGTCATAAGATATGATAAATGAAAAAATACACTAGGAACAAAAAAATCTATAGTGATACACAAGTATAACACCTGCAAAGTGCATTTTTACCAAACATAAATAAAGAATTCATCATACTATACAACATACTGCACCTCAAAACTCAAGGTCCTTTAATTATCTAGGATCTTTTATAGGGATACAAATAAGCACCACTCCTTTTCATAGAGATGTATAAGGTCTCCTCCCTTGAATAGAGTCACCACATGAAATACTCTAATTCCTAAGATAACGTTGCATAAGTGATGTTGGAAACACCCAACTACACAACGGTGAGAAAAATGGTTATGTAATATTGGGAAAAAATATGGTAATACCTCAAATGATGTCATGATTAGATCAAAGAGAAATTTCCAATCTAGTTTTCAAAATCCCTCTTTCCATTGGTACTTTATGAACATATATGTAACCACACCTAAGTTGACGTTATTGAATGAGTAAGAGGTATCAAACTAGAGGAAAGGGGATGACTCATCATATTCTATTGTATGCAGATGACCTTGTCTTCTTCTCTGAGTGTGATCTAGGTTTTATTTAGCAGTTGGACCTAAGAGTTAAACAGTTTGAAGCGGTCTCTGGGAAGATGGTCAATAAAGATAAACCAGGCTTCATGATCGGTAGTGAGGATGGTGTTATGGGGAAAAGTGTCATTGATGCTCTCCAGATATGGAATAATTGGAATTCCTTTGAATATCTAGGAATTCCAATTATTAAGGGTCGACATAAGATACAACATTTTGAGTTCTTGCTAGAGGATATTAAGAGGAAAGTTGTAATGTTTAAATGCAATATGCTATCTTTTGCAGGTAGAAGGACTTTGATCAAGCATACCCTCTACTATATCTATATGTATGCTATGGCGGCCACGAGGGTACCCACAAGGGTTATGAAAAGGAGTAACTCTATGATGTCCTCTTTTTTATGGAAATCCATAGAGTCATGCAGTCAACGAGCATGGGTGGCTACGATATTGTTACCCGACCTTGTGATCAAGTTGGCCTTGGGATCACATCCATGCAGCTTACTTCAAAGGCTTTTATATATAAAGCTTGCTAGGAAGTGTTGAAGGGATCTTCAATATGGACGTCTTTCTGTATTTAGAAATATTCATTTGCATTCAAGCATCAGGGTGGAGGCTATCGATGGTTCCTAAAGTGTAGCTTGTTTGCTTCACATTTCTAGAAGACTCTTTGGAACTTAGTCCTCAATGTACTTCCTTATTGTGGGTGGTAGTTAGGGAGGGGGATATTTCCTTCTAGATCGATCTTTGGTAAGAGGAGTGGCTTGATGCCTTTGTAAATCCACAAATGGCATTAACAAGGACATCAAGGTAAATGACGTATGGAGAGTGAATAAAGCATGGGATTGGGAGGGTTTATCTAAACTTTTGACATTGGATACTACATCTTGTAAGCCCATATCCATGATGGGAATCTTCTTCTTTGGACGCCCACCACGTTGCGCATGTTCTCCTTACGATCCGTCAAGAATATTATCACCAACTCCTTTGGTTTCCCTGACTTCATTCCTAGATTTGGGACAATGATTCCCTTCCATGGGAAAATGCAATCATCTAGAATAGATAGAAAGCCACTTTGTCAACGAATGATAATATGAGGAGATGTAGAGTTCTACTTCCATCAACTTTTTTATGTTGCACTTTCCAATAGGAGGAATCAGTATAACATCATTTTCTGTACAATGAGGCTTGCATAGTTTTTCTGGAACAAATGTGAAGATTTAGTGTTGGTAAAAAGAGGATAGAGGATCACCCATCTTCACCATTCTTTTGCATAGATCAATGTGTACATCCAGAATTGAAGTGTATGAGGATAGCTTCTTACCTATATGATCTCTCTAATATGTTGGGAGGTTTGGAGGTATAGATGTGGAGTCAAATATGATGATAGGAGGATTCCTCTTAGTCATCTTTGGGAAAATATCGCATGGCTTATTAATGGGAAGATTAGGGGATAAGTCTTATAAAGGAATGAGGAATCGATCTTTTACAATATCTTTACTATCCAGAGAATATTGGAGTCACATATTAAGATTCAGCACATAAATCTGGTTAGGAGTGTTCCTCCTAATTTATTGAATTCAAAGATGAATGTTGCAGCGGAATGGCTTACCAAGCTTATGGGGTCAGAAGAGTTGGACGGATTGACTTATTAGTGTCAGCAATGGGAAATTGTTACTTTTTTTAGACACATGTTGACAATAAGGCATCAGGTTGACATGATGGAGTAGGTTATTGTTGTTTCACTTGAGATTATTGAGGAGAGACATCCTTTATCTCAAGAATCGAGATAATGATATGGTTTAAAAGTTGTTATGGGGTGATAGTCAATGCCCATGGCACTTAATTTCTTACATCAATAAAAGTAAAGAAAATCTTGAGGAGCTCTCCATTTTTGGCAGTTATGTGCAAAAGTTGGTGAACTTCATGGCACACTCTCTTGGTTTGGAGGGAGCTAACATGGAGGAGGGTTGGGGTTAGTAGTGACCATATAGATCTTGCTATGATAACTAGAGGCATGATGGTTTTGGATAGAAGGAATACTATATACATCACTACTTCTTGGATAGATACTTAGTTATAGGTCTTTTATAGGTGGGTCTCGGTTGAAGGGGTTTTTTACTGTTGGATTTGTTACATGATAGTTTCCTTTTGTTGTTAGGGTGGAGGTGGATGTGGTATCTAATTTCTTGGATGGATTGAACCACACGTTATAAGTGGTTATGTAATCTATGTGGTTGATTTTTCCTGGATGAGGAGGACAGGTCGAATAAAAACATATCCTGGCTTATTAAAAAAAATGTGCAATTATGTATGCCATCACCACCCTTCATCATATATTATACAATAGTTTCACATTCCATTCTCACATAAAGATGCTCCTCCTGAAGTTTATCTGGTATGCTAGCCATAATTTTACATTTCATTTACCGTTTCCTTATGTAATAAAATAGTAATTCACAAAATCAAGTGTAGCAATGTTATTTATCTCCAAATAGACTAACATAAAAAATTAATACAAGCCCTTAAGCTATCCAAACCCAAAATCACACGGTACTTTCATTCTTGAATTGCAATCTTTGATTCTCACAACAATGCATGACTGAGGAAAACAATACCTGATCAAAAACTTACAACATAACATGTGGTTGACACTTGAAATTCACACTGGACATATTCAATGGAAAAATCCCACTAAAAACACACAAGATTGAACTGAGATCATGAATTGGAAATAGAATAGAAAGTTGAATTAAGCTTCACTTTTATGGATGTTGATCCTAGGGCCAGGGGATGTAATAGCAACTCATCCTACCAGGAGGTCTTTGTTGGAGGTTATCCCACAAAATGAATTTTGTGGACGTTCATGATGTTTCACTTGTAAAATGGGAGATTTGTCAATGAAGCACATTGCAACACTTCCAAATAGTGGAGAGAAGTAAATGGGAGTGGGTGAGGTTAAATGCATATTAGCAATGACAAATCTACCAAATACAATGCTTTAAGATATATAAACAATGCATTGCAGCTTTCATCAGCTATATCTTATGTGTTGTATGGAGGAATTATAGAAGGCAAGCGAGGACAATATGACACAAGAAAGCTTCTCAAGGTTAGGAAGTTTGTTGAGGAAGCATAGATGAGTTATACAATGACAATAATGAATAATCATGATATGGAGGACTAACAACATCCCAATCACTTACATTCCTAATCATGTTGAGTTTTCAAGAGTTGAATGTTGGAGGTATTGTGCTTCCTAAATCCTTACAAGAACATTATATTCCTCCTCAAAACTAATTTATTATAAAATCATGGTTTGTAACTTAAACAAATTCATAACAATGGCAAATATATCTTGAGCTTTGATCTTCATCTCTGTCAGAGTAAGCCACCAGGTTGCCCGACGTAGAATAAGACCCACAAGTTGGTTTACAATTTTGAAGGAAGGAGCCACTATATGTAGGTCATGGAAAAAATGAATTCTATTCAACATATCAATAATATTCTCTCTTCCTGGATGTGTATGACTATCCAATAGTGTTTTGCAATATCAACTCTGCCATAAATACAAATTATGCAAACATGTGAGTTTGGAAATTGCTTATTCAGGGATTTCCTTCAGATGGTTTGTGTATCTCATATTCAAGATTCACAACATTGCATGAGGCCAAGGGTGTCAGACAATACATAAATTGACATCCATAATAAACTAAAATATCACAAGTTACCTAATTTGTGAATCTCTAGAGGTATGTCATCTATTTGAGGAGCTCTCATGTCCAATAGCCAAATATGGGAGGGGAATTGGGAGCTAATATTGTCAAAAGCCATAGAGGTTTTCAATCATTGCAAGATCTAGTACTCACTCGTCTCAAACTGGTTGGCAACCAATGTCTCAGGAGTTGGACATAACTATACTAACCAGTTTCATCATCATCATCAACTAAGCCTCAGTCCCAATAATGTTGGGGTTAGCTACATGGATCCTTCATTTCCATTCAGCTCCATTGTAGGTCATATGTTGGTCTAGATGTAAAGATTTATAATATCTGTTTATAAGCTCCTCCCATGCTAATATATGCCTTCATGTTCTTCAATTAGTTTTGCTTGACTCAATAGAATTACTACATATATGAGCATTAGTCGATCTATGATTCACATGTCCATGTCATCTGAGTCGACCCTTGTGCAACTAGTCCTTAATGCTCGCCACCCCCACTTTATACCTAATATAATCATTTCTAAAGTGAACTTTTCTTGCCTTCCCACACATCCATCTCAGTATACGCATTTCATCCATGTTCATCTTGTTGAGATCTTATTTCTTCACCGCCCAATATTCACTCTCATAGAGCATGGTTGGCCATATAGTTGTTCCATAAGACTTGATTTTTAATCTAAGAGGGATCTTCTGATCACATATTACTCTAGTTTTACTCCTCCATTTCATCCATTCTATAGTGATCATGTGACAAACGTCATCTTAGACATCCCCATCTATTTGAATAACAGAACCTAGGCAATGAAATTTATCATATTTTAGTATATCTACTCCGTCCAACTTGGATCCATCATTCACACTGTGTGATTGACTGAAATTGCAATGCATATACTTATATTTTCTCCTACTAATCATCAATCCATTTGATTCTAATGCCTTCTCCAAAGTTCAGCTTTATCATTCAATACATCTTTAGTTTTGTCAATCAAAACAATATCATCAGTAAACAACATACACCAAGGAATATCATCTTGAACATTCTCTGTCAACTCATCCATGACAAGAATGAATAGATATGGACTAAGTGTGGATCCTTGGTGTACCTCAAATATGATAGGAAAAGTTGGTGTCTATCCTCCAGGAGTCTTCACACTTGCAATTGAGCTATAATGCATGTCTTTAATCAAGTCAATGTATTGGATTGGCACCCCCTTTTTCTTCAAAACCATCCACAATACTTCCCTGGGTGCTTAATCATAAGCCTTTTACAAATTAATAAAAATCATATGAAGATATTTTTTGCTTTCTCTATACTTTTCCATAATCCTCCTTATTAGAAAATAGAATATGTTGTTGATCTTCTACACATGAAACCAAATTGGTTGTTTGATTGCTACATTATAGATCTTAGCATCTACTTGATAATCCTCTCCTAAAGTTTCAAAGTGTGACTCACCAACTTGATACTCTATAGTTTGTGCAGCTCTGAACATCTCCTTTGTGCTTGTATATGCGGATTATAGTACTGTTTATCCATTTATCTGACATCTTCTTGGTCTTCATAATCTTATTAAGGACATTCATTAGACACATAGCTCCTTCATCCCCATATCTTCCATACATCAATAGGGATATTGTGTTGTCTACATGCCTTTCTCATTTTCATTTTTCTAAAGCATTCTTGAACTAAGATAGTGAAACTCGTCATGTTTAAATGATATCTTTTGTATTCATGTCACATAAGTCTCTTACATTATTTACATTGTCTCCATTGAAAAGGTTATGGAAGTAATTTCTTCATTGCTTCTTGATATCATCATCATTCACCATCACTCTACCATCTTCATTCTTGATGCATTTTACTTGACTCAAGTCTCTTCCTTTCCTCTCTCTTATATGATCTGTTTTATATATATCCTTTTCCCCTTCTCTTATGTGTAGTTTCTTATAAATATCATCAAAGTATCTAGACCTTGCCTCCTGAACAACCTTGTTATCTTCTTTAAATTCTTGCTTGTATCTCTAGAAAATTGCATCATCTCTAGATTTGGTCAAGCCCCTATAGAACTCCCTTTTGAGCTTAATAGCCTTTTGTACTTCGTCGTTTGACCACCAAGTCTCTCTCTAAGGAGGCCCATAACCTTTGGACTCCCCTAAAACCTCTTTGGTAATATTTATGATGCAGAAGCTCATATTATGTCACATAGTGTTAACATCAGACTCCAAGTTTCAAGTGCCCTCCTTGATGAATTTATCATGAAAAATCAATTTCTTTTCTCCTTTAAGATTCCACCACTTGATCCTAATATCTTGGTTTTTGTCATGCTTTCCTTTATTTATCTTCATTTTAATATCTAAACTACCAACCTATGCTTGGTGGTGAGTTATTCTCTAGGAATCATTTAACAATCCTTGCATACTTTATGATCCACACACCTCATAAGGAATTAATCAATTTGGCTACAATTACATCCACTCTTGAAAGTAATCTTATGAAATTCTCTCTTCTTAAAATAGATGTTTGCTAAAATCATATCATATGATACTACAAAATATAATATCCTCTCTCTTTCTCCATTTTGCTTCCATATCCAAAACCACCATGAACTGTCTCATATCCAACACTGTTACTCCCTACACGGCCATTAAAATCACTCCCAGTAATAATCTTCTCCTTTATTTGTATTCCTTGCATCAATTCATCCATATCATCACAAAAATCATTCTTATCCTCCTCGCTAAGGCCAACTTGGGGGGCATAAGCACTAATTATGTTAAAAGTCTATCCCCCAAAAAACCTTGATAGCTATGATTCTATCTCCCATCCTTGCGATCTTGACAATATCATCCTTCAACATCTTATCAACAATAATGTGTATGCTTCTACATTTATCAACCCTTGTATACCAAATTTTTTACCATGTGTCTCCAATCTATCTACATCGTACTCACTAGTTTCAATCAATGATATCTTAGTAGCCCCTTCCTAGGGCCACAAGCCCACATGAACCTTCAAAACCCAACTTGGAGTTATCACAAAGATCTTGTTTGTTTCGTAGTAAGTTAGAGATAGTGCCATCTTGCGGACCCAGTAGTGCATCTTGATATACTCCTTTTCAAACCCATCTGATATCTCTTTCTCCACAAAACATGCTTCTTGAAGTCTGTTGATGACATTATACCCTTTTCTACAGGAACTGTCAATATCAATAATGCCACCTGAGCTATAATTGAGGATTCCTTCACTGATATAATATTCAATTACCTCCTCTTCTTCTATATAATGGTATTGGTAATTTAAAGCACAATACAGCAGACACGAGCTAATAACATTGTTCTCCCATATATCAAAACTAAATCTCAAACTTCTGATAACATTTTATTCAATATTTGAGAAGTTTCTTGTTGCATCTTGTAGTTGTTCCTTTGGATCCACCCAATCTTGGTGGTTCTTCACATATGTGATATTGCTTTCTTGACGACACTGAGGGTAAGAGGCAAGCCTATACATTGGGATATTATTGTCTTAGCTAGCGGTAAAATAGTAGTATGGTGGATAGTTTCAATGTTAGCTATTGTACTAAATAGCTCCCATGAGTCTTCTTCATTTAAGAAATCAACATGAACTATATGTCGACATTCCAAATATCTGCATATTGTTTCCAGTTGAGTTGTAAATACTACCTTACCCGTGTGTTGAATAGGAATTCCCATATCCTATAAGTCTATTGCATTCCACAAATTATCTAAAAATAAGAAGAAGTTTATTCTCTTCAAAAAAAAAATAGATATATGGATGGATAGATCTTCAACACCATTTGAACAAGGCAAATCTAATTGGTTCACTATGTTTCTTTGGAGATCCTGCATACTCTAGTTTTTGGATACTTTCACCCAAAGAACCAAGATACAAGTGACGACTTATTGTCGTGAGGCTTCTTCTTTTATTTCCCTCATCAAGGTGGTCTTCCCTACTCCACTAGTTCCCCATATTCCAATTATTTTCATTGAATTGTCCTTTATATAGTCTCAAATGGTATCAAATGCTCTAGAATGGCCTATGATGTTATTTGTTGATCTTGATTCCATAGTTTTATCTTCTATTGCAATAAGTGTTGCAACTATATGATGAACTAATGAATCCCCAAATGTACCTCTTTCTTGCTTTAAATCCTTGGCTTGTTGCAACAAGTCTTTCGCTTCCCTGGAAATCTTGTAGTAAGATAGACGTCCAAGGAATGATGGATTTATCCTAGCAACCTTCCCACTAGATTTGTGCTTGTTGCTTAAAAGAGCCTAGACTTTTTACCTACATACCTTAATATCGGGCCTGCTAATTGACTGTGCTTGTTGTTCTGCTTGGTATTTGACTTATTTTTTGTCTACTCCATTAGCATCTCTAGTTCCTCAACCTCAAATTGGAGCATGTTCATCTTTTCCCTAAGTTGTCCTTCATGCATTACATGTTGCTTTATTTTGGATAATATCAACTCAAAGCTTCATGGACATTACAGATAATGTTGATGAAAGGCATTGTAGGTGTTGATTTTGATGATGAAGGGAAGAGGAAACATGCAAGATTTGGCAATGAGGAGAGATAAAATAGGATGCTCCACAGAGATGAAGAGGGACATGGTTGTCGATGACAACATGCAAAAGATGAAGGGAGTACAAATTCCACATTTGTGGTGAATATTATGTCTAGAAGCCGGCCACGATCATACAACTCAAAGCATACACTAGTTTGACTTCATATGACACTTGAGAATGGGGGCATCTTTCCAGAGTCTCGATCTAGATGTGATTTAATCAATAACCCAAAGGATCTTTGTCTTTGTTACGGTAAAGAATTTTGAATTTTTCTGTAAGTTGTCTCATATCAAATTTAACCAAAAGTTTTTGAAGAGGCACAATGGCACACCCCAAATAGAATATCCACACCAAAATTAGGTGACAAGTTGTAAACTTGTCGTTTCTCCGTATAAAAGTGTGTCTTGGTAGTCTATATTTGAGGAGGTGCCATAGAACTTGTGCAGTGGCTCCAAAAAAAACCATAGGAATGTTGTGCATGAAAATATGAAGATAGGGAGAGCGAACCTTTTTCCATTAGAGTGAGAAGCTCTAACAATTAGGTCTATGCCGTCTCCATAGAAGGTGGTGCCTATCCTGGTAGTCTGACACTTCCTATTGTTATAGTCTCTAAGAATATGTAAATGTGTATTAATCCTAATAATGTAACTCATGTTGTTGAAAGACTATTCTAGAGATATCATGTGTAGTCAAGAATATTAAAGAAATATACTTTCCAAAAAAGAATATTAATCTATTTTGTAAAAATAATATATATTAAAAAGATGGCAACGGTCCACAAGAGCGGCAACAATATCTTTTCAATAAGGTATTGGTTGCCTCTTTATAGTCTAACATGCATCACAGACCCCTCCTTGAAATTAGAGTGCACCATCAATCCCTCCTTAAGTAAAGTGCACCGCCTCATCACCCTTCCTCCCCCAATCATCACCTCAATTCTATCAGTGGAAGATAATGCTTACTCATGGTGCTTTTCTCAAATACACACAAGTAAATTGGCAAAAGACAATGCTTAAGGGGAGAGATCACATCTACTAGGGAGTTGTGGCTCTTTCTATCCCCAGCAACGGTGCCAGAAAGCTTAGTGTGTTTTTCCTAGGGTCACACACTAATCAACTAAATGGTGACTAGATGCAACTGTAAGAGGTTTTCAACACACTTGTGATCTTTTGAATTTATAAAGCCCTAATAGGCTCGCCCACATAGACTAACACAGTTACCCACAAGAACACTGGGTCACATTATAGTATAGGAGGGCGGCAAGTTATGGGTTGAACCCAAGAGAGAAAAGGGGCACTAGAGCTAGGTTAGTTTTTCCTAGGTTCCTATTGTGGAGTCTAAGGTTTAAGGAGTTGAGGTCGATTTTGTTGATTACGCTAATGGTGAACAAGCAAGAGATTAAAGGAGAACAAACAATATCAAAACCTAAGTTAATCCTAGACAGTTAATTCTAATGAGCAAGAGAAGACAAGCTATACAAGAAAGAAAACAAACTATACTAAGGCAAGCAAGAATAGTGCTACATTACACTAAGCTACCTAACTAGGAAAAAGAGCAATTAAAGATCTAACTAGAAAGAACAAGGCAAGAGCAAGGCAAGATATAGCTATGAAAGTAAAGAACTAATTATGCTAACGCTAGCTAACAAAAAAGGCAATTAGGGTTTTAATGCAAATAAGAGAAGTGTCGGGTGGTTGGGGGATGTACTTGTCAATTGGGTTGGGGTGATACCATGTAAACAATATTCTTTCATTTAGATTACCAAACCAAACAACAAGCTAGAGGCTAATCAATTACCCTAAACTACTAACTGGTCATGGATAAGATAGGGTGTGTATAGGGGAACTAGTCCCTAACACCTCCTACCCACACCTCCTATCCACTTTTACTAGGCTCAATTGGGTTAAGGTTTATGTGGAATTCAATTAGGGTGTAGTCAAGCCTAGGTTTCTAGGATAGGAACTCTTAGGGTAATTAGGGGCTGAGGATAGTAATGTAAGGTGGAAGTGAGGTTTTAGACCTCACATCACCCACATTCTAGCCTTGAGAAGGCTCCAAGCTAATTACACTAAATGATCCTATAATTTCTACTTAGATCTCTTACTTAGGTGTAGGAGAATTGATTAGCATGTAGGAAGGTGAACAACTAACTAGGGATCCATTAATTGGACTTAGGAGCAATTTACGAAAAGAGCCACATATAAGCAATTTTCCTAGAATCCTAGGTGATTTCAAGCACAAACCACAAAGAAATTTATGGGAAATGAGATATAAGTAGAACATAATCATTAGCAAACGAACTTACAATGTTTACATATCACTGTCCCCCAACATGCTATCAAAGTACCATTTTTGACCCCAAACAGCCCACCTAAGGGGCCTAGCTACTCATAGAACAAGAAAATACAAAATAAAGGAAGAAGGAGTAGTGGAGTGGAAAGTCATCAAATATCGGTGGAGACTCCTCTTTCTCCCCTCCTAGAAGCCACATCTCGAGCTTCTCCTTCTCCCAAGATGGAATGGCATGGATGTGTGGTGGAAAGTGGCCAAAAATCCTAAAATATGTGTTTTGGGGGCGGAAGATGATGGAATGGAGGTGGAATGGAGTGGGAATGGAGTGGAAGGGATATGATAGGCTAAGGTGGATGTAGGAGTAGCTAAACCTCATGCTAGAGTTGCCACCCAAGTATATATAGGTGGTGGGAAAGCACTAGGTTAAGTGGGGGTAGAATAGGAAATGTAGTGCAAATCTACTACTAGAGTTGTATGTAGGACGGTTGTGCTCAGCAACATGGTTGTGGTGGGTAGGGGTGAGCACGCCCGTGGTGGGATGGAACAAGCGAGGTGGAAAATGGGAAACGTTATAGGGAGTTTTGGGGTTTTTGGATGGCTGGTAGCATGGCTGAGCTGGGCAACACAACCGTGTTGGGAGCTGGTAACACAGTCATGATGGATAGCACAGACGTGTTGGGTGATATGTGGCACGGTTGTGTTGGGCAGCACGAGTGTGTGGGTTAGTGGAAACACATCCGTTTTGGGTAGCATGGCCGTGTTGGAGGGTGGCAGCATGGCCATGATGTGCAGCACGGTCAGGGTGGAGAGTTTTCTACAGCTGCTTCAAATATGTGATTTCTACTATGAATTTTTCATTTGCAGCACAGCCATTCTGTGTCACCACATCTATGTTGGGGGCTTTTCTTGCACTTTTAGTTTGTTCTTTGTTCATCCTTGGACCTCTTTGCTTTATTTAACTCTTGGCCACTAGGGGTAGGTTGAGGGAGCCTTGGACTTATCTTTGGACCTCTTTAAGGGTAGATAAACCCTAGGATCATTCATTCTCTCTATCTCTCTCCCCATCCAAACATGATCCCAATACCTAAAAAACATGAAAATAACATCCATAAGTGCATTTTACACAAGTATGCATATTGAGGGGAATATCATGTAATCTAGCAGGTATATATGTGATTAAAGTGCAATATGACACAAGATGAAGCCCTAAAATAGGGTTGCATCACCACCCCAAACTTATAACATATTTTTCCTAAGGTATGCTCCAACTCAATATCTCTACAATTTTCCTGCAATCAAGAAATGACAAATGCATTGCAAAAGATGAATATAGACTAAATGGGCTCAGTGATGACTAAGTACATGCATTCCACCTCTCTCATATCCTATTTCACAAACCAATCATGATTAAAGCACTAAGCATACAAACTTCAAATATAGAGCATAGAAAGCTAACTAGGTGCCAAACGTAGAAAAACAAACTGGCAAAGGATGGTGCCAAAGGGGAGAGTCAACACTACAACTACTAAGTAGCTATGGTGCTTTCTGTCCCCAGTGATGGTGCAAAAATGCTTGGTGCATTTCTCAAACACAGAGAAGTAAACTGGCAAAAAGGGGTGCTTAAGGGGATAGATCGCATCACAACTACTAAGGAGCTGTGGCGCTTTCTATCCCCAGTAATGGTGCAAGAAAGCTTGGTGCATTATTCCTAGATCATACACTCATCTTCTAAATGGTGACTAGATGCAACCCTAAGATATTTTCAACACACTTGGTTTTTTTTTAAACTATAAAGCCCTAATAGGCTCGCTCACATAGACTAACACACTTACGTGCACGTGTGTGGGTCGTGTTATAGTATAGGAAGGCATCAAGTTAGGGGTTGAACTCAAGAGAGAAAAGAGGAACGAGAGCTATGTTAGTTTTGGCTAGGTTCCTACTGCGGAGTCTAGGGTTTAAGGGTTTGAGGTTGATTTTGTTGATTACACTAATGGTGAACATACAATTAAAGGAGAACAAACAAGATCAAAACCTAAGTTAAACCTAGACAAGTTATTTCTAATGAGCAAGAGAAGACAAGATATGCAAGAAAGAAAACAAGTTATACAAATGCAAGAAAGAAGAGATCTACAATACACTAAGCTAGCTAAATAGTCAGAAGAGAAATTAAAGATCTAAACTAGCAAGAAAAAGGCAAGATCAAGGCAAGTATCTAACTAAGAAAGTAAAGAGATAATTATGCTAACGCTGGATAAGCAAGAAGGCAATTAGGGTTTTAATGAAAATAAGAGAAGTGTAGGTTGTTTGGGGGATGTACTTCACAATTGGGTTGGGGTGATAACATGTAAAAAATATTCTTTCATTTGGATTACCAAAACCAAAAAATAAGATAGAGGCTAATGAATTTCCCTAAACTACTAACTGATCATGGATAATATAGGGTGTGAATAGGTGAACTAGTCCCTAACACATCCTACCCACCCTTACGAGGCTCAATTAGGTTAGGATTTTGGTGGAATTCAATTAGGGTATAGTCAAGCCTAGGTTTCTAGGATAGGAACTCTTAGAGTAATTAGGGGCCGAGGATAGTAATGTAAGGTGTAAGTGAGGTTTTAGACCTCACATCACCCACATTCTAGCCTTGAGAAGGATCCAAGATAATTACACTAAATGCTCCTATACTAGCTACTTAAATCTCTCACTTAGGTGTACGAGAATTGATTACCATGTAGGAAGGTGAATATCTAACAAGGGATCTGTTAATTGGACTTCAGAGCGATTCACAAAAAGAGCCACATATAAGCAATTTTCCTAGAATCCTAGATGATTTCAAGCACAAACTACAAACCAATTAATGGGAAATGAGATATAAGTAGAACATAATCATTAGCAAACTCAATTACAATGTTTACATATCACTTTCTCCCAACATGGTATCAAAGTAACATTTTTGACCCCAAACAACCCACCTAAGGGGCCTAGCTACTCACAGAATAAGAAAATACAAAAAGAAAGGAAGAAGGATTGGACGATTGAAAGTCATAATAGCTCGGTGGAAACTCCTCCTTCTCCACCTCCTAGTAGTAGCAACTCAAGCTTCTCCTTATCCCAAGATGGATTGGCATGGATGTGTAGTGGAAAGTGGCCAAAAACATTAAAATATGTGGTTTGGGGGTGGAAGATGACGGAATGGAGGTGGAATGGAGTGGGAATGGAGTGGAGGGGGATAGGATAGGGTAAGGTGGATGTAGGAGTAGCTCACCCTCATGTTAGAGTCTCCAACCAAGTATATATAGATGGTGGGGAAGCACTAGGTTAAGTGGAGGTAGAATAGAAAATGCAAAGCATATCTGCTGCTAGAGTTGTATGTAGCACGGCTGTGGTGGGTAGGGGTGAGCACGCCCGTGGTGAGATGGAACAAGTGAGGTGGAAAATGGGAAAAAGATATAGGGAGTTTTGGGATTTTGGGTTGGCTGCTAGCATGGTCATGCAGACAACACGACCATGTTGGGTGATATATGGCACAATTTTGTTGGGTAGCACGGTCGTGTTGGGTTAGTGGCAGTACAACCATGTTGGGTAGTACGGTCGTGTTGGAGGTGGTAGCATGGTCGTTCTATGCATCACGGTCGTGGTGGAGAGTTTTCTATAGCTAATTCAAAATAGGGATTTCTATTGTGAATTCTTCATTTGCAACACGACCATTCTGTGTCATCACTGTCGTGCCAGGGGATTTGCTTGCACTTTTAGATTGTTCTTTGTTCATCCTTGGACCTCTTTGCTTCAATTGACTCTTGGCCTCTAGGGGTAGGTTGAGGGAGCATGGGACTTTACTTTGGGCCTCTTTAACGGTGGAGAAACCCTGGGATAATTTTTTTTCTCTCTCTCTTCCATCCAAAGATGGTCCTAGTACCAGAAAAACATGCAAATAACGTCCATAAGTGCATTTTACACAAATATACATATTGAGGGGAATAACATGTAATGTAGAAGGTATAGATGTGATTAAAGTGAAATATGACACAAGATGAAACCCTAAAATAGGGTTGCATCAACTACCCCTTCGCTTCATAAATTGTTGTAAGCCACCTTCACATTTTCTAACATTTGTAATCATGTCAGAGCATCCTATAATTTGACAAAGTTCTCTAATTTGTGTGGTTCTCCATCTTCAAATTTCATGCTACCACATACAAAGTGCAAGAACATCTTGACAGTTCTTCTTCTCTTGAAGGCACTGATGTTGATACACAGAAGCAACTCGGTGCTCGAGAAACAATTAAAGCTTATTGCATACCAACTTTGTGATGTTGATGGCACCATTAGCAAGAAATGTCTTGTATTGCAGCTTATCAACAGTCTCCATGTTGAATTTGATAATGTGGCGTCAATCATTTAACAAAATATGTCGCTCTCAACATTTGTCAATGCAAGCTTCATGTTGTGCCTTGACCAACAACACCATGCTAACACTGTTGTCACACCTTCCTCCATTGTTTTTCTTACTCCCCAAGAAAGGGAACCTCCTTTGTCTCCTCCACTAGCCTAGACAATAACAATTGACTCTTAGTAATCTTCCTAACATAATGCATCCCGAGGGCACATGCGTCACAACAATTCTTATAGTGACCTTGACGACTGCAATAACCATACAGGTGCTCAAGCCTATAGCCCACCAAGGTACCCAAAACAACAACAACAACCATTATAGTTTAGCATACCTTAGCAAGTCCCTCCTTGCCCCTATCTGACAACTCCATGGACTGCAACTCCAGTACACGCTCCTCGTATGCCAAATATGGTGTTGGGAAATATGGGCACAGAGTATAGCAGCAGAAACAAAAAAATTATCTATCTGTATTCCCAAATAGTAAGATCATGTAAATGTACTACTATAAAATAGGAAGGATGGTTTAATGAGTTATACCTAGTCCTGGAGCAAGTCCAGTGACAACAACTCACTTCAATGCAATTGTTTCCAGTTGCTCTTGGATGGTGGTTGTGCAGCTCCTGGTCTTCACCACGAACAACGAACAGAACAACTTCTATAGTTATTCACGTGGTCTCACCACGGACTGCAAGATGACTTTGTTCTCCTGGCAGAATTCGAAGGACTACTGCCTCTAGAGTAGTCCACATAGACCAACTAGAACTCATATCATTCAACTAGGACAGATAGGAAGGATTTGTCCCTCGTGTTGGTATACTAGTCACCAACTTTCTCTCCCATAACAATGATCCTCAGTTGTTCTCTCCCGTCGCTATCCCTCTCTTATCGGGTAGAACTTGCTTGGGCTCTCTTGGTTACCACAATTAGAGAGGACAACGATTGTCAGAGCAACTGATTCTCAGTTGATGTTATTGTAGTTGTTCTCTAGGAAGCCCCTAGTTCCCATCTATTTATAGGTGGGGTTTGACCAGGATTCCCAGTCCGTTCAGGATCTGTGCGGGAGTAGAATGGATCGGGAGATCTTGAAATTTCACAACCTGCAATAGCTAAAATGGTCGTCTGTGACCCAGACAGTTGTCTGGTCACATGAGATGGTCATCTCACACATCTAAATGGCCGTTTGGAAGTTTCCCAATCGCGTACAAATTTGGCAATTTTGATTCCAATTAATATCACATATAATTCCTTGCACCACAAGCAATGTGAAATTAAAATAAGTTTGCGAAACTTTAAGAACCTTCGTTCTGCCCAACCGAGCCTTCTCATATATGTGAGATTCCTATCTTGTTCACCCAGACGATCGTCTAGTAAACCTGAGCTGAGCCGATCAGTTCATCATAATGAATCAGTCATCTTAGTTTGGGAAAAACTTAGCCAATTCAAAGTCTGATTAGCTTGACCACCCAAACGGTCATCTCAACACTTAACACACCCATCCAGCATGCCCAAACTGTCATCTCAACACTTGAAATGCTAATTTAGCAGTCCAATCACCCAATCTATCAATTTGTTGCATGAATTGAATACATAAATTCTTTAGTAATCAATCTAATCATCATTCCAAGATAAACTTCTCTTCTAGATGAGTTCCTATGTGTGTGACCCTATAGGTCCCATATCACGTTGGCAGTGAATGTCAATAACTAGCTTATGACATCACAAGCAAGGAGCGGTGCCTAGACACACATCACTGCTACCCATGTAAATGGATAGTTGGACAACAACTTCAACCTACAATCTGTGTAATGTGTTGTAGTGATTGTATAATTCATTTGTCTCTGATATCTAGAGTGAACTTGAGGCATGGACTCGTCATCCTATCAACGTTCAATCCATGTTCCTTGAACCCATAGAAGACTTTCTAAGATAATTTGACCTCAATATCATATATTGATTTACATGTGCATGCGCTTGTGTTTCTCAATCTCGCTTATCAAGTGGCCATGATATTATACTCTTGTAGAAGGGACAAATTCCATATCTATCACTCACAGTCCATCCCCATGTGTCAAAGTCACCCAATCATCACCTTTATAAAAACCCATGTTTCTGGACTGCATTTGATGATGTAAAAGCATTCCCAACGACATGTGATGAGTGAAGTGATTTCAAGTCTAAGAATCGCAATCACCACCTTCACTATGAGAGATGACTATAACCACCATTGATGGTTTTTATGTGTCACTCTCAAGGTGGGTCTGTCTAATACACTGTTCTCTAACATGTATCTGTGTGCTTAGTTTGATATTTCCATATCATGACTAATGATATTATGTCATCAACCAACCCACACTCTAGTCTTTATTGTTTCTGGTGTCTATCTACCTTCCACAGTAACAACCGACTAGGGACATAATAAGAATTTACACACACTTAGCATTTGTATGATCTCATCCTTCTAAGTCATGTATTTGAAGACATACGTCATTGAGTATTGTCATTCTTTAGACATTCATATTGTTTCCTCATTATCTCATAACCGAGTGATACATAATGAATTGGAAGATTGCCTTTATGAGTATTAATCAAATCCTTTATGGTTTATGCCATGTCAATCATCACATGATTGGCTCTCTAGGCATACCTTACCAACGGACTCCCACTTGCGCTTAGAGCCAATCACCCATGAATTATATTCTTAGTGATTTAAACATGTCCACCATGCTTCTATTGTGCAAGTGCTTAATCCAGCAGGTTAGCAACACTTTGATATAGTTGGTATATTGTATGTTTCCTTATCTCTTCATTGTACGATTTCTTGTATGAGACAGAACTATTGTAATATGGTATCTGATATTCCCTACCTAACAAGTATCTCCATTATTGTCACAGTATTACTATTGTGTCATCAAAGGTTGGAACATCTATAAATTCATCACATTAACTTCTAGATCCATATAGTATCACTTTGTGTTCACAACACAAGTATACTCAACTTCTGTTGCAGAATAGAATTAATGGCTATTAATTCAGAACCCTTCCAACTAACAACATTTCTCCTTTTAAATCAAATACATTTTTTTGTGATCACTTTAGCATTATGGAAGATTGAATCAATGTAACCCTTTACATCCAACTCTTTCTTTTATTGCTATCTTTTTTACTAGCAATCTATCCTTAAGTACTTGTCAAATACTAATGGATATCTTTAATGATTTTTCAATAACCCGTATTGGATTTTAGTATCATCTTGTCATGCCCAGTACATACAATATTATATGGGATAAGTGCACTTATAGCATTCATGATAGATTCATTGCTATAGCCTATGGAATCTTTATCATGCTATTTCCATTCTTCACAAGAATTGGAACATAAGGTTCATGAGAGACTAATCTGGATTCTCTCTAACTGAATCCTTTGTGTGTTCAACTCTTGCAACAAACTGCTATTGTAGACGTTTAAACTTCCATTGTGAAACATTCAAGAACTATCTCATAGGTCTTGATCCTTATCTCATAAGACGTTTCAACTTCATTATTGAAAGGGTTTTCATGTCAGATCTCAATATTCAAAATTGAGATGTCATTTCTCATCACATGTGGAATATTCATATATGCTCCCACTAAATCTTTTGTAATCACAGATTTCATCTTTTATCTTGATTCAAGTCAAACACTTTGACTATATTGTCAAATTAAAAGATCTTTTCTCTAAAATGCTTGTTTCAATCCCAGATTGAACGTTGTAGTTCATAGACTTTATTTGCATGCTTGAAGTTATTAAACCTTTTAGGTTGTGTCATGTAAAAATCTTTTGATGTGTTCCTTTAAGGGATCTAGTTTTATCTTCATACGCCAAATCTCTTAGTCTATTTTAACTACAACAACAAGCATGACAATTAGTAGAGGAGTTTCTATCATGTTCAACTACTTGAACTGATTTGAAAACATATGCAACCAATTTGTCCTTTTGTTATCCATGTAGGTCTTTATTACAATACCCTATTACACCTCTCAGGTATCACCCCTTATGGTAGTGCTATCAAGGTTCTACCTTGTTAACTTACATGGATCCCATAATAGCTTCTAGTTTATTAGTTGGCTCATCTTGTTATGACCAGCCTATCTGAGATGTTGGTTCACAATCCTCAATTTTAGACATACTCTACTAGAACTAATTTATTCTGTGTTATATGAAGAACTCGAGATTCCACAACAACTTGTGATTCTATTAGTTCTCATTGTACCTCTTTGTTGATCTCAAACATTTCAAGTTTCACTATTACTCCACCGATTCTTTTAGGGACTCAGTTATCCTGTCATCAAAACACTTTTGTTGTTGGATTGGAATTAATAGTAACATTCAACAATTATGGTTTGTGGACAAACCTTCTTCAAGAAACTACTTTCTCAATGTAGGTTTCAATCCTCTAGACATATTGGGACATTCCCAAATCATATAATATATGATGTCTTATAAACCATTTAGACGGTACATCATTCAGTGATTATATATTTATGAGGATATAAGAAGATTAGATTAATTGATAATCATATAATGAATCATCATGGTATAATTCTTTTATTATGACACATCATCATGTTCAGAAGGACTTGACTCGTGATACATAATCACAGTCCTTTCATTGAAAGTTCTCAAGGTTTTGATGTAAAGTATTTCAGTCATTTGATCTCATAAAAGCTTCTTAATACTTTCATCAAAGTCATAATTCATTTATAATCTCATTGAACGCTTCAAGAGATTTATGTTTCTATTTTACTGAGTACATATCATCATATTATCAGTAAGTGAAATGAAGTATGAGTAATCATCTATAACATTCATTCCATAAGATCTTCATGCATCATATGCGTGAGATATAGTGGAAACCTTATCCTCCCACTACATCTAGTAAAGGATGTCATGTCACGTTATGTACAAGAAAGAATTGCATATTTCCTTAGGTTCAATAACCAAGGGAATCTAGATTAGCATCAATATATATTCCAGATATGCATTGATTATATATACATCCAAGGTGACTATTGCTAATGATAGTCTTGAGTTATCAATTACAATCCTTTGGTATTAACATTATAAACATTCATCTCAAAGTCTTTCGTACAAAGATCATTAGATGTTTTGGGAATTTCCATGCAAGATCATATCTTTTGAAATAGAAATATTTTACTTTGTTGATATATCATCTTTGTCATACAATATTCTTTAAAGTAAATCTTTATATTTCTAATGGCATAATTAAATAGCAGTTCTACTAACTTTATTACATGCTCATTGGGCTAAGATAAATTTAAATATAGAGCAAAGATTCCACAACTCGTGCTCCACCTCGTCCATCATTGTCCTTCCATGAAGGTCTTTTACTTCAGTATGTCATATCTCTATTTGGTATCACATACCAAATAAAGAATTAATCAAATCTATCTTATAATATTTATACTTAAATTTGAGGCCTCCGTGTCTTCCTTCTTCTTCTTTGGGAAATGTCTTTTCTAATATCCAAGCTAACGACAATGGTGACAATCGCCTCTTACTTTCTTCACCTCCCTTTGCCTTGAGATCTAAAGACTTGGGCTTCTGGCTAGCTTTATAACTCTTCTTAGCTTTGCATTTACCTTTAGACTTCTCCTTTGTCTTGTTGATCATCATCACATACTTGGGCTTGTCTTTCTTCATGTGTCCCTCAGGTGTTCTCAACATGCCCAACAACTTTGTCAATGACTTGTCAAAGTCATTCATGTTGTAGTTTATGACAAACTGACTATATGACTCTGGCAAAGACTGTAGAATCATGTTAGTGTGCAACTCTTGACCCAATGGGAATCCCAGTCTAGCAAGGTTCTCCACATACCCAATAAGCTTGAGCACATGAGGACCTACTGGATCTCCTTCTGCCATGTTACATTTGAACATCGCCTTGTAGACATCATATCTTTCTTGTCTTACCTAATCTTGGAACATGTTCTTGAGATGTGTGACAATCTTAATCACATTCATGTTCTCATGTTGCCTCTACAACTCATAGTTAATGGATCATAGCATCAGACACTTGACATCCACAACATCTTTAGTATGCTTCTTGTAAGCATCCCTGTCAGCCCTTGGTGCAGTTGGAAGTGGTTCATCTGGTTCTAGAATATCCAGGACATAGAGCTTGCGCTCCTGTGTGAGAACGATTCTCAACATCCTGAACCAGTTGTGGAAGTTATTCTCAATATGTTTGTCCTTCTCAAGGACCGATCGTAGAGAAAAGTGATTGTTATTTGTTGCCATTTGATTTTATAAAAGAATATTGCAATCTTGTCAAAAACTAATTTTTTATTTGATTTGATTTGATTTGATTAAAGTGTGGTTGATAATTAATTAGATCTTTAATAAATTATCATTCTCATTAAATTTTTCAAATTGATAACCCTCAAGTATCAATTCAAAAAATTGTAGCGAATCACTTTTTGAATGAGCCAAGATCCAAAATGATTCAATCATTACTCGGCCTACACCAGCGTCCATAATTAACCTTCATAGGAGTCCTTTGCTATGGTTGGCCAAAAGAAACCTGATTGCAAAACCTTCATAGCAGTTTTCTTCTCACTCATGTGCCCCCCAGTGGGGCCGGAATGGCAATGTTCTAGGACGGGGGTAATTTCTTCGTCAGGTAAGCAGCGACGGAAAAGTCCGTCTACGTAAAGGAAGAAAAGGTAGGGTTCATCCCAATAGAATTGCTTTGCATCGTGGAGGAATTTCCTTTTGTCGTGATGGGAAGCGGAAGGATGAATGATTCATGTAGCCAGATAATTAACAATGTCGGCATACCAGGGAAATCTAGTGGTAATCTTCATTAGTTGGTCATCTGGAAGAGAGTCTCGGATAGGGATTGTATCTTCATCTTTGAATTCGATACGACTGAGATGGTCGGCTACAACGTTTTCCACTCCGCTTTTGTCTTTGATTTCCAAATCGAATTCCTGAAGCATCAACACCCAGCGGATAAGTTAGGGTTTTGCATCTTGCTTCTGAATTAGGTATCGTATGGCGGAGTGGTCAGTATAGACGATGACCTTGGATCCAATCAAGTAAGAGCGGCATTTCTCGAATGCATAGATGACAGCTAAGAACTCTTTCTCTGTAGTAGTGTAGTTCTTCTGTGCTTCATCGAGTGTTTTAGACGCGTAGTAGATTACATATGGTTTCTTGTCGATTCTCTGTCCTAATACGGCCCCTATGGCGTAATCGCTGGCATCACACATGATTTCAAAAGGTTGTGACCAATCTGGGGCTCTTAGTATGGGTGCATAGATTAAAGCATTTTTCAGAGTTGAAAAGCTTTGTAGGCATTCTTGATTGAAATTGAACTCGGTGTCTTTGGTCAGAAGTTGGGTCATGGGTTTTGCTATTTTTGAGAAATCTTTAATAAATCTTCTGTAGAATCCAGCATGACCAAGGAATGCTCGAACTCTTTTTATATCTTTTGGTGGCGAAAACTTAGAGATAACATCGATTTTTGCCTTATCGACCTCAATTCCTCTGTTGCTTACTCTATGTACGAGGACGACACCTTCAGTTACCATAAAATGACATTTTTCCCAATTCAGGATGAGGTTCGTTTCCTCGCATCGTTGTAAGACTTGTCCAAGGTTGAGAAGACAGTTATCAAATGAGTCTCGATAAACGGAAAAATTGTCCATAAATACCTCCATTATGGATTCCGTTAATCTCGTAAAAATGGCAGACATGCACCTTTGGAATGTAGCGGGTGTGTTGCACAGCCCGAATGGCATTCTTCTAAAATCATAGGTTCCAAAGGGGTAGGTAAAGGTAGTTTTCTCTTGGTCTTCCGGGTGTATGGGGATTTGGTAAAACCCAGAATAACCATCTAGATAGCAGAAGTATTTCTGATAGGCTAAGCGTTCTAGGACTTCGTCGAGAAAGGGCAGAGGGTAGTGATCTTTTCGTGTTGATTTGTTTAGTTTCCTATAGTCGATACACATCCTCCACCCCGTCACAGTCCTTGTCAGTACTAACTCGTTCTTGTCGTTTCGTACGACAGTGGTTCCTCCCTTTTTAGGAACCACTTGGACGGGGCTAACCCATTGGGAGTCTGAAATTGGGTAAATTATGCCAGCTTTCAGCAATTTTAGGACTTCAAGGCGAACCACTTCTTTAAGATTGGGGTTCATCTTCCTCTAGTGTTCTCTTGATGGCTTAAATTCTTCGACCATTGGCAGTCTATGCATGCATAAAGCTGGGTTTATACCCATTAGATTAGTTATTTTGTACCCAATGGCTTTCTTGTGTTTCTTCAGCTCAACAAGAAGCCTTTCTTCTTGGTTTTCCGTCAAGGTGGAACTGATGATAACTGGGCATAATTTTTCTTCGTCCAAGAAGACGTGTTTAAGTCCCGTTGGTAGAGTCTTCATCTCAGGGGCCTTGGGCGCCTCTGTTGTTTCTAAAACAGTGGAGGATTTGAGCTCTTCAAGGGTAACCGTAGGTGCTTCTTCAGCTTTCTCTAGGTGTTGCAAGCATTGTTGAACCAATTCATTAGCCGAGAATTCGACTTCTGGATTAGTTAGAACATTATCCAACTCATCAGATGGCTCGGATATTTTCAGTTGGGACATTTGGTGAATTGCATCTAGGAGAAAAACCTCCTCTTGAATGTTGGGTCATTTCATGCTGTTGAGGACTCGAAATTGAATTGCTTCTTTTCCCAGTCTCAAAATGATCGTACCAGCTTCAACGTCAATGAGCGCCCTAGCGGTGGCAAGGAAGGGTCTGCCAAATATTATGGGGTATCTTAAATCCTCTTTGATATCCATGATGACAAAATCACATGGGACATAAGCATCTTTGCCTATCCTGACTGGAATATCTTCAATAATTCCTAGGGGTGTAGTGATAGTAGAATCAGCTAACTGAATAGTCATTGTTGTGGGTAATAAGTCTGTAAAACCCAATCTTTTGCACATAGAGTAAGGCATGATTGATATGCAAGCTCCTAAGTCAGCTAGTCCCTTTTTGCTTGAAGCATTTCCAATACAGCACTGGATACCGAAGGAACCAGGGTCCTTCTATTTCTTTGGCATTTTGTTGAGAATGATATCAGAGATAGTCTTAGCTAGTTTAATGGTCTCTTGCTCCTCAGTAATGTACTTCCTTGACAGCAAAGTTTTTAGGTATTTAGCCCAAGCTGGTACTTCGGAGAGAGCATCGAGGAGAGGGATGTCAATATAAAGTTTCTTCATCGCCTCCTTGAATTTTTGGAATCTGGTGTTCATCTTAGTCTCTTTCAATCTACCTAGATATGGTATCCTAGGTTTATATTGTAGGACCTATGACTCCTTGGGAGCTTATTCCTTTTCCTTGCCCTTTTCAGTCTCTACAGAATTCTTAGTTGCTGGATTCGGGCTTATATTTGGAACAAAGACAGATGTATTATCATTATCAGGAATGATCCTTGTAGCATCATGAAAGACACGACCTGATCTGGTAGTGACAGCATTCAGTTGCTCCGGTCTATTATGGTCGTGTCTTGGGTTTGATTCTGGTTGGCCAGTAAAAGTGCCTGCTGGTGGTTTCAATTGAGCAGCAATTTGTGCTAATTGAGCTTCTACTGCCTTTTGCTGAGCTTATTGATTAGCGAGCATAGTTTGTTGGGATTGTAGCATCTGCCTTATCAAAGTCATCTCATATGCTGGCTGGGAGGGGGTATTTTGCAGAGCAGGTTGTTGTTATCCTTGTTGTGGTTGTTGCGGAGGCAGCACTAACTGAGGTTGCTGCAACTGAGGGTGCAGCTGTGGGTGTAGAGGAGGATGGGTATATTCATAGTAGGTTGATAGATTTCTGGGGTAGTTGTATCTTGGGAAGTTATTTCTGGGGTTCCCTTGATTTTGATTATAGTTGCTTTGGAATCCAGGCGGCAACCTATTGGAGGATCCGTCTTGTGTCTGGTGTTGCGGATTGGTAGTCCCAGCCGGGTTCCCATATTGAAATCCTGGGTGGTTTCTTGGTTGATTAGGATTATAGTAGACTTGTCCAGGTATAGAATGAATAGATATAACTTGTTCAGGCAATTGCTCTTCAGGTTGTTCAATGATTGGTTTGTATTGCTGTTGTGGTGGGTGCATATCCATCATCACATTGTAAAGCAGACCACATGATAGTGTGGGGTGATCAGATGTGTGGCAAGCTTCACAGGTTCCCATAGCAGCTTTAACTTACTGAATTTGGGGGCTTTTCTTCTTATCATATTCCCCAAATGAAGCTTCAAGTGCCTGCTGTTTGTGAGCGATAGTTTTTAGAGCTTCAGCAATAGCCTTCATTTCCATTGATTCCTCAGCTTTATAAACCTTGAGGACTCCTTTACCAGATGATCGTCCCCAATTGGATTGGTTCTCAGCTCTAAGAGTGACGATCTTCCAAGCATCTTCGTAGTTCTTCCTCATAAAATTTCCTCCAGATGAGGAATCCAAAAATTGTTTGATGTCATCACTCACCCCCTATAGAATGTTTCTATCAATTGATTCTGGGAGATACCGTGGTGAGGACACTTTCTTAGACGCTCCTTGAATCTTTCACATGCTTCTGCGAGCGATTCTCCAGGAAGTTGGGAAAAGTGATTAATCTACCCCCTAATTTCATAAGTAAACGAAGGGGGGAAAAACTTCTCCAGGAACTTTTCTTCCAAGGGAGCCGATGTGGTGATGATTGGCTCCCTATCAAGCGAATTATACCAGCTCAAAGCTCTTCCTGAAAGAGTGAAGTGGAAAATATGTAGCATTATTGCGTCGAAAGCAACTCCAGCTTGCGGGACGAGTCAGCAAAGTTCCTTGAACCTCTTCAAGTGATCCATGCAGTCGTCTCCAGAACTACTGGAGAATGAAATACCCTGCATGATTTGAATCCATTGTGTCCGGATCTCAAAATGGGGTATGTTGATAATGGGTGGCCGGACTGGGTGATTATCCTCATAGTTCTTTGGGACAACATAGTCTTGCAGTTGCTTGTTCCTTAGCTCTAACTGGGCAGCTTCGTTTTCAGCATGGATACGGGCTTGTTCTTCAGCTCTGATCTCTGCTTGAATCTGAGCACGAGTGTCAGCAATGAGTTGTGCTCTCTGAGTGGCTATGGTGGCATTAACCGTTTCCATAACCAACGCAACTTGTCGTTGAACTTCAGCCATTTGCCTGGCTCTTTGGCGGTTGAGTATGATGCGGCGGTGGAAGCTTCTCTCTACCTCAGAGTCGTACTCTGGATCAGGGGAGAATCTGAGGTTATGTGATGGTTGCATACAAGTGTTCTACCTGAGTAGAGGAAGAAACACCTTTATATAATGTGAAAGGTGTGATGAAATCAAGAAGATATGGAGTAAAGTTTAAAGAAAAGTGAAAAACCCTAACCAACTAACAAGATGGTAAATGAAATTAAAACGTTCTGTTGTCCCCGGCAATTGCGCCAATTTTTGATGGAGCTTCCACTCGTGTGGAATTGCGTGCACCACTAAAAATCCTAAAGATAGTAAGTCTTTAGGTTTAGCCTTGCTTATACTAGATCGAGAACTCCACCCACGTACGCTATGATACGTGGAAGTCTTATCGTAGTATAGTTAAGGGTCGAATCCATGGGACAACGGTCTTGTTGGGAGCAACAAGATGGAAAACGTTGGAATTTCACTTAATCTCTTATTAGTTGGTATTTAAATCAAAAGGTTGGTTTGGTTGTTTTAAGACTAAGAGCAAGTAAAGTAAAGCAAGTAAGTAAATTTAAGGATGTTAAACAATGATAAGGAACCACTAGGGTGTGATCGGTTTTCACCGCCACTACACATGGATCAAAACATGCAATATAAAACATAACCTGCAATAAGAGTTAGAACAGTTAGTATCTTTGTAGACTTAGTTTCCTTTCGGAGAGCTAACTACAAGAAGTGCGGGAATGTTGCAAAGTCAGCCATCCCCGAACGAATGGTCAACTACTTTGCATCATTCCCTTCGCAAAGTGTGTTCCTCGACTTATCAAGGTTGTGCTTTTCATACGTTAACTGATTCCATTTCATAGTATGAAAGTACAACGATGGTAAGTGAGTTTACTCCACTTCTTGAAAAACACTCCTAGATATCGAAACTGATGCATGGTGGATACATGCATCAAGAACCAACATTCAATCGAGTTTCAAATCTAGTAGTACAAACATAGACAATTCATACTAAAAGATAAAAGATAATACAAGTTGGTGATCAAGCAACAAGCATTCATTAAACGATTGATGTTGAACTGAAAAGAAAGCAACTCTATATTGCAAACTATGGATTACATTATATGAAATGAAAACATGGGTAGCGGGGCTACTCCCTGCATCCTAGTGAAAGAGACGACTCGCTCATAGCTAGGACAAAGAAGGAGGCGAGAAGAGAGAGAAAGCAGCTTCAAGATGGAACGTGGATCTCAGACCGGCAGCCTTCGGGCGGAGGATGGAAGTTAGAATAGCTCTGGAGTGATGGAGGCAGCCTCTGGGTGTCTGAAACTTGATGTCTTTGGGAGGACCCCTGGGGTCTTATTTATAGGCCTCAAGTGGATTCCAAACGGTTTGGATAGTTTTGGGTCCAAACGATCTTGAAGACCGTTTGGACTCTGAAACCGTTTGGACCCCGAGACCGTTTGGACTTTGAAACCGTTTGGACCCCGAGATCGTTTGGACCCCGAGACCGTTTGGACCTCATGCGGTCTTGGGACTGTTTGGCCTCATGCGGTCTTGGGACTGTGTGACTCCATGCGGTCTTGGGACCGTTTGGCTTCATGCGGTCTTGGGACCATGTGACTCCATGCGGTCTTGGGACCGTTTGGCTTCATGCGGTCTTGGGACTGTGTGACTCCATGCGGTCTTGGGACCGTTTGGCTTCATGCGGTCTTGGGACCGTGTGACTCTATGCGGTCTTGGGACCGTTTGGCTTCATGCGGTCTTGGGACCATGTGACTCCATGCAGTCTTGGAACCGTGTGAGTCCATGCGGTCTTGAGACCAGTTGAGTCTTTTGTGATTTTTGTGTCTTTTTCTATAGGTAAAAAGGAGAAAAGTTAATCTAATAGTATAATTGCAATAAGAGAGGATAGTTAGGGATTCTATCTAATTTATCCAAAAAAGAGTGTGGAAAACTGAAGAAAATTACTAAGATAACATCACAAAACTGGGGATTATCACCCCCCCTAACTTAGAGTCTAGCTTGTCCTCAAGTTAGATAGAGCTGAGGCATGTAATGGTGAGGCGATTTTATTTAGTTAAAATTTCCATATTCTTGTTTCAATATTAGACTCGAGCTCTCATAAGGTCGTATCAGGTCTTATTGCTTGCCTTGACTCTTTCAGGTATTGAGAGTTACTTGGGTCTCAGGTTTCTTCCGTATCTCGTAGCCTGCATTGGGACCACTTTGTATTCTGTGCATGTTATTGACTCTAATCAGCTTCATAACTCTCTGGAAAACCTACTGGAAGCTAGAGTGGTTATGAGGGTTGGCTGAAGGCTTTATGTGTAACTCCCCCTTCAAGTGGGGGAGGGTTTGTCTATGCTTTTAGGAGTTCACTACCGGGCACGACACATCTGCCTTTATGAGGGTAGCTAAATGTACCGGCTGGGTGAGTCCCTTATAAGCCTTTCATATATTAAGATACCTTAGGGTTCCACTTCCGAACACGACACACCTGCCTTCATGAGGGCAGTTGAATGTACCAGTCAGGTGAGACCTTCATTGGTTCTTTATATAGATCCTTATTTATGGCACAACTCTCATAGTTTTATTCAACTCTCTGGCTTTTATTCATAGACTCACAGGCTTAGGATTTGGGGTTTTTTGGGAAATTGTTTTGGGCGGCCAAGCCTCTTTTATTTGAAGAGGGGAATGTTGTTCTTAGAGTTTTTCAACATGCACTTATTTGGTTTCTTTTTAATGGTCCACTTGCGAGACTTCTTGATTTGGAAGTCGCCTGATGCCCCTCTCATCCTTGAGAGTTTGGCTTATTTCGACCTTGATATTGACCTGTGGAGAGTCAGATGTAGAAGTGAAACAAAAACATGAAAGTCAAGAGTGAAGAGAGATTATTAAGTCACCATTATATGTCCAAGTGCTATTCTAGTTATTATTCTTGAAGAATGACTTGATTCTAGAGTTAGCAGGGGTGACTTTATTCCAAAGATTTCTTATTGGGTGAATTATTTGAAACAAAAACTAATTGTGTAAGGGAAACTAAGAAAATTGTGTACGAAATTGAAAGAGAAGATGGATATATAGAAATGATACCTCGCCCTTGTCTAATGTACTCCCCCCAACTTATCATTCACTCTGTCCTCAGAGTGTGAAAGTGATAGGTTGAGAAGTACACGGACAAGGGCGTCAGACTTCTGTTAATCCTAAGTTTGCTCCTAATGTTCTGAGTAGATTAGCTGCAAACTTTCCACGTAGGGCGTGGTAATCCACGTCTTTCATATCCTCTACGGGTCTTTGAAGTTCCATGATGGTGTACATCCAGTAGAGGACGTGGAAGCCGCAGTCGTTGGATTCCCGAATTTGTTGGGGACATTTGTGGTTGAAGGATGGGCGATGAAATTGTTCTTTGCCGTAAGCCCTTGTGTGCTGACTTAGAAGATTGATTAGTCTGTCTGCACATTCCTTCACCACCACCTTTGTGGGCGTCTTTGGTGTCACTACATAACTCTTTTGTCGGGGATTGAACTGGCTGTCAGAACTGTTATAGATAGTAGTTGTTCCTTCGGGTAGGTTTGTTTCCAGAAGCATCCAGTGCTCATGATAAAGGAAGGGGAGCATGATAAACTTTGGTGTTGTATGTTGTAGGAAGGAAATTAGTGCTTCAGTTGTTCCAAAGTTCTTTAGTTGTAAGAGATCATCCTTCATATATGTGGATGCCATATAGGTTGTAGGGTGATTCTGTCCGATAAGAAATTGATAGGCAGCCATCAAGCTCACGGATAGAGACCCTTTAAACTGTACGGTTTCTCGTAATGCGTCTGTCATGACCAAAATGTCACCAGACATGAAAACGAGGTCATCTTTCTTAGCGTGAAGCCTTGACATGATAAGACGAAGTTCATTGTCGGAGAGACTTTTGCAAGCACTGAGGTCGAAATCTGGGAAAGTGGGTTCTATGGCAGATAGGGGCACCATTTGTGATGGTGATCTCCTAATGGTTGCCCCTGACAAAAGATTTGTTTCCCCTTTATCCTGTGCCAGATCAAATTGGGAAGGGTCCCATTTTCTTTGCTCAGGAACTATGGCTGGCTGTTTGTTTTTCTCCAATTCTTTTAAGGTTTGTCTGAAAGGTCGTCGTTGCAGACGTTGGATTGCTGAAAAGAGGTAACAGGGGACATCATCTGGTGCCATTGTCGGGTCCTTGAAGAACCTTCTATAAAAAATAAGCTCCATGACATAACGCCCTCGCAGGGAGTGAAAGTCTTCGGCGATCAGCTCCGTAAAGGGGATTTCTTGGTTTAGCGCTTGAATGTGACGGATAGTGCAAAAAGCGCAATCCCCAGATCCCTCAGTTGTTTGGACTTGCAGATTTATTATTTGGAACCATGGTTGGCTCCAGTCTTGACGTAGGGATGGGTGTGCGGCCCAAATTATCTTGAGAAGCCGGAAAGGTATACATCTTGCCTCTCCTGCTTCTTCTCCAACAAAATTTATTGTTCTGGCTGGTAGCTCAGTGGCGCAAAAATTGTACACCTTGGCGTCCTGAGCCTCGGTGTCCACAATCATAAACAACCAGTGATCGGAAACTTGAAATGGCACGGTAAGATATCGTGCCCTCCGTGCTAAGCCAGCACGCAGCCGCTCGATTGACTTTGCTCGTATATCTTTGTATAACAAGCCGATAGATAGAGCAGGTGAGGCATTGAATACTGGTTGCTGCCTCTTAGAGCTTCTGTAAACTTCTATGCAGTTGGTAAGTAGGACACAGAAGATTGCCATTGACATCGTTGACCGTGGTCGCAGGATGTTGCGGAAATCTTCGTGTGTCATCTTGTGCTTAGTCTTTGTATTGTGGTAGATGATGTCTCCCCCCTCTTTAGCATCGTCAACAATAGTGTTCAGGATAAAGATGTCCTGAGCATCTAGTGTGGAGATGGTCGTCATATCTAAATCGTGCATCTTATGCGGTAGAGGTGGTGGCGGGGGAAGCTCCTGCGGAGGGGGTGAAGAAGGTTGTTCCAAATATGCTATATAACCTTGCAGATCTTCATATGAATCGGAAGCAGAATCGAGTTCTTCATCTGTATCTAAACATACTCGTTCTGATTCTTCCAGTTCTGGGGGAAATGGCACTGATTGGTCAGGTGCGGAAGAAGGGTGAGTGGCTGTTGCTGGTGGGCTTGTGCTGGTTCCTAAAATACATTGGTGGAACTCAGCAAAGGCCGCATGTTTCGCAGACTCCCCCATAGATCCCAAGGTAGAGTAATCAAGGAATTGATCCCCATATGATATATTTACATTTTCGTTGTGGGTGGTGGACTTGGGATGATGTCCACCTTCTTGGTGGTCTTTGTGATATCCTTTCTGAGAAGGTTCTGCTCCTTGGCTTGGGCCCTCCCCAGTGTTGTCTGGCACATCAGATTTGTCATCTGAGGAGGTGGTATCGTTGTTAGAATCTGCAGAGGAGTCAGAGTCATCTTTGTCTTCATCATCGCCTTCTTTGTCAGCTGCTGCTTTGTCTGTGAGTTTCTTGTGTGCTGTCTTTTTGCACTGCCGATGGATGGTTTGTAACTCGTCAAATGCCACTTGCACATGCTCGTGTGTTTCGAGCAGTGCGTCGTGTGTTTCCTTGAGATCTTTGTATCGGTCCTCAGCAGAGAGGAGTCACGCTGTAAGATCTGTTACTGTGGCTCGTAATTGTTGGATTTCATTATTCGTCGACTCCTCGTGGTGATTGTTAGATTGTGTGAGAGTGTTGTTGATGTTATCCAAGTGCGTGCTAAGAGATGTTTGGTGCTGCTTGAGCTCACGGAGAGTCTCAGGCAGAGGTTGAGTCTGCGTAGAGATCTCATCGACTTGCTTGGCTGTCGCTTCTTGCTAGATTTTTACCCCAAGGATCAGCTCGGGCAAGTTGTTGAAGTGGTTGTCGACGTGATCAACTTGCCTGGACATTACATCTTGTCGTTGCTGAAAACCTTGGAGGATGCTTGGCAAGGCGCGGTTCTGTTCTTCGATCTTGGCTACCTGCTGAGATAGTCCCTGCACATAAGAAAAAATGGAGTTCATAATGTTAGAAGGGTCGGTGAGGAGGTTTCGGATGGTGTCTAATTGACGTCCGAATTCCTCACCGACATTAGTGAAAGGGACCCCGATTATGGAAGGGTGGGATGATTGGGGTCTGGATGGAAAGGGTGTAGTGTCATGCAGAAGAGACACTGTTGATGGTTCGGCGAACTGCGTGGTGACTATAGATGGTGTCACCAGCGGTGGTGGGGTGGTGGTGGATGGGAAATGTGGTGATGTTGTCGGTGAAAATGGTGGGATTGATAGTGGTGGGGAAAAGACTGCGGAGATGGATGCGAAGGTGGTGAATTCGGGCGTAGTGGTAGAGAAGGGGATGCCCGAGGAGAAAATGGGTGAAGTGGAGGATGTAGGTGGTGGTGTAGTTGTGGAGAAAGATGGAAGAGTGGTGGATTGTGGAAAGGTGGAGGGTGGTGAAGTGGTGGTGGTAAGCTCAGCGGTTAGACTCATAATGAAGGAGTCTAGAGATGAGGTGGTGATTTGTTCTTCGGGGAGGGTGGGTTCTGGCTCTGGATGTGGTTTTGATGTTGGTGTCCCCGATAGCTGTTGTTGCTGCGAAAGCCTTTTGGAAGGTCGTTTCACTGGAATTTTTGTTATACGATCTGTCGGGGATGTGATACTGAGCTCGGTCTTCCCTTCTTGGGTTGTCTTAGCTTGTGCTTTGACCGGAGCTAGGAGTTTGGTAATCTCTTCATTAGTAAAGAGAAGTTTGTCTTTGTCATAGTCCGCTAGCTCCGGAAGCGGTAATAGGGTCCTGGAAGATTTGACAGTTGGGCAGAAGATGTAATGTAATTTGGCATCCTTTTCTTTGATAATGTAGGAATTCTTCAAGGTCTGTTCGTTGGTAAGGATGTCGCCCTTGATCTTCGTGCAGCACAAAAGTAATATGTCCATCCTGAGATATTTGATTATTGAAGTTATGTGCCCACCCATGCAAATTTCTTTCCCTATGGCGTAGGCAGAGAATTTTTGTATCAAGTGTCGACCAATATTGATCGGTTTTCCATGCAGAATTGACCATAGGAGAAAAAGGTCAGCGGTTATGACATTTCCACTCTCCATTCTGGGGAAGAGTGCACCAGTGAGGATCTTGTGAAGTGTATGAATGAACCCAAAATGGATATTGGAGGCTTTGTATGTCTTTGCCTCATAAGCTGGGAACCCTGTTAATGTTTTCCAGAAGGTGTGTCTATTGAATTGTGAATTTTCCGTTTCTGTAGATTTGGCCATCTTGAGATGCTCCGGGTTGTCGATGAAGATTTCATTCAGAAGATTTTCTGTTATAGTGATGTCGTTGCCAAAAAGTTTGGTGACCATCCTGCGGTCACCTCCGTCCCTTGCTCTGTGTGCAATGTCCACCGTTTCTTTGGTGAGATGAGTAAAGAATTCTATGGTGGGTTCGATATATGATATTTCAGGGACGAAACAGAGCCTGGAGAGGTTAGCGTTGTCTAGGATGGTGAGGATTCTATCGTAGATCCCCATCTTGAGTAGTACACTGGAGCAGACGTACTTTGATGGTTTTAGCATTTTGTCGATGGATGGGAGGGTGTGGATGTAAAGGTTTTCTGGTGGTGGTGCGGTGGTGGTGAGCATTGGGAAGACGGGGGTGATAGTGGGGGTGGTAGTGGTGGTTGATGGGATATGGCCTGCTAGGTTTTGTTCCCTAGCAGTGGCGGGGTGGACCTGTTTTCTTGCCCGCTTTGTTGGGGGTTGTTTTGTTGCAGCTTCTTGGACTTTTCGCTTCCCCTTAGATTTTTCAGTTGGGGATTCTTCCTCGGAGTGTGGCTCGTATTCAGAGCCTTCATCATCACTGGAAGAAATTTCTTCCACCTCTTCTGCAGGATCCTCAGCTAGGCAGTTGTTGAGGCAATCAATTTCACACAAGATCTTTATTATGTTGACCTTTGGTGGGGCCTTTCCAGTCTTGTTGAAGTTATCTATGATCTATTGGAGTTTGGCTCAGTCTTCCATCAATTGCTCCTTTGTCCAAAATGGAGGGTCGGCAGTTCCTGTGGGTTGCTTTGCTGATGAAGTCATTTCTGAAAATAGAAAGTTATGTATTAGAATAACAAGTTTTAAAAGAAGAAGAAAATTTTGGTATGTGTTTATTCATTTTTATGTTTGAATGAAGTGTATGCGGTTTTGAAGGACCAAACAGTTTTAAGATCGTTTGGCTCCAAACGGTTTCAGGACCGTTTGGCTCCAAACGGTTTCACGACCGTTTGGCCGCAAACAGTTTCAAGACCGTTTGGCCACAAACGATTTCAAACCGTTTGGCTCCAAACGGTTTCATGACCGTTTGGCTCCAAACGGTTTCATGACTGTTTGGCTCCAAACGATTTCAAGGTCGTTTGGCTCCAAACGGTTTTAAGACCGTTTGGCTTCAAACGGTTTCAAGGCCGTTTGAAAGCAGAAATGCCAGGGGCGCTACTGACGGGAGAGAAGCAGAACCGGCGGTGAAAGCAAAGATGGCAGTGATAGAAAGGGGAATGTCGCGGCGGCGCCGAAGATGTCGATGGTGGGAAAGACGGTAGCGGAGGCGAAAAGGCCAAAGGTGCGGTCGAGCAGGTAGCTGCGGCGGCAAAACAGGCGTCGGCGAAGGTGGCGCGACTACCTGGTTGCAGTGGGCGAGGAAGATGACGGCGAGAGCGTCGGTAATGCAGATGCGAAGGTGGCACCGGCGAGGAGAAACTTGGTCACGGGTTGCCCGGGAGCGGAGGCAGAGATGGAATAGGAATAACTGTTCGTGCGAGGGTTTACGAGAGGTCTGGAGTCGAAAGAAAGAAGAAGGGGGGTTATATTTATAGGATTTGGGGGGGTTGACCTTACAAAACCCTTAGGTCAAACGGTTTAGTGATCGTTTGGATTCCAAATGGTTTCAAGACCATTTGGACTCCAAACAGTTTCAAGACCGTTTGGCTCCAAACGATTTCAAGACCGTTTGGGAGGGTTAAGGAGAAATTGGTTTTTATATTTTTATATTTGTTTTGGTTATTTAAGTTTTTATATTTTCAGAGGATAATCCTGAGGTAACTTAAAAGAACAGAAGATAAAAGAAAAAGTTCAGATCGTGGGTTGCCTCCCAAGTAGCGCCTGGGTTTTACGTCGCTGGATCGACGAAGTTTTGATGTTGTTAAGCTGATGTTGTGGCGTCTCTGATTTCAATAGTCTGTCTCGGCATTTTATCTGCTGGAGTGTAGTATATTTTCAATAAATGGACATTGACTGTCCTTTCTCCTCCGTTGACGTCAACAATTATGATAGCTCCAGTCGGGTATATATGTTTGATGGTGAAGGGCCCGGACCACTTTGTGCGGAGTTTTCCGGGGAACAACTTGAGCTTGGAGTTGAAAAGGAGTACTTTGTCACCGATGGTGATGTCTTTCCTTTTTAGATGACCATCGTGCCACATTTTGGTTTGTCCTTTTCAACTCTGCATTTTATCTGCTGGAGTGTAGTATTTTTTCAATCGATGGCCATTGACTGACCTTTCTCCTCCGTTGACGTCAACAATTATGACAACTCCATTCGGGTATATATGTTTGATGGTGAAGGGCCCGGACCACTTTGTGCGGAGTTTTCCGGGGAACAACTTGAGCTTGGAGTTGAAAAGGAGTACTTTGTCACCGATGGTGATGTCTTTCCTTTTTAGATGACCGTCGTGCCACATTTTGGTTTGTTCTTTATAAATCCTAGCGCTTTGATAAGCAGTCATTCAGAGTTCCTCTAGCTCTTGTAGTTGGAGTTGTCTATTTTCTCTGGCACTTTTAAAATCGAAATTCAGTTGTTTGATGGCCCACCAAGCCTTGTGTTCCAGTTCCACTGGAAGGTGACATGATTTCTTGTATACCAAACGAAACGGGGTTGTCCCGATTGGTGTTTTATAAGTTGTTCGGTAGGCCCAAAGGGCATCGGGAAGCTTGGTGGACCAGTCAGTGCGGTGTCTATTGACTGCTTTTTCTAGGATAGCCTTTAGTTGTCTGTTTGAAACCTCAACCTGACCACTGGTCTGTGGATGGTAAGGCATGGCAACTTTATGATTAACTCTGTATTTCTTTAAAAGGGCTTCAAAGCTTAGTTCCAGAAAATGGGTCCTGCCATCAGATATGACAGTTCGGGGGACTCCAAATCTGGGAAAGATGATATCTTTAAACATTTTAATGACTGGTTTAGAATCACTGGACACTGTGGGTATAGCTTCGACCCATTTCGAGACATAGTCTACTGCAACTAGAATGTAGGAGAAGCCATATGAAGAAGGAAAGGGGCCCATGTAATCTATCTCCCATACATTGAAAAGTTCAATCTCATGCCACATGGTGAGTGGCATTTCATTCCTTTTAGATATGCTGCCATAAAATTGACGTTTGTTGCAAGATTTGACAAAATCATAGGAGTCATTTGCTATGGTTGGCCAAAAGAAACCTGATTGCAAAACCTTCATAGTAGTTTTCTTCGCACTCATGTGCCCCCAGTGGGGCCGGAATGGCAATGTTCTAGGACGGGGCTAATTTCTTCGTCAGGTAAGCAGTGACGGAAAAGTCCGTCTGCGCAAAGGCAAAAAAGGTAGGCTTCATCCCAATAGAATTGCTTTGCATCGTGGAGGAATTTCCTTTTGTCGTGATGGGAAGCGGAAGGATGAATAATTCATGTAGCCAGATAATTAACAATGTCGGCATACCAGGGAAATCCAGTGGTAATCTTCATTAGTTGGTCATCTGGAAGAGAGTCTCGGATAGGGATTTTATCTTCATCTTTGACTTCGATACGACTGAGATGGTCGGCTACAACGTTTTCCACTCCGCTTTTGTCTTTGATTTCCAAATCGAATTCCTGAAGCATCAACACCCAGCGGATAAGTCTGGGTTTTGCATCTTGCTTCTGAATTAGGTATCGTATGGCGGAGTGGTCAGTATAGACGATGACCTTGGATCCAATCAAGTAAGAGCGGAATTTCTCAAACGCATAGATGACAGCTAAGAACTCTTTCTCTGTAGTAGTGTAGTTCTTCTGTGCTTCATCGAGCATTTTAGACGCGTAGTAGATTACATACGGTTTCTTGTCGATTCTCTGTCCTAATACGGCCCCTATGGCGTAATCGTTGGCGTCACACATGATTTCAAAAGGTTGTGACCAATCTGGGGCTCTTAGTATGGGTGCAGAGATTAAAGCATTTTTTAGAGTTGAAAAGCTTTGTAGGCATTCTTGATTGAAATTGAACTCGGTGTCTTTGGTCAGAAGTTAGGTCATGGGTTTTGCTATTTTTGAGAAAACTTTAATAAATCTTCTGTAGAATCTAGCATGACCAAGGAATGCTCAAACTCCTTTTATATCTTTTAGTGGCGACAACTTAGAGATAACATCGGTTTTTGCCTTATCGACCTCAATTCCTCTGTTTCTTACTCTATGTCCGAGGACGACACCTTCAGTTACCATAAAATGACATTTTTCCCAATTCAGGATGAGGTTTGTTTCCTCGCATCATTGTAAGACTTGTCCAAGGTTGAGAAGACAGTTATCAAATGAGTCTCCATAAACGGAATAATTGTCCATAAATACCTCCATTATGGATTCTGTTAATCCCGCAAAAATGGCAGACATGCACCTTTGGAATGTAGCGGGTGTGTTGCACAGCCCGAATGGCATTCTTCTAAAAGCATAGGTTCCAAAGGGGCAGGTAAAGGTAGTTTTCTCTTGGTCTTCCGGGTGTATGGGGATTTGGTAAAACCCGGAATAATCATCTAGATAGCAAAAGTATTTTTGATGGGCTAAGCGTTCTAGGACTTCGTCGATAAAGGGTAGAGGGTAGTGATCTTTTCGTGTTGATTTGTTTAGTTTCCTATAGTCGATACACATCCTCCACCCCGTCACAATCCTTGTCGGTACTAACTTGTTATTGTCATTTCGTACGATGGTGGTTCCTCCCTTTTTAGGAACCACTTGGATGGGGCTAACCCATTGGGAGTCTGAAATTGGGTAAATTATGCCAGCTTTCAGCAATTTTAGGACTTCAAGGCGAACCACTTCTTTAAGATTGGGGTTCAGCTTCCTCTGGTGTTCTCTTGATGGCTTAAATTCTTCGACCATTGGCAGTCTATGCATGCATAAAGCTGTTTTTATACTCGTTAGATCAGTTATTTTGTACCCAATGGCTTTCTTGTGTTTCTTCAGCTCAACAAGAAGCCTTTCTTCTTGGTTTTCCGTCAAGGTGGAACTGATGATAACTGGGCATAATTTTTCTTCGTCCAAGAAGACGTGTTTAAGTCCCGTTGGTAGAGTCTTCATCGCAGGGGCTTTGGGCGCCTCTGTTGTTTCTAAAACAGTGATGGATTTGAGCTCTTCAAGGGTAGCTGTAGGTGCTTCTTCGGCTTTCTCTAGGTGTTGCAAGCATTGTTGAACCAATTCATTAGCCGAGAATTCGACTTATGGATTAGTTAGAACATTCTCCAACTCATCAGATGGCTTGGATATTTCCAGTTGGGACATTTGGTGAATTGCATCTAGGAGAAAACCTCCTCTTGAATGTTGGGTCCTTTCATGCTGTTGAGGACTCAGAATTGAATTGCTTCTTTTCCCAGTCTCAAAATGATCGTACCAGCTTCAACGTCAATGAGCGCCCTTGCGGTGGCAAGGAAGGGTCTGCCAAATATTATGGGGTATCTTAAATCCTCTTTGATATCCATGATGACAAAATCACATGGGACATAAGCATCTTTGCCTATCCTGGCCGGAATATCTTCAATAATTCCTAGGGGTGCAGTGATAGTAGAATCAGCGAACTGAATAGTCATTGTTGTGGGTAATAAGTCTGTAAAACCCAATCTTTTGCACATAGAGTAAGGCATGATTGATATGCTAGCTCCTAAGTCAGCTAGTCCCTTTTTGCTTGAAGCATTTCCAATACAGCATTGGATACCAAAGGAACCAGAGTCCTTCTTTTTATTTAGCATTTTGTTGAGAATGATATCAGAGGTAGTCTGAGCTAGTTTAATGGTCTCTTGCTCCTCAGTAATGTACTTCCTTGACAGCAAAGTTTGTAGGTATTTAGCCCAAGCTGGTACTTCAGAGAGAGCATCGAGGAGAGGGATGTCGATATAAAGTTTCTTCATCGCCTCCTTGAATTTTTGGAATATGGTGTCCATCTTAGTCTCTTTCAATCTACCTAGATATGGTATCCTATGTTTATATTGCAGGACCTCTGACTCCTTGAGAGCTTGTTCCTTTTCCTTTCCCTTTTCAGTCTCTACAGAATTCTTAGTTGCTGGATTCGGGCTTATATTTGGAACAAAGACAGATGTATTATCATTATCAGGAATGATCCTTGTAGCATCATGAAAGACACAACATGATCTGGTAGTGACAACATTCAGTTGCTCCGGTCTATTATGGTCGTGTCTTGGGTTCGATTCTGGTTGGCCAGTAAAAGTGCTTGCTGGTGGTTTCAATTGAGCAGCAATTTGTGCTAATTGAGCTTCTACTGCCTTTTACTGAGCTTGTTGATTAGCGAGCATAGTTTGTTGGGATTGTAGCATCTGCCTTATCAAAGTCATCTCATCTGCTGGCTGGGAGGGGGTATTTTTCTGAGCAGGTTGTTGTTGTCCTAGTTGTGGTTGTTGCGGAGGCAGCGCTAACTGAGGTTGCTGCAACTGAGGGTGCAGTTGTGGGTGTAGAGGAGGATGGGTATATTGATAGTAGGCTGATGGATTTCTCGGGTAGTTGGATCTTGGGAAGTTATTTATGGGGTTCCCTTGATTTTGATTATAGTTGCTTTGGAATCCAGGCGGCAACCTATTGGAGGATCCGCCTTGTGTCTGGTGTTGCAGATTGGCAGTCCCAGTCGGGTTCCCATATTGAAATCCTGGGTGGTTTCTTGGTTGATTAGGATTATAGTAGACTTGTCCAGGTATAGAATGAATAGAATTAACTTGTTCAGGAAATTGCTCTTCAGGTTGTTCAATGATTGGTTCGTATTGCTGTTGTAGTGGGTGCATATCCATCATCACATTGTAAAGTAGATCACATGATAGCGTGGGGTGATCAGATGTGTGGCAAACTTCACAAGTTCCCGTAGCAGCTTTAACTTGCTGAATTTGGGGGCTTTTCTTCTTATCAAATTCCCCAAATGAAGCTTCAAGTGCCTACTATTTGTGAGCGATAATTTTTAGAGCTTCAACAATAGCCTTCATTTCCATTGATTCCTCAGCCATATAAACCTTGAGGACTCCTTTACCAGATGATCATCCCCAATTGGATTGGTTCTCAACTCCAAGAGTGACGATCTTCCAAGCATCTTCGTAGTTCTTCCTCATAAAATTTCCTCTAGATGAGGAATCCAGAAATTGTTTGATGTCATCACTCACCCCCTATAGAATGTTTCTATCAATTGATTCTGGGAGATACCGTGATGAGGACACTTTCTTAGATGCTCCTTGAATCTTTCCCATGCTTATGCGAGCGATTCTCCAGGAAGTTGGGAAAAGTGATTAATCTACCCCCTAATTTCGTAAGTTAACGAAGGGGGGAAAAACTTCTCCAGGAACTTTTCTTCCAAGGGAGCCCATGTGGTGATGATTGGCTCCCTATCAAGCGAATTATACCAGCTCAAAGCTTTTCTTGAAAGAGTGAAGTGGAAAAGATGTAGCATTATTGCGTCGAAAGCAACTCCAGCTTGCGGGACGAGTCGGCAAAGTGCCTTGAACCTCTTCAAGTGATCCATGCAGTCGTCTCCAGAACTACTGGAGAATGAAATACCCTGCATGATTTGAATCCATTGTGTCTGGATCTCAAAATGGGGTATGTTGATAATGGGTGGCCGGACTGGGTGATTATCCTCATAGTTCTTTGGGACAGCATAGTCTTGCAGTTGCTTGTTCCTTAGCTCTAACTGGGCAGCTTCATTTTCAGCCCGGATACGAGCTTGTTCTTCAGCTCTGATCTCTGCTTGAATCTGAGCACGAGTGTCAGCAATGAGTTGTGCTCTCTGAGCGGCTATGGCAGCGTTAACCCTTTCCATAACCAACGCAGCTTGTCGTTGATCTTCAGCCATTTGCCTGGCTCTTTGGCGGTTGAGTCTGATGCGGCGGTGGAAGCTTCTCTCTACCTCAGAGTCGTACTCTGGATCAAGGGAGAATATGAGGTTATGCGATGGTTGCATACAAGTGTTCTACCTGAGTAGAGGAAGAAACACCTTTAGATAATGTGGAAGGTGTGATGAAATCAAGAAGATATGGAGTAACGTTTAAAGAAAAGTGAAAAACCCTAACCAACTAACAAGATGGTAAATGAAATTAAAATGTTCTGTTGTCCCCGGCAATGGCGCCAATTTTTGATGGAGCTTCCACTCGTGTGGAATTGCGTGTACCACTAAAAATCCTAAAGATAGTAAGTATTTAGGTTTAGCCTTTCTTATACTAGATCGAGAACTCCACCCACGTACGCTATGATACGTAGAAGTCTTATTGTATTATAGTTAAGGGTCGAATCCACGGGACAACGGTCTTGTTGGGAGCAACAAGATGGAAAATGTTGGAATTTCACTTAATCTCTTATTAGTTGGTATTTAAATCAAAAGGTTGGTTTGGTTGTTTTTAGACTAAGAGCAAGTAAAGTAAACCAAGTAAGTAAATTTAAGGATGTTAAACAATGATAAGGAACCACAAGGGTGTGATCGGTTTTCACCGCCACTACACATGGATCAAAACATGCAATATAAAACATAACCTGCAACAAGAGTTAGAACAGTTAGTATCTTTGTAGACTTAGTTTCCTTTCAGAGAGCTAACTACGAGAAGTGTGGGAATTTTGCAAAGTCAGCCATCCCCAAACGAATGGTCAACTACTTTGCATCATTCCCTTCGCAAAGTGTGTTCCTCGACTTATCAAGGTTGTGCTTTTCATACGTCAACTGATTCCATTTCATAGTATGAAAGTACAACGATGGTAAGTGAGTTTAATCCACTTCTTGAAAAACACTCCTAGATACCGGAACTAATGCATGGTGGATACATGCATCAAGAACCATAATTCAATCGAGTTTCAAATCTAGTAGTACAAACATAGACAATTCATACTAAAAGATAAAAGATAACACAAGTTGGTGATCAAGCAACAAGCATTCATTAAACGATTGATGTTGAACTGAAAAAAAAGCAACTTTATATTGCAAACTATGGATTACATTATATGAAATGAAAACATGGGTAGCGGGGCTACTCCCCGCACCCTAGTGAAAGAGACTACTCGCTCATAGCTAGGATAAAGAAGGAGGCGAGAAGAGAGAGAAAGCAGCTTCAAGATGGAACGTGGATCTCAGACCGGCAGCCTTCGGGCAGAGGATGGAAGTTAGAATAGCTCTGGAGTGATGGAGGCAGCCTCTGGACATCTGAAACTTGATGTCTTTGGGAGGACCCCTGGGGTCTTATTTATAGGCCTCAAGTGAAGTCCAAACGGTTTGGATAGTTTTGGGTCCAAACGGTCTTGAAGACCGTTTGGACTCTGAAACCGTTTGGACCCCGAGACCATTTGGACTTTGAAACCGTTTGGACCCCGAGATCGTTTGGACCCCGAGACCGTTTGGACCTCATGCGGTCTTGGGCCTGTTTGGCCTCATGCGGTCTTGGGACTGTGTGACTCCATGCGGTCTTGGGACCGTTTGGCTTCATGCGGTCTCTGGACCGTGTGACTCCATGCGGTCTTGGGACTATTTGGCTTCATGCGGTCTTGGGACCGTGTGACTCCATGCGGTCTTGGGACCATTTGGCTTCATGTGGTCTTGGGACCGTGTGACTCCATGCGGTCTTGGGACCGTGTGACTCCATGCGGTCTTGGGACCGTGTGAGTCCATGCGGTCTTCAGACCGGTTGAGTCTTTTGTGATTTTTTTTGTGTCTTTTTTCTGTAGGTAAAAAGGAGAAAAGTTAATCTAATAGTATAATTGCAATAAGAGAGGATAGTTGGGGATTCTATCTAATTTATCCAAAAAAGAGTGTGGAAAACTAAAGAAAATTACTAAGATAACATCACAAAACTTGAGGTTATCAACATACTATATACCACAATGTAAACATGCAATATAAAATGAAAAGTGATGTTTATGGCCATGTCTACTTGTAATTCCTTGGAGCTACAAAGAATTACTACCACCTAGGTCAATCATCACATCTCAAGTATGAACATATTATTGGTGTAGATATGTGCTTTCCAATCTGGGTAGATCGGTTCAACCCTTGAACCGGTCATCTCGCCTCTTGGCCGGATGGTTGGTCCTCCTATCCAACCAATGTTTGGATCCTTCCAAACGGTCGATTGGGCCCACTAGGACGGTTGTCTGGCCTCCTATCCAGTCGATGTTTGAACTCCTTCTAGACGGTTAGTTGGGCCTACCATGCGTTCGTCTGGTTCCATTGTTCTATCCTCCATGGTCCTCCAGATGGTCGGCTCGTCTCATAAACTGGTCATCTCAACTGGTGATGATCATCTTCTACGTTGTTGTAAGAAAGAAACTATCATATTGCTATTTTATTACATTGAATAAGAGAAACCTCGAGTTACATTTGAGGAGAGCAAAGCATTAACTTTACATTGGGAAAAGGGAGGTAGAGGCTTGATATGTAGATCAAGATAAACAGGAACAAAACTAAACCATCCATCCACACATAGATATTGGGTATTGGCCATAACCATGCTACACATCCAACATCAAATCCTCTTTTAGGGTGACACATGTAAATTATATATATATATATATATATATATATATATACATATGCCTCTTATAAAATATTAAGTGTATTAATGAAATTATCTTTATAATCTAATGCAACTCTTATTTTCTTTAAGAACATAAGTTCATGTTTCTTCCTAAACTCAAAAGTTACAAAGTTATTGTTAATCCGAGTATGAACCCCTTTTTCACTAACTAATATAGGGAGAATTTTATTAAGAATGATGTCCCAATGATAATATCATTAATTATATTTTAAGGGAGGATAAATGATGTTTTAATAATATTATTGTTGATGCATATGTCTGCTTCAGAAATTTTATGTTTTACTTTGAGTTTATCTTTTGTAGCTGAATTAACATAATGATTAGTTGTTTCATAATATTTTTTTGGTATAAGGTTTTCTCTTATACAATTAACATCAGCTCTAGAATCAAATAAAGCTATTCCTTCTAGGGTAAAGTCATTGATTTTTATAGTCACTTCACCTTTCCATTTTCTCTTGAAAAAATCTTGAAGATGATTAACAAAAGAATCTTCATTATCTTCTCTTATTTCATCAATTTGGTTTTTATTTGAGCACTCTCCAAGCATTTCATTAAATATGTTTTCATATTCATCATCATTATACTTTTCAGATAAATATTTTTGAAAATTCTCAACCTTATCTTTAAGTTCAATAATTTCTATTTTTATTTTGTTTTGATCTTTTCTCAAGGCATCTATCGAAGTATGTTTATAATTAGTTTTTTCATCCTCAATTCTTTTGATTACATGATCAAATGAGTAGAACTCATTTTCCTTTGATTTGATTTTATTAGTCGATTTTTATCTCCAATCATATTGAGATATTTTGCAAGTTTAGTTCTTCTTTCTTGTTTATCTTGGATGGAATCTATTGTTTCAAGTATAAATTGGTTTTCACTAGTTAACACATGAATTTCATATGATGATGTTTCATTGCTATAGTAATTACATTGACATCCTTCTTCATTTTCTTTTTTCTCTGATTCTAAGGATTCATTTAGATTTAATTTACTAACAAAGGTATCAAGTTCTTCTGGCGTAATACATTTTTATTCTAATAATAATTTGTTAACTTTTTTCTTAAAATCTCATTTGAAACATTTGTTTGCATAATGCCCTTTTTCATTACAACTGTAACATTCTTATGTTTGTCTTATTATATGTTTTTCTTGTTTGTTTTCTTCTTTAATTTATTTTAATTCATTTGGATAGGTGTGGCTTTTGTCAGGATTTTAGTTTCATCAAAATTATTCTTGTATGGTAAAGTAATTTCATGTTTCTTTCTATGCCAAAATGCTGAGGGTAGTGTGGAGCATATTTCTTTTTCAACTTTTTCTTGAAATTCTATTATTAGTTTTTGAAAACTACTAGTTTCGATTTTATTATGAATTCTTTCAGTTTCTATTTCTGTGTTAAGTTAGCTAATTAAGTTTTCTTTGTATTTAATTGAAGTGTTTATTTATTATAGAAATGATATTTTGGGTTCATCTTTGAACTTAAAGGTAATCATTTTTCCATTTATATTAGCATGTACTCCTTTTGTATTCACTATTATAGCTAATATTTTATTTAGGAATGGTGTCCCTATGATTATATCCTCAGTTATATTTTTGGCGAGCATGAAAGTTGTTTTAATACATGTGTCTTTTATACAAACGTGGACATAAGGGATTTTATAATTGATTTGTAATTTTTCATTAGTCCATGAATTGACATAGTGTGGTTTTTTCAAAATATTTGGTTGGTATTAGACCTTCTCTAATGCAGTTTATGGCTGCTCCTGAATCAAATAAAGCTAGTTTCTTAATAGTGAAATATGGGTTAATTTTAATTATAACATCTCCCTTCCATTTTATTTTTATATATTGTTGGATGCTATTTAGGGATTTATTTTTGGATTTATCTTGTATGCTATTATCTTGGCTTACTGATTTTTCATAAGTATTTTTAGTTTCTTTAGAAATCTTTTATTTCTCTTTTAATATTTTTTTGTTCTTTTTTAAAGTCTTTTAGAGTCGGTTGCTTTTTAATTTCTTTTTTAGTATCATATAACATATTTTGGTTTGGACTTCCTTTAGAGTGGATTTCTTTTTTATTTATTTTGATACATTTTGAAAATACTTTTAATTTTTTGATCATTTTTTATAGTATTAATAATTTCTAGAATGAAGTATTGTTATGTGCTTAATACTTTTACAGAGTACTCTTCATTTTCTTTAAACTTAGTTTTAGAGAGATTATTTACTTCATCAAGCATGTTATTATTATTGAAATAATGAGAAATTTCTTCTTTAGATTGTAGATTACTCTTATCTATAATATTTTGGACTGACAAGTTCTCATGGGGATTTTCAGGAAGCAATTGTCTAATTTTATTGTCGGACTTATTAAGCTCATACCATGGTGGAACAAACCTATAGATTTTTTCTTTGAGTTATTTGATATAATATATTTTATACCATTCAAAGAAATGTATAATTATGATATGGTGTTGTATTTGTAAGTATCATTTTTCTCTTATGTAATCTCTTTCTTTTTTATCAAAGTTTTCAGAAAATTGTTTTGTCTTGAACTGGTTTTTATCTGATAAAAATTCTTCTCTTAGATTTTCTTTGTCGATGATGATTTTTTTTTCTATTGAATTACTTCCATTTATTGTTTGAAGGGTATCTATTGTTTTGTTGACACCTTTTAGTGAGTTAAGAATTTTATTCAAAATATTTTCTTATTTCTATTGAGAAATTTTTAAAATAGCCTTGTGAAGATACACTTGTCAAAAAGAAAGAGACCTAAGGTTTAAATCATAAAATTTTTAAAACCAAAGTAAATTTATATACATAATGAGTTTTTTAGAAATCTTATTATCTTTCCAAAAAGAGAATATATATATATATATATATATATATATATATATATATATATATATTAGTTTGGGATTATGTGGCCTTTGATCGGATGCACATATGGGATAGTTTAAATATTTGTATCGTATGCAATAAATAACTGATTAAGTCAAAAATTTGATCATACTGATTATCCTAAAATATAGTAATTTGACATGGCTCTGACACCACTATTGGGAAATACGGGCACAGAGTATAGTAGTAGAAATAAAAAATTTATCTATTCACATTCTCATAAAAGCAAGATCGTGTCAACTATTATGAAATAGGAAGGATGGTTTAACAAGTTATACCTGGTCCTAGAGGAACTCTAGTGACAACAACTCTCTTCAATGCAATTGTTTCCAATTGCTCGTGGACGGTGGCTATGTAGTTCATGGTCTTCACCATGAACAATGAACAGAACAACTTCTGCTGCAACTCTTGTGGTCTCACCACAGACTACAGGCTGACTTTGCTCTCCTAGAAGTATCCAAAAGACTCATGCCTCTAGAGTAGTCCACACAAACCAACTAGAACTCTTGTCGTTCAACTATAATAGATAGGAAGAAGTTGTCCCTCCCGTTGGTGTACTAGTCACCAACTTTCTCTCCCACAATAATGATCATCAGTTTTTCTCTCCTATCTCTATCCTTCCCTTGTCAAGAGGGACTTGCTTGGGCTCTCTCGGTTACCACAACCAGAGAAAATAACAATTGTCAGAGCTATTGATTCTTAGTTGATGTTGTTGTAGTTGTTCTCTAAGAAGCCCCTAGTACCCCTCTATTTATAGACAAGGTTTGGGTCAAGGTTCCCAGTCTGTTTGGGATCTGTGCGGGAGTGGAAGGGACTAAAAGATCTTAAATTTTCACAAAGTACAACATCCAAAACGGCCATTTGGTGACCCATACGGTCGTCTGGTCACATGAGATAGTCGTCTCGCACTGCTAAACGGTTGTTTGACAGTTTTCCAATCACAAATGAATTTGGCAATTTTGATTTCAATTAATATCACATATTAATTCCTTTCACCACAAGTAATGTGAAATCAAAATAAGTTTGGAAAACTTCCAGAACCTTCGTTTGGCCTAACTGGTCCATCTCATACATGCGAGGTGTCTGTCCCGTTCACCCAGACGACCGTCTAGTGAACCTGAGTTGAGTTGATTGATTCATTCAAATGAACTGGTCATCTTAGTTTGGGAAAAACTTAGCCAATTCAAACTCTGATTAGCCTGACCAAACGTCCGTCTCAACACTTGAGATGGTCATTTGGAAGTCCACTCAGCCAATCTATTGTTATGTTGTGTGAATTGAATACCTTAACGTTTTAGTAATCAATTCAATCATCATTCAAAATAAACTCCTCTTCTAGATGAATTCCTATGTGTGTGACCATGTAGGTCCCATACCACATTGGCAGTGAATGTCCATAACTAGCTAATGACATCACAAGCAAGGAGTGGTGCCTAGTCTCACATCAATGCTACCTAAGTGAACGAAAAGTTGGAGAATAACTTCAACCTACAATCTGTGTAAGGTGTTGCAACGATTGTATAATTCCTTTGTCTCTGATGTCTGGAGTGAACTTGAGGTATGGACTTGTCATCCTCTCAACGTTCAATCCATGTTCCTTGAACCAAGAGCAGACTGTCTGAGATAATGTGACCTCAATATCATATATTGATTCACATGTGCATACACATGCATATCTCAGTCTTGCTTATCATTTGGCTAAGATATCATACTCCCATACGAGGGACAAATCTCATATCTATCACTCACAGTCTATCCCCATGTGTCAAAGTCACCCAATCATCACCTTTATAACAACTTATGTTTCAGGACTATGTTTTATGATGTTAAAGCATACCCAATGACATGTGACTAATGTAGTGATTTCAGGTCTAAGAATCACAATCACCACCTTCACTATGAGAGATGATTATGACCACCAATGATGGTTTCTATGTGTCACTCTCAAGGTGGGTCTGTCTAATACACTGTAACATGTATCTATGTTCTTGGTTTGATACTGCCATATCATGATTAATGAGATTCTATCATCAACCAACCCACACTCTAGTCTTCAATATTACTTGTGTCTATCTACCTTCCACAATAACAACCAACTAAGGACATAACAAGAATGTATACACTCTTAACATTCATATGATCTCATCCTTCCAAGTCACGTATTTGAAGATATATGTCATTGTGTATTGTCATTCCTTAGACATTCATCATGTTTCCTCATTATCTCATAACTGAGTGAAATATAATGACTTGGAAACTTGCCTTTATGCGTATTAATCAAATCCTTTATCGTTTATTCCATGTCAATCATCACACGATTGGCTCTCTGGGCATACCTTACCAACACATAGTAGGCCCATCTTCACGACAAACAGCGTCACAGACATTTCTTCATCCAACCTTGTAGTGGTTAAGATTAGAAAATATTGAAAGTTCTTTCAACATTATGATTCTTCAAGAACCTGATAAAAATGGTATATAGACATCGGAGCCACTTCTCACTTGACATTAAATTGAGGTACTATTATATATCTTTTAATTCTAGTAGTCGTTGTCATATTTTAGTCAAAAACGGTACCCGCATTCTAGTTTTAGCAACTACCCACCAACAAATACAAACACATACCAAGCCTCTTTATCTCCAAAACTAACTCTTTGTCCCTTAAATAATTCAAAATCTAATTTTAGTGCAAATTAAAATTACCATTTGTTATAATGTTTTTGTGGAATTCGATCCATTTGGATTTTCCTTAAAGGATATTTATATGAAGATGCCTATAATGCATGGGACCTTTATCTAGTGTGACCTCTTCCTAGTCTACAGCCTCCACGCCTTGTTGCTCCATCCTCCATTTTACATAATCATCTTGGTCATCACAGTGGACATGTCATAGAGAACCTTTAATCTAACCATCATATTTTTTGTAATAAGGAACGTCAATCTTATTTATGTCATTTATGTCAAGTTGGCAAACATCTTCGTCTTCCCTTTTATGATTCTTACTGAATAACCAATTCTCCATTTTATATTATTCACAATGATTTGTAGACCTCCCTTGTTGAAAGTAAATCAGGTTTTCAATACTATCTTGTGATTTTAGATGATTATACTCTATTTTATGGTTGTTTCCTAGTAAAATATGAATATGAGGTTTTCTCCAGGTTTCTTCAATTTTGTTCCTTTATTGTAACCCAATCCAAATGTGAGATAAAATTGTCTCATTGCGGCATGGGACATGAATTTGATAATTGTCAATTTAATAGCTTTGCTTCTACTTATGACCTTATTTTCTACTTCTTTTTCCCTCAAACACCCCTTCAAAATGGAAAGACTGAACATCAAATTTGTCATAACAAAAATATTACACTTACATTCTTTCCCATGCCTCCCTCCCTCCCACCTATTGGGTTCAAGCTCTTCACATATCTTACTACTTCCACAACATTCTTCTTTTCAAAGGTTTAGCCTTTCGTACAACCACATTTGCTTTTTATCTCAAACATCCAACTTACGACCACCTGCATGCCTTCGTTGTCTTTTCTATCCTAATATTAGTGATATGGATCCTCATAAGTTGGCTTCCCTCTAAGGTTTATGCATATTTCTTGGTTACCTAGACAACCATCATGGATATCGCATGCTTAATATTAGCCACAAACAAAGTTATCATCTCAGATAATGCCACTTTGGACAAGAACAACTTTCTCTTTGCAAATCATTCCACATTCAACCCATCCACATATAATATGCTTGAGTCTAATTTCATACCCACACCCACTCTCTACATGTTTTTTATCCACCAATCCTACCATATGCCCAAACCACATAAGCTACAATTGCCAGTATGTATGCCCAGAGAGTCAATCATGTGATGATTATACTAGGGCATCATGTACTTGATTTGATTATAATAAAGGTAATTCCATCTATTATGTTTGTCTTGGTCATGAGATGATGACAAATGCATGGTAGATGTCTACTAAATGATGTCACTCGATTACATATGCCTTCAGGTTGAGGACCTAAACAATGAGATCATATGTATGATAAGAGTACATACATTCTTGATATGTCCCTTGTTAGATATTGTTGTGGAAGGAAAATAGACAATAGTGTCATAAGAATAGAATGTTTGTTGAATGATTACATAGTGTCATTAGTCATGATATTTGGATATCGGGTCAAGCACATAGACACTTCTTAGATAATAGTGTACCGGAACGACCCACCTTGAGAATGATGCATGTAACCATTAAATGGTAGTTGAAATCATCTCTCAAAGTTGTAGTGGTGAATGTGGTTCTTATACTTGAGGTCACTAAACTTATCACATGTCATTCGATGAATTTTGACACCATCCAACATGACCTTGAATAAAGTTTTCCATAAAGGTGGTACTCAGGTACATTGTGACACATGGGGATTGACTCTAAGTGATGTAGATGGAAATTTTCCCTTCTGCCAGAGATGATTCGTGTCCACTTGATAAGCGAGACTGAGAAACACATGGTTTTATCTATGTGAGTCAATATGTGATATGTGAGCTCACATGCATCTCATACAGTCTTATCTAGTTCAACGAACATGGATTGAATGTTAAGAGGATGATGATTCCATGTATCTTGTTCAAAAATGGATATCAGAGACAAAGGAACTATACAATCATGATAACATTGATCATGGATGTAGGTTGAAGTTGTTCTCCAACTTTCCAAATACTTGGAAAGCAATTATCTGTTGCTAGATACTACTGATTTCTTATGATGTCATAATTTAGTTATGGACGTTCACTGCCAACGTAATTTGAGGCTTATAGGGTCACACACATAGGATGCACTTGGAATAGGAGTTTACCCATGGATAAAGTTTAACTTGATTACTAAAGTGTTTAGGTAAATAACTAAAACAACATTGGTTGTTAGTTGACTGACTGGAGTGACTCGTCGACTGACGAGAATGTCTAGTCGGTCGACTGGAGTATCTAGTCGATCGAGTGGACTGTAATGACACTGGATGAAGGAACCATGTAGTCGATCAGTTGGATTGTCCAATCAACCTACTGAAAGGAGTTTTCAACGTATTATAAAAATATTTGCTCGACCGATTGGAGGGTTTAATCGACCAATTGGATGACCACTAGGACTAATTCAAGCGATTGATTTCCATTAACCATCGCATTAAAAGCCAATACATTTGCAAATAGGAAAGCAAACCAATCGACCACTTGGAGTTTCCAGTCGACCAATTGGCATGCCAATCGAACGAGTAGTGATTTGCAATAGTCGTCAAACCATGAGATTCGATCCTTTGTATTCCTTGGGTTTGTGGAAATCCTAGCCCATCCACATAGGAGGGAGGCCAAGGCTCTCAACACTCTTGTATGATAAAACTCATTATCTCAAAGTTGTGGTAACATGAGAGCTGGAGGCATCACACCCATAAAGGGAGAGATAGTCACGGGAAGAAAAGTCATATTTTAGCAACTTTTTGTAAAAAAACATGACACCATCCAATATTATCATGACAACAATGAATAGTACTTAAAGAAAAAAAATGTGGAATCAATTAACTAAGGTAAACATGCCTCTTTTTTTGAAGTACCTTCAGACATCTTGTTTCACTATTTATAAGACAATTAGTATGTCTCCATGTTCTTTCCCTAAGATAAACTTTGGGACAACTCGGTAGCATTACAAGGGGGCGATTTGCAACTATTTGACTAATTTTGATATCCCAAACACATTGATTTCTCTAGACACTTATCTTGCCTCGTATGAGGCTCAAAACCTCTTTGGCTATACCAGTAACGTTTTTTCTTCTGAGATATAGTGGATAAGGGGACCTCTTTTCAAGATATCTGAGCTCTGGCCTCTTTTCAAGATCTATGAACTCTACATATTGGTGTTGTGGACCACCTGGAGATGAGGTTTGTGGAGTTTAAATGTCCCATAAAAGTCATTGGTCATATATGATTGAAAGCTCATAATAAATTACTCTTTGGTTTAAGTGTCAATGTAGGGCTATTGTTGTCCTTACATTTTCTCCCTCTGTCACTAATTCTAATTTTATCACTCATTGCTTCTTCACATGGCTTGTGGCTCAAATGATTTGGTCTCATTTTCTTATGCCTTGCTTGGACAACACTTGCTTTAGTGTTATGGCTTACACCATGCGCATGTTGTTTCATTCTTGTACTAGGAATCTGAATCACTCAAACTTCAAATCAGTTTTGGTTGTGTGAGGCGTAACAATTATTTTTTATAACAACCATTGAAGATATATATCTCGTATAAGTAAATTCATCAACTTCCTCTTCTCCTTTTCGATTTATATCATCAGATGATCTTGTTTCTTCTTAAAGGGACAAGGCTAAAGAGCCCCGAGGGCTTTCTCCTTCAAGGAAGAGGTAGGGGTCAACACCAACGGAACCGTCTCCTTCGAATTGCTTCTGGAGGCCTAAGACGAAGATGACTAGGGTGGGAGGCAACGTGTTGAGGAGGGCCAGTCTTATGATGTTGTCTATGTTAATGTTCTATTGTTTTTTCTACTTTATGTCTTTTCTATTTATCTATTGCGGGTTGTCTTAAGGGGTGACCACCCCTATTCTTGTAAACTCATGAGCTAGCTCCTCGGTCCTGAGGTTCGTTATTCTGGTATTTCTTGTACCTAATGACGAACCCCGCGCTTATGATAGTTGTTTTTTTATATTGCAATGCCACTCTATCGACAAAAAACACTTGCATTGGAATTTGCGGAATAAAATTAATGGGGTAAATGTATTTGTGCAGTTCAGAAAATTGTGCCGATGGAGGTATTAAAAGGTTATTTTCTGGTCGATTGAGGTTAACAATCGGATTGGTGCGAATTAGTCCAACTTAGAACAACATTTTTTAGAAAGTGGCATACCCAACATCAAATCCGGGTTCATAATGCATGACTCCGAACCAAAACTAAATTTCATAGTTTCGATAATTTCACATGATATATGCTAACTTATACCATGACTAGAACTTGAATTGTCAAAATTTATTAACCCGGATTTTACCAGGACTGAAAAGTATATCTCTCCCCCACCCCCACCCCCGTTTTACTTCGTACCGAAACAGAGTTCAACCTGATTTTGATAACCCTAGTGTTGGGGCAAAAGACTCAAACTACTCTGTGTGAGATAACATTAACTAATGCGGAGAAAGACCAACGTATGCAAGTTCTTTCAATTTCCCTCTTAAAACCTTCTTCTCCAACATTAATTTTAGCACTGTCCAGCATCTGGTTATCATGGCAATAGGTGTCTGGAATGACTGAAAGTTCAAATAAATGTATACCGCAGCTCAAAATTGGGAAATACCAGACAGGATCCAAAATGAGTTGATGAGACCTGGCATTTGGATTTAAAGCAGGAGACAACACTTAAAAACGCGTCTTCGCATCCAACCTCCTGCCAGCTATGAGTAAGCTAAGACTTAAATTCCTCCAACCCTAATAAAAACTCCGACTGGCATGAGAAAACCTTTTTAAGTGTGCCTTAAGCAGAATGGAGGGACTCATCAAAGACTCAAACTTGTTGTTTCTTTAAACATTGCAGAGACCCACATCATCACACGTGCGGGAGTGTGGTTGCAAATCCAGCATACGGCCATACCTCTCATCCACATGCACATGTAGCATGCAATACAGTTGATGTGCATATTGAAGAGATATCGGCAAATGGACAAAACAGCATCTACCCCAATGCGTGATAAATAGGATTTAAAGCTCTTTCCTTCCTGGAAACGGGGGGTAAATGCTGGCTCTAATTGCTACTTCAAGGCTTATGTACTACCCCAACACCCGCCCAGCCAGCTCCTCTCTTGGTTTGGCTTGGCCCCATGCAATTGAATCGACCCAGGCAGCTCCTTACAGGGCCCTTGAATGGGTTTTGATCAAGCAAGACATCCTTGGTCATAAATCCCATCTTTCACAAGCGGGTTCCTTGATATGGGGCAGCATGCCCGCATCAATGCTCTAATCCGTCACCACATGCGCTCATTTACTGCAACCAGATGTCATGCCACCCCCTCTACTCCTCACTGTCCAGCAGTTGCACAACTCATAGCATTTGAGCATCGGGAGTGAGTTATGGTTGCACTGTTGCAGCACAGTGACGTAGTTTTCAACCCCACCACCCAGGAATTCAAGTCAATCAGAAGATAGTTATACCACAAAGCCTTAAGGCCAAACTCTTTGTTTCTTTAGACTGATGTGCTTGCATCTGAGCCTATATATCATAGGGTTGGCAAAAAGTTATCTAGAGAGCCTTAAATCTGATAAAATGCCACGTTGTCATTTCGGTTACTATTAAACTGACTCGAAATGACAAACTGGCGAGAAATGACGTTAAATGTCGGCCTGAATCCAACATGGTGGCATCCCTACGTTTCAGAATAACATCATCCTGTGTAGAGGCGGGGCAGTGGCACAAATTGCCAGTCAGCAGACTGATGTTCTGAGTGAATTGAATGAAAGCTGCCCGATTTCAAAATGCTAAGGTTAACTGACCTCAGAACATTCAGCAAAATAAAAAGGAGACAAATAACTGGGGAGCAATTCAAACCAAAGCCACACCAAAGCGAAAGGCAGTAGAAATAAATGTGCAATCTCAAGGAACAGAGAGAGGGAGAGGTTGAATACTGGCACTGAACCAGGACCTTCTTCATTAACCAATAAATGTTGATGAACAGAAGTCAATGCCCGAACCATTTACCCATGCTGCAACTGGAGAAAAGAGAAAGAAAATAAGAAATCGGGAGGTACAAACAACTAGTGAACCATTACAGCAAGGAGCTAGAGGAATGGTGCGTTCTTGACTTCTTCGAAGGTGCTTCTTGGAAAGATCAAAATGCTCTTTTTTATCTTGAGTTACTGGGGACTATGGAATCTAATTCAAGACTTGGAACAAGTTGTCAAAAGGGTAGGCATCAGCAGCATCAGCATCAGTCGCAGCAGCAGAAGCAGTGAGACCAGCATCATCATCAAGCAGAGCAGTATTTACTTGCTTCTCCTTTCCCAGCCCCCACCCTCCCAGTAGGGCTCTTGATGGAAGCATTCAAGTCCAACCGACCACAAACAAAAAAAATTAAAAAGACCCAGTTGAATTGGGCTCATGAATGCTCACATCAACAGCCCCTTCTGAATCCATCCGCTGGCGGTAGCTAAAGTCGGAGTAATGTGGTGGGGTTCAACAAACACTGGGGCAATTCAAGGCGACTTTTATTTGCTGGACAGTAGTGCTGATGAGGTTGTTGACCGTAGTTACTGAATCGAGATTTATTTTCTGTGAGGGCAGAGTGCTAACAAGGATCTGGAACGCCACCGTGATGATAGACCCGCCCGAACAGGTGCTTGAGCTGGATGAGGCGCCACCAGCTCCACCAGATTTCCCATCCGGCACTATGGTGAAGCCCGACGGGAGGAGAGGTATGTAGGTTGGATCCTCACCACTCATTACAATATTTATGGCGGGAAGATCAACCGGTGCATAGACAACAAGAGAACCCCATGCGTCGGTGCAGCTTTCCTGGAGTATCAGCATGTTGTTCTGGCTGGCGTTGAGAGCCTGTTCGTTCAACATTGCAAAACATGCCATAAGATTTCATCATATTAGTTGATGTCAAAAGCAATGTTTAACAGCAACACTAGTCCAGCATGTTTAACCTCCATGTAAAAGATCTACATAATTGCTGCATCAATCAAATATATTCCAAGCCATAAATATTTTCATGCTAGTTATACTGTTATATTGTTCTGCAGAAGCTATATTAATTTATAACACATGATGACATATCATGCAGACATAAATACTGGGGCAAAAGGATAATCTTAGGAAAAGGGTGTACAAGTCTCTTCTATTTTTGTTTCTAAAGAGGTGTATGCCTATCCCGCCTTGTATAATGAATTGAAGATACTACATATTCATATATCTTTACAATCTATAATCTAAAAGGAATATCTAGGTCAATATAGATATAGCAACAATAGTGCACGTGTGTAGAATCATACCAGATGTTGACCACTCAATGATATCTCGTTACCCAATCAGAAAATATCCAAATATATCATTCTATCAACTATCTGACTAAGATGAATGATTGTATCCAGTAGCATCTTGATATTTATGTCACTGAACACTATCCACGAGTTTCTACCCTCAGTTAACATTATATATTAAATTTGTTACAAAACATTCTATATGTTTCTAAGCATGCGCCTCATTATGTTTTTCATTAAACGTAACAGATTATGTCCTGAAGCAAAACGCAATGTGCTTATTCCTATTATTAACTATTCCTGTCAATATTATGGCCATAAGTTAAGCACATTAGTGACTATCTTGATGACCCAATTTTGTAAAGACCACTGCATTCATTGAAGGGCACATTATTTTCATAATTGAGAATCGGATCAACATTCACTAAAAGAGCATATCGTAAACTGATGGAGAAATTTAAAAACTTACACGAAGAAGAGAGATGCAATTCCCCTGGTTGGAGCCATTTGTAATACGAGTGACCTCTTGTACCGAATTGCCATAAGAAAGGACATCCCACTACAGAAGCCAGAAACATAAAAATCTTAAATGGCACTCAAATACTAAATTTTCTAGCAGGCATTCAAGAGCAGAATCCAATAGAGAAGGACCATGTCATTTATAAAACAATGAATCAGATTTTAATTTTGTATTTCAATAAGAACAGCACCTGAGCCCGAGACCGTTCATCTTTAAAGAAACTAAATACTGTCTGACAGGAAACAGGCAGCCTAATGGATGTGGCAGCGCTGAGGACCAAGCCATTGGGTTGACCAGGGTCAGTGCTTTTATGGAAGGTGACTCGGACCCCAACATCATTTGTCCCTGAAAGAGTTGTCCATCTTTGGTGGGTTGTCTCGATGATACTGGAACAGAAGTTATTCACCATCTTCTGTGAGAGCTTCATCATGCTCCTTTTTCCTTCGACTGTAGGAATAACTACAACAATTAAAAGACATCAACCTCTATTTTTGCCGGAAAAAAATTCGCATATAACCAGTTAATTAAATTTGGAGTGTGCATACCTCCTCCAATGTCCCTTCCAGGGCTGGTGGCTAATAGGCATGCTAAACGCTCAGACGTTCTTTTCAGACTGGATATCCATCTCTGGGCACCAAATGCCATGCCACTGGTGATCAGTTCCCTGTAAAGATGGTGGATTGGTGTTTTTTCCTCGATTTCTACATGCTCCACCCATGAAACCTGTGAAGGAAACCATGTGTACGCCATGTAATGTAAAATGTAGCAGGCAGAAGATGCTGTAACAGAACCCCAGAAGCAGAATGGTACACATAAGAGAAGTGATAACACACACCTTAGAACAACCATTTGGCATGTCTTGAATTAAGCAGCCAGAAGGGAGTTTCCGCGGATGCGATGAAGGTGCAAAGCTGATGTCTCTGGAGTCTACTGACACATCAGCTATAACCCATATGTCTTGCTCAATCTGTTGGCAGTAGCGCAAGAAGAACAACTCCCTTGTGGGAACAAGCGGGGAAAGGACTTGCAATTCCTCATCCATCTGCAGGGTTATCCCGAATCAAGAACCAATGCTAATAGGAAAGGGAAATTTTGCAGTTGAATAAAAAGAGATGTTGCAAGACGAAATTATGTTTGCTTACCAACAGAAGTAGGCCACTCCTGCTTCCTGCCATCCCAGTTGCAAGTACTTCATAGGTTTTCGTCCTGGAAACAATGGTTGGAAAGAAGTCTGTCCACTTGTTCTACAGACAAATTAGCCACTGTTATATTCATTATTCTAATTTCGAAGGGGAAAAAACAGATGCATTAAAGTTGAAAAGAAATTTTCACTTACAGAGTCCATGAATATATCAACCAATGCAACCGCACTCATCATGACCAGCTCCATACTCCTAGAAGCCTCCATTCGGGTATCCGGAGTCCTCAATGGATTAGCCCACCTGGGAAATATCCGCTCATAGTTCTCAAGATTGAGGATATCCCTCCCATCACTACCAGATTTCGTCCACAGTGGTTCATCAGTCTGCACCATCCTCACAAGTTCCTGCATTGCATTGGCCGCCATCTCTGCCATCAGAGACCTCTCCATATCAGTAACTCCAGCAGTCAGAAACTGTGTGGAGGAGATGGGCGCCGAGCCGCCTGGAAGTAGATCAAGGTCCAGCGAAGGGCCAAGTTGAGGGGTGACAAAGCCCCCAACCGACAAATCTAGAGAGCCAATCGGTATAGGCTGAACAGGTGGGAGCTGCGTTATGGGCCTCCCTAGATACTTTGAGGCAATGCTTGAGACTCTATCTAGCTGTTAAAAACGCACATACCATTCAATGTATTAGAAATGATCTGATGCAACAAGTATCATGTATCTAACACATTATACTTTTACTTGAATGTGAACAAGAATGCAGCAAATATGGAGAGGATTTACTCCTCACCAAATCCTTTATTTCAAAATCTAAATGGTGGGCATTTAGTGTGTTTAATCGAGTGAATGCCAATGGAGCAACAAGGACAGACCGAGTTTATGACTGTTCTAGTGGTGTTAAAATTGAAGGCCTCCCGACTTGTCCAAGTTACTTAAGTTGGTATTTCTTGTCTCCACTTGTTTTCTGTGTCGGCATTATGGTAAAAATCTAAAATGAATGTGAATATGTGATTTTTCATCAGACAAGATTAATACAAAGTAGCTCTGCCGCCATTAAGACATCAATATGTTGATTTCACTATCAGCATTGTTATGGTTAATCATGAGGGCAATATAATGAGCAAATTGAAAAGGCATCATCATCATCTTGCACTTGTTTAACAGTGGTGTGATCCTCTTACCTCCTCTTTGAGCCGGGCATTCTCCATCCTGAGCTTCTGTTCATCGAAGTAGGAGTCCTCAGTGACCGGAGGGCCACCGCAGCTGGGGCAGATGATGTTCTTGAGCGCCTCCCTGATGGCGATGTTCTCGCAGCGGATCTTGTCATTCTCCGCTCGTAAGGCACAGTTGTCCGCCCTCTCGTGCTGAGCCTGTTATGGAATCATCGAGAAGAAGGATCCATCCATTGGGTGAGAGGGACAAGGAAAAAAGAAAGCAAGAACTGTTATGGGCTACCAAAGAAGAAGATACCATGTATGGCATAGAGATATAGAACAGACTGGCATTGACAGAGTTCAATACCAGCAATACACAGTTGTGGAAACCACAATAGATATGCATGAAAGTGCGAAAAAAATGGAAACGGGAAACTGAGATAGATTTCAGCAAAGAAAATAAAAGAAACTGGAGAAGGGGTTTTACTTTCATCTGGGTCCTTCTGTTCTGGAACCAGAACTTGATCTGCCTGGGCTCCAGACCCAAGTCCCTGCTGAGCTGCAACCTCTGCTTCTCGTCCGGGTGTGGGCATTCCTTAAACACCCTGCAGAAAGGCCAGAAATGGGAAAAACAGATGAGAGGCGCTGCAGCAGAAGGGCGTCCACATTTGGTCCCTGAATGGCTGATGGTATATGCTTTGAACGCATCATCTGAACCCAACTACCATTCCAACAACATATCCAGCCATGGCCGGAAAGAAAAGACGATGAAAGAGAATGGAATCCCAGAAGAAGAAGGAATACGTACGCTTCGAGTTCCTGTATCTGCCTTGGAGTGTGGCGGTGGTACCTCTTCTTCCTCTTCTGCGCGTCTGAAACATCCGGGTCCTCCCCGAAATCCATACCCACCACCGCCACACACGCCTAAACCTCACCAACGGCAGCGCAACACCTCTGCTACGACGCCAAGACCGGAACTATCCTTCCTCGTGGTGCAGCCCGGCCCCAAATAGCTGACGGAAGCAGCCAACTACCCACGCACACTGAACCTTGGGCGGCAACAGCAAGCAAAAAAACAACAACGAGGTAGCGGTGGACAAGTGTAGTAGGCCGTCCTTGTTGGGCGTTGGTTTGATGCCTCACTCTCAGCAGCCCGAGTCTCTCTCTGTTTCCCTCTCGGTTCGCCTTAAATGGCAAGGACTCCCCCCACTGGCCATCAAGACGCCGCAGCAGAAGCAGCAGCAATGGCAGCAGCGTTACAATTACACATGCGCAGAACAAAGCAGGCAGGGTAGAGGAGAAGAAGGAGGTTGTGGGGAAGAAAGATAAAGAGAGGTGGAAGAGGAGTGAGTGCGGTCCGGGACGGGTTTGTGCCAAATGGGGAAGGCAGCGGGTTCTGGGTTCGGATATACCGCCATGAATCTATCTATCGCACCACCAGCTCACACACCGTCAGTCACTACCCTCGTTTGTTCGCCTCTCTTCCCTCCTCCTTGAATACCACCACTGGCAAACCGATCACTGCTCACCACCATCATCTCCCGCAAACAAAGCCCCAGTTCACTTACACCCCCTCTCTTTCTCGCCCTCCCTCCCGCCTGTGGTGAACCTTCCCTCTCAAACCTAGCCTTAGATGGCAATTCAAGAGTTGTAATGAAGAAGGCAACGTGAGTTATTTGAAGAAACTAATCTGAAACTTTCCTTTATTGATTTTTCCATCCCTCGAGTTTTGTTCCGAGTACCAACTGAATTCTTTTTTTAAAATTTAAAATGGAAAGTATGCCTTGTCAATTGCTGTACTACTGGGCTCACTGATTTTAAGATAAAGTGGACAAAGAATTGTTGAATTGCATGTTAATTAAGAGCAAACAAACAGAGACGAGGAGGTGGAAGAAAAGGGGGAGAAAGTAGTAGAAAAGAAACGGATGGAGAGTAACTGCGGCCCAGTTGGGATTAGAGAAGGCAGCAATAAATTGGGCACTGGTAGAGGCTAACTTTGCGCCCCACATCTCACACAACATGTTAATTGGCAAATTTTTTATTGTTATTATCACTGATATAATTACCAAAAAGTTGGAAAGCCTCATCATGGGTTTGCTTGTATAAGATTATATTGAATGGGAGATTTTCTAGGGAGATGAAATGAGAGTTATTATTAGTTGCCTCTTATTATTCGTTCAGAAATGACAAATAAAAAAAAAAAGGAAAAACAAACCCAGTCAAATCAGTAATCTGTAATTAGCTTTCATCTAATGAGATGGCACCCCACGTGCCGTGTAATTAGCTTTCATCTAATGAGATAGGCACCCCACGTGCCGTGTTGGTCTATGCCGAGAGAATGCAATAGGAGTTGACAACGTACAAATTGCTTGCGCAGCCCACCAAGGAGAAAAAGTTTGAGTTATTTTTCTATTCTTCTGTAAGTCACAGGCTTGAATAACACTCAACTTGTCTTGTTCAATTTAACTAGACTTTAGATTTTATTCTTCTGCTGAATACAGAAAAAAGATGGTGGGTGGTGAAGGCCTGAAGGAGTGAAGGGGCAAAGTCCTTGCTGACTCCAACGAAGAGTCTCTGGAATTCTATTTGGGGAATGAGACAGACATACAATTGTCGGTAGAAATGGAGCGTGTCAATGAGACAACATATAATTAGTAGTAGTAGTCATGAATCATGATTTGAGGTCATTTTGTTTCAACGAGAACTGTGATATTGATAATAAATTCGGAAAGTGTTTGTTCCCTGTTGTTATATCATTAGTAAGGTCCATCCATCTATGGTGCTGCTAGTAATTGCACTCCCAGTTGAAACAAAGAGAGGTTGGTTAAATGTTTTCTTGTTGGACCCTCCTACGCCATTGAATTTGACCCTGGTGTAAACAAGAGACAAGTTCCTTACTAAATTCCTACTAGCTGCAGTAACTAATTTGACTTTAGGGTTTGGATGGACCTGAGCTAGCTCTTTCAACCCCCCGCGGCCATGGTTAACTCCTTTTTAAGGGAGATGGTGCGTTAAAGATGTGTAAGGGAAAATGGGAAGATGGGGGACTTGGTTTGTAAATTTACCACTAGGGGGTTGAATGGGAGGTGGATGTGACGTAGGGTGGGGTGGTGGTGGGATGGTAGTAGAATAGGCGTGGGAGTAACCGACGGGGGGTAATTAATCGCCGGCGCAGTTTCTAAATCTCTCTATCTCTCTCTTACTTCGAGGCCGTTCTCACTCACCCAGTCACCCTCTCTCCTCGTCTCTCTCTTCTCTCTGCGTTTGGGAAGAGAGAGAATTCCCAAGTCCAACCAAGCGTTACTTACTTACATGCGAGCGAGCGACCCGGAGAGTAGAGACCCGGACCGGTCGGTTTTAGGAACACGAGGCCCTTGTCCCTCTGTTCCGAGTTTGAGTTCCCACTCCTCACCCCACCCGGAGGGGGTCTCTCTGCAGTTTCTGGAGTGGGTGGGTCGTGTTTGTAAGTTTGTTCCAGTCGCCGCCGTTCTAACGAAGCGGCCGAGCGCGCAACGCTCAATAACCTGCCCGCCCGGTCTTCAGGACGCGGTCGAGTGCTTCGGCTGGTGTATTCCTTCTTTCTTCCCGCATCGGGATGCACGTGGCGTCGCGGAGGAAGAGGACAAATTTGGGGTGGATGTTTTACAAACAGAATGGAAGGAGATTTGGACGGGAATGGAAACAGAAGAAGCAGAGAGAGACTGGTGTTTGGATGATGGGCGGTGGAAAAGGTTCGCTTTGTATCTGTACGTGCATGAAGAGGGAAAGCCAGAAAGCAACAAGGCCCACCAATACCAAATCCGGATTTTAGATTCCATGCCTACACTTCTCCTCTATAGTGTTAACCACCTATGACCGGCTTGACCACCCCATCATCCAGCAGGGAAGGGAGGGACCCTTTGGAGCGTTTTCTTATTAAAATTGGTAAGAAGGTAGCTCCTAAGCTTTAGCACTATTACTTTGTGGTCATTTGATACTGATTTGGAATTTCTAATTGGATTTGGACTTTACATATCTCTTATTTGTCTCGCATTTTGATATCAAATAACTTGTAGGACCATAGAAAACATTGGTTCTTTTTCCAATCGCTTACCTTTCCTTGTTAGGCGATTATGTGGACATAGACAATGGAGTCAAACAAAAGGAATCAGAAGGCTCATTCAATGATGTATCATGTCAATGGAAAAAAAAAGGTAGGATAATGTTGGTTTTGTATGATTTTCTTCATCATCCTATGTGCTAAAAAAGAGATGTCCAACATTCTTTGATGTGTGACATTCTTATTGTTGTACCTAGCCCGGAAAAAAAATATAATGGATCTTACAGTTTTGGAAACAACAAAAAGAAAGTATAAAAGAAATTATAAATCGATAGAACTCAGAGTCATCATATTGTTTTGCTCGTAACACAAAGAAAAATAGAGATGGACGTTTAAATCAGCGGGGAAATACATAAAAAGCCCAATTTGACTCCACCCAAGGGCGAATGAGAAAGATATGCATTAGTTTAGAGATCGGTCTCTATGGTCCTTTTACAAGCTGCAAAGGTGTTAGCACCCTCATCTCCTTGGATAATGATGTTGCAACCTTTTAGTCATTACTTGATAAAAATAGTGGTGATTGAGGTTGTTGTTAATGAAATTGATGAAAAAAGTGATAAAAAGTGATTTTCATGTGGGTGGATCTTTGAGGCTAAAGACGATAATGGCTTTCCCATCATAGCTCTAAATGTCCTAACTTTTAGGTGTGTTGTTTTTTCAATCGCCTCGAGATCTCCCACTCCAAAGATCTATCATTAGCGGTTAGGACTAATGCGTAGGAAGAGAGAGAGATAAGCTAGAGAGATTTAGTAAGAAAGATCTTGTATTTATTAAGCGATGTGCATATATTAGCAGTTATCAATGTAATAGATCAGAGTAGTTACTGATATGAATATAATAGAAAAAAGTAACAGTTACTTTTTAGTAGTCTGTCGACGTTAATTGAAGCAATTCCTGTTAGAGAAAAGATCCTCTTATCACATACGAAAAATAAAAGAGAGAGATAGTCATTTCTCTGACTTCAAGAGAGACGAAAGGAGCCTAGAATATGGTGGGTGTAGGTGGTACTTATAGTATGTGTAGAGGGTCTGTGATTCTGGGAAGAACTTTTTGGAGATTACAGGGGTTTGCGTCTATCCGCTGGTTGATGTGGCTGGCTGATGACATCGTCCAGTCACGTGTCAACCAACAAATGGATGGGATCCTCCCGGTGACACATGCAGGGTAAAAGGCATTTTTTGTTTTCTAGTTGTTTCATGAATGTTCTAGACAAAAATCCTAAAAATAATGAATTTTCAAGTAGGATAATGAGAGAGAGAGATAATTCAAGATATTCCCTCAAAAAAGGATAATTGAATTTCTGTTAGAAAAAATGACATTTTATTCTAGAGAATTCACCTAGGCAATTTATGAAAAAAAATCTTATCTTAAGCAAAATTGAAGAACAAATTGCACTTTTTGGTCTAAAAAGAAGGTTTCTTTATAGAAGGCCCCAAACTGGTGGTATCATGGGTGCATTAAATATGCAAAAAAATGTGGGAAAAGGTGAGAAATAGGAAAAATGTCGAAAATGTAAAAAAATAAAATAAATTCCATCATTAGCCAGATAATTAATATTTATGTATGATTTTCTACTAAGTAAGTAAAAATAGTGTGTTAATAGTTTACCCTCTCAAAGAAAGGTTTGAAATAAGAGTGAGAACTGCAAGCTTAAGCCGGGTCTGACCCCCAGCTTTTGTCACAAAAAGCCAAAAAGGATGGACTCATCAAAGATTATCTGACAAATCATGTTGATGGTGGAAATTATAGGTGGTGTCTTTTTCTTTTATGGATTAATTAATGAGGAAAAGATTGGGCATAACTTATTTCTTCATAGAAAGGGTTGCTTTTGACGTAGGAAGTTTCCTATATTTGACCAATCATTCATTCCCCTAGAGTTTAGATGAGCCTTGGGAGTTTTTTGGCTGCAAAATTGACTCTCATTGTTGCTTCAATTCTTAAATCAATACATGTCTAATTCTTCCACTAACTCATGCCTTCATGAGGAAAAAGTGGATGTAAAAAAGTGGATGTGATTTGTTGTTTGTCAGAGTTAGCTAAAATCAGGAGTCTATAATCATTAAAAATAGTGGCAACTTCTCAAATGTAAAAAGATCTTAGAAAGTGGTCATAGTCTCTCTTCTCTTTTACACATGTTATTTTTAGTTATTCTTTTCATTTTCTTAAATGGATGAGTTCTCCGAATTTGGTTTAGGATCATGACCCTAAAAAGGTAAAATTGGATGAGTTCATCTATTTAAAAATAGGGCTTTAATCACTCAAGCTTGAACATTGGGGTGTCAGACAAGTTCCCGGCTAATGTGACCTTTATGGACAATGACTTTGCTAATCAATTGGTTGCTCCCTAGAGCATGTGTGTCTTGTAGGGTAAGTTCATAGGAAGAGTGCTAAAATTGGTTGAAATTAGGCATTAGGTGGTCCTCTAGTGTTAGGATAGTCTCTATGATGTGTTTCTCCATTGGTTCATCATCTATCCCCTAGATTTTTGATAAAAGATTATCCTCAACTTTCTAGTTCTATATTGATTTGATTCACCTTCTTTTGAACTATATCCCTATTGAGAAAGGATTTGTCAAGTATGAAAATGATAGCATTTATGGTCACTTGAAAGCTCCTACCAGATGTAAGGATTGAAAATCTTGCTCCTACTAGATGTAAGGATTGAAAATCTTGATATATGTTTGGGACATGTAGTCTTAATTCATGATCTTGGATCTTGAAAGATTTAGAAATACGAGTGCAAGATTGGTTTAGCTTTAGGTCATGATCAAATTGATTTAGAGATGAAGATTAACTAGTTCAATTTTAGGTCATGAGCTAGGACCATAGATGGGTATTACATAGATATCTAGATTTAGAGTGTTTCCAATTTTTAGAAGTGCTCAAGATAGATAAGGTTGGGCATTGGACAAACTTCCAGATTTATGATAGACTTCACTTCCAGTGACTGTATCTGTTAGTTGTCTCATCCTTAGAGCATCTATTAGCCATACGAAGATTTCTAGATTGCTTGTTAGGATCTTCGAAAGCATCCTATTGGTTTATTTATTTCTTTGAACATGTTCAAGATGGATAAGATTGAAACTAGCCAAATATTACAAATTAAGGTGGACTTTGTAGCCAGTGACTATAGCGGTTTCATCATCTGTTCTTTAGAGCATTCACAATTCCTTGTAGGATAAGGTTTGTAGAATGAGCGCTAAAAAGATAAGATAGGGCATCAAGTAATTATCCAACATTAAGGGGCCTCCATGATGTGTTCCTCTACTGGTCTATCATATGTCCCCTTGAGTGTCGATGAGAGATTCTTCTCGGCTCCCTAGTTCTCACTTAATTTGATCAACATTCCTTTGAACAACATTCCTACTATTAATGGTTCATTCTTGAAGTTATATTGAGTCAGAATAGATTTGAAGATATAAGGCTCTCCTTGAAGTATTAGAAAATGATCAACAAATATGTAAATGAAAGTATATGATCATTTGAAATATATTATCATCATGTTATTGGAAGAGTTCCAAGTTGCTTGCCTTCAGAAGCATAGTCTCAAAAATTCCAAATCTACAAGAGCGCTCAAGATGGATGTGTTAGGTATCAGACAACTATGTTGGATTAAGGTGGCTTTCATATCCCACGATCGTAGTGGTAAGTTTTTTTCTCCCTAGAGCATCTCCTTTATTGACAAAACTGATGAGATTTATAAGTTGGGGCTCTAGGAAAATTTCTCAATTTAAGGTGGTGTTTATGACTAGTGACTGTATCGATTAATAGTTTGTTCATCTATGCATTTCTTATTTCACAAAAGTGTCTAATACAGATAAGGTCGGGCATCAGACATGTTTTTCGACATACAGTAACCTTTACAACCAATGACTGTATCATACAAATGTCTGGTCCCTATAGCATCTCTTGAATACAAAATGGTTCAGAATGATAAGGGTGGGTTTTACAAACTGTATATAGGACTTTGATGGAGGTGCCTATCTGTTGATAGGGATTTTGAAAGGAGTGACTATTTGAATGTAGGAATCTATTAGATGTGTCTGCCTGAATGTAGGACTTGAGTTCAACGAGACGTCTTCTTCAGGATAAGACTTGAATGTGGATGCCTATTCAAGATAGGACTTGGTTCATGAAGAATTCCTACTCGTAATAGGACACAGATTTGTCGATGTCAGTAGATGTAAGACTATTCAAAATAGGGCTTTATCGTAGATGCATGTAAGGAGGGGGGCAATATGGGATCCACTCCGTACTTAAATTTGAGGAACAAATTCATCTAATTCAAAAATACTAAAAATGTATGCCAGAATAGGTATAAATTTTCCATTTTAAAAAAATTGGTATACAAAAGACCAAAGTATAGAGTGGAATAATATTTCATGAATATATTCAATTTATCAAGGTTATATGATATTCTCCCACTAAAGGGGTTTAAATGAAAGTACAACATCATCTGGATCTAAGTAGAGGGATTCTAGCTATCTCAAGTCTATCTCCCCAAGAGCTCCACCTAGTAGGTCCATGTCACCATATCCAGTCTTCCAAGTCCTACACCTGGGGTTGGAAGCATACCCCAGAAGAGAAGACAAAAATGAAAGTTGTCAGCAAGAAACATCAGTTTGTACATATAAAATATGGATTGAGCAATATAAAAAAAATGAACATTGAACATAATAAGGCTTCCCATAGAAGAGGAAAGTACCACCCAAGTGGATATCAAAAGAATATGAATTTTAAAAGATAATATTCAAGAATTATACTTTTCATTAAATAAAATAAGTTATTCTACAAAATTACACATAAATATTTTAGGGCACAAAACCCATCATCAATAACCAACATGCATGCATGTGTTGCTATGTTTTTCTTACCATGGATAGAGTCTTGTTCCATCATTATGTTCATCCTGAGATTGGAACGAAATTTGGATTGGTACAAAAATGTGGGGTCAGATCCCCAAGCATATTGGGGAGATCAAAAGAACTCAGTGCACTAGTGTAATATAAATAAACAATGGCAGTTAAAGCTCACAACCTTAAAAATTGATAGAATAAGGCACACAACCAAACTTCCAAATATATAAAGTGTGGGTACAAAACTCAGGTATGGGTCACACAACCTTCATCACAAAAGTATAACATGGGCACACAATCGAAAAATCAAAGTACTTATACTACTCTAGGCTACTGAATGACAAAGCATGCAAAATGTAGATGTGAGTAAAAGTTCAGTCACATGAATAGAAATAAAGAGTTTGCCATCACATAAATGGACAATATAAAATATCCACCACAAAAGTAGGCAAAATTAGGCTTCCATCTCACAATAAGGAACAACATGGTTTAAATTTCACAAATAGGGTCTCATGAAGAAGTAGTGTATAATTTAAAGTCCAACATATATCAAGAGTTCAATGACATTAAGAGTAGACCCAAATAGGTCATCAAATCAAGAAAAAGAATATTCATCACCAAATTACCTCAAAAAGTCTCAAAAGAGAGAGTAAAGAAAGTAATTGTTCAATATGACTCACGTGAGATGAAATATACATTAAGAGAGTGAAAAAATAAATTGCTCAATATGATTTGGAGATGCAACATACCTCACATGAAGTCTACATCAGTCCAAAGTCAATCCTAGGTCCAATCCTAGGTCTTTAAAGCACCTATTAAAAATATATATATTTAGGGTTAGGTTTACATTAATTGTATTAGTTGTAAAGAATGCCTTTTTATTATTAATGATTTAGGTTGTGAAAATCATGGTATCATGTATATTGTTTTTTTAGTTAATACCAGATTTTAGTTTATTTTTTTGACTTATCAATAATTAGTTATGGATTTTTGAACTATGAACCAATCACAAAACTCAGATAATCCATGTATAATATCTTATCTTGTTACAAAGGTGGGACCCACCAAGTGTGCCAAAGTGATAAAGGCCTGACAAAGACTAAAAGTGGGATGACTTTTCCAACTAAGGCAAAAGGACTATTGTCACCCTGACAGTAAAACAAAACAAAATAGGAGACTGAGAGCTAGTTTTTGAAATCACATGTTGTCATATTCTTCATCTCATATGGTCACATAAATAAGGAATTTGAGATCTAGAAGATCACCATGACAGTCAAACAAAAACCCAACTCTCTGATTAATCAATGCAGGAATGCATCTTCAACGACGGTTCATTATGGTTCCAACCTTAATCACCACGGGAATAGTTTGGAAGGCGGTCCATAATAGCAACCGCATCTCCCACTATGACCATCGAGGAGTCATAGGTGGGTAACCTAAGAACAAAGGAATGTAGTGCAAATCAAGAAGAGAGGGTGACTCCAGACCTCAAGAAGATTTGTATTGGGGGTAAATAAGACGAAAACTTGATCAAAATGCCAGGTTTTATATAGATCAATGGAAGTAGATGTATGACTAAAAAAGGAAGAAAACACATTATCTTAAATTGGAAGACATGAAGAATCATGGAACTCCACAAGGCCAGTGTGAATGTGTATAGTCATTCTTCAGGGCTTGTGAAGGTCTCAACATCACCACCGAAGTTCATGTGTACATTCCCAGAAGATGGAGTTGGGGAGTGCACATTCGGGGTTACTAAGATCAAAGGGATGATGGGGATCTCTATTTGGGGGTACAAGGAAACTATTCAGATAGTTTTCTAGACTTCAATGATGTCAGGTGTGATGATAACAAAAAAGGAAGGGCTATAGGGGAAGAACAGAGGAATCGAGTGGCGGTTTGCGGATTAGGCAATGATGCCCTAAAACCCTAGTAGTTATAGGGTCGACGGATTTGATAAGAGTTGAGGAAGATGTTGGAGAAGTGATCAGAATGTAAGGAGGTTAGGAAAGAGGGATTAGAGAACCCAGGTGAACAAAAAGCTCACAACAACTATGTTGTTTGTGATTTAGTTTGTCGTTTCCTACTTGACGTAGGAAAGGAGTCGTAGGTGGCACGATCCAAATCCTACATTGTTTAATGAGTCTGAAATACCATTCCACTTCAAAACATTATAGCTTTAACGTGACACATGTGACAACAAAATAAACTCATGACTTTAGTAAAACACTGATATTATTTCATTTAATTGGCATTTTGGGGGTTATTGGAGGCAATATATTTCCCTATATGGATGAGGGTTCAAACATTTCTCAAATTATACCGAAATAGGCTCCTAGACCAATTAGGACATGAGGAATCTATTTTTGGCATCTTTTTCACTTTTGGAGTTGCTTACCATTTTATTTTATATATTTGGCTTTAGGTTATATTTTCTCTCCTAAATTCAACTACGATAGATAAGATTGTCTAATTAATGTCAAAATTGACACAGACTAATTTTGGTATGTAAAATTTGAATTTGGTCTTTGTTTCCACTTTTGAAGTCATTAAGCATATTATTTAATATTTTGGAGCAAAATTCATATTTTCTTTTCTAAAAGAAATTAGGATAGTTATTATTGTTCAACTAAGGTGAAACTTGGCATCAAGATAACCGAGAAGCAAGGAATCTAATTTTAATGTTATACTTAATTTTGGTACTTCTATTTATGAGTTCTAATAGAATTAGGATTTTTAGCTCTTTACTAATATATGTATCAAAATATTACATCATTATTATCAACATTCATTTGATTGAGACATATTATCTTCAAGTTACTACCAGAAGAGTTTTCTTACTCTAATATTCACAAAATTCCATATTCTTATTATTTATCATATTGAGTCAGTTAATTTAATATACATTTAGATAATTGATGATGCATTTCCATGTTTATAGACATGGAAACTCCACTTGTTATTCTAATATATGTATTAAGCACATTGTGCCACTTATTAGACATATCTTATCCATTGTGTGAATGACATGTTATGTTAAGTGAGACCATTAAATGTATCATATTTTTTGTCAAGCTATATATATTAGAGTTACCATGGGGTTAACCATGATACATGTATTAATTATATTATTTAATGTAACCTATACTTAAGGTATAACTTTATCCTTATTTGGTCAAATATAAAGTCTCGATCATACCATCCTCATAATAATAAGGAATATGATAAGATCCTAGATTTCAGTTTGTTGCACTATCTATCTAAGTATAGGGTTTTTATTTGAATACCTACCTAAACATAGGGCTTTTGTTCAATAGGGACTCCTATTCATGGCAATGACTAAAAGTAGGGGCACTGGTACATTTTTTACCTTAGGTGTCACTTTTCCTAATGATGGTCTTTAAATAACACTGACACTACATGCCTATATCATTGGTTGATAAAGCACAAATGTCATTATTGGTCAAGTCTTGTTCGTTTAGAAAAAATAGTGTACCACTTTTATTATTATGTCAGTTTTTTCAGGTAGAACCAACATCGCAGACAATCCACAAAATTCATTTATTACTACATTAAGGGCATTTATCCACAAATTAGGAACTTTAATCCTTGAAATAGCTTAGAGTCATTATATCTTATCTTTATTCACGATTTTGAATAATTAAAACCATTAACAGACGTATTTACCAATATTAGGGTTTCAAGGCCCATTAAAGTATATTCATGCACATGAAACTCCAATTAAACTAATTACGTGCAAAGTTCATCCTTTTTGTTCATAATGTTCCTTTTCATCATTAATAGGTTAATATCGACTGCAATCATTCATTAAACCCTACTAATCACATTAATCATCTCAAAATAGGGCTTCTTAATCATTAAAGTATTAAAGTTGATAACTTCCATTACTTTTCAAATTATAATTAGAATCATGCTTCAATTATATTTTTAATGGATTCCCCTCATTTTTATGAGCAACTTTCATATTTTATATATATTGATCTGAGCTACAATATATTTTCTAATAATTTTATAAATTATTTACCTCTCGGCCAATCACTAGCCGCCACGTCAGCCGCTCGCTCCATGCGAGCAAGGGTCTTTAGACCCGCGACTGGACACTTCTGTCCTCACTCTCCTTCACACATGTCGGGGATAAACTAGTAAAACCACAGGTTCATCTTCAACCTCCACTTGTCTGTGCTCGACGAGCCTACTTCTCAGCCGAGTCAACGAAAAGGTTGACTCTTGGCGCTAGGCCTCCTCTGCAGCCATAAAGAGAGCTTCTAGCTCCGTACCTCACCGTCGAACCTGATAGAAGGGTCAATTGGGGTGGGGGTATGTCGATCTGAAAGAACAACAAGGTCCTCCGTCAGCCGCCAGGGAAGAGAAGAGCACAAATTCGATGCCTATCTCCTGGATGAGAGGTACTGGGATGCTTGGTTTCGCGCTCCAGTCGTGAGGGAACTGATGAGAACAGTGCCCGTGGCACCCTACACATCCCCTATATATAGGGATGACTGAGAAGCATCTGGCGATTTGGGAACTTTTGAGTTTTTTGATGAACCCACCCATAATTCGGGTTGGATCACACAGGAGAAACTTCCCAAAGACAATGGGATTATTTTCATTTCAAATTATCATCTCTTCCTCGTGTAATCCTCTGATCAAGAACTATCAAGCTGAATCTGCTAGAGCAGTCCTTGCGAGACTGGGATTCTCCCCCAGTCATTGGATCTTCGATCCAACAGTCACACTCTATTTGAAAATTAATAAAATCGGAATTTCATTCCTATAAATAATATATCATATCCACTTTAGGATAATTTCTAAATTACATATCTTAGAAACCGTGCATCGTTTTGTAACCAAATTTTGAGGGTTTCTCTTCCTTACCTTTATCTACTCACATGACAAATATGAGTCCCAAATTCTAAAGGAAACGAGCTTTTTCTTCAAAGGCAAGTTATTATTTCTCTCTCTTAATATTTTATTTTCTTTATTTTTATTCCTTTTAATATTGGAAACCTTTTGGATACGAAAATCCACCAAGCATAACTCAATCATACCTCTTTCCACTTATTTCCCATATTTTATCATTATTTTCAATTTCTTTCTTAGTAAAGAAATATTTAATTGATCTTTTCTTTTCATGTTGCATTATCTTTGCAACTTTGGACTCCTTGGGACCCAAGGAACCCAAGAGGCATGAAATCCAACTTTGGATAACATTCCTTTGCCTTCTAGAGGTTTCTACATCTCTCTTTTCTCAAAAAGTCAATTATTCATTTATTAATTGAATTTCCTTGTTATTGGGCCCAATAGCCAATAAAGCCCACAACACAATCATCAAGGCTATTGTAAATGAAATCCATTTATTCGAAACAAATTGTATCATTATTTGTATAAATATCTTTAATATAAGAAATTATATTTCTCACCCAATGAACCCAAGAATTGGGGTTGTAACATTCTTCCCCTCTTATAGGAATTTTATCCTCAAAATTCCATCAAGCAAACAAACAACTCAGGATAAGACTTTTCCATGTCCATCATTGGCCCCTATGTGGTTTTACCTTATCCATGTCACTTCCAAAGAACCTTTATCATCACATATTCTTTTCTCTGAGTTCTTTCACCTTGGCATCTATACCTCACCGGTGACTCAGGTCATTTCAGCCTCCCTTGGGGCTCACTAGGTTCATTGCTCCGCACATGGTCTGGGCACTTTGCATAGTGCTTTAAATTGGACACATGAAACTCATCACACATCACATTATCCTGAGGGGTAAGGGCAAACTTAACCTTCTCCACCAAACCATGTCAAAAGAACCCATGCATCGAGGACTCAACTCTCTTAACTATAACTTAGAGGGGTTGGATTTTCATGTCAAATATTCCCCCACAGTGAACTGCATGTCAGTCTACTTTGCATATGCTTACAACTCATGTCATCTCTGGGCTCCTTTCAGCCATTGCACGATCACGTGACTTCATCTGCACACACTGTGGTCCTTTGTTGACCTTCACGAGGTCCCTTCGCAAACATCATCTTAATGAAGTGGTGACCGATACAACCTCCCTCATAGAGCTTCTTTACATCCTGATACTGACTATGGTGGTTATCATCACATCTACCAAAGACAAGAATTGTCTCCATGTATCACCCTGAACGAGCACACATGCTCTCATCAAACCCACTAGTCTGGATCATACTAACCATTAGCTAGGGTGATAAACTGTACTAACATCGCGTTCTTCATGTATCTACTTCTTCCTTATGGAAGTGAACCTTTAGGTCATACTCAAGAACTTTTGAACTCGCATGGTGTAGTTTAACCATCTCTCTCATATGTGGTTCAACCAGATCTATCCCTTGACAGAACTCTTTCTTTCTCATGTCATATAGGTAAGGCGATCTACCATAACCCATATTGCAGCTTGACCTTCCTTGGTCTAGGGAAGACTTACAACATCCATAATGATGATCTCCCATTCCCTCTCAGGAACTCTTTATCCTTTATATCAAATCACTGGTTACTAGTGTTCGTCCTTCACCCCTAGCTTGCATGGCCACATGCCACATGCAACTTCATATCAAGCAACCAAAGTGCCACTATCACTTACTATCTTTGTAGTATCATGGTGTATGGTGATCTTAAAATCATGATCTCATGTATTTCATGATTCCTCAAGATCGATTCCTCAGAATCCCTAAACCACTCTCATCATGGTTTTATTACCTTCCTATCCAAAGAAGTGTATCTGTGGTTGTTACGACCCATATCAGGGTTAATCAATAAATACCTCGAATTACGTGAAACACCTCAATTAGTGTTGAGTATCAAATTAAACATCATGGTTAATCAAATACGTTAATATGTGAATTAATAGCTGAGATTGAATCACCTGAGGCAATTAATGATAATTGCAGTGTTAATAATTAATTTAATCAAGTTGAATAAAGTACTCTAGATGCATTTAATTTATTGACCGGTAGTGACTAGCTAATAACCATAATTTCTCGCTTCGAGATTTTAGTGGATTCTGTGCTTGGCATTTTGCAAGAAAAATCGTTTAAATTGGACCTCCGAGGCAATACTTATGCCATTTTTGGTTTTCTTGGACTTGAGATGCAATTTTCCCTTTTTTTTACCCCTTTAAGTGGGTCGGCTACTTTATTTCCTTATCTTCTTCTTTTCCCAAATGTCTTCCCGATCAATAGAACAGGAACCGACTGTGGAGCGGCGCCCAAGCAGGTCGATCGACCTGCAAGAGAAGAGGAGGGGCGATTTTGGGGGCGATTTGCTGGAACTCCAAGCTCGGATCCAGGCGCCCTTCTGCCCTTCTTCTCTTCTCCTTCCTTCCCTCTTCCTCCTTCCCTATACCTTCCTCTCCAGCAGTAGCTCGACCAGCTTGAGCCGGCCAGCAGTAGCAGCGCCGCACAGCAGCTTGTGGCGGTCGGCCAAGGGTCGATTTGTTTGGGAAACACCACCAATCGAAGCCCATGATTCCCTTTTCGAGGTCCAAGCTTGCAACTGAAGCTTCCAGCTAGCTTCATCACACCAATCAATGCCTAGGGTGGTGCCTCTATGGCTTCGACCAAGCAGCAACAGCTGCTGTGAGAAAGCTATGGCCAGAGGGTGAGGGGGCATGACCAACACCATGATGATGGTGCCTTTGAGCTCGACTACGAGGCTAGGATCCAAATCCGCAACCATTAGTTCGATTTAGCATTCGATTGAAGTTCAGTTAGATTTACAGCAAGGTCAGTTATCAATCGGCCGAGTTATATAGTAATCGGCTGAGTTCCTTTATTTAGTATATCGAACAGCATTTTGATCGGCCGAATTGGGTGTGATTCGACCGAGTTTCCCTTTATAGGTTATCAAGCAGGGTTTCGATCGGCCGAGTTTCCCGTGGATCGGCCGAGTTTCCAGCCAATCGGCCGAGTTCCCAGATTGGTCGGCCGAGTTCCAGAAGTGTGAGTATTAGTTCATTCAGAAATCATTATTTAACTCAATTTAAATGCTTAATTGCTTCTGTATCAGTTGGTATAACTTCTAAACAGTGTAGTACATACAATAGAGTATGTTAGATTCATTGGAACTTGAAATACGTAATATGCTTAATGAAAATGATGAAATTTCCTGTATTATGGTTGTAATGTATTTGTTGATTTAAAAATGGATATTTAGCATGGAAACTGGATAAATGATACTGAATCATGTTTAAGGATGACAAATGTTATATATGTGTTTCAAGAAATGTTCAGAATGTGCAGTAAGTATGGAATGTGATATTCTTGTTTTAAATGGTTATTTGTTAATCAGTTAATAGACTTAGGTGCCCTAACACCGTAGAACCCCTTTGACAGATCTGCTTCTTAGGGGTGAAACTCGTGTTGCAACATTATCCGTGCGGAGTCATGGAGACACGAGGACAGAGAGGCAGTGTCCAACAACAACGTGTGAGATGTCACGGTGGCACTGGAGAAAAATTGGGGGTTATTGCAACAAGATCCGTGCGGAGTCATGGAGGTAACCCCGTGAGACTCTCCGCCTGTGTACTCAGGTTAGAGGAGGAGTCTAGAGCACTCGATGTAGTACAGTGAGGCCGATGAGCCTGGGGTCCTGTGGCAGAGCAGGGCTGGCGTCAGACTTAGCATTTCCCGGGTGTGTCGCTAAGTCTTGTACGGTGGGATCGTAGTTCGCTACGGATCTTTATATGCAGGGTGCACTGCATATGATTAGGGCATAATAATAATATAAATATGTAATCATATAGGATCACAGTAAATTAATATGCTAAGAGATCCAAAATTTTGTGCAAATTCTATATATCTGTTTATTTACTTAAAATATCTATCGTTGCATAGAAATGTGATTATTATCTGCAAATCTGCTATGTCATTAGAACTGCCCTGCTTGTACTGTATATATGTTTTATTTCAATTTTATAAACCTGACGAGTTGTTTAGTGATAGCTAAATGAAAGGCTATTCACTGAGCGAGTAGGCTCATACCTCTACTCAAAACATTTTCAGGTCATCAACAGCAACAGGAATCTGAAGGATCCTTTCATCCTAACGCTTAGTCTGTAGAAGGTATATGTAGTTAGTAGTTAGAGGTCTCTTAGTCCTTTCCCCTCGATCTTTGGGACAAGGTGTGGGTGAGAGAGAATGTGTATAAGGATGTAAATCAGTCGTTATGCCTTATTTTATGTCGGACAATGTAATATGTTGTAGACTTTGTTTATATTACTAGTCAGTTTAATAAAAATGCTTCCGCAGACTGTTTAGCTTCATTTTACAGCATAAATCAGTTTATCTTTTTAATGTCTTTAAAATGGTTTAAAAAGTTATGAGAGGTTTGGCTTGTGAGTAATCCCTCCGTCGCGCCCTAATCTCGTGGATTGAGGTTAGTGTGAGATCGGGGTCTGACAGTGGTTGTACCACCATCCTTCCATTGCATCAAAGACTAGGCTGGCTAACCAATCAACCATTAACTTGAACAATCAATATCGTTGCATCTGAGGGTTAGCCAAACCTATCTTCTTTTCAAACTTAGGGTTAGCCTAACAACCTCTTCTAGTCTCTATCCAAACTAGGCAACTACATCTCAACCAGAGCATCCATTACGTAATGTTGAAGACATACACTTCCATGTATTTCACTTATCATCTCGTCTTAAACTCTAAGTCTATCTTCATCATAACACTCTGAGCTCATCCTCTTGGTTATCAAACTCAACCTTGTATCACATGCAAATTCCTCATAGCTCACGATAAAACATTCTCACAAGATGATTACCTTAATACTCTTATCATTTGTACCTATCCATGTATCATTAACTCCACAAGGCACATTATCATCTCTGTCCTCATTCCTCATGGCAACGTTCCAACTTACGTCATCTTTATCCTTGGTGTAAGGCATGCGTACTATCCTATCTCTCACTCCCATAACAAGAAGAAATAAGCATTTGGCGGCCGTCCAAATACAGAGTTCTTCTTGTTCCAAGAGCAGAGATGGTACATCCCACATTGCTAGTACACTTTCAAATTGAAGTTGAAACGTGCAACCTATGTCTCAACATCATTCTCGATATCAAAGTTACTTCCATGGGAAAACTGGTCTCGAACCTACTTGTGTCCACACATATTCCTCGATCATCTCCTCTAGGTCTATAGGGTGCCGGCACTTTTGGGGTCATCCCTCTTCCCTCATGCATCTAGAGTGTGCCCTACTCATCTGCCCTTTGGGTCCTATGAGTTCATGAAGGTGATCAATCTCCTAACCCATGACCCCCAGACAATGACAGTTGTTACCTCCTGACCCTATGGTCATTTGCAACTAGGGAATTAGGCAACTCCTACTTCCATCGGTCTTATCCTTACCTGACCTTAGGATAGACTTTAGGATTCTATTATAGTACATGTCCAACTTAGAACCTTACCCAAGCCTTCATCATCTCTCTCTTTGCATACATGGGATAACATTCATCCTTTCATAGGGGGCATGAAAACCTACCTACCTTGGTCAGGCCCCATACCAGTTACCTCCATGGTAACACATCCACATGCACTTGGAGATGGTTATCTATGGGTCTACAGTTTCATTCTCGTACCATGTACTTTTCACTTAGCTTCTCAAGATCCTATGAGACCTCTTCAGATTTCCTCAAAACCCACAAAACTGGTATACACCCTACCAAAGGGTCCCTATCCCATGATGGGAGGAAACTACACCTCTTGATAAAAAAGGTCACAAACACCCTTAGGGTTTACATTTACATGAGCATGCTTATCCCATCAGCCACTAAGGCACAAGAAGACCACTTACTAATCCATGATAAGTCATACTTGTTATCTTTCCTCAAGATTGGATCAAGATCATACCTTCCCATGTCATCACTTAGCTGGGGGGGGGGGGTTCATCAAACATACCTTAAACTTAAGGGGTTTCCTTTTCCTCTAAACACGAGGAGTACCATGCTCGAATCTATAGAAACTCAAATCTCATCATGATCGTCGGGTACACCACTTCCCCTCTTAGGCCTAGGAACCCTAGGTTCACTAGGATGTTTTAACTATGATAATAAGTTTAAATGTTCTTTTGTCTTGAGAATTAGGGTTTGAGAAGCATAGACCCTAATCGGCCCAAAATAGGGTTTTGATGACACATAAACACAAATTTGATAAGTAAAGTGTCTCAGTAAATGATTTTTAGTATTTTATGTGTAACTCTTATTTAGCTCAAATTTGGATATGATTTGGATATATAAAATTTAAACAACATTGGAAAATATCAGAATTTTTTAAGAATGTTCTGACCTGTTTATCGGCCGAGTTTCAAACTCGACCGATCACATTTTCTGAATGATATAGCCGTGTGATAATTGAATTTTATCTTTTTATTTGTATATCCAATTGATCTCAAATTTTAACTGTGCTTGAAAAACACAATTTTAGACACTCTGTTAAACTGGCGTAATTTTTGGATGACTTTTGACCTCTACAGTGAGGGTGTCGGTCGAGTTTGTAACTCGGCCGAATCTGCTGCAGACTGCAATATAGAAGTTCACTGTTTGATTTTTAATTATTTATTGGTAATTAGAAATGATCTCAAATTTTTACTGGAGGTCTGAAACTTCATTAGTTATAACATATAAAATTTCCAGAATTTTTTTAGCTTCTGTTAGCTATTTAATAAACGAATTACAGAAACTATTGTATAAACTGAATTTTCAGCCAATATAATTAAAGTTGAGTGTTGGGTTAATATGCAATTGACCCAAGCAGCTCAAATTGATCTTTATGATCGACCACACCCGCACAAAATAACGCTATGTTATTGATAAGGACCAAACCCTAGAATGATTAGAGTTGTAGTAGTTCAAGGGATATCACTAGTGATTTAACCTTGAATACTAGTATCTCTGTAAAATAAGACCTTGAGATTTGATCTATGTAAAGTAAGCGGGTAGTGATAGTAATCTAGGGTTTTAAGGTAGTTAATCTGAACGGTACATGAACAACATGAAATGACTTAGATAAAAGAGTAAAACATAAACCTAAAATGTAACTATAAGAAAGTAGCATAGAAATCGGAGTATTACCCGATATATGATCTGCAGATAGCCGATGTAGTTCATGTTTTTAAGACATGGTGTCACTATCTTTATGATGTGACAATAGATTATCACCCTGGTAAGGAGAATATGGTGGCTGATACTTTCAGCAGAAAGTCAAGTTCAACAGCTAATGCATTCTCTATGACAGGTTTCAATAGAGACATGTTAGTAGAAATGTGGAAGTTGAACTTAGACTTAGGGGTGACAACACAAAGTGGTTTGATTGTACAGATGCAGGTTCAAGCCTACTTCTTATGATCAGATTAAGGAACTACTATAGGGTGATAGTGAGTTAAACCAGACCATGCATGACATGTTGTGTGTACCTCGAGATAGTGTATTGAAAGAAAAGATTCTTATGGAAGTGCATGTATTGGTGTATGCTATGCTTTTAGGAAACACTAAGATGTATATGAATCTCAAGTAGTTGAAACGGATGGTCAGATATGCAGAAGGATGTAGCTGAGTATGTGGTTAAAAGTAGTGTGTACCAGTAGGCTAAGGCTGAACCCTAGAAATCTATAGCTACCTTGTAATCTTTTTCTATGCCTGAATGGGAATGGGAATTTATCACAATGGATTTTGTGGTAAGATTACCCAGGACACCTAGAGGTTATGATTTGATATGAATGATTGTGAATAGACTAATTTAGTCTGCTCTCTTTCTTCATATTAAGTCAACCTTTGATGTCTCAAAACTTGACTAAGATATACATGGATGAAATAGTTAGATTGCCTGGTAATCCAGTTTCAATCATATCATATTGAGATTCTCAATTCACATTTAGGATTGTAGAAACAGTTGCATCGTGCTTCGGGCACAAAGTTAAGATTCAATATAACCTTTTCAACCGCAAACGGATGGCCAGTCTAAGAGAACCATTCAGACTCTTGAGGACATGCTGAGAGCATGTGTTTTGCTTTTCAGTGGAAGTAGGGATGAACATTTAAGTCTTATAGAGTTTTCTTAGTGTGAATGTTGAGTTTAGAAATACACAACTAATAATGGTACAATTTGGGTATAAACTCAGACAATACAGATTTAGTAAACCATTAGATGCATGATTTCAAGATAGTAAGATAGCATTAAAATATGTAAATAAACCTAATTGCATGCTTCCTGTTATGTTAATGTGTATGACTTAAAATTTACATGAATTGACACGTTTCTCTGAGATATTATTAGAAATTCTCAAGTACTATTAAATATTTGTATTATGATACGTAAATAACTCTTAATTGAGTTATGTGATGCATAAACCAGGAATTTGGTTAATATGCACGTTCTTCGAGAAATTTCAGATAATTGAAAAATAGTACAGAAGGTTTCTTATAGGTGAAGTAAATTATTCTTATTGGTGTAATAAGATGTTCAATTACATGAATTCAGTATGTATGTGCCGAAATTGATTTGAGTTTGGGATATTTATGAATTTTTAATCTGCCTGCATGCATGATATAAAGATTACTCAGTAATTATAATGATTTGAAATATACTGCTCTGCCTGTTCTAGAATGATACTGTATTGTGATTTGAACTGCAATCAAACATATGAGATAAAAAAAACCCTAACGATAGGGTGTTCAATGAATCAAGTATTTTGATATCAATTTTCAGTATGAGATGTAGTGATGTTTAACAGTTAAATTGCATGATTTTATTATAGTACCAAATTGACATGCATTCTGTTTATTTAAGAATTTTAGTTTGTCTGCATGTATAGTATGATAATTTCTCAGTAATTACCATAAATTGAGATACTGTTATAACAGTTCTACAAAGACAATGTTTTGTGGTTTGATCTGGAATCAGATCAGATGTGTTCTAGGTTGAGGGACCAATGCAGATAGTTGATCAGAGGATCAAGAAACTCAAAAATCATGAGAAGTTTTGGGTTTGATGTGCGTAACAAGTTTCCTTTTCTCTTTTAGGAATTTCGGGACGAAATTCTTATAAGGGAGGGAGATTGTTACGACCCATATCAGGGTTAATCAATAAATACCTTGAATTATGTGAAACACCTCAATTAGTGTTGAGTATCAAATTAAACATCATGGTTAATCAAATACGTTAATATGTGAATTAATAGCTGAGATTGAATCACCTGAGGCAATTAATGATAATTGCAATGTTAATAATTAATTTAATCAAGTTGAATAAAGTACTCCAGATGCATTTAATTTATTGACCGGTAGTGACTAGCTAATAACCATAATTTCTCGCTTTGAGATTTTAGTGGATTCCGTGCTTGGCATTTTGCAAGAAAAATCGTTTAAATTGGACCTCCGAGGCAATACTTATGCCATTTTTGGTTTTCTTGGACTTGAGATGCAATTTTCCCTTTTTTTTTACCCCTTTAAGTGGGTCGGCTACTTTATTTCCTTATCTTCTTCTTTTCCCAAACGTCTTCCCGATCAATAGAACAGGAACCGACTGTGGAGCGGCGCCCAAGCAGGTCGATCGACCTGCAAGAGAAGAGGAGGGGCGATTTTGGGGGCGATTTGCTGGAACTCCAAGCTCGGATCCAGGCGCCCTTCTACCCTTCTTCTCTTCTCCTTCCTTCCCTCTTCCTCCTTCCCTATACCTTCATCTCCAGAAGTAGCTCGACCAGCTTGAGCCGGCCAGCAGTAGCAGCGCCGCACAACAGCTTGTGGCGGCCGGCCAAGGGTCGATTTGTTCGGGAAACACCACCAATCGAAGCCCATGATTCCCTTTTCGAGGTCCAAGCTTGCAACTAAAGCTTCCAGCTAGCTTCATCACACCAATCAACGCCTAGGGTGGCGCCTCTATGGCTTCGACCAAGCAGCAACAGCTGCTGCGAGAAAGCTATGACCAGAGGGTGAGGGGGCACGACCAACACCATGATGATGGTGCCTTTGAGCTCGACTACGAGGCTAGGATCCAAATCCGCAACCATTAGTTCGATTTAGCATTCGATTGAAGTTCAGTTAGACTTACAGTAAGGTCAGTTATCAATCGGCCGAGTTATACAGTAATCGGCCGAGTTCCTTTATTTAGTATATCGAACAGCATTTTGATCGGCCGAATTGGGTGTGATTCGGCTGAGTTTCCCTTTATAGGTTATCAAGCAGGGTTTCGATCGGTCGAGTTTCCCGTGGATAGGCCGAGTTTCCAGCCAATCGGCCGAGTTCCCAGATTGGTCGGCCGAGTTCCAGAAGTGTGAGTAGTAGTTCATTCAGAAATCATTATTTAACTCAATTTAAATGCTTAATTGCTTCTGTATCAGTTGGTATAACTTCTAAACAGTGTAGTACATACAATAGAGTATGCTAGATTCATTGGAACTTGAAATACGTAATATGCTTAATGAAAATGATGAAATTTCCTATATTATGGTTGCAATGTATTTGTTGATTTACAAATGGATATTTAGCATGGAAACTGGATAAATGATACTGAATCATGTTTAAGGATGACAAATGTTATATATGTGTTTCAAGAAATGTTCAGAATGTGCAGTAAGTATGGAATGTGATATTCTTGTTTAAAATGGTTATTTGTTAATTAGTTAATAGACTTAGGTGCCCTAACACCGTAGAACCCCTTTGACAAATCTACTTCTTAGGGGTGAAACTCGTGTTGCAACATTATCCGTGCGGAATCATGGAGACACGAGGACAGAGAGGCAGTGTCGAACAACAACGCGTGCGATGTCACGGTGGCACTGGAGAAAAATTGGGGGTTATTGCAACAAGATCCGTGCGGAGTCATGGAGGTAACCCCGTGAGACTCTCCGCCTGTGTACTCAGGTTAGAGGAGGAGTCTAGAGCACTCGATGTAGTGCAGTGAGGCCGATGAGCCTGAAGGCCGATGAGCCTGGGGTCTTGTGGTAGAGCAGGGCTGGCGTCAGACTTAGCATTTCCCGGGTGTGTCGCTAAGTCTTGTACGGTGGGATCGTAGTTCGCTACGGATCTTTATATGCAGGGTGCACTGCATATGATTAGGGCATAATAATAATATAAATATGTAATCATATAGGATCACAGTAAATTAATATGCTAAGAAATCCAAACTTTTATGCAAATTCTATATATCTGTTTATTTACTTAAAATATCTGTCGTTGCATAGAAATGTGATTATTATCTGCAAATCTGCTATGTCATTAGAACTGCCCTGCTTGTACTGTATATATGTTTTATTTCAATTTTATAAACCTGACGAGTTGTTTAGTGATAGCTAAATGAAAGGCTATTCACTGAGCGAGTAGGCTCATACCTCTACTCAAAACATTTTCAGGTCATCAACAGCAACAGGAATCTGAAGGATCCTTTCATCCTAACGCTTAGTCTGTAGAAGGTATACGTAGTTAGTAGTTAGAGGTCTCTTAGTCCTTTCCCCTCGATCTTTGGGACAAGGTGTGGGTGAGAGAGAATGTGTATAAGGATGTAAATCAGTCGTTGTGCCTTATTTTATGTCGAACAATGTAATATGCTGTAGACTTTGTTTATATTACTAGTCAGTTTAATAAAAATGCTTTCGCAGACTGTTTAGCTTCATTTTACATCATAAATCAGTTTATCTTTTTAATGTCTTTAAAATGGTTTAAAAAGTTATGAGAGGTTTGGCTTGTGAGTAATCCCTCCGTCGTGCCCTAATCTCGTGGATTGAGGTTAGTGTGAGATCGGGGTCTGACAGTGGTTGTACCACCATCCTTCCATTGCATCAAAGACTAGGCTGGCTAACCAATCAACCATTAACTTGAACAATCAATATCGTTGCATCTGAGGGTTAGCCAAACCTATCTTCTTTTCAAACTTAGGGTTAGCCTAACAACCTCTTCTAGTCTCTATCCAAACTAGGCAACTACATCTCAACCAGAGCATCCATTAGGTAATGTTGAAGACATACACTTCCATGTATTTCACTTATCATCTCGTCTCAGACTCTAAGTCTATCTTCATCATAACACTCTGAGCTCATCCTCTTGGTTATCAAACTCAACCTTGTATCACATGCAAATTCCTCATAGCTCACGATAAAACATTCTCACAAGATGATTACCTTAATACTCTTATCATTTGTACCTATCCATGTATCATTAACTCCACAAGGCACATTATCATCTCTGTCCTCATTCCTCATGGCAACGTTCCAACTTACGTCATCTTTATCCTTGGTGTAAGGCATGTGTACTATCCTATCTCTCACTCCCATAACAAGAAGAAATAAGCATTTGGCGGCCGTCCAAATACAGAGTTCTTCTTGTTCCAAGAGTAGAGATGGTACATCCCACATTGCTAGTACACTTTCAAATTGAAGTTGAAACGTGCAACCTATGTCTCAACATCATTCTCGATATCAAAGTTACTTCCATGGGAAAACTGGTCTCGAACCTACTTGTGTCCACACATATTCCTCGATCATCTCCTCTAGGTCTATAGGGTGCCGGCACTTTTGGGGTCATCCCTCTTCCCTCATGCATCTAGAGAGTGCCCTACTCATCTGCCCTTTGGGTCCTATGAGTTCATGAAGGTGATCAATCTCCTAACCCATGACCCCCAGATAATGACAGTTGTTACCTCCTGACCCTATGGTCATTTGCAACTAGGGAATTAGGCAACTCCTACTTCCATCGGTCTTATCCTTACCTGACCTTAGGATAGACTTTAGGATTCTATTATAGTACATGTCCAACTTAGAACATGCACGACCCTTCCCAGGGTTGGGTCGCCAAAGGTACTCAGTCATCCAACCTCTCATGACTTATATGGCATCCAAGGCATGTCTATCCAAACACCTGGTCTACCATGACATATGACTCATCATGTCATCCCACTCTTTAACCTTCACTTAGGGTTAGGGTTAACATCATCTTCAGAGGATGTGTCAGGTCTCTACTTGCAATGGAGATCTCTACCTCTAAGAGCAACTCTCTTTACTTATCCTCCTGATAAGAAGGTCTAGCCTCAGGTCTCTCCTGCGGCATGACAACTTATGTCATACGACCTAAGCATGTATCTATTCTTTTCCGCTTAATCTATTAAGCTTATGTCCATGACATCTTATTTACATGCTTTTTATCAATTTGGTGGAGGATTCCTTAATCCTTATCAATCTTACCCATACCTCAAGAGGGTGAGAAAAAGAGAGAAAACCCTAATCCTTATAATCCTTAACAAAATTTGAGTTGAGAAGGGATGAACAAGATGAGAGAGTCCTAAAGGTATCTTATTTTGAGTCAAATCCTAAGACATTGGCCAGGCAGTCACACTAATCCGAGAGTCCTCGTATTCCAATTAATGGTGTGGAGGAAAATCTTGCCATCCCCTAGACGTGATCCTTTTCTAGACACCTCAGTCTTTCAGAAAATCTTCTAATAACTCCCTTGGGTTCTATGGAGTTTGTAAAATTTAATAGTTATTAAAAATTAAATGAGGAATCTAGGCTCTGATACCAAATGTAACGACCCCGCCTCCTGGTAAACCCCAATTAAGGGAGACCAGAAGGTCAGAGTCGTTATCCTAATTCACATGATCAAAGGTTCGACAAATAATAAAAAATAATTATTAAATTCTACCAACTATACTGAAATATGGTACAAATAAAAACTTTACATACCTTTTAAAATCTTGGATTTCTAAACTTCTATCCATGTATGAATTCTACTCTAACTAATCCTCCTTATATTTTAATTCATGTATTTCACAATATGAGGATTACCTATTTGTCCTTTTAGCTTTGTACCTAAAACGCTGACAAACAAAACGTCGGTCAACATAAAGGTGGTATGTGGGGGAAACAATAATCATGCAACTATGATAACAATGTAATTAGTTAATTATGATTTAAACAAACAACTTTATGTTTTCCGCATAACTGCTCAATCCCTACGTACCCTAGCCTCTGTGCTGTCCCTACAGTGGACCTGGATGCTACCTTCCATATGGTAGATCCCCATTAAACCCCTCATGATCCCACCTAACAGGTGAACTAGTTTCTAGGGTTGAGTAACATGGCACTACCCGTAGGTAGCCCACTCCTTAACTCATGGCATGCTAAAGAGTCTCATGGCACTACACGTGGGTAGCCCAATTTCTAACTCACGATAACCTAGACCTTGATCTAGGTTACCCCTTTTTAGCCTTTGCAAAGCCACATAGGTGGACCAGGAGCTGAGCCAGTCATGTATGCACATTTATAGTGATAATCATAGTCACTTTATAGTTGCATGAAATAAATAGGCATCCAACAGTTATTTCCAAGCAGCCGATAAAACGTTTGGGAATCACCGTGAAACTAGAGTGATTATTCATAAGCGTAATCAAATACCTGTCAGGCTGATTTGAGACATAATAATCCATGCAAGTAAGAAATCCAAGCAAGCACACATACAAGATCCTGAAATAACCATACAATTTCCTTTTATTACTCAGCTCATCAAGATCTATTAAACCTAGCTCGCTTCCTAGGGTTTCTAGTTCACTTTTAGGGTTTCCCTTCATCTTTTACTATGTAAACCCTAATTTTATACCATTACTCATAAACCCTTATTATCTTATGTATTCTTCAATATTAAGGTTATCTTAACAACATATAACCCTATTTTCGGATTTAAAGGCACCATTAACCAACAATTAATTTCATTAAGCTTCTTTTGCACTAAAGTTACTATTTTTATCCTTTAAATCCATGACAAGATCATTATGTGCATTCATCATCAATTCATAGTTCATTATGGTCTAATTCACACATGAACTCTATTTGTCATTAATTCTACCTTTTATTCATTAGAAAACCCTTATTACTACATTAAGGGCATTTATCCAAAAATTAGGAACTTAATGCTTGAAATAGCTTAGACTCATTATATCTTAGCTTTATTCACGATTTTGAATAATTAAAACCATTAATAGACGTATTTACCAATATTAGGGTTTCAAGGCCCATTAAAGTATATTCATGCACATGAAACTCCAATTAAACCAATTACATGCAAAGTTCATCCTTTTTGTTCCTAATGTTCCTTTTTATCATTAATAGGTTAATATCGACTGTAATCATTCATTAAACCCTACTAATCACATTAATCATCTCAAAATAGCATTTCTTAATCATTAAAGTATTAAAGTTGATAACATCCATTACTTTTCGAATTATAATTAGAATCAGGCTTCAATTATATTTTTAATGGATTCCCCTCATTTTTATGAGCAACTTTCATATTTTATATATATATTGATCTGAGATACAAAATATTTTCTACTAATTTTATAAATTATTTACCTCTCATCCAATCCCTAGCCGCCACATCAGTTGCTCGCTCCATGCGAGCAAGGGTCTTCAGACCCACGAATGGATGCTTATGTCCTCACTCTCCTTCACACGTGTCGGGGGTAAACTTGTAAAACCATAGGTTCATCTTCAACCTCCGCTTGCTTGTGCTCGACGAGCCTGCTTCTCAGCCGAGTCAACGAAAAGGTTGACTCTTGGCGCCAAGCCTCCTCCGCAGCCAGAAAGAGAGCTTTTAGCTCTGGACCTCACCGTCGAACCTGATGAAAGGGTCAATTGGGGTGGGGATATGTCGATCTGAGAGAACATCAAGGTCCTTCGTCAGCCACTAGGGAAGAGAAGAGCACAAATTCGATGCCTATCTCCTAAATGAGAGGCACCAGGATGCTTGGTTTCACGCTCCGGTCATGAGGGAACTGATGAGAATAGTGCCCGTGGCACCCTGCACATCCCCTATATATAGGGTCGACTGAGAAGTGTCTGGTGATTTGGGAACTTTTGAGTTTGTCGACGAACCCACCCATAATTCGGGTTGGATCACACCTGTGAAACTTCCCGAAGACAATGGGATTATTTTTGTTTCAAATTATCCGCTCTTCCTTGTGTAATCCTCTTGTCAAGAATTGGCAAGATGACTCTGCAAGAGTAGTGGATTCTCCCCCAGTCGTTGGATCTTCGATCCAACAATCACACTCTATTTGAAAATTAATAAAACAAAATTTCATTCCTATTAATAATATATCATATCCACTTTAGGATAATTTCTAAATTGCATATCTTAGAAACCGTGCATCATTTTGTAACCAAATTTTGAGGGGTTCTCTTCCTTGCCTTTATCTACTCACATGCCAAATATGAGTTCCAAATTCCAAAGGAAAATGGATTTTTCTTCAAAGGCAAGTTATTATTTAATACGACTTATTTTAAGCATATTTTCTCTCTCTTAATATTTTATTTTCTTTATTTTGATTCCTTTTAATATTGGAAACCTTGTGAATATGAAAATCCACCAAGGATAACTCAATCATACCTCTTTCCACTTATTTCCCATATTTTATCATTGTTTTCAATTTCTTTATTAGTAAGGAAATATTTAATTGATTTTTTCTTTTCTTGTTGCATTATCTTTGCAACTTTGGACTCCTTGGGAACCAAGGAACCCAAGAGGCACGGAATCCAACTTTGGAGAACATTCCTTTGCCTTCTAGAGGTTTCCACATCTTTCTTTTCTCAAAAACTCAATTATTCATTTATTAATTGAATTTCCTTATTATTGGGCCCAATAGCCAATAAAGCCCACAACACAATCATCAAGGCTATTGTAAATGAAATCCATTTATTTGAAACAAATTGTATCATTATTTGTCTAAATATATTTAATATGAGAAATTACATTTCTCACCCAATGAACCCAAGAATTGGGGTTGTAACAAATAAAGTGTAACCTTTATCATCAGTTTGTATGAATGAACTGACAAGTATGGTCTTAGTCGTTAGTTTTTTTAAAAACTGATAACTAAGTTCTACTTAAAAACACCCATGAAAATTTCTTTTCCCCATTATCTATTTTATTGATTGATCAAGTCTTTCCTTGTGCTCCATTGATCATGCGCTCAGTTGCTACCTCTGCTCTATGCTACAGCTGCTATTGCTTCATCTCTAGTGCCACTACCGTCTCAACCTCTTCTTCCTCCTCTGCTACTACTGTTGTTGTCATTCGTATGACTAATTTTGTTGTTACTTCTGCTTGAGTCATCACTACTGCTACTGTTGCTTGAGCCGCCACTGTTGTTGTTGCTTTAGGAGTTGCTACCACTGTCGCTGTTGCTGCTATTTGAGCTGCTTTCTTTCACCCTCTCCTCTATGTTCTGTGATGAAGGTGTTTTTTAGCTATATTTCTTGTTTGTTTGGTTTGTCTAGCTATAATTTTCAAAATGTATGTATAGTTGTTTGTTTGGTTTGTTTAGAATTCTTCATGTAAACTTTTAATATTATGCATATCATCATTATACATATTTGGTACGAAAATTATGTCTACCTTTGTTTATGAGACCAGTCCCAACCTAATTAATGATGATATATTCTGATAAATGACCAATAGATGTGTGGAATAGAGACTGATCCTAATCTCTAAACCATAATTTCTAAATTAGGGTGTTAGCCTAGAACCTTGTTCAAGATTTACTCATTAGGAGTAAATCTTAGATAGTCCCCCATTTGGGATTGTTCTTGAACACTTTATCCCACTTAGGATGTAAGTGTATAATGTATATCTAACTTTCAAGGTGTTTCATTAACACTTCCCCGTTTTTTCTCTAAGTACATATGTAGGTGGGTTTTTTCCCATCTACATTGGTGTACTTGGAGAACTACGGGGAATGCTATCAAAATATTTTTGATAGCCAAATACACATTATACAATTACTAGTCAGATTAGGTGTTCAAGAATGGGATAGGTGGAGACATTCATTACTAAACCCTATACCCTAAACCCAAATCAGTAAACCTTAACCCTAAACCCTAAACCCTAAACCCTAAATGATATATCATAATCTACAAACCTTAATATTAAACCCTATCTCTAAGCACCAATATCAATACTCATTTTCTATATGATCATAGAATGGATCGATCATGGATGTCTAATTCAAATTTCCGCACTCTGGAGTTCATTACTGGTGTTTATAAGATTTGTGGAGGAACATTGGAAATGACCTAGAGGTAGGCTCTATTGTCCATGTAGGAATTATAATAACAACTTTAAAGTTCACACTATTGACAAAATCAAAAGTCATGTCATGTGTAATGGGATTGTACATGGATATATAGAATGGTACTAGTGTGGAGAGATGCTTACTATGAGATTAGTAAATGTTTATAGTAGTACTTCTTTTGAAGAAGAACTTGTCGATGATGTTGATGTGAATGAACCAATTCTGATAGATATGGTTGATGCGGTGCTAGATAGTTGTGGGGCCAATCTTACTGATCCAACTTTCTTATCTAGAATCATTGTGCATAATGTTGAGAGATTGTTATACTTAGGTTGTACTAATTTACAAAGCTGAGTGTCGATTGCATACTCTAAAGGCTAACAATAGATGCATGAGAAAAGCTTCATGTCTCTGTTGTCTTTGTTGAAAGAAGTTCTTCCTAAAGGAAAAAAGCTTACAATCTCAACATACAAAAGATGTTTGTGAACAACGTCATTGTTATTCTATTAAATATAAAAGGTAAGACTACATATTGAATTGAATCTAGAATGGACCTACGTGAAATTAGTATAAGGAAAGAATTAACAACAAAAGTTAGCAGTCATCGAGAAGTATATTTACCTGCTTCTTGTTACACATTGTCGAGACAGGAGAAGAGAACTTTTTGTGAGTGCTGGGTTAATGTAAGATACCACATGGATACTCTTCCAATATTTGTAAATTAGTAGCAATGAATGATCTGGACCTGATAGGTCCTCAATCTCATGATTGTCATACTCTACTACAACTAATATTGCATGTGGCTATTCGATCTATACTGTCAAAGCATGTAAGGTTTGTAATCACTAGGCTTTGTTTCTTTTTCAACACTCTATGTAGCAAAGTTATGGATCTTGAGAATCTTGATAAGTTGCAAAGAGAAGTGGTTGTTACCCTGTGTCAGCTTGAGATGTATTTTTCTCCTTCATTCTTTGATATCATGTTACATCTTGTTGCCCATTTGATTAGGGAAGTGAAAATATTGGGTCCGGAAATCTTGCATTAGATGTATCCTTTTGAATGGCACATGAGTGTTTTAAAGGTGATGTAAAAACTATTATTGGTTGGAAGGGAATATTATTGAGGGTTATGTGAATAAGGAGGTTATGAATTTTTGAATGACTTTCTGGGTTGTAATGAATCTCCTTCTAATGAAAAGAATATTGATGCTTATTTTAGAAAAGGGATTTTAGGAGCACGAGCAGAACACATAGATATGTCAAGAAAGGTGGATTGTCACAAGACAAGGTATATGACATGATTTCAAAGAGAATAAAAGAATCTTGGAGACAGTTTCATGCTTCTCATTCTCAACCTTCTCAAATCGTACCTCAGTTGCACCATTCTTCTTACGAGGTGGACCCTCTTCACACAGAGATGGTTAGGAGTAATCCCTTTGACCCGCTAGACATGTCAGGTGTAAGTTGTTTTGTGATATAATAGTCTTTTGTGTGAATTTATACTATGTTGTGTTTGGGTATGTATAACACTATATATAGAATTGTAGGCGTTAAGGTCATGCCATCTTGCATTACTAGAGTGTAGCTTCAATGTTGTTGCACTGGGCGATGATATCCCACCTCTTCCAAGTGACATGATTCATGGTGCTCCAATGCCCAGAAATGTGGTGTGTGTGACTATTAGGCTTCTCTACCCAAATTGGAAAAACACACTACTGCCATATGGCCACCTGGATCATGAAAATATGAAACACAAATGGTAGCATGGCCTAAAGCCAAAGTTATCTATGAGAATGTATGATAAATTTACATTGCATTTGTATTTGTGACTCTTTTTTATTTATTGTATATAATTGAAAACTGGTATGAAGATACATGCAAATCATAGTACCTAAGAAGCCTGATACGACTAAACTGTACGTGTAAATGTAAGCATATGTGTCAAAGTAATACACACCAATGAGGCTCATATATCAAACACTGAGAAACGTAATCCAAGAAACTACTACTAACTACTTTCGATCAGGTAGGTTGAAGAAAACTTTGAATTGAGAATTATTAAACAAATTGCAAGAAAAAAAATTAATTTACTAGTTTGTGATCACAATGAGAAGAAATTCCCTAGGACTGTGGTTTCACCACGATTGACACAATATTTTTACCTCAGATTAATATATGTTCCTCCCGATCCTGGATAAAGAGACATGTAGATGTAATTATCCACTCTCACAGTGTAATCCACTACCTATCCTAATACCAATCCCGCTCTCATATCAATTGTGTTATATATAGATGTTTTAACGAACTACTCTGAGTTATTCCCTTCACGCTCGTAAGATTTCTCTTAAAACACAATATAAAATGTGTGTTACTATGGATTTCCGATCCTTAATCTCCCTCTCGAAGCTATTAAGGATCTAATTAATCACCTATGGTGTGCAATATAGATAATTCGATATGATTTCATAGTAACATGTCCAAAAGTAAGGAGAAAATAATATACTAATGCAAAAGATCCTTATACAGTGTACAACCGGGCTACTCCCGGGTCCTAGAGAACAAGGGGATTAGCCACTCATGGTTTTCATAGAAAAAACATGCCAGGAAGAAGGAAAAAAGTGGAGAACATATAAAAACCAATGAACCCCCTGGAGAAACCAAAATAGGACGCTCCACGCCGACAAACGGATCCGCAAACCATGAATTCTGCCCATCGAACATGCCAGAAACCTCCCAAACATCCAGTTCTCCTCCTCTTTCTCCTCTCCCATGCCTTCATCATTGCACAATGGAATAGAATGTCTTGATTAGGTATGGTCAAAATCCCCTTAAGTCATAGAAGTGACTTAGGAAAAAATAAATCATGCACCATCGCATTATACTTGATTTTCGGAAATGTCTGACGTCTCGGTACTACTGACTCCTCTAAATCGCATGGCCACCCGTTAGGTTGTTGGTACTACTGACTGAGCGTTGATAGTATCAAGTTGCATCAATAACTTTCTGACAAAACATTGTAACATCGTCGGTATTATTGACAGTCCCGTCGATACTACCAAATCTTTTCGATTCATTTCTTCTCCAATACTAAGAAAGTGTTGGTACCACTGACTCCAAAGTCGGTAGTATCGATTTGTGTAGATTCATGTATCCTCTTGAAATGCATTATATTCAAACATAAGCTCTGGAAATATAATAAATCATTTAGAAATATTAAAATTACATTTGTTTGATGCAATTGAGTAGCACAGACTAATATTAATAAATCATGCACAAAATTAATATGAAAATGAATAATAAGTGCCAAAAATAATTAATAAATAGCCTGTGTATATGAAAAATATGCAGTGCATCAAACTCCCCTAAGCTTAAATGTTTCTCATCCTCGAGTAACACACCCTCGGATCTGTTTGAGACAAGTCAGCAAAAGGGCATAAACTATGAATTCCATTTCTCAATCATCCCCACTCTGGAGGTCCTAAACATGCCTTCATTAATCAGTGAACAATCAACTGATCTATAGCGACCAAAAATTTCCATAAAAACTATCCACCCTTAGATCAATGAACACTATCTACATTGCTCTTTCCTAACTACAATCTACTTGGAAGTAGTTAACATCATAATCAATTAGGCATTCACTTGGTGTAGTATGTGATTCTCTATTCTACATTGCTCTTTCCTAACTACCAATCTACTTGGACGCAGTTCTCCTTATAAGAATGGATGAGTAAAATAATCATTTAAATGGCCTAATGATAAGAGCAATGGATGGTACAAAATGGGTGGCAAATGAAGAATCACAAGTACATCCAAGTTATTTATGCAAAAATAAAATATGATGAACCTATATGGTGAAAAGAATGAAAAATGCATGAATCCTAATGCCTTATATTATTGGGTGAAATGATGCATGTAACAAATATCTCATCCACTAAATGAGAATGCAGTGAGAAAGCAAAAGAATGCATCATGTGATTGTTTCCATCCTTTTGCAAAGAGCCGAGGGCATCCTTTCTCCCTCTTAACTTTGAAACATTAACATTTTTTTTCATTGGCCCATTATTTTAGCATGATGGAGCGTTATGCTTGGGATTTACTAATATAGCACTCATTTTTTTAGGGTACGGATGTGTTTCCCTGCAATCAAATTTGAAGGAAACTGATACACTTATGATATAAAATTGAATGATGAGAAATTCATGTAATCTACATGTAATTGTTTATGCAACTAAAATGATCTGTACAAAAATTGTTTATGCAACTAAAATGATATGTACAAAAATTGTTTATGCATCATAACCATTTTTTATTAACTAATTCAATCAAAGAGGAACTAGTTATCATGTAACCTATCATGCCATGCAATGGAAACAAAAGGAAATAATTTGGACTTACTTGATCATCTTTAGGTGGTGGGTCAAAATGAACAGAAGATGAATGGAATCACATAATTAAAAGACAATATCTTTCATGAATTTATGATATGTACCTCTCTAATGACCTGTGTATAGGGTAACCTTAGGGTTTGTTTCTTAAATTTCCATCCTACTAACTATTTGATCAACTTAGGCTCAAACCCCAAATTCATCCACATTTCATGAATAATTAAGATGCCCATTCATAATAAGTGTCATTAAGCTGACTTGTCCATACACTTCCTCTAGGTGATATTACTCAATTACTCACAACTAAGCTCACAAAAAAATTTTCAATTTCCATTGCAAACTTGAAAGAACGCATGATAATTGCCAGGAACACACAAAATTTAAGCTCCACGTTACACTAGATAGATTGTGGATCTTACAAATTACAAAAATAAAAGCTACAAACAAGTGAAAGGGAAGATAAAGATGTTCCAATACCCCCTAAGCTTGATCTTAACAATGAATGCATAGTCAAAATTCAAACATAGAAGTGGAACAGGGGTACCAGTTGCTTTGAAGGTTGGTGGAGGTGGTAGTGGTGGCTATTTGGATCAAGAATATACCCCTCTTGTTGGTGCCCTTAATTTGTGAATTTTTGGCACCAAGATATGACATTTTCTCTCCTTCTTTGAGCTTTAAAATTGGTGTCCACCAACATGTGTGACAGTGGTAGTGATAATGTTTTTTTCTTTCTTGCAGTACTTGTCACTTTTTCTAAAACAGTCGGCAGTATCGACTTGGTACTCAGTAGTACCGACTTGGGTCTAGGATATTGTTATTTTTCCTAAGAAAACTCAGTAGTACTGACTTTATGTAGAATTTTAACTGATAAGGGGTCGGTAACACCGACTTAGGTGTCAGTAGTACCGACTTTGACCCTGTCTGCACACCAAACAAGAGTATCAAGGTACCTTTTTGCATAAACTAAAATCTAACATGAAAGATATGAAATGTAGATAAAAAAAATACCTAAACAAATAGTCAATAACAAAAATAAAATTGGGTTGCCTCCCAAGAAGTGCCCTTATTTAATGCCCTAGGCTCGACATGAATGATTCTTCTCAGCCCGGGTTGTCATGGGATGGTGGTGAAGAATCATCTAGCAGTCTGAACTCTACTCTATCATCATCTATCTCGAGTGTCAAATAGCCTCTCCCAATGGCAGTGATCACATCGGTCGTATCTTGGAACTGGATTCCTAACAATATCTTGGATCCTTTCATTTTCTTCATATCCATGACCACAAAGTCAACCAGATAGATAAACTTGTTGACTTTAACCAGCACATACTTGCATATCCTGTATGGCCTCACAATAGATCTGTTCGCCAGCTAGATTGTCATAGATGTCCTTGTTCATTCCTGCAATCCCAACTTCTAGAATGTAGAGAGAGACATGGGATTTATGCTCGCCCCAAAATCACACTGTGCTTGTGGGAAATGTTGGTTGCCTATAGAATAAAGAATGTAGAAACATTCTGGATCTTTCCTCTTAATCCACAATCTCCTAATCATTGCACTCATCACTTCATCAACTTGTAGGACGTTTGTATCTTTTATCCGTCTCTTCTTGTTAATGATGTCCTTCAGGAATCTTCCATATGCAGGAATTTGTTCTATAGCCTCCACCAATGTGATGTTGATGTGGATCTTTTGAAAGTTATCTAGGAATTTCTTGAACTTCTTTTCCACTTTTCTCAGCTTCAAACTATCTGAGAATGGAACATGCAACTTCTTAATATGCATGTGTGGTGGAATATAAGGCACATTAGGGATCTCCTCCCCTAAGCTTGCTTCAACACCATCTTTTGGGATATGATTTTGCATGTCTTCTATGGATGGAATGACGGGTGGCTGCTCCTTCTAAATTTTGGGTGCCTCCTTATTGATTGTGACTGTTCCACTGTGAAGTAGAACATTCACATGTTCTTGTTGCATAGGCACCTTTTTTGGAACTGGAGATAGTGATATGAAAGTGGTGTAACCTTGACGTTCATTGTCTACTGGAGTGTTGCATCCTCTTGGTAATCTATATAGACTATGGGGAAATGGGACTTTTGGCACGTGCACCCAATTAAACTCTGAAGTGTGTTGCTTGGGTGACTCCTATGTATGATATTCTGGCTCCTCGACAATAGAGATAAACTTTACTTGGTGATGTTGATGAGATACAACTGCATTCCCATGCAATCCTTGCTGAATGGGCTTTTTTAAGGAAGCCACTTCTACTACTAGCTGAGAAATTTGATATTCAATGCTACGAATTTGTGCACCTTGATTTTGCACCTCCCTCTGTGTCTGGACAATAATCACTTCATTTTGACTCACAAGCTTGCCTAGCATGTCCTCAATTTTGTCAATCTTGTTGGGGCCCTTGTCTTGCTAGTACTACTGCCTAATGAACATGCAATCCTCTTCTTCGCCTCTAGACAATTTTACATCCTTCTGGCACAATTTCATGGTGATGAGGTCAAGCTTCTCATTCAATGTTGAGATGACTTTAGATTTCCTAGAACTTTTAATGGTTGTTGAGTGTTCCCTTTTTTCACCCCATGACTGGTTCTTGGCCATGTTCCATAGGATCTCATGGCACTTGGAAGACTTATTATTGAGGAATAAGCATGTCCCTACACTGTCTAATGTGGTCCTTTCCCCCTGATGTAGCCCATAATAGAATATCTTCGCTTGCCCGTAGAGATCAATCCCATGATGAGGGACCTTTCTCAGCATGCTTTGAAATCTCTCCCAAGATTCAGAATATGACTCATCTGCTTGTTGCTTGAAGTTGATTATGTTTATGGTTATCTCATCAGTCTTCTGTGGAGGGAACTAACGTTCAAAGAAAACGAAAATCCTTCGTTCCCATGTTTCTATTGGCTCAGGCTTGAGGTTAAGGAACCAAGACTTAGCAAGATCTATTAGTGATGACGGAAGTAGATTCAAGTAGATCCCAGTCTGTGACAACCACTATAAAACTGATAACTTAATCGCACAAAACTATGTAGAATTAATTATTAGTAGCGGATTATCAAAAATCACTAAAAATTAAAACCTTTTTGACAAGAGATCCACTACCAGGATACTCTTTTAAGAAAGAACCAAACCATATATATACATCATGGTTTACTTGTACATACAATGCTCCATTGCCTTGAAAGGATATGAGATAACAATTGCTTTGCCAAAACATACACAAAAGTAACATTATGCGTCAAGGTGTACTAGCCAAAATCTCAGATTGATTATAAACTCTTTACGCACTATCTCCCAAAGGACTTGAGAGTACATGGACGTCACATAGGATTTTATATCTACAAGTCACATAGAAGCACACTCAATCGGAGTTGTTACTATTGTTCTAGCTGCTACTTCCCACTCTCTACAACACGACTTTACCCTTTCATGCACATCCATCTAGAAAGTTGTGGAACCCACAGGTTGAGACAACTTGTCCCAACAAGAGATATAACTCTCCACCAATAGTATTATTATCATAGTTAAACTTTTATGAATGAGATAAGAAGAAATATGTACTGAATTAAATAAGTATAACTAATGATTATGTGAAGAGTAGAGCCGTCTCATCATCTTATTAGTTCAGATATTTATAACTGAGCAATAGATCATTTAATCAATTTTTAAAAGGAATATGACGAACATGTATTACTGTTATAAACTAAATAGTATAAAACCAAAGCAAGACATCAACCAATGTTTCCATATTTGTTCCTTAAACAAATATGCTACACGGTCGATTACATCTTTAAACATTTCATCTTATAATGCCCAGCGGAGATGGGAATATACCTTCCATATCCAACAAACCACTGCAAAGTTAGCATCGGTACCATATAGGTCTATGGAAGAGACAAAATCCATGACCTCTCCTTTCTCAGTCAGTACAAGAGTAGCAATGACATTATGAGTCATTCTAAATTTTAGCTAGCCTGGCATATAGAGGCTCTTCACTATAGAGATACAACGCATAGCATATTCTCTGTCCAGGGTATGACCTACAGTCAATCCTGCTTGTATATATTGAGTCATGGCCTGCAACCATACTCTTCTGGGGGTATGTCTTTACCACCAATCTCAATGTTGCAATACAGCTATATCCTACAACTAAACTCTTTTTTGGAAAATGGCTCAAGGCCAAACCCTGGGGTTTGAAGAAAGCAAGGTAATACTCATCTTGCACCCTCACATAATCAAAAATATGCGCTCTGAGTAAAACTCATTTATCATTCAGCAGATCCTGACATTGAATGATTCTATGGTCAGGGCAGCTACATTTTTAGTTCACTTGATAGATTAAGTGCATTACAACATCTTTTAGCATCAATCAAGTTACAAGCATGAATTATAGATAAAATCTATACAGAAAGGTGTAACATATTTTCAAGAGATCTTATGTCAATTGGTACATAGCTGGTTACACTCATCCTGGGATCTCAGTCCCCTGAATACTTTATTGGCAATCTCATCCCTTCACCATTATCATTATCATGATCATATGCTTGGGTATCAAACCCTCAGTTCATTATTGGACAATATCACCTCTATTAGGCAATAACCAACTCTAGGTCATCAAACCCATATATAAATCATACTTGTTGTAAAAGTATATCACATGGCTCACAAGGCCTTATATAATATGTATTATGCTAAATCATCATAGCTCATACCTGGCTATGTTCATCATCTCATAATACATGCATGGTTAGAATTTCATAGCAAATGCAATATCAAGAAAATATCATGACCATGCCATAATTAGGGCTAGGGTTTTAACTAATTTAGGGTTTCCAAGTGCATATTTATCAATCAAACCCTTATTCACATTATAATAGCTATTTAATTGCCATAAATTATCAAGCATACTCAAAAAAATATCATCAATTGATTATCAACATGAGGTACAAGTTTCTTTCTCATCCTTGCTAGGATATTGACTTCAACATACATATTACATTGATTTAACCTTATTTTAGGGTTATCAACCTACACTTATTAAAGTGTATTCATCTCATTACTTTCATGATTCATTCATTGATTGTATTCAAGATGTATCGGCCTACACTCATCAAGGTGTATCAGCCTCCACTTATCAAGGTGTATCAACCTTCATTCCAATCTTTTTATCGGCCTAGACACATCACTTGTGTCGGCCTAGACACATATGCTTATTTCGGCCAAGACACATATACTTGTGTTGGCCAAAGCATATCAAATGATATTGTTTCAGAGATGCTTAGAGTGGCATCATTTGTATGGTTCTTGAGGTGTATCTGTCATAATAATAAATTCTTGTGAATGTCAGCCATACCAACATATTGTATATCTGCCACCTCAATCAACTAGTGTATCGGCCACCCAATCAACAACTAGGGTATCGACCACACCATCAACTTATGTATCAGCCTCACCAACAACTAGGGTATCGTCCTCTTCATCAACTAAGGTATTGTCCACCCCTTCAACTTAGAGTATAGGTCACTCAACAACAACTAGGGTATTGGCCACCCCTTCAGCTTAGAGTATCGGCCACTCAACAACAACAACTAGGATATCGACCACCCCTTCAACTTAGAGTATTGGCCACTCAACAACAACGGGGGTATCAACCACCCCTTAACTTAGAGTATTGGCCACTCAACAACAACTAGGGTATCGACCACCCTTCAACTTAGAGTATCGGCCACTCAACAACAATTAATTGTGTTGGCCTTGCTATCCCTTTGAGTATCGATCATTGCTCACTATGGGATATCGGCCTCTAGAGTTTATATTGTATTGGATGAACCCTCATTCTTTTTGCACCTATTGGTCTCAACACTACTTTGTGTATCGGACAAAGCTTCTAAGAAATTATTGTCTATACTTTCACAAGTATGTCGGGCTAAGGGTTTCGCCCATCACAGATGTATTGGGCAAAAAGGAATATCAGATTGTGAGTGTATCGAATTTAGGGTTAGAGTAGACCATATAGCCCTCTAAACTCAACCAAAGTATCACCATTTGATATTATATCTTCATTAGAAATCTCTTAGTCACCACAAGCTAATGCCTTTGAGGCATATCATTTTTAAAATAACTAACATATCGTCCTAACAACAACATATTGCTTTAAAGCATCACAAGTTATATTGGCCATCCATGTTATGGTGAAAACATATGTGTCAACTTGGATATATTATAGATATCGACCTGCCATATTCTTAGCATTAAGTGAAAGGTTAAACACTTAAGAGAATAGTAGTCCTACTCAAGAAATCAAATAAAAAGAATAGGAGTTCATATGTTTCAGTTTCCATAGTTATACCTTGTATTGGGTTAGGGTTTCCCACAACCAATATCGATTTGTGCAGATTGATCTCATCATCTTCAAGCTCACACTTTTCATCCATAACTACTCTAGTTCATGGACAACAACCCTATATATTCCTTATAACTCATAGAACCATCATTCAAACAAGAAAAATCGAAGTAGAAAAGGAATCACCAAGCATTGCATGATAAAAGGTGAATAATAATAAAATTGGGCTCAAGTTATATAACCCACCTCAAGATCAACTCAAAAGCTTCAAGCTTCAAAGCTCCACATTCCAAGGTTAAATATGACTTATCAAAAGTCCAAGACCAGATCACAACACTTCTCTATGAAAGAAGATACCATAGTTAGGAATTTGGTGAAGAAAGAAGAGAAGGAAAGAATCATGATCCAAGAAGCATAGTCTTTCCAAGGTTGAAGACAATCATGGAGTCACCTTAGGCAAGATGCTCAGCCTTCTCTTTGCTTCTTGAGATCCTAGGATCATCCTCCAACCAATAAGTAGTAAAGGAGTCTAAAGGTTTACTAAGAGGTGAAAAGAGAGGTATATATAGTTGAGGTTCATGAAAGAGAGTGTGTATAAGGTGTCATCACTATGTGCACTTAAGTGACATGTGTCCATGCATGGTAACTTCATGCAACCATAATTATCTTGCCATGAAAAACTCTTGAGGATAATCCATTGGCATGATATTAGCCATTTTGGTATCTTTCTTGACAAGATATCATCACCCAATCTTGCTTTATGTGCAAACTAATATCACTTTTGCAAGGAACATGCAAACCATTACACTTCACCTACTTGAGGTGCTTAGCCCATCATGAACACCTTCAATGGTTAAAAAATCGATATGGGACCTCCTCTATGGTTTCCAAGCTAATAGGCACTCCCATATACACTTCAAAACTCGATACAACCTCATATAGGGTTCAAGACACTCAACACTTCTTTGGTTCTTTCACCTCAAAGTGTGTTATCATTCAACCAAGACTCAAACAAGGCACCCCCTTATTTCTCTTTCCTCTAATTTATACTAAGAGAGAGAATGAACATTTTAGAGATGATAATTTGCACATAAACCCCTCAATTGGGTAAATTGCAATCTTTATCAAAGTTATCATATAAGGCATAAACATTTGCAATTAAGTTCAAAATTGAGAAATAAACTCTTATAAAATCTTAATTACTTTTCAAAAGATTAAGACAAGGTTTTAAGAAACTTACTTAAGAAAAGCTTCTAGGGTTATCCCAAAACCTAGGTCAAGGGTGTTACACAGTTGCTGGCATTCGATCTATATTCACCATGTTGCAACTTTCAACGAAATTGCTGATGTGAGTCATTGGGTCTTCAGTACTGTGGCCATGGAAGGCCTATTGATTGACTAACACCACTAACCCAAAATGGATCTTATAATTGCCCACATTTATTGCTTTTTGCTTGATTGGCCCAAGCTGAGCTATTGAGGATGACACCTTGATCTTCTCCCGGATGGTCTGTTCTTCCATTACATCACCCATACCTTTTGGCTGTGGATTTGTTACCAGACTGTAATTAGTAGTTCACATTTGAACCATGCACTAGTACCTAAAATTTGTGTATTTAATGTGAGAACAAGATACTAGTGATTGAATCAAAAGATGTTTGCAATTCAACTTTGAGAAAAATAAAGAAAGAGGTTGGCCTAGAGTGACCGATTACAACACTTGTAGTTGCTTGAATATGTTATTTCCTCGGAAAAGATGCCAAAAACTTGATACAAATAAACTATACATGTAAACACAAGTGTGCACGTCACAGTAATATAAGCCAATGAGGCCCATATATCGAACATGGGGAAATGTAATTCAAGAAACTACTACTAACTGCTTTCGATCAGCTAGGCCAAAGAAAACTTTGAATTGAGAGTTATTAAACTAACTGTAAGAAAAGAAAACTGATTTACTAGTTTGTGATCACAATGAGAAGAAATTTCCTAGGACTGTGGTTTCACCACGGTTGACACTACAATTTTACCTAAGATTAATATATGTTCCTCCCGATCCTGGACAAAGAGACCTATAGCTATAATTACCCACTCTCACAGTGTAATCCAATTCCTATCCTAATGCCAATCCCACTCTCATATCGATTGTGTTATTAGATAAGTACTTTAACAAACTACTCTGGGTTATTCCCTTCACGCTCGTAAACTTTCTCTCAAAATGTGGTATAAAACGTGTATTACTATGAATTTCCAATCATTCATCCCCCACTCGAAGCTATTAAGGATGTAATTAATCACCTATGGTGTGCAACATAGATAACTTAATATGTTTTGATAGCAACATACCCAAATTTGAGGAGGAAACAATATACTAATGCAAAAGATCCATATACAGTGTACAACCGGGCTACTCCTGGGTTCTAGAGAATAAGGAGATTATCCCCTCATGGTTTCTATGGAAAAAAACATGCTAGGAAGAAGGGAAAATGTGGAGAACATAGAAAAACCATTGAATCCCCTAGAGAAACATGACTAGGATGCTCCACACTGATGAATGGATCCGCAAACCACAAATTCTGCCCACCAAACGTGCCCAAAACCTCCTGGATGTGTAGTTCTCCTCCACATTCTCCTCTCTTGTGCCTTTTCCATTGTGAAATGGAATAGAACGTCCTAATTAGGTCTATCCAAAATCTCCGTAAGTCATGGAAGTGACTTAGGGCAAAATAAATCATCCACCGTCAAATTAGATTTGATTTTGTGACCTGCCTAATCTTGATGTAACATCCCTGACCTGGGTTATGTGTTAACCCTATATGTTTTGCCTAATAAGGTTGAGTAAATGCTTAATATTATCTTGGGAAAAGTAATTAGGGCTCATGAGAAACTTATGTTTCAATTTTTGTCCTATTTGAACAGTGTTGAAGCAATGTTTGCTTATTTTGGACTAAAGTGCAAATTACCCAAGTTGAGGGGTTAAATTACAAATGTTGCATGATAAGATATTCCTCTGATGTGGAGACATCATAATAATGAATATGATGTAGTGGTATGGTTTTCACAAGCTTGGGCACCAAGATTAAGCTTGTAAAGTAATCCTTGTGCATTAAAGCCTGTTTTGGTGTAAAGTGCAATTTACCCAAAATCTAGGGTTCAATATGCAAATTACCACTTCAATAAGGTCCCTAATGTTTCTTGGCATCAAATAGAGCAAAGAAAATGAGAGGGGCGCCTCATTTGAATTAAGTTGGAGGAGAGAGAGTCTTGATATTAAAATAATCAAGATTTAATCCAAACAGCCCACCACAAGGGGGCTTAGCTAGACATAATCATGAAAACAGGAAAAGAAAGGGGTAGAAGAAGTATGGACTCCATGAAGCTTGATGTATAAGCCTTCTTCTTCACCTCCAAGCTTGCTGTAGACGTCCTCCTCCCTCCAAGGATGCAAGGGTGCATGAAAATGGTGGAATGGATGGATAGAAACCTAGAGAATCTTGGGTTCTATGGTGGAAATGAGTGGAAAGTGGGTGGAAATGGGGTTGAATGCAAGGAAGAAGGTGGATGGGGGTAATGGATGTAAGGGAGCAGCTAGATTGCGGCTAGGGGGTGCTCTCTGTCGAGCCCTAGAAGCAACTAGTGCTTATATAGGAGCTAGGGCTAAGTGGGGGAAAATAGGAAAAACAGTGGAAAGTTGTATAGGGTAGGTGATCACCACGGTCGTGGTGGGTGTACCACGGCCGTGGTGAGGGTAGTGGGGGATGACCGTGGGGGGGGTGAACACAGTCATGGGGTGAAGGAAGTGGTGAGATGGTGGTGGCCACGGTCGTGGTGGGTAGCATGCACCACGGCTGTGTTGGGTAACACAGACGTTTTGGAGGGGTTGGAGCTGACCGTGGGGAGGGGCCACGACCGTCTTGATCAGCATCGGCCACGGTCGTGGTGACTTGGCCACGATCGTGGTCAGTGAGGCCAATTCCCTGTTGCAACCTGACTTCTTGCAAATTAATTCCCACGACCGTGGCAGGGTGCCACGGCCGTGTTGTCTTCAGTGGCCACGGTCGTGGCTAGGAGGCCACGGTCGTGGGCGATCTATGGATTTCCCTGTTGTAACCTGTTGGTTTGGCTAAAAAAAGCCACGACCGTGGCATTGTGGCCACGACCGTGGTGAGGTTTGACTTCTTGATTTCTCTTCTAACTTTGTCATTTTCGGATGTCTTTGCTCGAGGATGACTCTAGGCCACTGGAGGTAGGTTGAGGGAGACTTTGGGGCCTTCTCTGGGTCCCTCCTTCTCTCTCTTCCATCTAAGCATGGTCCAAGTACCTGAAAAATAGTGCAAAGACCATCCATAAGCATATTTGCAATGATAATCATATTGGGGAGAATAACATGTAATTCTAGTGCATTTAAATGTGATAAAAGTACAAAATGACACAAGATACAGCCCTAGAATAGGGTTGGATCAAACCCTAATTCAATTTAGGGAAAAAATGAATGTATTAATTAAAGGGCCTTCAACCAAAATTAAAATGGTTGGATTTAGATGTGTTTGGATGAGCTTAAATCCTTGCAAAGGCATGATCATATCCTAAGGAGGTGAAATTCCACTCACCATTATTATAAGAAAAAGAATTTCCACTCAAATATGGATATTCTTATTATAAGGGTCAAGGTGCTTAAATTCTTTTCCCTTAATTCATGGATAATGGAAGGGAGCTCGGTGGGGATAGAGATTCCTTTGCATGTAAGAAACCAAGGGGGGAGTGGTGGCAACCATTTTGGAATAAATAGACTTTTATAAAAGATTCTCTCTCATCAATTTTCTTATAAAAGTACCCTTTTCAAGCCAAAACAAAGGCTTTTTCGGATTTCTTTCTTTCCCCTTGCTTGGAAAATGACCAAGGAGCTGTGGAGAATCAGGAGGATGACCCCCAACCTGTTGGTAAGGTTCTTGACCTCCTTTCACCTTGAATCCATGGTGAAAATTGAAAATCAATGCATGAATTCTTCATATCTCGATCCCCTCTTCAATTCTAACCAATTCTTTTCACTCAAAGCTTGAGGACGACCCTTGGAATAGTGAAAGGAGTTGAATCCACCATTTTTGCCGTGATCTTGGATCTTTGGAGCTCAATTGGAGGCGGGTTTTATAACTTGTACCCTTAATTTTATTATTGCAATCAATTCCTTATCAATAGGTGATCATTTCTACTTTTCCGAAATTAAGTTTGGTTGATTGATGCAATCTCCATGGAAATCACAGTAGATTTCGTGAGTTTGGAGCTTGATGATGATGACATCATCATAAGCACACATCTCCCCAAATATCTAGGGCAAACAGTTTCAATGTTGGGACCAAATGGTTTCACCAAACCGCTTGGTGGTTTGGGTTCCAAACCGTTTGAAATGGTTGACCATTTGAAGATATATGCTGTGGTACTTGGATCTTGTTCCAATGGTTTCAATTGGTTGATCTTGAAGGTTTCAATTGTGTATGATTCCTTAATTGCAAACCCTAATCGGCTAAGTGTTGATTTTGAAATTGATTGGGATGATGTTTTGGGTTGACTAACCCAAATGGTTTCAAAACCGTTTGGGGATCACCCAAACGGTCTCAAGACCGTTTGGGGGTCACCCAAGACCGTTTGGAGGTCTAGGGTTAAGTATGGCTAAGTGTTTGAAGGTTCAACGGTACCAAATTGAATTGCAACTAAGTGCTGATTTGATAATCAATCCAATGATCCAAAACCCTAATTGAATGTTATGGATTTTGATGATGGAATGGGAAAACGGTCTCAAGACCATTTGGAGATCAACCAAATGGTCTCAATACCATTTGGTGGTCATCCAAGACCGTTTGAGGTCAGGTCATATCATGTGATGATGATAGTTTATTGAGTCCAATTGATTTGGTTCCACAATGTCAACCATTGATGGATCCTCGATTTCAAACCCTAAGTGATGGTTTCTTAATTATCAAACCTAGTTCAATTGGGTTCAAAACCCTAAATTGAAGGTCTAATTGAATGGTGATTCAGTGGTCTAATTGATGAATGCTTTAGTGGTTCAATTTATAATTGGTTCATGGATTGAAATATTGAGTCGATTGAGTGTTGAAGTGCCTTTTTGGTCCATGTGGTTTTGAGAAGGTTTGGACCAAACGGTCTCAAGACCGTTTGGGTCCAAACGGTCTGAAGAATGTTTGGGACCAAACGATCTCAAACCGTTTGGAGACCCAAAGTGCAAATGGTTTTCAATACCTACCTTGTCCAATTGGTTTCAAGTATAACTTGTTCAAATGGTTTTCAACCAATTGATGTATGAGAACCAAGATCAATGAGGGTCTAAGTAATTAACTTTGTGAAAATCAACATGGTTAATCCATTTGAATATCTCATGTAATTGAAGGTCCAATATGGTGAACCCATTTGGATACTTAATGCAATTGAAGATTTCAATAGTTAACTCAATTGGTCACTTTGTGGAATTGAAAGTTTAATTGGTCAATTCTTTTGAATTCCTTATATAATTGATGGTTTAATTGATTAGACCATTTGGACATCTAATATGATCAAAGGTCAATTAGCTATGTGATTATTACAGATGTAGACCCATGATGATTATGAAGGTTAACCCTAGCTTTGTGTACTCAAGTAAAGAGTTGACCTAGATTAATCTTGGAATAGTTAACATCCTAGTGAGGATGAGAGGGAGAGTGAATGGGAGAGATGATTGCTTACTTAATAATCCCTAATCCTATCATTGGGAATAAATGTGTAATCAGGGTTTGATTCATAATATGAGATCATGAAATCTTCATTGAAAAGATTGATGTACCTTGATCCTAAATTAGAACAAGGTTATGTGAAACTTTAATTTAAGGGCAAAGCTCAGTGAAACCATAATCTAGGGTGATGATGTAACCATAACTTAGTGTCATAATGCAAGAAACCTTAATTTAATGGGAATTGTATATCCTAACCCTAACTTGGGTATGAGGAAAGAGAAACCCCACTTGGATGTGAATGGTAAACCCTAATTCCCTAAAATGGGATAAAGGTATATGAAACCCTAATATAGGGTAGTGCCTTTAATACTAATGTGAAGCCTTAACACTGGGTGATGTGTTGTGAAATCTTAATTTCACATAATACTAGGTGAAACCCTGATATAGAAGGATGTTATGTGAAACCCTCGTAAAGAGTGATCCTAGGTGAAATCTATATATGTTTATGAGATGCTAAGTGAACCTCAATTATTATGATGGAAATCTTATTCCTATTATTGGAATAATGATTAATGTATTGAAAAATAAAATACCTAAAGGGGTTGATTATGGATATCCTTACATTAATAGTCCCTGACTCAAGGGTGAGTCCATATCTTTGGCAATGGTTGTGTGTTTTAAAATAGATGAAACATGACCAATACATAGCATAATGAATGTGATGATCTAGTGCATAAGTATTAGGATGAGTGATACCCTAATACAAGCTAAGTGAATAACTCAGGTAAGATGAAGGTGTTGAGGGAAGTGATACATTAAGGTAAGATAGATATCACATCCAACACCCCAATTCTGATATACCATGATGTGTTCTAAGTTCATTATAATTGGAATGGATGACACATGAAATGTGTCATGGCAATTGTTACATTGAGATATAATACACCTTTATGGTTGTAGGCTAACATGCCTTATGAAAAGGTTAATACAAATTAATATACTATGATTCAATCATAGACTGATAAAGATGAGAAAGAAACTCATACTTTGTGTTGATAATACATTCAATGATGAATGATGAGGATATATAAGTATGTTTGAATACTTATGATATTTGTTTTTGGTTTCCAGCTATGAGAAGCAATGGAATAGGGCTGATCATTAATGATATGATCTTAAGAACCCAAGTGGTTATTTATGGAAAACCCTAATGAAGGGTACTGATGTGAAAGAGAAATCATGAACCCTAAAAAGGGATGATACTACTTAGTGTTGTATGATACTGATATGAAAGCATTGTAATTGTTACCATGAATACTAATCGTGCAGGGATGATGAGATGAGAAGCATAGCCAGGTATGGGTTGTGATGCTTGTTTATTGAGAATGTTTTATAGGCTTTATAAGCCTTCATATGCTTTGTGTAGTAAGAATCAATGAGCTTTGTGTACTATGTAAAATACATTGTATAGCATGAATTATGATGTCTTTGGTTAGATGATCTGAAGGTAAAAAGTTACCTAACAAGTAGTAATAAGTATCCTATGGTGAGTTGTGGGTTTAAATACCCAGATGCTATAATTATGATGATGAATTTGTTAAGAAGAGGACATGTACTTGGTGAGTTGAGGGATTAAGATCCCAACACTTTGTGAAAAGAGTATGGCTACATGCCATGACTCCACAATGACAATGCCAGGTAGTAGATATATGATCTAAGCCTGAAGATAGTTAATGCTGTGGTAATGATGTTGTAGTGAATAAAAGTTATACATGTTCTTCATATTCCTTAATGAATAAATGACATGTGGCTCTTTCAAGTTATAGCTGCAATGTTTTAGATAAGAATAATATTCTATTCTGTTAGATATTGAATTAGCTACTGTCAATCAAATATGATTCCTCTATGCATATTTATCTTCTTAAGCTGCAATAATAATGTTACTGGCGGAGAGTTATATCTCTCTCTGGAGTAATTTACAATTGTCTCACCCCCGTGTGAATTACATTTTTAGGTGGACGCGTACGAGGAGACAGGAATCCTTCAGTAGGAGAAGGACAACAACAACAACAACAACAATGAAGTCTCAGGTGGAGACTCTGGATGTTATGCCTTGTATAGATATAGATAGAGTCCTATGTGTCGTCTCTGTACTCTCAGGTCCTCGGAGTAGTAGTTAGTGCTTTCAAGATTTTGGCTCAGTGCCTCGAGATTTTCATATTGCCTGTGTTTAGTTTAACAGGGCAGCTGATACTTTAACTCACAGAAAGAGATGATATAAGTTATGTACTTTTGAAAAATAGAATGTAAATGTGTTACTTTTGTTCTATGTGAGAAAGTTTTTACTTGATGGATCTTTTGATGAAAAGGTTTTAATTTTTAATGATTTTTGGTAATCCGCTGCTTCATGAACGCTTCCACATTAGTTAATTATGTTTTTATGAGTTGTATGCCACGCCTGATGTGTTTGTACTACCAATATGATGTCGGTACTACGGAATCCTCTAAATTGCACAACCACTGTTAGGTTGTCGGTACTACTGACTAAGTGTTGATAATACTGAGTTGCATCGATAACTTTTTGATAAAATGATGTAACATCATCGATATATTGACAGTCCCATCAATACTACCAAATCTTTTCAATTCATTTCCTCTCCAATACTGAGCAAGTGTCAGTACCACCGACTCCAAAGTCAGTAGTATCGAGATGTGTAGATTCTCATATCCTCCTAAAATACATAAAATTCAAGCATAAGCTCTAGAAATATAATAAATAATTTGAAAATATTAAAATTACATTTATTTGATACAATTGAGTAACACAGGCTAATATTAATAAATAATACACAAATTAATATGAAAATGAACAATAAGTGCCAAAAATAATTAATAAATCACCTATGTAAATGACAAATATGCAGTGCTTCAAAGCCTCATACAGTTCCTCGACCAATTCCTCCTCAATTACCTACTTGAAATGAAAATGACCTATTCGAATCACTAGGTCCTAAGTGTAGGGGGTTGGCTCTATGGTTATACAATTTAGAAGAAGGGTCAACTATGATGGTCCATATCCAGGAGGACATTGTAGGTCAAGATCACGATACTAGTGTGTTGTTGAGAGATATCACACAGTTGTTTGATTATTGGTTTAATAAAAACATGATAGAACTTTGGATATGGTGATATATTATGGCTAGATAACTCATTCTAAATGTGTGAAATATATGTTGATTTGTTTTCTTATATATTAGTCCATACATATATGTTTTGCGGCTACCGATATATACAATATGTATACAATTGACATTAACCAATGTGACATTTCTAGTTCCATCATTGATTAGTTGTATAGATAGAATCCCAACATCTATTAGTGATTACTACTCTACCACATTTAAAATATTTTGGTAGTGTGGGAAAGAGCATGACTATATCTCCTTTTAGTGTTAATTAAGTTTCGACAACTTTTCTTATACATTTGATTATGAATTACATTTCATTTCAAAATTTAAATTTTCTTTTGTTTGCCTTCTTTTCACATAGTAATAAGCATTAGTAGTTGTTGGTAATTTCACTGAGATACTATTTGCATATTATCTATATCCTTCAGCTAGAAAAATAGGGAGTGGGATACATGCAATGAAAATGGCATTAGTAGTTTATGTAACTTTTTTATCCATCAACATATATTAATGTTTGCATAATTACATGACTATTTACTAATTCAATCAAATGTATTACTTCAACTTATAGGGGCTTAAAAGCATTTAAACTAAATAAAGGAAAGGTAGATAAAAAATGTGAAAGAGGTGGGTCCCCATGGATGGGACCACTTCTTTTATTTTGGAATAAAACAATGCATCCCCAATTATAATCATCATACTAAAAGAGAGGGAGTGCACAATAATATCCAAACAACATGGAATACATAGCGGTGTTAAAAAACTTTTGTAGTGGAATGAAACTAAAGCTATTATAAGGGAATATAAATGTTTTAACATAATGGTCCATGTTGGACAAATTAAATCCTAATTAAACTATCAACTAACGAAGCTGAGTCTGAGGGTCACCTAGGCATCTCTTGAAGTTCTACTAAATCTTCTTAGGTTGTTCAATATCATGAGATCCAACTTCTTGCTCTATGAATTCAAGCTCTCCTAGTGATCCAGACTCTAGGTTGGAGGAAGAACACCCAGATAGGAAAAGGAGGCAAAAAGTATGTGTCAACAACATTGAATATGCTTGATAAACATAATTGAGCATTATTACATGTGTAAGAGAAAAAGGGGATGCTTCGAATGAAGTAGGGGTCTACATCATGTAGGTAAGTTCAAGAGGATATAATAAAAGAATGAGGCAATAAAAATTAAATAAGAATATGTTACCATTTCCTAGATCTTTCCAAAATAAATCATAATAATAATAAAAGTGTGCATGCATGTTAGACTAAGTGAATCTATTGTAGAGTCGAGAGACCATAGGATCTCGATCCAGGGAGCAAGAGGGAGTGAAACCCCGATCATCAAAGGATATCAGGGAGTAAAACCCCAATACCCCAAGGGAAAGGGGGAGTGAAAACCTGATACCCAATATATATAAAGTGTATGCTAGTATAGAAGTATCACTACTCTAGATTACTAGTATAATAAGCATGCAATATAATATGGCAAGATGAAATGATTTTATGAACAAAATATTAAACAATGTATAGATGGAAAATAACGTCATAAACCCAACGTCCAAGAATAGTCCCATACTTCAAAAGCAATAAAAGAAATATGTCTCATGGGGTATAGAAATGGCATAAAGAAGGAGAAATGATTAAACATGCCTCATTATGGAAAATGGGTTTATAGTCAATTTAATGCTCAATTTTAAACAAGGATTGCATGTACCTTTCAAACAATCCTAAACAATCCTAAATACTACAATGTGTTTCTTAGGATTCAAATTCAAGATTCCCATTACCCAATTCCATTGTAAAGGTGCATAATGTTTATTAGATGTGTATTCTAATTCATAAAACTCTATATAACCTTACTCAAAACTCTAATCTTGACTCTAAAATGACATCATGGAATTGAGTGGATTTTTCTCATGTCAAAAGGATATATTTTTATCATTTCTTACTTTAAAGTTATTTAATACAATTTTTATAAATTAAAACATTTTTTATTAAATAAAATAAAGGTAATGACCGTCTTCCCATCAGGACCATGGTAATATACAAATTAGTGCTAGGGGAGCATGGTCATTTTATATAATTGAATTCTCACATGACCTTATAGATTAAGATTTTTGAAAGCTCGAGAATACCCCTGCAAAGTAATAATGCAATTAAATGACCAGGGGCGCCCAAGTCCTTTCAGACCTGGTGCCTTATTCTTCCCCAAATGAGGTTCAATAAGTGTCTGGTATAGTTGAAAGGGCTTGAAACTCAATGTGAGATGATGTCAAGTCAATCAATGTAAGATGCCAAAGAGGTGGCACCCAGATGGTAAAAGTACTGATGTAAGACCGAGAGGTCGCTGGTTCAAAACCCCCCAGCCATGGGATGAACGAATGGCCAATTTTTTTTAAATCAATGTAAGATATCGTACTCAAATAGGTCTCGAGGAAGTCGAGATACCTATTGGAGCACCATTGTCATTCTATTTGCAGTAGAGGAACAACCAAGGAGCAGGACCAATAGCTCATATTGAAATAGTGAAGCAAACCTTGTGTATAGATGTGAAAAATCATGGAGGAGGTGAAGGGTCTCTTACTGTGGGGTCAATTAGGTAGGAGGTGACATGAGAGCTTGATACCACAGTGAGATGGATGATGGAATTAAATATAATTGTTGAGTAGATTTGTAAGTTCTTGGTTATAATTGAGTAAGGAGAAGAGCGAAGGCAGAAACAAGGATTATTTTTGGATCTCGTACGATGATGGGTGACGGTTGGGGATGGTGTATTTATAGATAGCAGTTTTAACAACATCAGAGAGGCTTAGGGATGAATTGGTTGTTCCAGTATTAATGAGTAGTGCTCATGAGTTATAACTCATTGGACGTGTTTGGGAAACATGAGTTCATACAGATTAGAATCATTCATTTTGGGTAAGATTGGAGGGAGATATTGTCGATCAAAGGTCTATTGTAATCAACAATCTTGGAAATTTACACATCAGAGAATGACGAAGGCAAGTGTCCATATGATAGGTCACCTGCGTTAAATGATTTTTGATAGATCATGTGTAATGCATCCCATCCATATTTCTAAGGGAAATTGTAACATCCCTGACCTAGGTTATGTACTAACCCTAGGAGTTTTGCTTAAATAAGTGATTAGATTCTTGTGTTTATTCTTTGAAATGTAATTAAGGCTTTTGAGGAACTTATGTTTCAATTTCAGTCCTTTTTGCATAATGTTGAAACATTGATTTGTTAATAATGGACTAAAGTGCAAATTACCCAAATAGAGGGGTTAACTTGAAAATTGCACATGATAAGATGTTCCTCTGATGTTGAGACATCATAAGAATGTATATGATAAAGTGGTAAGGTTTCCTCAAGCTTGAACACCAAGATAAAGCTTGTAAAGCAAACCTTGTGCATTAAAACCTAGTTTTGGTGTAATGTGCAAATTACCCAAAACCTAGGGTTCAACACGTTAAATATACCCTATAGAGGATCTATCATGTTTCTTGGCATCAAGTAGAGCAAATAAAATGAGAGAGGCACCTCATGTGAATTATCATAGAAGAAAGAGAATGTTGATATTAAAATAAGCAAGATTTAAGCACAAATGGCTCTTTTATACAAATGTAAAAAGAAATTAAGTAATCATGGAGCCCTTTTATTAAAAGATGGAGGATGAGTTTGCAATAGTTTGTAAGATCTTGTGCCATGCTTGGGCACCAACAATATCTTGTTTGAGTGGAATCCATTCACATAAATATAATATATTAAGCAATATCCAATAAGGGTGGATATTAAAATACATCTCTTTAAGGTGTTAGTTCTTTTCCATTTAACCTTGGATAATGGAGGAGTTTTGCATGAGTTTAGTAGGTGGAAACGTGGTCAAGGATGGAGTAAGCCTTGGGGTATATATTTTTGGAGATAAAAGAAAATAACTATCTTTTTTCTTTTTTTGCTTTGAAAAGACCCATAAATATATATAAGGTATCTTTTCCAACCACACAAAGGATCGTTTCCCTTAGTTCTTTTCTTCATCACTTTTCTTTGGCCGACCAAGGGAAAGCTCTGGACCAGAGGAAGGATGACCATACTGACTTGGTAAGTTTGGATCATCACCTAGCTTCAATCCATGGTGGAAACTCTAAATCAATGGTTAGTAATTGATTTCCTTCACACGATTTCTCTTTCTAGCCCTCTTATTCATCCAAAACTTGAAGAACGGACCTTGGACAATTACTGGAGCTTCATCCACCATTAAAGCTACTAAGCTTAAAGCTTTGGATCAGTCCTAGAGGCGGGTTTTATAACTCTAACCCTTAAGCTTTGTTAATGCATCCTTTTTTCCTAAAATCGTTGTTTATACTTCTTCTGTAGATACCTTTGTGTGTTCTTGCTATCATTTCTGTGAAGAAAAACCCCTGTTCTTGGTTGAACAGAGGTAGAAGATAATGACGTTAATTTCTATGTTTATCCAAGAATCTACTTTAGCAAACGGTCACCCAACCTTGCTCAAACGATTTTCCAAACCGTTTAGAGTAAATGGTTTCAAACCCTTTGAATGCAAACGATTTCACAAGAACACATGGAAGCAAACGGTCCAAGACCATTTAGAGGTTTTGACCAGGCATTGAACATTTTGAGGTATGTTGAGAATAATGTAGACTAATTACCTACCAAATCATCAATTAATTCCAAGTGGTTCACCAATCAAAGGCCCATCAATCCTCTAAACCATAATCGGGTCAATTGCTGATTTCAATAATTGACTTAAGTTGAAGTTTGGGTTGAGTGACCCAACCGGTTTCAAAACTGTTTGGGGATCACCCAAACGGTCTCAAGACCATTTGGTGATCACCCAAGACCATTTGGAGGTCTAGAGTTAAGCATAGTTGACCAATTGAGGATCCAATGATGTCAAGTTGATGAGTAATCGATTGCTGATTTTGGTGACCAATTCTAGTATCCAAACCCTAAATGAATGACTTGGTTTTTGATAAAATAATGGGAAAACGGTCTCAAGACCGTTTGGAGGATATCCAAACAATCCCAAGACCGTTTGGGGGTCACCCAAGACTGTTTGGAGGTCTAGGGTTGACTATGGTCAAGGGGTTGAAGATCTAAAGGTAACCAGTTGAAGTGTAATTGATTGTTGACTTAGTGATCAATCCAATGAATCAAACCTTAATTGGTTGAGTTAGTTTTTGATGTTGACTTGAGAAACGGTCTCAAGGCCGTTTGGAGGTCATCCAAATGATGCCAGGACCATTTGGGGTCAGGTCATGACCAAATTGAATGATGGTTCAATGATTTCAAATCAATTAGACTCACTTTGAAGTATGTTGAAGGGTCATCGATTTCAAACCCTAATCCAATTTTTCCAAGCCCTAATTGATGATCAATTGAGGGTCAATTGAGTGTCAAATCAGTTGAGGGTTGACCTAATTAACTCAATTGATTAGTGGCTAACATGTGCATGATCGATTGAGGGGTGTAACATTGGAAATCCTTTTTCAATTGAAGTGGTTGAGACACTTTTTGGTCCTTGCGGTTTTGAGGTGGTTTGGACCAAATGGTCTCAAGACCGTTTGGGTCCAAATGGTCTCAAGATCGTTTGAGTCCAAATGGTATCAAGACCGTTTGGGACCAAATGATCCCAAACCATTTAGTCTCATGCAGTTTCAAGGTTGGTTGTGTCCATGCGGTTTCAAAGTCAAACATGACCAAACGGTCTTCAACACCAAATAGTTTCAAAGTCAAACATGACCAAATAATCTTCAACACCAAACGGTTTCAAGGGCAGACCAAGACCGTTTGGAGGGTTGTTAGGCAAGACCGTTTGAGGTCTATAAAGGTCAATATCGTTTGATGACTTAGAGGTCAAGATGGTTTGGTGGTTGATTAACCTAAACCTCATGGATACTTAATGTGATTAAAGGACCAAGTAATTAGTTGGATAAGACATGATGTAATCAATGGTGATTATAACAAAGGTACCCTTGATGGGATAGAGTGATTTGTAATCTTTGAATGAGTAAGACTTAATAATCACAATAGTAATAACATAACCCACGATGTGAATGTTGAATGGACTTAGCCTAATCAAGGGTAATGCAGACATTAACTTATAGAAAGATGAGAGAGATGACTTCTTATATGAATGTTAATCAATTAATGAAATCCTAATATGGATAAATACCTAATTAGGGTATGATCCATGATAGTGAGATCATGAAACCCTAGTTATCCTAATTGAGGGCATTAATGGAAGTAATCCTAATACATGATGACAGTATGATCTCAATTCATTGAAATGTGAATAGTAAACCCTAATCTAGGGTAATGTGATGGTGTGAACAGTAAACCCTAATTCTGAGTTATGCTTTTAAGTATGAAGCTCAATGTTTGGATAATGAAATAATGAGGAATCACTATTCCTAATTAAGCTAAAGGGGGTTGGTTAACCCTAATTGAATTGTAAAGGGAAACCCTAACCCTAGTAAGGGCATAGTGGTGCAACCCTTGAATAATGACGTTATCTTCATTTTGAAATATGCTCATATGAAATTGATGTACCTGTTATTATCTGTGCTAATCTTACATGTTCTATGAAATATTGATTATAGCCAAGTAAGAGCTATGATGCTTTGTTCATTAAAAAGTATTTAATGAGACTTATAGGCAATAAAATGCATTGTTGCCTATTGAAAGGTAACAAGTGAGATTGACATGCTGTATAAGCCATATGAAATACCTGTAATGCTACAATCATGTTTACACTATTAAATGACTTAATGGCATTGTGTTACCTGTTAAAGTGGTAACAAGTGATTTAATGTTTTAAGGGTTGAAAACTCATGATTTTGGATCATGATGATGAATTGATAGGGGATTGAGATACCAATGTTGATATAGTTGTGAAATGAACTTGATATAAATAGTACCTATTTCTTTATAGCAATTGTTTTAATGGTTTATGTTTGAAAACATGCCTGATGCTAAAAGAATGTTGTAATGTACTTAATTAATCAAGTAAAATGATATCATGTAGAGACCTGACCATAGATCCATCATCGTCAGAAACTAGATGATGGTGAAATAGGTTTTCCTAAGGGAACTCTTGGAGAGCATACTTTTGAGTATGTGGGGGTTATGGACGCGAATATCCTTACGTCTTAATGAAGGAATCGATGTGAGATAAACATTTAATCTCTCAAACCTTCATTATATGTATATGCCGGGATGATGTATCACTAATCTTCCGATGATGTTGTTAATGCCGAATTGATGTGAGATACAAGAAATCCCTCGATTGCGAAGAGAGTACAACACGCCACTGTAAATCTAATAGTGAAGTTGCCAGAATACCCTGGAAAGCTATTATAGCAGAGACACGAGATGTCCTGCATGTTGTACCTCACACTGACTGAGGAAGATGAGGTCATAGGAATCCGACTCTTCTGATGACCTATGTATGGTACCGATGCGATTTCATAATGGTCGGTTGGAGTATGAGCGGTATACCTCATCTCCTCAGGGCATAAGTATGTTTGTAAAATGTAATCAGCCGTGTAGCATATTTGCTTAAGGTTGAACTACGAGAAATAATGATTGATGATACATTGCTTATTATGTTCTAGTTAGATAGATAATATACATGTTCTTCATATTCCTTATTAAATGAATGACTTGTTATTCAATCAAGTAATAGTTGAAATGAATGCATAAGAATACTGCTTATTTAGTTATTCAATGATTATCTACTGTTGAATAGTTATAGTCCTACTGCTCAATGTTATTCAATTATTTGCAATAACAATGCTTCTGGCGTAGAGTTATAACTCCCGCTGGGACAATTATTCAATTGTCTCACCCCCATGGGATTCAACATTTTAGGTAGACACCAAGGAAGGAGGAACCCATCAGTGGGTGAGCAGCAACAACAACAATATCAAGGGCAGCAGTGATCTACAGGTGGAGTCACTATCTGTCAGGTCTTGTATATAGAGAGTCATATGTGTCGTCTCTGTACTCTCAGGTCCTAGAAGTCGGTAGATGGTTTAATCTAGATCTGAGATTTTTGGCGTAATGCCTCGAGATTTTTATATACTTCTTATGTACAGTTTAACAGGGCACTTAGTGTTATGACTCTCGAGATGAGATAATACAGAGATGTACTGATGAATCAGCTTGTAAATGACTTACCTTGTTTCTTTATGAAAGAGTTTTACCGTTTGAGGATCTCTTTACAAAAGTTTTAATTTTTAGTGATTTTCAGTAATTCCGTTGCTAATTAATCGCTTCCGCATAGTTAATAACATTTTGTTCGAACGGAGTGTCACAGTTAAAGTGGTATCAGAGCTCTAGGTTCGCTGAGTCTATAGAGACATAGGACTTGGGTTGTTGAGTCTGTTCTAGTGTCTTCCAGTATATCTGATAGTGTCTTCTACTCATTTAGGAGGAGAAGAGAAAACTAAAGATGTCTGGATCACATGAGGAACATGTTGTTGAGAGTAGTGTTGCTACACCTAGAGAAGGTGCAAGAGACCAAAAAAGGGAGGAACCTGTGTCTGAACCACCCCAGTTCAATCCAGCTGACATGGGGAACCCATCCTTCCAAGCCATGTTCGGGCAGTTTATGACTGCCATGACCCATATGACTGATAGGATGCCTATACCTGTACCTAGGGCACCTGCCCATCCAGAAGGACAAGGATCCAGCAAGACGGTTGAACGACTATGCCGGGTTGGAGCCACAGAGTATGCAGGAACAGCTGACCCATCAAATGTCGACTTGTGACTAACTGAATTAGAGAAGGCCTTTAGAAACCTGAACATCCCAGAAGCTGAGAAGGTTAGACATGTTGTGTATCTTCTCAAGGGGAGTGTTGGTCACTGGTGGACCATGGAGGAAGGGAAAAGGCCAGGTGTGGAGATCGAATGGGAAGTTTTCCGACGGGAATTTATCAACATATACTTCCCTAAGACGTTCCTGGATGAGAAAATCTCTTAGTTCGAGAGGTTAAGACAAGGACTAATGAACATTAGCGAATACAAGGCTAAGTTTATGGAGCTGTTGCAGTTCTGTCCGCATATGGCAGCCACAGATGAAGAAAGGATTAGGCATTTTGAGAAGGGATTAAACGCTGAGTTGACCACCCCTGTGTTTGCTCTGGAGAACAGGGAAAGGTTTGCTACCTTTGTGGAGTCGGTCAGGAGGATAGAGAGGTATGTGTCAGAGAAGAGACAGACTAAGAACAAGAAGATATACCCCTAGTTCCAAGAATCTTCATCCAAAGGTTTCAAGAGACTAAGGTTTTCTGTGTCTACACCACTACCTAGATTCAGTACCCAGACACAATGGACGTCAAATAGGGGTAGAGGATGAAGTTTACCGTTAGAAGGAGCTCGCAGCTCAGCATCTATGTCGGTCACAGGACCAACTAGACCACAACAAGGGACCAGAAGCTGTTATATATGTGGAAAGGTGGGGTATCTGATGAAGGATTGTAGAGCTAAAGAAGTAAGTGTGACTCAACCTCAAAGACAGAGTCAGCAAGGATATCAAAGGAGACAGTTTCCAGGAGGAGCTAGAGGATGTGGACAAGCGTCCCAAGCTGGATCATCAACATCTAGTCATCGAGCACCGAATCAACCACAGGCAACGACGAGGTTTTACGCGATGAATCCACCTGAGGCAGTGATCAACCCTCGGGTTGTGGCAGGTCAGATGGAGTTGTTTAATTCTAATATGTCTACATCTTGCGTTGTATCTGTTTTAATTGATATGGGTGCTACACACTCCTTCATCACTCGAAGGGTGATTCTTGACTGCAATATGACGGTTAGTCTTAGGACAGATAGTTTGAAGTTAGAAACTCCTTTGATGGGATCTGTGGTTTTGTGGGAGGCATGTTCTCCCTACATTCTCTTCTTTTTTGAACATCACATTCAAGTGGATCTTATACCACTTGAGATGCACGGATTTGATATAATCCTTGGGATGGATACCTTAGAAAGGTATAAGGTTGTCTTGGATTGTGAGTCCAAACAAGCCGTGTTCACAAATGATAGTGACACATGGATCTTTCAAGGAGATAGAAATATTCTTCCAACCTATTTGGTGTCATCTATGGTTGCTGAGAAGCTGATGAGGCAAGGATGTTATGCATTCTTAGCCCATGTGGTAGATACTATCATGGAGAGTCCTAATCCTGATGAAGTTCCTGTAGTCAAGGAATTTGAAGATGTATTTCCTGAAGAACTTCCAGGTGTATCTCTACCCTGAGAGATTGATTTTGAGATTAATCTAATCCCGAACACACAACCTATAGCACAAACACCGTACCAGATGGCGCTTGCTGAGATGGCAGAACTCAAGAAACAACTACAAGAGTTGCTTGAGAAGGGTTTCATCCGACCGAGTACTTCACCTTGGGGTGCTCCGGTCCTCTTTGTTAAAAAGAAAGACGGATCAATGCGGTTGTGCATTGATTACAGACAATTAAATAAAGTAACAATAAAGAATAAGTATCCTCTGCCGAGGATTGATGATCTCTTTGACCAGTTGCGTGGTGCAACCATCTTCTCAAAGATAGATTTGAGGTCGGGATATCACCAACTATGTATTAAGGATGATGACATACCTAAGTCTGCCTTTAGGACAAGGTATGGTCACTATGAGTTCACAGTTATGTCATTTGGACTAACAAATGCTCCAGCTGCATTTATGGAACTCATGAATAGAATCTTCTGACCTTTTCTCGATCAGTGTGTTGTTGTCTTCATAGATGACATCCTGATCTATAGTAGAGATGCTCAGCAGCATGAACAACATCTTCGTCAAGCTCTAACTTTGCTAAGAGAACATAAGTTATATGCTAAGTTTAGCAAGTGTGAATTCTGGTTACCTGAAGTTTCTTTTCTTGGACACGTAACATCTGCTTCAGGTATACGAGTTGACCCTAAAAAGGTAGAATCTGTCCTGCAACGGGAGCAATCGAAGACACTGATAGAGATTCAAAGTTTCTTAGGGTTGGCATGCTATTACAGGAGGTTCATTAAGAACTTCAGTTCTATATCTTTACCCTTGACTAAGTTGACCAGGAAGGATGTTCCTTTTGCCTGGAGTGACAAGTGTCAGCAATCTTTTCAGCTGCTAAAGGAAAGGTTGACAAGTGCACCTGTGCTTGTGTTACCTGAACAAGGAAAAGGATATATAGTTTTATGTGATGCCTCTAAGAATGGACTAGGATGTGTGTTGATGTAGGATAAACAAGTGATTTCTTTTGCTTCTCGACAGCTTAAGAAACACGAGGAGAATTATCCGACACACGATTTATAACTAGCTGTTGTAGTTCATGCCTTGAAGATCTGGAGACATTATCTTTATGGAGAGATATTCCATATTTTCAAAGATCATAAGAACCTTAAGTATATCTTTTCTCAACATGAGCTTAACATGAGGCAACGCCGCTGGATGGAGTTAATCAAGGACTACGATTGTACAATTGATTACCATCCAGGGAAGGCCAATGTAGTTGCTGATGCTTTGAGTAGGAAATCAGCAACACCAGCCCTAGATAAAGCACAGCTGAATTCTTTGGTATGCTCTAGAAGGGATATGCTTATCTCCTTAAGACAAGACAATGTACAGTTAAAAGTATCGTTGTTATCAGGGTTGTTAGCTGAGATGCACATAAAACCTACTCTGAGACAACATATTAAGGAAGCACAACAAGTTGATGCTGCAGTTCAACAGATTAGATCAGAGTATGGTAGTAAGAAATGAGGTGGTTTCCATGATTCAGATGATCAAGTAGCATGTTATCATAGTAGGATGATAGTACCGGATGTGGATAACTTGAGAAAGTTAGTCTGGGAAGAAGCACATTCTTCGATGTATGCTATGCATCCAGGAAGCACCAAGATGTATCGTAACTTGAAAGATATGTATTGGTGGCCTGGTTTGAAGAAGGACGTTGTTGAGTTTGTTATGTGGTGTCTAGTGTGTCAGCAAGTTAAAGCTGAACACCAGAAGCCTGTAGGAATAATTCAGCCTTTACCCATACCACAATGGAAGTGGGATCATGTGACCATGGATTTTGTGGTTGGTTTACCTAGAACAGCCAAAGGTCATGATTCCATCTGGGTAATAGTTGATAGGTTGACAAAGACAACACATTTCTTACCTGTCAAAACAACATTTTCTACTGAGAAGCTGACACAGTTGTATGTAGACGAGATAGTACGACTACATGGAGTCCCAGTTGTTTCTGACAGAGGTCCCCAGTTTACAAGTCGTTTTTGGGAGCGACTTCATAAAGCTCTAGGCACATAGTTAAGGTTTAGTACATATTTTCATCATCAAACTGATGGACAATCAGAAAGGACCATACAGACTTTAGAGTACTTTCTTAGAGCATGTGTTCTTTAGTTTACAGGAAGTTGGGATCTGCACCTAAGTTTGATTGAGTTTGCCTACAACAATAGCTATCAACACAGCATTGACATGGCACCTTATGAAGCTTTGTATGGTAGACGTTGTAGATCTCCCCTATGTTGGTATGAAACTGGTGAATATCAACTTTTAGGTCCTGATCTTGTGCAATAGACCATTGAGAAGATTAAAATAATACAACAACAGTTAAGGACTGCACAAGATAGGCAGAAATCTTATGCTGATAAGCGTCGTAGACCTTTAGAATTCTAGGTTGGAGACAGAGTGTACCTCAAGGTCTCACCTTGGAAAGGAGTTCTTAGATTTGGAAGGAAAGGAAAGTTAGCTCCTAGGTTTATGGGGCCTTATCCAATCATTGAACATATTGGAAAGGTAGCTTATAAGCTAGAGTTACCACCTGAGTTGCAAAAGTTACACCCAGTGTTTCACATTTCCATGTTAAGGAAATGTCATCCTGATATAGAATTAGTTCTGCAACCTACGGAAGTAGAGTTAAATGATGATATATCTTATATAGAAGGACCTGTGTTGATCCTTGACAAGAGGATTAAAAAGCTGAAAAAGAAAGACATAAGTCTTGTGAAAGTCCTATGGAATCACCGTGGTGTTGAAGAAGCCATGTGGGAACTAGAGGAAGAGATGAGGAGGAAATACCCTACTCTTTTCTCTTAATATATTTTTTAATGATTTTGGGGACGAAATCCTTATAAGGGGTGGATAATTTGTAACATCCCTGACCTGGGTTATGTACTAACCCTAGGAGTTTTGCTTAAATAAGTGATTAGATGCTTGTGTTTATTCTTTGAAATGTAATTAAGGCTTTTGAGGAACTTATATTTCAATTTTAGTCCTTTTTGCATAATGTTGAAACATTGATTTGTTAATAATGGACTAAAGTGCAAATTACCCAAATAGAGGGGTTAACTTGCAAATTGCACATGATAAGATGTTCCTCTAATGTTGAGACATCATAAGAATGTATATGATAAAGTGGTAAGGTTTCCTCAAGCTTGAACACCAAGATAAAGCTTGTAAAGCAAACCTTGTGCATTAAAACCTAGTTTTGGTGTAATGTGCAAATTACCCAAAACCTAGGGTTCAACATGTAAAATATACCCTCTAGAGGATCTCTCATGTTTCTTGGCATCAAGTAGAGAAAATAAAATGAGAGGGGCGCCTCATGTGAATTATCATAGAAGAAAGAGAATGTTGATATTAAAATAAGCAAGATTTAAGCACAAATGGCTCTTTAATACAAATGTAAAAAGAAATTAAGTAATCATGGAGCCCTTTTGTTAAAAGATGGAGGATGAGTTTGCAATAGTTTGGACGATCTTGTGCCATGCTTGGGCACCAACAATATCTTGTTTGAGTGGAAGCCATTCACATAAATATAATATATTAAGCAATATCCAATAAGGGTGGATATTAAAATACATCTCTTTAAGGTGTTAGTTCTTTTCCATTTAACCTTGGATAATGGAGGAGTTTTTCATGAGTTTACTAGGTGGAAACGTGGCCAAGGATTGAGGAAGCCTTGGTGGATATATTTTTGGAGATAAAAGAAAATAACTATCTTTTTTCTTTCTTTGAAAAGACCTATAAATATATATGAGGTATCTTTTCCAACCACACAAAGGATCGTTTCCCTTAGTTCTTTTCTCCATCACTTTGCTTTGGCCGACCAAGGGAAAGCTCTGGACTAGAGGAAGGACGACCATACTGACTTGGTAAGTTTGGATCATCACCTAGCTTGAATCCATGGTGGAAACTCTAAATCAATGGTTAGTAATTGATTTCCTTCACACGATTTCTCTTTCTAGCCCTCTTGTTCATCCAAAACTTGAAGAACGGACCTTGGAAAATTACTGGAGCTTCATCCACCATTAAAGCTACGAAGCTTGGAGCTATGGATCAGTCCTAGAGGCGGGTTTTATAGCTCTAACCCTTAAGCTTTGTTAATGCATCCTTTTTTCCTAAAATCGTTGTTTATACTTCTTCTTTAGACACCTTTGTGTGTTCTTGCTATCATATCTGTGAAGAACAACCCATGTTCTTGGTTGAACAGAGGTAGAATATGATGAAGTTAATTTCTATGTTTATCCAAGAATCTACTTTAGCAAACAGTCTCCCAACCTTGCTCAAACGGTTTGCCAAACCGTTTGGAGTAAACGGTTTCAAACCGTTTGGAGTAAACGGTTTCAAACCGTTTGAATGCAAACAGTTTCACAAGAACACATGGAAGCAAATGGTATAAGACCATTTAGAGGCATTGACCATTTGGAGGTCTGTTGAGAATAATGTAGACTAATTACCTACCAAAAATCATCAATTAATTCCAAGTGGTTCACCAATCAAAGGCCCATCAATCCTCTAAACCCTAATCGGGTCAATTGCTGATTTCAATAATTGACTTAAGTTGAAGTTTGGGTTGAGTGACCCAAACAGTTTCAAAACCATTTGGGGATCACCCAAACGGTCTCAAGACCATTTGGTGATCACCCAAGACCATTTGGAGGTCTAGGGTTAAGCATAGTTGACCAATTGAGGATCCAATGATATCAAGTTGATGAGTAATCCATTGCTAATTTTGGTGACCAATTCTAGTATCCAAACCCTAAATGAATGACTTGGTTTTTGATAAAATAATGGGAAAACGGTCTCAAGACCGTTTGGAGGATATCCAAATGATCCCAAGACCATGTGGGGGTCACCCAAGACCATTTGGAGGTCTAGGGTTGACTATGGTCAAGTGGTTGAAGATCTAAAGGTAACAAGTTGAAGTGTAATTGATTGTTGACTTAGTGATCAATTCAATGAATCAAACCTTAATTTGTTGAGTTAGTTTTTGATGTTAACTTGAGCAAATGGTCTGAAGACTGTTTTGAGGTCATCCAAATGATCCCAAGACCGTTTGGGGTCAGGTCATGACCAAATTGAATGATGGTTCAATGATTTCAAATCAATTAGACTCACTTTGAAGTATGTTGAAGGGTCATCGATTTCAAACCCTAATCCAATTGATCCAAGCCCTAATTGATGATCAATTGAGGGTCAATTGAGTGTCAAATCAGTTGAGGGTTGACCTAATTAACTCAATTGATTAGTGGCTAACATGTGCATGATCGATTGAGGGGTTTAACATTGGAAATCCTTTTTCAATTGAAGTGGTTGAGACACTTTTTGGTCCTTGCGGTTTTGAGGTGGTTTGGACCAAACGGTCTCAAGACCGTTTGGGTCCAAACGGTCTCAAGATCATTTAAGTCCAAAGGGTCTCAAGATCGTTTGAGTCCAAACGATCCCAAACTGTTTAGTCTCATTCGGTTTCAAGGTTGGTTGTGTCCATGCGGTTTCAAAGTCAAACATGACCAAATGGTCTTCAACACCAAATGGTTGCAAGGGCAGACCAAGACTGTTTGGAGGGTTGTTAGCCAAGACCGTTTGAGGTCTATAAAGGTCAAGATCGTTTGATGACTTAGATGTCAAAATGGTTTGGTGGTTGATTAACCTAAACCTCATGGATACTTAATGTGATTAAAGGACCAAGTAATTAGTTGAATAAGACATGATGTAATCAATGGTGATTATAACAAAGGTACCCTTGATGGGATAGAGTGATTTGTACTCTTTGAATGAGTAAGACTTAATAATCACAATAGTAATAACATAACCCAATGTCAATGTTGAATGGACTTAGCCTAATCAAGGGTAATGCAAACATTAACTTATAGAAAGATGAGAGAGACGACTTCTTATATGAATGTTAATCAATTAATGAAATCCTAATATGGATAAATACCTAATTAGGGTATGATCCATGATAGTGAGATAATGAAACCCTAGTTATGAAAGCTAATGAATTATAACCCTAATTGAGGGCATTAATGGAAGTAATCCTAATACATGATGACGGTATGATCTCAATTCATTGAAATGTGAATAGTAAACCCTAATCTAGGGTAATGTGATGGTGTGAACAGTAAACCCTAATTCTGGGTTATGCTTTTAAGTATGAAGCTCAATGTTTGGATAATGAAATAATGAGGAATCACTATTCCTAATTAAGCTAAAGGGGTTGGTTAACCCTAATTGAATTGTAAAGGGAAACCCTAACCCTAGTAAGGGCATAGTGGTGCAACCCTTGAATAATGAAGTTATCTTTATATTAAAATATGCTCATATGAAATTGATGTACCTGTTATTATCTGTGCTAATCTTACATGTTCTATGAAATATTGATTATAGCCAGGTAAGAGCTATGATGCTTTGTTCATTAAAAAGTATTTAATGAGACTTATAGGCAATAAAATGCATTGTTGCCTATTGAAAGGTAACAAGTGAGATTGAGATGATGTATAAGCCATATGAAATACATGCAATGCTACTATCATGTTTACACTGTTAAATGACTTAATGGCATTGAGTTAAATATTAAAGTGGTAACAAGTGATTTAATGTTTTAAGGGTTGAAAACTCATGATTTTGGATCATGATGATGAATTGATAGGGGATTGAGATACCAATGTTGATATAGCTATGAAATTAACTTGATATAAATAGTACCTCTTTCTTTATAGCAATTGTTTTAATGGTTTATGTTTGAAAACATGCCTGATGCTAAAACAATGTTGTAATATACTTAATTAATCAAGTAAAATGATGTCATGTAGAGCCCTGACCATAGATCCATCATTGTCAGAAACCAGATGATGGTGAAATAGGTTTTCCTAAGGGAACTCCTGAAGAGCATACTTTTGAGTATGTGGGGGTTATGGACGTGAATATCCTTACGTCCTAATGAAGGAATTGATGTGAGATAAACATTTAATCTCTCAAACCTTCATTATATGTATATGACGGGATGATGTATCACTAATCTCCCGATGATGTTGTTAATGTTGAATCGATGTGTGATACAAGAAATCCCTTGATCGCGAAGAGAGTACAGCACGCCACTGTAACTCTAATAGCAAAGTTGCCAGAATACCCTGGAAAGCTATTATAGTAGAGACACAAGATGTCCTGCATGTTGTACCTCACACTGAATGAGGAAGATGAGGTCATAGGAATCCGGTTCTTCTGATGACTTATGTATGGTACCGATTGTGATTTCGTAATGGTCAGTTGGAGTATGAGCGGTATACCTCATCTCCTCAGGGCATAAGTATGTTTGTAAAATGTAATAAGTAGTGTAGCATATTTGCTTAAGGTTGAACTACGAGAAATAATGATTGATGATACATTGTTTATTATGTTCTAGTTAGATAGATAATATACATGTTCTTCATATTCCTTATTAAATGAATGACTTGTTATTCAATCAAGTTATAGTTGAAATGAATGCATACGAATACTGCTTATTTAGTTATTCAATGATTATCTACTGTTGAATAGTTATAGTCCTACTACTCAATGTTATTCAATTATTTGCAATAACAATGCTTCTGGCGAAGAGTTATAACTCTCGCTAGAACAATTATTCAATTGTCTCACCCCTGTGGGATTCAACTTTTTAGGTAGACGCCGAGGAAGGAGGAACCCATCAGTGGGTGAGCAGCAGCAACAACAATATCAAGGGCAACAATGATCCACATGTGGAGTCAATGTTTCTTAGGTCTTGTATATAGAGAGTCCTATGTGTCGTCTCTGTACTCTCAGGTCCTAGGAGTTAGTAGATGGTTTAATCTAGATCTGAGATTTTTGGCATACTGCCTCGAGATTTTTGTATACTGCTTATGTACAGTTTAACAGGGCAGTCAGTGTTATGACTCTCGAGATGAGATAATACAGAGATGTACTGATGAATCAACTTGTAAATGACTTACCTTGTTTCTTTATAAAAGAGTTTTACCGTTTGAGGATCTCTTTACAAAAGTTTTAATTTTTAGTGATTTTCAGTAATTCCGCTGCTAATTAATCGCTTCTGCATAGTTAATAATGTTTTGTTCGAACAGAGTGTCACAGAAATAACTAAACTTTGATGTGTGAAACTAAATGATATTAATTATTGTTGGTATGTATGATCAGAGAGCCAATCATATGATGATTGTAATGGCATAACTTCTAAATTATTTGATTAGTAATAACGGTAATCTTCCAATTTTTTGTTTTATTCAATTATGGTATAATTATGTAGCATAATAAATGTCTAAAGAATGATATTACTCAATGACGTATGTCTGTGGGTTGAGGACCTAAATGATGAGATCATACAGATGTTAAGAGTATATACATTCTTGATCCTAGTTGGATGTTATTGTAGAATCTAAATAGACAACAATAACACATAAGACTAGAGTGTGTATTTGTTGATGACATAATCTCATTAGTCATGATATGCAATTTCAAACCAAACACATAAATACTTGTTAGAGAATAGTGTATCAGATAGATCCACCTTGAGTGTGATATATAGAAACCATTGAATGATAGTCAGAATCATCTCTCATAGTGATGGTGGTGACTCTCATTCTTAGACTTGAAATCACTATACTCATCACATGTTTGATGTACTTTGTCATCATCAAATGTGACATTGAATAAGGGTTGTCATAAAGGTGATGTTCAAATTTTTATACACATGGGGAATGAATATGAGTGAAGTAGATGGGATTTGTCCCTCCTACATGAGTATGATATCATGGACACTTGATAAGCGAGACTGAGAAATGCATGGCCATGCTCATGTGAGTCAATATATGATATTGAGGTTACATATATCTTAGATAATCTTCTCTAGTTCAAGGAACATGTATTGAATGTTGAAGAGGATGACGATTCCATGCCTAAAGTTCAATCTAGATATCAGAGACACATGAACTATACAATCACTGTAACACCAATCATAGATTGTAGGTTGAAGGTGTTTTCAACTTTCCAAATTACTTGGGTAGCAATGATGTCTTACATGATACCAATCATTGCTTGTGGTGTCATAAAATAGCTATGGACATTCACTACCAACATAGCTTGGAACATAGGGTCACATGCATAGGAATGCACTTGGAATATGAGTTTATTCATGAGTGATGTTTAAACTTGATTACTAAAGTGTTAGGTGTATAATTTAAACAACATTGGCAGTCTGTACTCTGAAATGACTAGTTTAGTAAGTGAACTGATCGACTCAGGTACATGAACCTATCAGCTCAGGTTGAGAACCGCACCTTTGGTTGATCAACAATATTGGATCAAGGATTGATGTTTATGTCATGTTGTTCATTAATCAAATATAAATTCCCAATACAATTGTGATTGGGAAACATAGTGAAACATCTGGTTCAAGGGTTGAACCAATTGGCTCATATGCCAACCGATCGGTTAATTGTTGAACCGACAATTTCGTTGTTTGTAGGTTACATAAAATCATGAAATTCCATCTCTATGACTCCCAAATCGATTGAAAACCCTGACCCTAGCCCTCCTATAAATACAGGGGTACTGGGGGCTTCCTATACACAACAATAAACTCTAACAATTGCTATCTTCTCTAGTTGTGGTAACCAAGAGAGACCAAGTAAGTTCTACCCATCAAAGGGAGGAACAACCAGGGAGAGACAATTGGGAGAGCAAGTTAACACTAGCACATTGACTAGAAGGGACAACTCCTTCTTGTTAGTTCATCTAGAATGATAGGAGTTTCTGATGGTGTGCGTAGACTACTCTAGAGGCAAGAAGGCATTTTCCCCACTAGAGGATGTCGTCAACCGTCATCCATGGTGTCAGACTAGGAGGTCGACACCAACAACCATCTATTGCAACTCGATGAGATAGCATGCTGCAATAAGGGATAGTCAATGTTCTTACTCCAGGACCATGTATATACCTTACAACAATATTTCCCATCTCATAGTAGTTGACATGATCTACCGTATTAAGGGAATATGACAAGTCAAATTTTTATTTCTACTGCCGTATTTGGTGCCATATATCCCAATAGTCGTATCAGAGCCACATCAATTTACTATGGTTTGGGATATTAATCGATATGATCAGATTTTTATTTTATCATTTATTTAGTACATAGTGAAGCGAGTACTTAAAATGATTAATGTGCATATTTGACTAGATCCCACATGTGATCCCAATATATATATGATATGATATGATATATATGAAAAATGTGTCACCTTAAAATCGTTTTGATGGTGATTGGAAGCATGGCTATGGCCTTTACCCCTAGATTTTTCATACTTGGTTGGATGGTTGTTGTTCCAATTTATATCTTGGTTTGCATACCCAATCTCTCTCTTCTTTTCCATATGTAAAAGTATTAGTTCTTTCCTTCATATGCTCCCCTCAAATGTAACTCGAGGTTTCCCAATTATAATGTGATATGTTAATAGGAATATGATATTTTTCTTTCATGTTATGGCAAAGAGGACATTTTGCATTAGGTGAACTGACTGATTTAGGAGTGGAACTGGTCGGCTAGAGGATTGAGGAGGCTGATGATAGGAGAAGCCAACCGGTCGGTTGGTGGCCAACCGACCGGCTGGTGGCCCAACCGATCGGCTGGAGGAGTCCATACTTCATGAGGACCAGATGCCAAATGACCAATCCGAGAGACCAATTGACCGACTAGGAGGCCAGATGATCAATTCAAGGGTTGAGCCAATCGATCTAGACTGGTTCTAGCATAGATTGTCATCAACAATAGGTTGCTACATATTATTTGGACCTTAGGTGGTAGTAATTCCCTATGGCTTGAAGGAATTACAATAGGATGGACATAACCATTGCTTACGCATATTATTGCATTTTTTTTGTGGTTATAACATGTATATAATATGTACTATATGTATGTGGTGATTGAATATGTATATATATAAATATAACATCCCTCAAAATGATATTTAGTCTTAGAAACATTCCATAACAAACACACATCAAAAAGTTTATTGACTAAGTGTAGTTTACGCCAAAGCGTGGTGCATTGTCCATCTCGTGGAATTTGATGGTAGATATGTAGATCTTCCAAAACATGGTGCATATTCTATCGTGTTGGTTTTTGGGTTAGGCTTAACTAGGTGATCTCAATGAGATTAAGTACCTAGGAGGATAAATATGGATTGTGATAAAGAGTTTTGCACACCATCTATCTAAGAGTTGCATTTAGATGCAAGTGGAAAAAGTTGCCTACCTAAATAGTCAAGTTATGGAATATCAACCAAAATTGACTCATGATTTCATGAAATATGGATGTTGGCTCACTAGAAGATTGTATGATGCAATCTTCTGAATTGATAAGTGAGGGTTATAAATTTGGGCAATATAGTAGGAGTGATAATTAAATAAAAGCCTAATTAAACATCATCAAATTTTATTATAATTAAACCAAAGGGGTTTTGAAAATTTGTAAATTTTCTCTTGTAAAATAAATGACAAAAAAAAACAAGTTTTCTATGTAATCGGTCCTTGAGAAGAACAAGTTGAATGGGAATAATTTCTATGATTGGTTCTAGATGCTGAGAATTATTCTCACACGAGCACATGTTCTCTATCCTAGAAACACCAGAACCAGATGAACCTGCTCCCACTGTACCTAAGACTAACAAGGATGTTTATAAGAAGCAACTTGAGGATGTTTGTAGATGTCAAATGCCTGATGATGTGCTCAATGAATGTGACGCCCCGACCTCCGTGCCATCTTTAATGACCCCGAAGACCGGTGAGTCACCCTCGGTAAACCACTCTTAACTTTTTCTTTTCTTGATCACTTAGATTAACTTAAATGAAAACCATAAAACTTGAATAACATCGAATTATAATAAAACTACGGAAGCGACTTTCCATTAGCCTTACTAAGAAGAAAAACAAGTTCACATGACATATTACATTTCTTATGCAGACTGTAAAACACAACAGATAATTAAAAACTAACTACAAATTTCACCACATTCTCTCTCTAACCCACCACACGCCCAAGGACCAAGGGGAAAGGACTAAGAGACCTCTAACTAACTACTAACTACCTTCTATGTACTCAGATGATATGATCCTTCAGCCTCCTCGTGCTGACGTTGACCTGAAAAATGTTTTAGTAGGTTGGTGAGCTACTGGCTCAGTGAATAGAATTTCACCAACCATCACAGATAACTCATTTATGTCTATTATTTGGAATAATATGCAAGAAATACTACACTGAGCAGGTCTAAGCAATTTAATTTAAACAACAGAAGACGTCAACATTTCATTATGATAACAATTGATGCAGAGCTGTAGATACAATTATTTAACAGAAAATACTAAAATTCCACTTAAAGAACAACTGCTGTGAAGCTAACTCATATCTTTCTTAAATCTTTAACTTATAACTCTGTGAACCTATATGAACATATTTTATCTTATGCCCCAATCATATGCAGTGTACTCCGCATATGAAGATCCGTAGCGAACTACGATCCCATCGTACAAGACTTAGCAACACACCTGGGAAATGCTAAGTCTGACTTTCCGTCCTGGTCTGCTACAGGACCCACAAGCTCTCTGGCCTCGCGGCACTCGCAAATGGGTGCACGCTAGACTCCTCCTTCTAGCTGAGTACACAAGCGGAGGGTGTCTAAGTCTCCGACCACCTGGGCATATCCCCAGGGTTGAGCCGGGACATGTCTCCGACCACCTGGGCGTATCCCCAGGGTTGAGCTGGGACACTACCTCGAGTCTCCGACCACATGGGCATATCCCCAGGGTTGAGCCGGGACCCTACCTCTCAGCCCTCGTGTCACCGAGACATTCGGTAAGTGTTGGACACGAGTCTCCGACCACCTGGGCGTATCCCCAGGGTTGATCGTTTCACCCCTAAGGTGCAGACCTCTCGAAGGGGTTCTACGGTGTCAGGGCACTTAATCTAATATTTTATTAATCTAGAAAAGCTCTTACTACATTGCATCTCTCTCTTACTTGTCCTGGACTTTGGTATCTCAATGGTATCGAGTCTATTTACTTGAACTTTACAACACGACATGAATATCATTCTAAATTTGACAGAGTTGTATATTCAAAACACTATAGTATACTGAGAAATCATCATACTATACATGCATGCAAACTAAAATTCTTAAATAAACAGAATGCATGTCAATTTGGCACTTTATACATAAAAATCATGCAATTGAACTGTTAAGCATCACCACATCTCATACTGAGAATTTTGGTATCAAAATACTTGATTCATTGAACACCCTATCCTTAGGGTTTCAGTTACCTCATTCACTTATCACATGGCAACACCCTATTCTGAGGGTTTCAATTACCTCATCTATTTGATTGCAGTTCAAATCACAATACGATGTCATTCTAGAACTGATAGAGCAGTATACTCAAAACCATTGTAAATACTGAGTAATCCTCATATCATGCATGCAGGCAGATTTAAAATTTATAAATAACCCAAACTCATGTCAATTTGGCACATACATGCTGAATTCATGCAATTGAACATCTTATTGCACTGATAAGAGTAATTTACTTCACATATAATAAATCATCTGTAGTATTTATTAATTATCTGAAATTTCTCAAAGAACGTGCACATTAGTCCTAGTCCTGATTTGTGCATCACATAACTCAATTAAGAGTTACTTACGTATCATAACACGAATTATTAACAATACTTGAGAATTTCTAGTAATATCTCAGAGAAATGTGCCAATTTATGTAAATATTAATTCACACACATTAACATAACAACAAGCATGCAACTAGGGTTTTATTGCATATTTTAATGTTATCGTACGTTCTTTGAAATCGTGCATCTGATAATTTACAAAATCTGTATTGCCTGGGTTTATACTCAAACCGTACCATTATCAGTCGTGTATTTCAAAATTTAACATTCACACTAAGCAGTTTAGGTTCCGATGAACCATGTAAATTCAGTGGTCCAATCCACACTGATCATATGCTAAACTAAATCATATTAAAGTATAAAGAAACGATTTATGAAATAAAAAGTCGGGCGACGCCAAATACTGCCCAACGCCTCATAAATACTGTTATCAGCGAAAAATGCGCAATTTATCAAAATTTCCGATTTGCAGAGTTAAATCTTAGATAGTGATTGAAATCCTACTCACAGTGGTTCGGGATGTCCGGATTCGTCCGAAAATGTGTCCAGAGCCTGTTTCCGGGCAAATCTTAGTTGTTTCTATTCCGTGTTAGAACCTGTTGCAACCAGGTTGCTTCACGCACGGCTACAGGCTGAGGGAAGAACTCGATTGGTAGCTGAATCGCGGATAGGAGCTATGTAATCTTGCCTAGATCTCAAATTCGGAGCTGTGGGAGGCTTTTCCTTGCTCAGGCGCATCCAAGGTGGCCTCCTCCTGGCCGTGCACAACAGCCGTAGCCTGCTGCTGCATGCCGCTGGTCACTGATAGGCGGCTGGCTAGCTGGGTGGGTGGAGTACTGGAGGAAATAAAGAGGAGTGGAGGAAGAAAAGAAGAAAAAGAAGAAGGAAGAACGACTGCTGGAAAAACGAACGTAGGATCGCCCATGCGATCCCTCTCCTGCGTGGAAGTCGGCCTTGCATTGCTTTATACTATTGCCCGAAGAACGGATAAGCAAGAGAGGAAGAGAAGAAAAGTTTTTATAAAGCAAAAACTTTTGGAAAAAAATTACAATTTTGACCCTAGAATTTAAAAGGATCATAACTATTGACTCGAAGGTCCGAATAACATGATTTCTTTTGCAAATATTCAAGTACAAGATCCTCTACAACCCCAAGGCATACAAACATGCCAATTATCTTGTCTCAGCTAATCAAAACTCTAATCACATTTAAACACTTAGCTTAGCTTAATTAACGTGATACTGCACTAATCACCACATAAGCACTTAACTTAATTATGCACTAATCATTATACTTACTGGTTAACTTTGGTGTGGGTCATAACAATCTCCCTCCCTTATAAGAATTTCGTCCCAAAATTCCTAAAAGAGAAAAGGAAACTTGTTACGCATTTCAGACTCGAGCTCCCACGTAGCTTCCTCTAGGTTATGATTCCTCTACAAAACCTTCACTAATGGTATCTTGCGATTCTAGAATTTCTTGATCCTCGATCAATTACTTGAACTAGTCCCTCAACATAGGAGACATCAGGTCTAAGCTGTACAGGTTCTGGGTACATTATCTTTTCTGTACCAGGGTAACACTTCTTCATCATCGATACATGAATCACATCATGTAAATTAGCCAATTCAGATGGAAATTCCAATATGTAGGCTACAAGTCCAATCCTTTCAATGACATGATATGGGTCCATAAGCCTAGGAGTCAATTTGCCTCTCTTGTCAAACCCCAACACTCCTTTCCATGGTGAAACCTTCAGAAACGCTTCATCACCAACCTCAAACTCAAGGGGTCTACGTCTCTTCTTAGCTTAACTCTTCTTCCCGTCCTGTGTAGCTTTCAACTGTTCTCTGATCACAGTTATCTCTTCAGTGGTCAAATCCACTATCTCTGGTCCAAGAATCTGCTTTTCACCTACCTCATACTAACATATGGGTGATCTACACTTTCTACCATACAAAGCTTCATACAGGGCCATACCAAGACTGGAATGGTGACTATTGTTATATGCAAACTCTATAAGGCTCAAGTGTTCTTCCCCTTTCAAGACATCAAAGGTTGACTTAATAGGAAGAAAGTGAGCAGACTTGGTCAGTCTATCCACAATCACCCATATCGAGTCACAACCTATAGGTGTCCTGGGTAACCCTACCACAAAATCCATTGTGATACGTTCCCATTTCCATTCTGGTATAGAAAGAGATTGCAAAGTACCTGCAGGTTTCTGATGCTCAGCCTTAACCTTCTGACACATGCTGCACCTAGCTACATACTCAGCTACATCCCTCTTCATACCAGGCCACCAATACAACTCTATCGACGCATGTGCTTCCTCAAGAATCTGTTCTTTCAAATCACTGTCTCTAGGTACACATAACATGCCATGCTGATACAACAAACCGTCATCTGAAAACCTGAACTCTGGTCTTTTCCCCACTGTCATGTCATGCATGATCTGTCATAAATCATTGTCACTCTACTAAAGTTCATTGATCTGATCATAAAAAGTAGGCTTGACTTACATCTATGCAATCAAACCACTCTGCTCCATCACCCCTAAGTCTAAGTTCAACTTCCACATCTCTACTAGCAGGTCTCTCTTGAAACATGCCATAGAGAATACATCAGTAGTTGAACTTGACTTCCTGCTGAGGGCATCTGCTACCACATTCGCCTTACCAAGATAATAATCTATCATCTTATCATAATCCTGGATCAATTCTAACCATCTCCGTTGTCTAAGATTCAGATCCTTCTGGGTAAAGATATATTTCAAGCTCTTATGATCCATAAACACCTACACACCCCACCATAAAGATAATGACGCAATGTCTTAAGAGCATGAACTACTACAGTTAACTCTAGATCATGTGTGGGATAATACTCCTCATTCTATGCTACTTCTTGTTACTTATCCTTCTCATTTTGATCATATAGTAAACGTCCCTAACATTGAAACACACAAGGTAAGAATAGCTTATTTCTCATTCTTTTTATTATTGTAAGAATTTATTTCATAACACACTTCACTTATATTATATTTCTCCTTTTGTTCAAAACACACTTGTTATATTTCAAATTTATTTCTTATCCCTTGCTCTGAATCATTTCCATATTGTTTATCTACCTTTCATATTAGCTACCTTTAAACCCTAGATTTCATTAGTGCTAGCTTACCAATCATAGAATCTCATGATCTTATTTTATAAAGATGGTAGTATTCGTGGTCAAATCAATAGCGACATACCTTGAACTACTTCAACTCTAAACATTCTAGAGTTTGGTCTTTATCAGTAACATAGCATTATTGTGATGTGACTTTGCTCCCTTAGTTTGAAAATCAAACTTTGGATCTCATAAGTTTTACTAAAGTCTTGCTTATCTTATCACTGGAATTTTCTCTCTTATTTAGATATTTAGATAAATTACATTCTCAATTTACCTTGCTAGGGTTTCATCATCATATTGTGTGTCATTATTTCATTCACTTAGACGTCTCTACCATGGTAGTTATGCATCATATATAATTTATTTTCTAAATTACACGTTTGTTCTTTATTTTAGGAACTAGTTTGTTGGTCTATAGAGACTTAGAATCCAAAGGTAGTATGTATGAATGTATTAAAATTTATAATAAAGATATACATTCCATACTCTCAATTATGTCATGCAATCCTCATTCCTTAATCAAGGTCAACATTTCTAACATTTCTCTTGATTCAACTAAATTTCTTATCCTGGTCTTATGATTTACATAAGGCTCTTTATTTCTATGTACTTATGGTATACTCAACTCTTTTCTTCTATTTTTCCTTTGCTTTGAAGTACATAAAACATTGTATTCGGTTATATAATCCATTCTCCATGATTGATTCTTACTATCTTAGCCCTTACATACTTTTCTCATATCTTTTCCATATTCTCATATTTAGAGTTCATATAATACTAATCATTAAACTTAATCTGAATCTTATATCATGTTCCATTATTTCCAATTAAGGATGCTCATATGAGGCTCCAACGTTGGGCCTCCGATATCAGTTCTAACTGATTCTTAGTTGTTCTAATCTTTCCCTTATATCTCAACATCCTACTGTATACATTCTCACTATGATTCGGGTCTAAATTATCCAGAGTCTACGTTTATTATATTTTTAATAGGAGTCATTAGATCCCAGTAACGTATCCTGCCAGTCAGACCAGGACGAACCTATAGTCCTGAAGCCAAGAACTACTCAGGATTAACCAACTCCTATTAATCTCAAACATGTGGAAAGAATATCCACTAAGGCAAACTCATTTAAACATAACTTCTGGTCTACTTAATACAAAGAATATAAACAATAAATAAATCACTTCATGACACACAACAATATAAAAGAATCATATTTATTCTACAAATTGAAAATCTAAATTCATATATATAAGAGCATTTCTAGTGATTTCCAATCAAATAAGCAAAATAAAGCAAGAGTTGTATCACATCCTATGTTTAATCTCTTACTCCTGCATTAATTTCTGATTTCCTTAACCCTAAGATTTCTAGGGTTTCTCTCTAGCCCATCCTTCCTCTGCATACCTGGCCAGGGCATCTAGAGAAGAATGGATAGAGTAGCTTGATACTGGTCAATCTAAGTACTCAGATACCTGGCCAGGGTACCTAAATACTCATACTTCCCAGAGCTAAAGACACATCACTTCTTATCTACCTCACTTTATAACTCTATCTTTCTATCCTAATGGTTCCTAACAACTTAGCCTAAGCTCCCTACTTGGTTCTCGTGACCACGTCCTCTTCCTGCCATCTGCAATAGTATAACAGAACACTTCCTGTTAGAAACTTGCAGTTAGAAGGAAGACACCTAAGTCCTAATCCTATTGGTCTCTTGTCGTCCCCTGACCTTGACTTAGAGTAACCATGTACTCAACCTATGCTCTGATACCAATTCTGTTGTGACGCCCCGACCTCCGTGCCATCTCTAATGACCCCGAAGACTGGGGAGTCACCCTCGGTAAACCACTCTTAACTTTTTCTTTTCTTGATCACTTAGATTAACTTAAATGAAAACCATAAACTTGAATAGCATCGAATTATAATAAAACTGCGGAAGCGACTTTCCATTAGCCTTACTAAGAAGAAAAACAAGTTCACATGACATATTACATTTCTTATGCAGACTGTAAAACACAAAAGATAATTGAAAACTAACTACATATTTCACCACATTCTCTCTCTAACCCACCACACGCCCAAGGACCAAGGGGAAAGGACTAAGAGACCTCTAACTAACTACTAACTACCTTCTATGTACTCAGATGATATGATCCTTCAGCCTCCTCGTGCTGACGTTGACCTGAAAAATGTTTCAGTAGGTTGGTGAGCTATTGGCTCAGTGAATAGAATTTCACCAACCATCATAGATAACTCATTTATGTATATTATTTGGAATAATATGCAAGAAATACTACACTGAGCAGGTCTAAGAAATTTAATTTAAACAACATAAGATGTCAACATTTCATTATGATAACAATTGATGCAGAGCTGTAGATACAATTATTTAACAGAAAATACTAAAATTCCACTTAAAGAACAACTGCTGTGAAGCTAACTCATATCTTTCTTAACTCTTTAACTTATAACTCTGTAAACCTATATGAACATATTTTATCTTATGCCCCAATCATATGCAGTGTACTCCGCATATGAAGATCCGTAGCGAACTACGATCCCACCGTATAAGACTTAGCGACACACCCGAGAAATGCTAAGTCTGACTTTCCGTCCTGGTTTGCTACAGGATCCACAGGCTCTCTGGCGTCGCGGCACTCGCAAATGGGTGCACGCTAGACTCCTCCTTCTATCTGAGTACACAGGCGGAGGGTCTCTAAGTCTCCGACCACCTGGGTGTATCCCCAGGGTTGAGCCGGGACATGTCTCCGACCACCTGGGTGTGTCCCCAGGGTTGAGCCGCGACACTACCTCGAGTCTCCGACCACCTGAGCATATCCCCAGGGTTGAGCCGGGACCCTACCTCTCAGCCTCGTGTCACCGAGACATTCGGTAAGTGTTGGACACGAGTCTCCGACCACCTGGGCGTATCCCCATGGTTGATCGTTTCACCCCTAAGGTGCATACCTCTCGAAGGGGTTCTATGGTGTCAGGACACTTAATCTAATATTTTATTAATCTAGAAAAGCTCTTACTACATTGCATCTCTCTTACTTGTCCTGGACTTTGGTATCTCAATGGTACCGAGTCTATTTACTTGAACTTTACAACATGACATGAATATCATTCTAAATTTGACAGAGTTGTATATTCAAAACACTATAGTATACTGAGAAATCATCATACTATACATGCAAGCAAATTAAAATTCTTAAATAAACAGAATGCATGTCAATTTGGCACTTTATACACAAAAATCATGCAATTGAACTGTTAAGCATCACCACATCTCATACTGAGAATTTTGGTATCAAAATACTTGATTCATTGAACACCCTATCCTTAGGGTTTCAGTTACCTCATTCACTTATCACATGGCAACACCCTATTCTTAGGGTTTCAGTCACCTCATCTATTTGATTGTAGTTCAAATCACAATACGATATCATTCTAGAACTGATAGAGCACTATACTCAAAACCATTATAAATACTGAGTAATCCTTATATCATGCATGCAGGCATATTTAAAATTTATAAATAACCCAAACTCATGTCAATTTGGCACATACATGGTGAATTCATGCAATTGAACATCTTATTGCACTGATAAGTATAATTTACTTCACATATAAGAAATCATATGTAGTATTTATCAATTATCTGAAATTTCTCGAAGAACGTGCACATTAGTCCTAATCCTAGTTTGTGCATCACATAACTCAATTAAGAGTTACTTACGTATCATAACATGAATTATTAACAATACTTGAGAATTTCTAGTAATATATCAGAGAAATGTGCCAATTCATGTAAATGTTAATTCACACACATTAACATAACAGGAAGCATGCAACTAGGGTTTTATTGCATATTTTAATGTTATCGTACGTTCTTTGAAATCGTGCATCTGATAATTTACAAAATCTGTATTGCCTGGGTTTATACTCAAACCGTACCATTATCAGTCGTGTATTTCAAATTTTAACATTCACACTGAGCAGTTTAGGTTCCGATGAACCATGTAAATTCACTGGTCCAATCCACACTGATCAGATGCTAAACTAAATCATATTAAAGCATTAAGAAATGATTTATGAAATAAAAAGTCGTGAGATGCCAAATTCTGCCCAACGCCTGATAAATATTGTTATCAGGATGTCCGGATTCGTCCGGAAATGCGTCCAGAGCCTGTTTCCGGGCAAATCTTAGTTGTCTTCTACCTTGGGTATTCCGTCTTAGAACCTGTTGCAACCACGTTGCTTCACGCACGGCTACAGGCTGACGGAAGAACTCGATTGATAGCTGAATCGCGGATAGGAGCTATGGAATCTTGCCTAGATCTCAAATTCAGAGCTGTGGGAGGCTTTTCCTTGCTCAGGCGCACCCAAGGTGGCCTCCTCCTGGCCGTGCACAACAGTCATAGCCTGCTGCTGCATGTCGCTGGTCACTGATAGGCAGCTGGCTAGCTGGGTGGGTGGAGTACTGGAGGAAATAAAGAGGAGTGGAGGAAGAAAAGAAGAAAAAGAAGAAGGAAGAACGACTGCTGGAAAAACGAACGTAGGATCGCCCATGCGATCCCTCTCCTGCGTGGAAGTCGGCCTTGCATTGCTTTATACTATTGCCCGAAGAACGGATAAGCAAGAGAGGAAGAGAAGAAAAGTTTTTATAAAGCAAAAACTTTTGGAAAAAAATTACAATTTTGACCCTAGAATTTAAAAGGATCATAACTATTGACTCGAAGGTCCGAATAACATGATTTCTTTTGCAAATATTCAAGTACAAGATCCTCTACAACCCCAAGGCATAAAAACATGCAAATTAGCTTGTCTCAGCTAATCAAAACTCTAATCACATTTAAACACTTAGCTTAGCTTTTTTTTGGTGAAAACGGCGTGTCACTTAGCTTAGCTTAATTAACTTGATACTGCACTAATTACCACATAAGCACTTAACTTATCTCATTAACTTAATTATGCACTAATCATGATACTTACTGGTTAACTTTGGTGTGGGTCATAACAATGAACTATGATTTGCAGAGGCATCATGATAATATGGATGTGATTGAGGTGGTAACACATCTTAAGAACATGTACCAAGATCAAGAAAAATAGGAGAAATATGATTTCTCCAAGGTGTTGTTCAAGTACAACATGATAGAAGGAGATCCAGTAGATCCCTATGTGCTCAAGCTTATCGGGTATGTGGAGAACCTTGTGAGACTAGGATTTCCCTTGGTCCAAGAGTTGGACATTGACGTTATTCTATAGTCACTGCCATAGTCATGAAGTTAGTTTGTCATAAACTACAACATTAATAGTTTTGACAAGTCATTGTCAAAATACTTGACATGTTGAGAACAAATGAAGCACAAATGAAGAAAGACAAACACAAGTCTATATTGATGATCAAAAGAGAAAAAGTGAAGTCAAAGGGAAAAGGAAAAGCTAAGAAGAGTTCTAAAGTTAGCTATAAGCCCAAGTCTTCTGCACTCAAAGCAAAGGGAGGGGATACCAAGAGAGGCAATTGTCATCATTGTCACCAACCTAGACGCTGGAAGAGAAATTGCCCTCTCTATCTGGAGAACTAAGGAAGAAGAAGGAGGGGATAGAGATCTCCACTTCATGTATATACATTATTGAGATAAAACTATCTACTTCTTCATCTTGGGTACATGATACTATATGTGGATCTCACGTATGTTCAAATATGCATGATCTGAAAAGAAGTATGCCTTTACAAAAGGATGAGGTCAAATTGTGCATTGCAAATGGAGCAAGAGTTGTTGCCACTATAATTGGAACCTATAGTTTACCTCTACCCACATGTATTGTAATAGAGTTAAAGAATTGCTATTTTGTACCTTCCATAATTAGAAACATTATTCATGTATCTTGTATGGATAAGGATAGATATGAATTTCATATAAAGAATGGTTAATGTTCTATTTCAAAAGATGGGATCTTTTATGGAAGTGCTCTGATGTCCTATGGTCTTTATTTGTTAGATCTTAAGACAAATGGTTATAATGTAAATACCAAAACATTAAAACTCGATAACTCAAATAAAACATATCTTTGGCATTGTTATCTAGTGCACATCAACGAGAATCACATATCTATATTCCATAAAGATGGATATCTCGACTCTTTTGATTTTGAATCAATAGAGACATGTGAGTCTTGTTTGTTGGGAAAGATGACAAAGACTCCCTTCATTGGTAACAATGAGATAGCTAGTGATCTATTAGGACCCATACATACTGATGTATGTGTCCCTTTTAGAACAAATGCTAGATGTGGGTATCAGTACTTCATTACCTTCAGTGATGACTTCAATAGGTATGGTTATGTTTACTTGATGAAACATAAGTTATAAACTCTTGAAAAGTTCAAGGATTTCATGAATGAAGTACGAAATCAACTTGGTAAAAGTATGAAAACACTTCATTTTAATCGAGGTGGAGAATAATTAAGCCAGGAGTTTGGGGACCTTCTATGAGACTGTGGTATCGTATCGCAATGGTGTCCACCTAGAACACCACAACATAATGGTGTGTCAGAAATAAGGAATCACACATTTCTAGATATGGTGCTATCAATGACAAATTTTTCCAATCTTCTGACTTCCTTCTAGGGTTATGCTCTTGAAACCATAGTTTTACACTAAACCATGTGTCATCTAAATTGGTACAAAAGACACCATATTAGAAATAGACTGGGCAACATCCCAAAATGTTTTTTATGAGGATTTGGGAGTATGATTCTTATGTCAACAAAATATTTCCTAAAAAGCTTGTCTCTAGATCAGATAAATGTTATTTTTTATATATACCAAGGAAACCAAAGGATACTACTTATATAATCCAACTGACAACAAAGTGTTGATTGCCAAGGATGTTGTATTCCTAGAAAAGGAATTTATTTCCAAAGGAATCCGTGAGAGAAAAGTAGAACTTGAAGAAGTTCGAGACCAACGAGAAAGCACTAAACATGTAGGGATACAAGAGGAACATAGAGAGTCACAAACCACTATGGAATCTTAAACACCTCAAGTAACACATGAACCTCACAAATTTAGTAGGAGACACCCTAAGCCATAAATATTTGGTTATCTTGTGACTCAAGAAGGAAATGAATTGGTCATTGATATGAGCCAATTACCTACCTAAAAGTTTTTGAGGGACCAAAATTTTAAAAGTGGCTAGAAGCCATGAGATCTGAGATGGAATCTATGTACACAAACAAGGTATGGACCTTGGTGGATCCACCTAAAGGGGTAAAACCCATAGGGTTCAAGTGGGTTTTCAAGAAGAATACTGACATGGATGGTAATGTGCAAGCATACAAAGGTCGATGGGTTGCAAAGGGTTTCAAAATTTTTTAAGGTGTTTAATATGATGAAACCTTTTTTTATAGTTCCATGAGGATCATGCTTGCCATTGTAGCCTATCATGACTATGTGATTTGGAAGTTGGATGCAAACTGCATTCCTTAACGGGGATATTCTTGAAGATGTGTATATGACACAACCTAAGGGCTTCACAAATCCAAAGGACGCAAACAAAGTTTGTAAACTACAAAGGTCAATCTACGGATTGAAGCAAGCATCTCAGAGCTATAATCTTTGAATTCACGAAACAATCAGAGAGTTTGGCTTTAGTGAAAATGAAGATGAATCGTGTGTTTACAAGAAGTTTAGTGGAAGCATGATTATATTCCTCATATTATATGTGGATGACATACTATTGATGAGGAATGACATACCTACTTTATAAATGGTAAGGACTTGACTTTGAAATACATTCCCTAATAAGGAGTTGGGCAAAGCATCCTATATCTTAGGAATACAGATCTATATAGATAGATCTAGAAGGCTTCTTGGACTAACTTAGAGCACATACATTGACAAAGTGTTGAAGAGGTTCAACATGGAGGACTCAAAGAGAGGATACCTACCCATATCTCATGGTGTTTCTATAGATAAAGCTTAATGTCCCAATTCTTGTGAAGAAAGGGAGCACATGAGTAAGACTTCATATGCATCAACAATTAGATCTATCATATATGCAATGTTATGTACTTATCCTGATATCTCATATGCCTTGAGCATGATGATTAGATATTAGTCAAATCCCAGTGATGCCCACTAGACTGCTATGAAGAACTTCCTAAAGTACATGAGAAGAACTATGGATCAGTTCCTTATCTATGGTGGTGAGGAAGAGTTGGTGGTAAAAGGTTATCGATGCGAGCTTCCAAACTGAAAAAGATGATTATTGATCATCATCAGGATTTGTGTTTTGCCTCAACAATAGTGTTGTAAGCTAGAAGAGTTTTGAGCAAGAGATAGTTGCAGATTCTATAATAAAGGTCGAGTATATTGTTGCATCCAATGCACCAAAGGAAGCTGTATGGATCAAGAAGTTCATTTATGAACTTAGGGTGGTTCCAAGCATCAACGAGGTGATTGAACTATAATATAACAAGAATGGAGCTATTATACAAGCTAAGGAACCTGTTGGGTTTTACGTGGTCGGAGTAGGCAGTGAAAACAAAATTTTACTTGACCATAAACCCATAACCAGCAGATCGCATCAATATCTATGTATTGGGAAGGATGGTTTTAGCGAGATATACCTGGTCCTGAGGCTTGCTCAGTGACTATACCTCACAGCAAGTGCGGTCTTCAACCACCTATCTTCGGCGACGTCTGCGTAGCTCCTGGTCTTGACCCAGACTGCAGTTGACAGTCGTCCTCCTGAGCAGCAGAAGTCTCCCGCCTCTATAGATAGTTCACACAGACTACCAATAACTCTAGTCATCCTAAAGGATGGACTAGAAGGAGTTGTCTCCTTCTATCAGTGTCCTAGTCACCAACACACTCTCCCACCACACTACTACAGAAATGGCTCATAAAGTCACTTTTCAAGGTGTCGGTTGTATACATAAATGGACACCTAAACTCTACAGTGTCGGTTTATAACATAAACCGACATACAATCTGTGAAGGTCGACCAGACACGGGTACCACTTTTATTAAGTGTTGGTTAATTAATAAAAAACCGACACCTAAAATCAACCGCCAAAACCAAAATTCCAGCGAAACAATTACCTCCAAAATTTGACATAAGTCATCGGTTCATAAATAAATAACCGACGACTAAAGGATATTCGCGAGACAGGAATAGTTGTTGGTTGTCCTTTAGTTAAAAACCGACGACTATAATCTAGTATAGGTGCCGGTTTTTGGAATAGAACCGACACAGTTGGTTTATTTGTCAGTTTTTTAGAATAACCGACGCTTATTGTCAACTTAATAGCTCACCAGCGCGAGCTTCTCTTCCCCTTTCCCTTTTTCATTCTCGATTTCAGTTAGGTCCGGCGATTTCTTGCTCGCCCCCGCCGGTCATTGCTCCTCCACCTCCGCTGCTGTGCTCCTGCTCCTGCCCTCACCGCTACTCCGTGCTCATCGATGGCCGTGCTCCTGCTCCTGCTCCTGCCGTCTGTGCTCACCGGTGGCCGTCCGTGCTCCTGCTCCGTGCCCTCGCCGCCGCTGCTCCGTGTCCTCGCCGGCACTTCTTCTCTCTTTGTCGCCGCCTCTGTTGGTGGCTGATGTGCTCCGGCCGCTACTCTCCTCTGCCCTCAAGGTATGCTGGTGGCACGCCCAAGTAGCTGCTGGGCGTTTTTTTTAAAGTTATTTACTTATTTGTGTTTAGGGTTTAGGTACTGATTTTGTGCTTCTACTGAGTTGAATCCTCTATTGTCTATATAATACATGTAATTTTCCTAGTATCGTGAAAGATTTTCAATTGTGTGTATCACATGGGATTCTTATCTCAACACAATGGACTGCAATATATGCATCTAGTGCCTTAAATGGAAGACTCGAATGTTATAAAATCCCATCAAAGTAGGTAGAAACAACTTATATATATTCTGATCTTAATAATTCCATGAAGTGCACATTATCTTACTCAGGAAAAGTATGTGTATAATGTAGGATTAGTTCCATATAATGGTTCTATTTTAGTAAGCACCTAGAAACCCGTCCAAGATTTACTCATTAGGAGTAAATCTTGGATAGTCCCTGGTTTGGGACTGTTCTTGAACACCTAATCTCACTTAGGATGTAAGTGTATAATGTGTATTGGGTTTTCGAGAAAATTTTGGTAGCATTTCCTCGTTTGTTCTCTAAGTACATATGTAGACTTCTTTTCAAGCTATCATGTCTACCACAATAAAGTTGGTTATGACAAGCAATAAAAGGTTAACTGATGTTATAAAACTTTTTCTGAAAATATATAACATTGTTATATGTACTTACACTTTGTTAATACTAATATTATGCAGTCTCTGTCCACCCATAACAGTTACTATGAACTGGGCCTCTATGTCAATGTTAACATTCCCTATTGAAGAACAATTGGACATCATCCTAGATGATCGTTCCTTAAACCAATTGGTCATACCCAAACATTGGCGTTTTCTAAAAGGAAGACACTACATGCCTGGTAAAGTGACCCTAACTTTTGGCAATTATTCACATGTTATCGAGGTTGAGTATGATTTGGAGGGAAATCTTGTATCAAAATCCGGTTGGCGTGATTGGATTGGAGAGATGCATATGGTCCGTTGCAACATGCTTTTTCTCCGTCCAGTTGGCCATAATTCCATCAAAGTTTGGATAACCAACAGCAACTGCGATACCCCCGATCATCTACTGTGGTATGAGCGCACGTCGTCGCATATCAACTCAGACGAATCTAAATATGAGGCCCCTGTCAGTTTATATTCGTCTAAATACAGTGAGGAGCTTCGTGACACAACTTCATCATCAAAAAGACCATGGTAAGTCCAATTAACAAATATAATTGTCAAGCAATCAATACTCATAGTTGCTTTCTATTCTGAACTTCAGGAGAAGATCGCCACAATGATAAGTCCTCGAAGTTACTGATGCGGGACCATGTTGGTGTAGTATTTAGTTGTCTATCTATCTAGACTTGTCTGTATTAATAGTTTTTTTTAATTATGCACATGTTTAGGGGTACACCAACCCCTTTGTTTAGTTACTGTTTAGGGGTACACCCCTGTGTGTGGATGTAAAAAGAGATTAATGAATGGAACTGAAAGTTGCTACATGAAACCCATCCAACACATTATTTGTTGGCCTAGAAACCCGTCCAAGATTTACTCATTAGGAGTAAATCTTGGATAGTCCCCAGTTTGGGACTGTTTTTGAACACCTAATCTCGCTTAGGATGTTAGTGTATAATGTGTATTGGGTTTTCAAGAAAATTTCGGCAGCATTTCCCCGTTTGTTCTCTAAGTACATATGTACTTGGAGAACAGTGGGGAAATGCTGCCGAAATTTTCTTGAAAACCCAATACACATTATACACTTACTAGTGAGATTAGGTGTTCAAGAATGGATAGGTGGTACACATTTATTATATATAACAATGACATCACATGTATTTGTTAACCCTAGACCCTAATCTTGTCCTAATATATACTTGTTTTCTCTTTGATCATAGAATGGATAGATCATGGATGTCCATTCGCAATCGCTGCACCCCAAAGTTTATTTCTGGTCTTGACCAGTTCATTAGATTTGCCGAGGAACATAGGAAACAACCTGGAGATAGGTTCTACTGTCCATGTAGGCATTGCGGTAACAACTTGAAAGTCAACACTGGTGACGAAATCAAAACTCATGTCATGTGCAACAGGATTATACAAGGCTATACAGAATGGCACTGGCATGGAGAGATTTCAAACCCGAAACCAGTGGATGTCGATAGCAGTGCTTGTGTGGAAGAAGAAATTTCCTACGATGACGTATATGTAAATGAACCAGTTCCAGTAGACATCGTTGATGCGATGCTGGATAGTTGTGGGGTAGAGCACACCGATCCACCTCCCATTTTTAGAAACATTGTGCATGATGCTGAGATGCCGTTATACACAGGTTGTACTAAGTTTACGAAGCTTAACGTTGTATTGAGATTATATAAGTTGAAAGCTAACAATAGATGGAGCGACAAAAGCTTCACGTCATTGCTGTCTTTGTTGAAAGAAATGCTTCCTGAAGGAAACGAGCTGCCAATCTCAACATACCAGGTAAAGAAATTATTGTTCCCAATGGGAATGGATGCCAAGAAGATACACACATGCCCTAATGATTGTGTATTATTTCAAAAGGACTATGCAGATTTGAAAGATTGTCCAAAATGTGGTGCGTCACGGTATAAATTGACGACTTGGGGGGAGTCCAAAACTGGTTCTCCTGCCAAGGTGATGTGGTATCTACCTATAATATCACGGTTTCAACGCTTGTTTGCCAATCCGATAGATGTGAAGAATTTGAGGTGGCATGCAGATGTTAAGAAAAATAATGATGGGATCCTACGACATGCGTCTGATTCCCCACAGTGGAAGAAGATTGATGTATTGTACCCTGAATTTGGTGAAGAAGTCAGGAATCTAACACTTGGGCTTTGTACAGACGGGATGAATCCGTACGGGACATTGAGCAGCCAACATAGTACTTGGCCAGTCATGCTTGTTATATACAATCTTCCTCCCTGGCTGTGTATGAAAAATAAGTACGTAATGCTGTCGTTGTTGATATCGGGCCCTAAACAACCTGGAAATGACATCAATGTTTATCTTGAACCTCTGATTGATGACTTAAAGAAACTCTGGGGTGAAGGTGTGATGACCTATGATGCTTCACGAAGAGAGACATTTCGTTTGCATGCTATGTTGTTTTGCACTATTAATGACTTTCCAGCATATGGGAATTTGTCTGGATATAGTGTCAAAGGAGCTAAAGCGTGTCCTATATGTGAAGAGAACACTGATTCAACAAGACTAAAACATGGCGGTAAGAATGTATATCTCGGTCATCGAAGGTTTCTTCCAAAATTCCATCCGTATCATAGGAAGCGCAAAGCATTCAATGGATTGAATGAGGAACACAGTGCACCTAAACCTATACCAGGGGAGGTTGTTTATGAAAGAGTAAAAGACTTTGTCAATGAATTTGGTAAGAGATCACAATGTACTACACGGAGTGACAATTCTTCATTCAAGAAGAAGTCAATATTTTGGGATCTTCCTTATTGGAGTTCTTTGACAGTCAGACATTGTATGGATGTAATGCACGTTGAGAAAAATGTCTGTGATAGCATCATTGGTACTCTGTTAAATATACCAGGTAAGACTAAAGATGGGATAAAATCCAGACTGGACCTACGTGAAATGGGAATAAGGTCAGAATTAATAGAATTATGTGAAATGGGTAATAAAAGAACATACTTACCTCCCACTTGTTACACGTTGTCTAGAAAGGAGAAGAAAGCTTTTTGTGAATGCTTGGTAAATGTTAAGGTGCCACATGGTTACTCATCCAACATCCGTAGATTGGTATCAATGAAAGATCTGAAGTTGATAGGTCTTAAATCTCATGATTGTCACACTCTAATGCAACAAATATTGCCCGTGGCAATTTGATCTATATTGCCGAAGCATGTAAGGTTTGCAATCATTAGACTTTGTTTCTTTTTCAACAGTCTCTGCAACAAAGTTATTGACCCTGAGACTCTCGATAATTTGCAAAGAGAAGTGGTTGTTACCCTATGTCAGCTTGAGATGTATTTCCCTCCTTCGTTCTTTGATATCATGGTACATCTTTTTGTCCACTTGACTAGGGAAGTGAAAATCTTGGGACCAGTTTTCTTGCATTGGATGTATCCCTTTGAACGATACATGAGCATTTTTAAAGGTGATGTTTGAAACCGTTATCGGCCTGAAGGGAGTATTATTCAAGGTTATGTGGCGAGAGAGGTTATGGATTTCTACAATGACTTTCTCAGTGGTAATGACACTCCTGATAATGACAAGAATATTGACGAGCTATTTGGCAAAGGAATTTTGGGATCACGCGTGAAAGTAATCAACCGTGAGCAGTTGGAACAAGGTCATTTGTATATTTTACACAACATGGACGAAGTGAACGTTTATATCGAGGAACATACCAATTTCATCAAAAGACAATATCCTCGAGCCAATACAATGTGGCTTGCTAGAGAGCATGATAAGACTTTTATTAAGTGGTTTGAAGATAAAGTCTTACATCAACTATCTCAAACACCAGATGATATTACTGAAACTATCAAATGCCTCGCCTTTAAACCAAAGTTGACTGTTATGTCTTATGAAGGGTATGACATTAATGGATTCACATATTACACAAAGTGCCAAGATGATAAGAGTGTCGTCCAAAACAGTGGGGTCACCCTTCAAGCATCGACTATCTTTTTTGCAAGTGCAAAGGATAAGAGTCCACATGAAGCTAAAATGTCATATTACGGTGTCATTGAAGAGATATGGGAATTTGACTACATAGATTTCAAAATTCTGCTCTTCAAATGTAATTGGGTTGATAACACCAAAGGAGTTATAGTGGATGAATTGGGTTGATAACACCAAAGGCGTTATAGTGGATGAATTGGGTTTCACTTTAGTGAACTTTGAAAAAGATTGGCGAGAAGGCTGAACCATTCATATTGGCATCACAGGCGAAACAAGTATTTTATATCGATGATCCTGCAAATGATAAATGGTCGGTTGTTCTTCATGGTAAAAGACAGTTCATTGAAGATCCTATAGATGAAGAAGAGTACTATAATAAATATGATGACTCCAGTCCATTCTTAGTTGGGTTGCCAACTCCACAAAATATTGAAGCTAATGATGACTTATATGTGCACGGAGATCACAATGAAGGATTGTTAATTGATAAAAGATCACAATTTTAGAGGCATGCATGTTTATATTTTTTTATTGAAGCTAAATGTTTACTTTTTTAATATCAATATCATTTTTTGATTTGATGTTTCATTATCTTCTAGTTAATACAAATGCTAAACATTGTGGGAGGGTGCTAAAGAACTATAGGACCAATCTCACCCGAGATTACATACGCGATGCTGAGAATAGGTTCTTGATTGATTCCAATTCTAGACATTGATCAGTATTTCACTAACTCTACACTAATAATTTTTGTTTGTATTCTCTTTGAAAAATAAATATAGGAAGAAGGAAGCCACACAACAATGGAACTACTTGGACCCCAAAGACTGGGAGGAGTTTGTTACCCAAAGAAAAACAAATTAATTCAAGGTATTAAGCGCCACTCCCAATTTAATTAATATACGTTTTTATGTATTCACCTATTCAAGATTAACCTTTATTGTTACTAACCAAATCAATGTGCTAACTAACTAGGCTATCAGCGATGCTCAACGACAACTACATGTTACGACCACACAATGGGTCCAAGAGGATATGCAGGCGTTCGCCAAAGGTTATATAGATATATAGGCAGCAAGCCATGAAACAGCAAAAGAAGCCCCAATGAAGAGAAGCAGGATACATATACAATACATAAAGTGCAACACACACAAGTGCTTCAGATTCATATAACAACATGACAGACTAACACATATATAGTGCATAACAACAGCAGCTCGGAATTTACATACAATACTAGCTTAGTACATATATAGTGGGACTAAGGTGATGATCCCACCTGCTAAAATAGGTTACCGACAACTACATGTTACGACTGGGAGGTCGTGATTCAGCAACCGTATGCATTAGTAGGTGGATCTATTTGTCCTCCTGCTAATGAATACGGTTGCTGAATCACGACCTCCCAGTCGTAACATGTAGTTGTCGGTAACCTATTTTAGCAGGTGGGATCATCACCTTAGTCCCACTATATATGTACTAAGCTAGTGTTGTATGTAAATTCGACGCTGCTATTGTTATGTACTATATATGTGTTAGTCTGTCATGTTGTATGGACATCGATTGTATTGCTTAGGTATTATATAGTCTCATTAGATAATATGAAATATATCAATCTTATTTATAGCTCATTAATTATATATATACATCATTCTCTTTACAGGTGTTTAAAGATGACCCCACTACAGGAACGGACTTACCATATGTACATGCTCCCTATACGATGGGAGAATTAAATGAAGTAAGAAAAGAATGGGCAACAACCATACAAATAGTGGGGGTTTTAAAATATAATTGGGATGTTGATAGCGAATAATGACTAAAGAATGATATTTTGTAAATGAATTTCTGAATTATAATATATGTGTGAATGTTTCTACATGTCTAGATGTTTCTACATGTGTCTGAGTGAAAATGAATGAAAGTGTTGGTTGCTATATGAATGTTTCTACATGTGTGAATGTGAATGAATGGAACTACAGATTGCTAGCTACATGAATGTTTCTAAATGTGTGAAAATAAAATGAAACTGCAGGTTGTATTGCTAAATGCATGTGTGAATATTTTTGTTGTTAAATTTGCAGGTTTGTGGCCTGTTGTTGGCTGATATCAATGGATGTCATAAAACCTGCAGTTAACTGCAGGTTTCTCATCCTGCGACCAGCCACACCAAGTCTGCAGATTGACAGAAAAAAAACAAAACAATAGGCGTCGGTTATTTGTATAACACCGACACACAAAGTTATAGTGTCAGTTTAATATAAATAACTGACGCCTGTTCCCTGTGGTGCGAAGGTATATGGCGTCGATTTATTGTCTAATAACCGACGTTGATAGTGGCCAAGATGGTGCCCTTTCTGTGGCGCAAAGGTATATGGCGTCAGTTTATTATCTAATAACCGATGCTGATAGTGGGCAAGATGGCGCCCTTTCTGTGGCGCGAAGGTATATGGTGTCGGTTTCTTATCTAATAACCGATGCCTATACCTTCACGCCACAGCAAACATGCGCGATTTCGGTGGCGCGGGAAGAGTTTGGGCGTCGGTTTTGGAACCGACGCGTAATGGGTGAGCTTTTAGTGTCGCCCACATAGGTGTCGCTTAGAAACCGACACTAAAGGCCTTAAATAACCGACACTAAAGGTAGGTTCTGTAGTAGTGCCACCAGTTGCTTTTCTGTAGTTGTCTTTCCCTCACTGTTCCTCCCTGAACGGGTAGAACTTGCTTGGGCTCTCTCAGTCACCACAACTAGAGAGGACAACAACTTTGTAGAGCAACTGATGTTTTGAGTTGTCTCTGGAGAAGCCCCCTGTACCTCTCTATTTATAGTAGAGGGTAGGGTCAGGGTTCCTAGTTTGTGCGGGAGTAGAAGGGTCCAGAATTTCCATGAACAATTTGCACTTCAGCTAGAGAACCAGTTGTTTTATAACTGAAACAGTCATTTGGCAAGGTGAGCCGATTGGTTCACTTGTGAACCGGTTGGTTGGGAGTGTGAACCGGTCAGTTCACTTAGTGAACTTGTCATTTATACTTCCTAGACTTGCCCACAATTGACTTTCCTTATTCATTTCTAATTAATGCAAAGATTAATTCTTGTCCCAATCGATTTGAACAAGTGAAACAAAAAAAACTTCTTCTCACAAACCCGGACAACCCAACACTGCTCATTTGGACAAGTAAACCGATCAGTTCACCGGAATGAACTGGTCATCTCACTGACCATGAGCCAATCGGTTCACTCAGTGAACTGGTCAGTTGGTGGTCCAGATTGTGTAGAACATAGTCAATTCAGTTCTCAATCAATCTGACACTCTAATCACTTGGTTCAATACTTGAACTTGATGATTCTGAGTCAAGTCTATTGATTGAATGTTTGATTGAGTATCTAAACACTTTAGTAATCAATCCAAACTTCATTCATGGACAAACTCCTCTTCCAGGTTAATCCTTTATGTGTGACCCTATAGGTCCCATTTCACATTGGTAGTGAATGTCCATAACTAGCTTATGGCATCACAAGCAAAGAGTGGTACCTAGTCACACATCAGTGCTACCCAAGTGAAAAGGAAAGTTTGAGAAAAACTTTCAATCCTACAGTCTGTGATTGGGGTTCTAGTGAATGCTTAATTCTTTTGTCTCTGATATCCTGAATGAACTCAAGGCATGGAGTTGTCATCCTTTCAACGTTCATTCATTTTTCTTGAACTAGAGTAGACTGTCTGAGATATGTGTGACATTAATATCATATATTGATTAACATGTGCATGTGCATGCCTTTCTCAGTCTCTCTTATCAAGTGGTCTGGACATCATACTCCCTTAGGAGGGACAAATCCCATATCTATCACTCATAATCTATGTCATGCGTAAAAGCCACCCAATCATCACCGTTATAACAACCCATGTTTCAGGACTGCGTTTGATGATGTCAAAGTGTACCCAATCACATTTGATGAGTGCAGTGATTTCAGGTCTAAGAATCACAATCACCACCATCACTATGAGAGATGATTCTGACTAACATGTCATGATTCCATGTATCACTCTCATGGTGGGTCTATCTGATACACTGTTCTCCAACATGTATCTGTGTGCTTGGTTTGATATCATACATCATGACTAATGAGACACTGTCATCAACCAACACACATTCTAATCTTTATTTGTCACTGTTGTCTATCAACCTTTAACAATGACATCTGACTAGGGACATAACAAGAATGTACATATTCTTAGCATCCCTATGATCTCATTGTTCAGGTCCTCAACCTGAAGACAAACGTCATTGAGTATTGTCATTCTTTAGACGTTCATTCTGCTCCATCATTGATCTCATAATCGATTGAGGTAGAATAAGTTGGAAGCTTGCCTTTGATATTTATCAAATCAATCAGAATATATGCCAATCCAATCATCATATGATTGGCCCTCTAGGCATACATACTAATAGACTCCCACTTGCACTTAGAGCCAATCACCTTCAAATCATATTCTTAGTGATCTCTAAACTATCCCACATGTTTCTATTGCACTAGTGCTATTCCAGTGAGTTATCAACACTTTTCTATAGTCAGTATATTGCATGTTTCACATCTCCTCGATGTACGGCATTTCGTATGAGATGGAGTTTCCAAAATATGCTATCTGATATTCCTTGCCTAACAATTGGCTCCATTGTTTGACTTAGTATTTCTACTTTGTCATCAATGGTTGGAATATCTATAAGTTCATTTGTATGAACTTCTAGATCCATATAGTATTCTCTACTATACATAACACAAGGATACTTGGCATTTGTTTTAGAATTAAATTGTTTTTAATTTTACTCAGAACATTTCCATTTAAAAACTCATATTCACTTTTATATTTTATATTTTGTGATCATTTTCTGTCATTTTAGAATCTTGCATCAGTGTAACTCATTTACACTCAATTCTTCCTTTTATTACCATAGAACTAGTCATTTAATACTTCACAAGTACTTAAATAAGTTCTTTATGGTATTCTAGTGACTCTCACTAGAAGTAGACATACATCCACTCATCATGTCCATTACATACAAGATAACTGGATGACCATATCATATTGTCATGTCCAATACATACAAGATGATGAATGCATATATATTTTCTTGTCATGTTTGATACATACAAGATAATGGGATGATTACATACATTATAGATCCAATTGCAAATGCACAAGGCATCTATCTATGTGTTCCTATTCTTCTCAAGAATTTGGGACACTAGGCATCTTGAGAGACTAACTCTGTGTAATATGGACAAGTTTTCTCCCATTGAATCTTTGCACACTGAACCTTTCAGTATAGACTACCAATGTATGCTCACTCTTTATCAGGTCAAGATACTTTAAAGAACTATCTCTATAGATCTCTATTCCTATCACATAGGACATTTCTCTTTATTCCCTTAAAGAAGGTATTTCCACACTAGTTTTGTTTCATTACTCATCATCATGTGGAATAGGAATATGGTCCCACTAAATCTTTGTAATCATAGATCCCTTCTTTATTACCACATCCCTTGTTTTCTTCTTTTTCTTCTTGTGAAATTGCTAAGATGAATGCATTTTACCACATCACCTTGTTAGGAGAGAAATTTTTGGACTTCCTCGATGTCATCATTTTATACCTTGACACCCCACATTTGGGACAGGGAAGAACTCTCTCGCTCAGGAAGACCCTCTGATGGAACGGCGAAAGCAAAGAAGAACAAAGTAGTCAGTTTCACAGCGGAAGTAATTCGGAATTCCTTACTTCACCAAGACCATGAATACGGGAAAATGCATCACCCCTAAAGTGCTTGTATTTAATCAATCATATTAATTAATCTCTTATAACTTATAGACTGCATTTGCATTAATAGAATTATAAAACCCTTCAGGTTGTGTCACATATACAACCATATGTTATTCCTACTAGGAACGCAGTTTTAATATCCATATGCCAAATTTCATATTCTTTAAGTTCCAATATTAAGAATGATCCTTTATGGCCTCTAGCCACTACAATTGGTTAAATAAAATCATCACGTTCAACACCTTAAACTCACTTGAATTTATCTCAACCAATCAACTCTTCAAATGTCATCCATGTCAGTCTTAACTCTTAAGACCCAATTGCACTTATGTGTTTTATCCCTATAAGTGCCACAATCAAGGTCATACCTTATTTGGTTCACATGGAAGTCATTTTGGATCTTATGGCTTCAAGCCATAACTCAAAATCTAGTTCCTCAACATCATCTAGATAGATTATTGGCTCATCATGATATGACCAATTAATCACCTTCGAGTTTGTAGGACATCATTATCCATCAAGATCAAGGTATTTTCTACTATATATATGAGGTGTATTAGTTACATAAGGAATTTGAGATTCCACATCACTTGTGATTTTTAATCCCATATTTAGTGTAAATCATGTTCTTTAGAAGACTTCTATAAGATTAGTTATTTGTTTGATGATCATGCTCTTACTATATAGAGTATGATTCCTTCTTTGATTTAGACATCATTATGCCTTAATCATGAGTTCTCTATGATGCACTATCATAGTTACTCACAAGGTCCTCAAACATTTGGTTTAAGTATCTCGTTCATTGATCATATCAAAGAATTAATACTTTTACTAAGTCTGTTCTTCATTTATGATATTCTTGAACATTTCAAGATATTCATACATGTATTTCATTAAATACCATATCTAAAGTATTAGTATTTATTCCAACATGTATGCATATACATCAATATGTATTACACCTAATAGAATAGTCATTCTCCCACTACATCTAGTGAAGATTGACTTGTCATCATGCCCAATAAACAAGACATTCATATCTCTTAATGGTTCATTAACCAAGAGAGTCTAGTTTATCCATCAACATGGAACCTAGAGATGAATTTCTCATTCATTTGTTTATATGATAGTGCCAATTTATTGTTTGAGTCATCAATAACTTTTAGGTATTCTTATTTTATCTCATGCATACCAAGTACCACAAGATAAATAAGGCATTGCCATAAAAGATCATATCTTTGAAATTGAAACATGAATCTTTATTGATAGACATCCTTGTCATTACAAGATACAGAAATAAAATGTTTCTATTTATTGGCAAAAAGAAATAGCAGTTCATAACTCTATTACATGCCCTTTGGGATGAAATAAACAAAAAGGTAATACTATCTATGACAGCAACACTTGCTCCAATGTTGATGATTGTTCCTTTTTAGTCCTTTCATAAAGGCCATCATTTCTTTTCAGATCCTACACATCATATATGTCAGATCTATATCTTGGTATCCTATACCCAAGATAAAGAAGTATTTTAAGGTGATTTCATGATACCTGAGGTGGATACTTCCATCCCCTCCTTCTTCTTTAGTTCGTCTATGTATAGAGGGAAATTTCTCATCCAATGTCCTGGCTCATGACAATGGTGACATTTGCCTCCCTTGTTCACCCCTCCCTTAGTTTTGAGAGTTGAAGATGACTTGGGATGCTGGCTAGCATCAAAACCTTTCTTTGCTTTGCCCTTGCCCTTTCCCTTAGACTTCCCTTTCTTTCTATTGATCATCATCACAAATTTGGGTTTGTCTTTTTTCATTTGTGTCTTGGCTTCCTCAATATGACCAACAACTCTGTCAGTGACCTGTCAAAGTTGGTCATGTTGTAGTTCATCACAATCTGACTATAGGATTTTGGCAACGATTGTAGGATCACATAAATACCCAACCCTTGGCTCAGAGGAAATCCTAGTTGAGTTAGGTTTTCGACATACCCAATCATCTTGAGTGTGTGAGGGCCTACTGGTTCTCCTTCTGTCATGACACACTTGAACAATGCCTTGGAGACATCATATCTCTCTTTTCGTTCTTGGTCTTAATACATGTTCTTGAGATGTTGAACCATCTTAATGACGTCTATGTTCTCATGTTGTCTTTGCAATGCATAGTTCATTGAGCACAACATCAATCACTTCACATCAGTGGCATCCTCAGTATGCTTCTTGTAAGCATCCCTTTTAGCCTTTGCTGTGGTGGGACTGGATTCTTCTGGCTTTGGTGTATCTAGGACACAGAGCTTTTACTCTTGAGTGAGAACAATTCTCAATGTCCTAAACCAGTCGTGGAAATTGTTCCCATTTAGCTTGTCCTTCTCAAGGAACGATCACAACAAAGAGTGATTGTTGTTGATAGCCATTTATTCTACAAAAGAAAATTTGCAATTTTAGTCCAAAACCCTTTTTGATTTGATTTGATTTGAAAAATGACGATATGAATTAGTCTTTAATTAATTATCACTCCCACTATTTTGATCAAATTGATAACCCTCATATATCAATTTGGAAGATTGTAGTGTACAACCTTCTAGTGAGCAAGATCCTGACTTCCTCTATGTTATGGACCAACGAGGGATGTCACCCACAACTAGATTCTTTCAGGTAGGCAACTTCTGCCAATTGCATCATATGCAACTCTTGAAAGATGTTATGCACAACTCTTTGTCATGAACATATGCATGCCTCAAGGTGCTTAATCCTATTAAGATCACCTTGTTAAGTCCAACCCAAAAGCTAACACGATGAATATGCACCCTACGAAGGCAGACCCACATATTCACCATCACCCTTCCACAAAATAGACGGTGCACCACGTGAAGGCGTGCCCACACTTAGTCAATCAAGCTTTTCATGTGTGCTACTTTTGGAAGGCATCTTCAACTTAATATATTTGTTGAGGGGTTTTAATATGCTTATATATGCATATATGTATCCAATCACGATATATATAGTACATATCATAAACATGCTATATCCCACAAATGAAAACATGCAATAATGATAAAGAGATGATTATGGTCATCCTATTGTAGATCCTTGTAGCCATAAGGAACTATGGTCATCTAAGGTCTACATTACATGCAGTCTGTTATTGATGAAGATCTATGCTTGCCAATCTGGGTTGATTGGTTCAACCTTTGAACCGGTCAACTCGCCTCTTGGCTGGTCAGTTGGTCTTCTCCAGCCGGTCGTCTGGCTCCTCCAAATTGGCTTCTCGTCGGTCCACCAACTACTCCTCAGTTGGTCATCTCGGTCCTTCAAGCGGTCGTCTTCAGTCTTCATCATAACAATAAATAAAGCTAATCATATTTTACATAATCTTTGTGAAACCTCAAGTTATATCCTAGGGGAGCAAAGGTAGAAGAGAATCTCGAGTTATCTCAAGTTACATTCAGAATAGAAGAAGAGGGATCGGAGCACAGACTGAGATGCAAACAACCATAACCAACTACACACATGCACATACGGTTTATAGGTCATAAACATGCTACACATCCACCATCAAAACCATTTTAGGGTGACGCAGATCGATTGCATATATGCCATATCATATATGTATATATTAGTTTGGGATCATGTGGTATTAATAAGATATTCACATTAGTCATTTAAATATTCACATCGTATGCAATAAATAAAAGACGGTAAAAGCAAAATCCGATCATATCGATTATCCCAAAACATAGATTATTGATGTGGCTCTGATACCACTATTGGGTTTTATGTGGTCGGAGTAGGCATCGAAAACAAAAAATTTATTTGACCATAAATCCATAACCAACAGATCACATCAATATCTATATATTGGAAAGGATGGTTTTAGCGAGATATACCTGGTCCTGAGGCTTTCTCAATGACTATACCTTGCAACAAGTGTGGTATTCAACCACCTGTCTTCGACGACATATGTGTAGCTCCTGGTCTTGACCCAGACTGCAGTTGATTGTTCTCCTCCTGAGCGAAAGAAGCCTCCCGCCTCTATAGATAGTCCACACATACTACCGGGAACTCTAGTCATCCTTAAGGACAGACTAGATATAGTTGTCCCCTTCTGTCAGTGTACTAGTCACTGACACACTCTCCCACCACTAGTTGCTTTTCTACAATTGTCTATCCCTCAATGTTCCTCCCTGAGTGGGTAGAACTTGCTTGGGCTCTCTCAGTTACCACAACCAGAGAGGACAACAACTTTGCAGAGCAACTGATGTTCTGATTTGTGTCTCTGGAGAAGCCCCATGTATCCCTATATTTATAGTAGAGGGCAGAGTCAAGGTTTCCAGTCTGTGTGGGAGTAGAAGGGTCCAAAATTTCCATGAAAAAAATGCACTTCGACAGACGAACCAGTCATTTTATAACTAAAATGGCCATTTGGCAAGGTGAGCCGACCAGTTCACTTGTGAACCGTTCGGTTGGGAGTGTGAACCGGTCAGTTCACTTAGTGAACCAGCCGTTTGACTTCTTAGACTTGCCCACAATTGAATTTCCTTATTCATTTCTAATTAATGCAAAGATTAATTCTTGTCCCAATCGAATTGGACAAGTGAAATGGAAAACATTTTCTCACAAACCGGGACAACCCCACACTGCTCGTTTGGACAAGTGAACCGATCGGTTCACCGGAGTGAATTGGTCATCTCACTGACCATGAGCCGATCAATTCACCCAGTGAATTGGTCGGTTGGTGGTCCAGATTGTGTAGAACACAGTCAATTCAGTTCTCAATCAATCTGACACTCTAATCACTTGGTTCAACACTTGAACTTGATGATTCTGAGTCAAGTCTATTGATTGAATGTTTGATTGAGTACCTAAACACTTTAGTAATCAATACAAACTTCATTCATGGATAAACTCCTCTTCCATGTTAATCCTTTATGTGTGACCCTATAGGTCCCATTTCACGTTGGCAGTGAATGTCCATAACTAGCTTATGCCATCACAAGCTAATAGAGGTACCTAGTCACACATCATTGCTACCCAAGTGAAAAGGAAAATTGGAGAACAACTTTCAATCCTACAGTCTATGATTGGGGTTCTAGTGATTGCTTAATTCTTTTATCTCTGATATCCTGAATGAACTCAAGGCATGGAGTTGTTATCCTTTCAATGTTCATTCATGTTTCTTGAACTAGAGCAGACTGTCTGAGATATGTGTGACATCAATATCATATGTTGATTCACATGTGCATGTACATGCCTTTCTCAGTCTCGCTTATCAAGTGACCTGGACATCATACTCCCTTAGGAGGGAAAAATCCCATATCTATCACTCACAGTCTATGTCATGCGTCAAATCCACCCAATCATCACTGTTATAACAACCCATGTTTCAAGACTGCGTTTGATGATGTCAAAGTGTACCCAATCACATTCGACGAGTGCATTGATTTTAGGTCTAAGAATCACAATCACCACCATCACTATGAGAGATGATTCTAACTACCATGTCATGATTCCATGTATCACTCTCATGGTGGGTTTGTCCGATACACTATTCTCCAACATGTATATGTGTGCTTGGTTTGATATCATATATCATGAATAATGAGACACTGTCATCAACCAGCACACACTCTAGTCTTTATGTGTCATTTTTGTCTATTAACCTTCCATAATGACATCCAACTAGGGATATAACAAGAATGTACATACTCTTAGCATCCATATGATCTCATTTTTCATGTCCTCAACCTAAAGACATACGTCATTGAGTATTGTCATTCTTTAGACATTCATTCTGCTCCATCATTTATCTCATAATCGATTGAACTAGAATAAATTGGAAGCTTGCCTTTGATATTTATCAAATCAATCAGAATATATACCAATACAATCATCATATGATTGGCTCTCTGGTCATACATACCAACAAAACCCATATCACATCAACATTCCAAGCATGTACATAGGCGGTATCATCAAAACACAGATCGTGCAATGAGGAGATGTGAATATTTGTAGAGTGTCAACCAAAAGCAATATTGCTGACCCCTTGACAAAAGCACTTTTACAGTAGTAGCATGAAGGTCATGTTAGATCACTTGGGATTAAGTTCATGGGTGATTAACTCTAAGTGCAAGTGGGAGTCTGTTGGTATGAACGCCCAGATAGCCAATCATATGATGATTATAATGACATCATTTGTAAATGATTTGATTAATAATAAAGGCAATCTTCCAATTTATTATGTTTTATTCAGTTATGAGATAATGATGTAACATAATAAATGTCTAAAGAATGATATTACTCGATGATGTATGTCTTCGGGTTGAGGATCTGAATGATGAGATCATATGGATGTGAATACTATATATGTTCTTATTATGTCCCTAGTTGGATGTTATTTGTTACGACCCCACCTCCCGATAACCCCCAATTAAGGGAGACCAAGAAGTCGAAGCCGCACCCATAACTTCCGGATCAAAGGTTCAGCAATTAACCAAGAATAATTATCAAATTTTAACAGACTATACTGAAAAGCTGTAAGAAAATAAATTTTTGCATACCTTTTTGAAAACTTGGATCTCTAAACTTCTATCCACTTAAGGATTCTACTCTAACTAATCCTCTTTGTATTTTACTTCATGTATTTCACAATATGACGATTTACTGTTTGTCCTTTTGGCTTGTACCTAAAACTACGACAAACAAAATGTCAGTTAGCCGAAGCTGGTATGTGGGGGAAACAATAAACGTGCAACTATGATAACAAAGTAATCATTCAATTAATCATTTAGAAACTAAGATTATGTTTTAGATATAACTCTGTGATCCATGAGTACCCTATCCTCTGTGCTATCCCTGTAGTGGACCTGGATACTACCTTCCTTATCCCCATTAAACCCCTCATGGTCCCACCTATAGGTGAACTAGTTTCTAGGGTTGAGTCACATGGCACTACTCGTAAGTAGCCCACTCCTTAACTCATGGCAGGCTAATGGGTCTCATGGCACTACACTTGGTAGCCCAATCTCTAACCCACGATAACCTAGACCTTACTCTAGATTACCCCTTTTTAGCCTTTAGAAGACACAGAGGTGGACTCGGATCTAGCCAGTTATACATGTATATTCATAGTGATAGTCATAGTCACTCTATAGTTGCATGAAATAAAAGCATCCAACAGTTATTTCAAGCCATGAGGGAAACGTCGATAAAATCCTCAAAAAACTAGTCAGGATAATCATAAGCGTAACCACATACCTGATTTGATGATTTCACAAACATTAAGCAAATCCAACCAAGAATGCATTCCAAGCAAGCAATCACATAATTCCTGAAAAGAATATGTACTCTATTTATTACACACTTTATCAAGAATCTATTTTATTGACTTGGATTCACTTTCTAGGGTTGTTGTATCCATTTTAGGGTTTCATTAATCTTCATTAGGGTTTCTTAGATCCATTCCTCAAACTTTATCCCTTTTAGGTCAACAAATCCTAAAAACCCTAATTGCTCAAATTATCCATTTTAATAGTCTTTTATACCCACATTGACTTAGGATCATCATATCCCTATTTATTCATGGATTTGAATAATTAAAACAATTAAAATACATATTTACCTAAATTAGGGTTTTCAAGCTCATTAATGCATATTCATGCACGAAACCCTAATTTAAGCCAATTATATAAAAAGATCATCTTTTTAGATTCTATCTTCACATTTATCAACAACAGGTTAATATTGGCTTGAATTATCCATTGAACAACATTGAATCCATCTATCATTAAATCTAAGGGTTTTTCATTAATTAAATCATTAAAGATGATAACTTTATGTACTTTTCAAATTTCAAGCATATTTATGCACCTAATCTCTAATTTAAACTAATTACATGCAAATATCATCCTTTTCGATCTTAAAGTACCTTTTTATCATTAACAGGTTAATACCAACTTTAATCATCCATTATGGTATATTAATTACACTAATAATCTCAAAGTAGAGTCTCTTAATATTTAATTCATTTAAAGTTGATAACTTACTCTACTTTTTGAATAGAATGCAAAATTAGGCTTCAAACATAATTTCTTTGTGTTCCTCTCGTTCTGAGGATAAATTTTCATATATGGCTTGTTTTAATCTGAGTTCCCTAGAATTAGTTACGATTTTAGCAAATAAATCATAAACTGACCAATAGGGAGGTGCCACGTAGGCAACCAACTCCCATGCACATACCTCGTGCGTGCCATCTTCATGTTATAACGAAAAGACGAGTTTAGCCCATCATAAGTGGTTTCTTGTATAGCCCACGGAGGGGCAGTTTCGTCCAATGAAGACCATCGTATTCAACCTCACGCGATCCAGCAGGAGCGCCAATCTGTAGCAGGTCACAGCTGCATCCTCTCCTCCATGGGCCCCCGATGGCTGCCACTGACTTCTCCCTTGGCTTCGTCACCCTCCGCCGCCCTTGGGGCGCCATTCAGATCACGTCCAGCGCGGCTGGTTTGGGCTGGGGAAGAGTCGCAACCCACTGCTGCGTTGCAGCCGTGCGACTATTGCTGCAGATGATCGCGGGTGGTAGGAGGCTGGGAAGGATGGTCGACCTTCTGGGGTTGGTCGTGGATTCTCCCTGCTTCAAACAAAACCATAAAACCCCCATTGCTCCAAGGATAGAACCTTATCCTTAAGGTTAGGGTTTTGACGAAGAAGATGGAGAAAGGAGATATAGCTGTGTGGAATTCCTCTGGATTCGCCCCCAAGTCTTACCCCTTATATAGTGGAAGTCAATGAAGCCCTAGGATGGCTTTCCTTAAAGAAACAAAGTACCTCTTCTAATATGAATCATTTTCCTTCAAAGAGAAGCAATTCTTCTCTCTCTTCTTTATCCTTGATTTTTCTCTATTATATGGATATTAGGAATTCGAAATTCCCCTTCTCTTATTCACTTTATGTTTGCTTTTTAATTCTTTGGCACAAATTTCTATCTTCTTTTAATAAAAATCACTTCCTTTTCCATAATGCCACCAAAATCATTAATAATGTATCATATTATCTTTTATTTTGCAAATTTTGGTATTTTCTCTTTCTTTCCTCTTTATTAGAACTCCTTGCATCCCAAGACACTCCATTATTTCGAAATTCTTTTTAATGGATACTTATTATCCTTCTAGATGCATCTTTATGCATTATTTCACATTATCTTGTTTATTTCTCACTAAAGTATCTTTTTTTGAGGATTTCTCTTTATTTCTCTTTTATTTTACTCATTGGCATTCCTTTTATCATTATAAATCCTTGGGATACAAAATTACACCAAGGATAACTCAATTATACCTCTTTTCACTTATTTTCCACATTTTCTCATTGTTTTCAATTTCTTTCTTAATAAAGAAATACTTAATTAATCTTTTCTTTTCTTATTGCTTTCTTTTTGCAACGTTGGACTCCTTGGAACCCAAGGAACCCAAGAGGAACGAAATGCATTCTTGGATTACATCTATTTGCCTTCTAGAGGTTTCTACTCCTTTCTTTTCTCAAATATTCAATTATTCAATTACTAATTGAATTTTCTTTGTTATTTGGGCCCAATAGCCAATAAAGCCCATAACATAGACATCAAGGCTATTGTAAACAAAATCCATGTATTCAAAACAAATTATACCATTCTTTGTTCAACTATGTTTAATATGAGAAGTTACATTTCTCACCAGATGAACCCAAAAATTGGGGTTGTAACATTATTGTAGAAGCTAAATTAGAAACAATAACACATACAATTAGAGTGTGTGTTGGTTGATGATCGAATCTCATTTGTCATGATATGCAATATCAAACCAAACATATATATACTTGTTAGAGAACAATGTATCAGACAAACCCACCTTGAGACTAATACATGGAAACCATTGAATGGTTGTCAGAATCATCTCTCATAGTGATGTTGGTGATTGTAGTTCTTCAACTTAAAATCACTACACTCATCACACATTGTTCGATGAATTTGTCATCATGAAACATGACCTTGAACAAGGGTTTCCATAAAGGTGATGTTTAAATACATTATAACACATGAGGAATGATTGTTAGTGATGTAGATGGGATTCGTCCCTCCTACAGGAGTATGATATCCTGGCCATGTGATAAGCGAGACTAAGAAATGCATGTCCATACTCATGTGAGTCAATATGTGACATTGATCCTAAATATATCTCAGACAGTTTGTTCAAGTTCAAGGAACATGAATTGAACGTTGAAGAGGATGACAACTCCATGCCATGAGTTCAATCTGGATACCAAAGACAAAGGAACTATACAATCATTATAACACCAATCATGGATTGTAGGTTGAAGTTGTTCTCCAAATTTATGAATTACTTGGGTAGCAATGATCTCTTACTAGATACCAATCATAGCTTGTGGTGTCATAAAATAGGTATGAACAATCACTACCAACGTAGGTTAAAACCTATAAAGTCACACACATAGGAATGCACTTGGAATAGGAGTTTATTCATGAATGATGTTTAAACTTGATTACTAAAGTGTTAGGTATTCAATTTAAACAATATTGGCAATCTACACTCTGAAACTACCGGTTCAACAAGTGAATAGATCGACTCAGGTGCATGAATCGATCATCTTAGGTTGTGAATTGGTAGTTTGGTTGATTAATGAGATTGGATCAAGGATTGATGCTAATGTCATGTTGTGCATTAATTGAATATTAATTGCCAATACAATTACGGTTGATAAAAACAGTGAAACGACTGGTTCAAGGGTTAAACCAATTGGCTCACATGCCAATATATCGATTCACTATTGAACCGACCATTTTATCATTCACATGTTATGAAAATTCATGAAATTTTGTATCTTTGACTGGAAAACCTAACCTTGTCCCTCTTATAACTCAAGGGTTATTGGGTGTTTCCTAAACACAACAATAAGATTTGAAAATGGTTGTCTTCTCTTATTTTGGTAACCAAGAGAGAGTGACCAAGTTTTACCTGTGAAAGGGAGGAGCATCATGGGAAAGACAATAGGGAGAGTAAATCGATGCTGGCATGTTGACTAGAAGGGACAACTCCTTGCCCGTTCATCTAGAATAATGGGAGTTCTGGGTGGTCCGTGTGGATTACTATAGAGGAGAGAAGGTATTTTCCCCACTAAGAGGATCGTCAACCATCACCTTTGGTGTCAGACTAGGAGGCCATTGACAACAACTATCCATGTGCAAATTGATGAGCTAGCACGCTACAACAAGGGATAGTCACTGGATTTTCTCCAGACCAGGTATATACCTTGCAACACTCTTTCCCATCTCATAGTTGTTGACACGATCTACTATATTAAGGTAATATGGCAAGTTTAAATTTTTTTTCCGTTGCCTTATCTAGTGTCATATTTTCCAACAATTATTCCCTCTCACTTTAGGTATTTATTTATTTATCCAATTTATGAGTGCATTTGATCTCCTCCTGACTCCAATTCTGAAGGGTTACCAAATTTGACCATGGGGCATCTGGTTTTGACATTTAATTTCCAATTTGGAAACCTTACTGTCTCAATTCTCTACTTTTATATAGTGTACCAAATATTATTTTATTTGAAAAAAGTAACCAAATTAATGAAAGTACCTAGAATTGATTATGTTACAACCATACCACCCCTCAAAATGATTTCATCCCAAAAATCTCAAGTGAAGAGGGAGGGATGGTTCTGCATCATTTCATCTCTTAGCTCCCAGGTGGTTTCCTCTAGTCCAAGATGCTTCCATAGGACCTTCACTACCTTGATGTCTTTGTTCTTTATCTATTCCATAATGGAATCTTAGATCTTCATAGGACATTCCTCATATGATAAATCTTCTCACAACTCTAGTGGTGCTATAGACAGTATATCTGAGGGATCTTTCACATTGTTTCTTAGAACATATTTGTGTAACATATTGTGAATATTACCATAAGTGCGATGAAGGGCTAGACGATAGGTACATTCCCCCATATTAACAAACATTTAAAATGGTCTAACATATCTAGGTCTCAACTTGCCTTTCACCTTGGACCTTGCAATATATTAGATTGGTTTGATTTTTAGGAATACATAGTCCTCAACTAAAAAGATCACATTTGATCTCCTATTGTCAGTGTATATATTCTTTTGGTCCTAGGCAACCTTCATACGCTTCTTGATTAAGCATACTTTATCAGTCATTGATGTAGGGGTTTTGAGTCGCTTTTATAGGCTAGTTTTACGCTTGTTTTATGCGCTTATTGGTCATATTTGTGGTTAATATCGCATGATTCAATTCCTTTAGCATATTATCCTTGCCTGCATCAAATTCATCTTGTTTTACATTGTTTTGCATAAATTATCATATTTCTTGGATTTGATTTGTGTTCCTCTTTTTATTTCAAGCAATTTGCATCCCTGGACCCATCAATAGCATCGACGGTCCATGGATAGCATCGACATAGAAATAGTAGCAAAGCCAGAGAGGAAGCAGATAGTTCGATACCATTCACCCAATGTCGATGCTCTCAAAAGTACAACAACACGCCAGAAGTCACCCAGTCAATACCATCGATGGGAATGGTCGATGGTATCGAGATGCCATCTGGCAGCTTCCAGAAATTGAAGAAAGCATCGGTACCCTAAGGTGTCAATACCGTCGACACCCCGTCGATGGTATCGACGTCATCGAATTAGAGTTTTGTCCATCACGACTTCAATCAGACGACTGCATTCTTTTGGTGGTTGTAAGTGGTACCTATACCTAGGAAAGATGGCCCAAAGCCATCATTCACGTTCGATTGCAATGCACAAGTCCCGAAGGAGGAGAGAGCAAAGAATGGAATCGAGAGCTACGTATCAGGAGATTCTAGAGACGCAGATAGAGTTTTTTACCACCAGAAGGCTGCAGAAGCTCATCCCGTGCCGAGGATCACCCGATTCTTCTCCGTTCAGGGGTTACACCATCTCCATCTACATTTTCTTTATGTTTTCTCATTCCTTCATGGTGTTTTACATTGAGATGAACTTGCAGGGCTAATCCCCTTTGTCTCTAGGACCGGGAGTAGCACAGGCAATTGTTGTATGACTCTTTTTACATAGTTTATCATAATTTGTCCCTCAAATCCACATTATGATATCGTTTTCTCCATTGCTATCATTGTGCCTGATCATCATAATGGTAATCTAATTCCTTTAATTGCTTTTGACGAAGAATTAATGGTTGAAAAGAGGCGGTAATCACATTAACTAATAAATCCTTTGGAAAAGGCGATGTACGGTTCATGGTGGGAACCTAGAGACATGTTTTTCATGCACCTGGTCTAGGGCATAGGTTACTACTGGTGTGGAACTGACCTAGATTAAGGTAGTGAATTGTATCGCGGAAGCGAGAAATTCTGGCTACATGCCACTATCCTAAAAGGGAGACGATTTGTGATAATTGTGAAGGAATTAGTACAATGAGAACCCGTGGTGAATCCGCAATCCTAGAGATTTCTTTTGAATTGATCAAACGAACCATTTAATCGGTTGTTTTCTTTTGTTTTATTTTTCTTTTTCTTTTTCAAAACAAATTCCAAACTTTTATAATCAGTTTAGCTGATCGCGAGTAGTTAGTAGTAGTCTACCGACAATTACATTTCCATGTGTTTGACTTGGGCCTCACAAGGCCTATATTACATTGATGCGTACACTTGCATTATACGCACGGTAAAGTCGTGTCAAGTTTTTGGCGCTGTGCCGGGGAACCAACAATTTTCGGAACTACGAGTTCTACAAGTGACCACTCTAGGCCACTTTTAATAATTTTAATAATTGAGGGTAAATTTTCTATCTTTAAAATTCTTTATTCTTCTAGCACTGTACTTAATCAAATTTTCACATTTCAGGTACTAGTGCATGGTTAAGAAGCGTAGTACGGACTAAGCACAGTCGACACCTGAGATTCCGCCTTCAGGATTGGGTGACGAGGAGGAGCATATCCACAATCAACCCAAAGACTTAGACATAGATTCAGAACCTAAAGTAATGGCTGAGGAACATAAAATATGGGAGAAGATAAAGGCTTCTTCCTCATATGCGTCTAAGGGACCGATTAAAAAGTAGGAGATTAACATTCCTACATACAAGATTGATCCGACATTGATAAACCTGGTCAAGTCTAATGCATTTCATGGGATGAACAATGAAGATCCAGTGGCTCACATCAACACATTTGTGGAAAACTATGATATGATAAAGATTGACATGTTCCCGCAAGAAGCACTCTACTTAAAGCTTTTTCCCAGTTCTCTAGCGGGAAATGCATGTGAATGGCTGCACAATCTCGATGACGAGCACGTCGAGACCTGGAACCAGATGGTAGAGGTCTTCTTCAAAAGATTCTTCCTATCTGAGAAGACGAATGAACTCGTGAGAAAGATCCACAACTTCAGTCAAAAGGCCGGCCAGACTTATTCAGAGACATGGGAGCACTTTCAAATCATGGTAAGGAAGTGCCCCCATCATGGGCTGGACAAGGACAAGCAAGTTAAAATTTTCTACTTTGCTCTCAATGAGCATGATAGAAGCAACTTAGATTCAGCGGGCTTGAGCTTCTTCTTGAACAACACATGTACAAGGTGTTGGGAGATCTTAAAGAACATGGCCAAGAAGCAGTCATGGGGTAATAGAGATGCACCGGAACAAAGTAGAGTTGCATGGGAATCAAAGGCAATTAAAGAGCTAAATGAGAAGCTGGACCTGATAGCAAAGAAATTTCTAGCAAAAGAAGATGAAGGATCTGATGATGAGGCACATGTCAAATTCATGCACCAACAACAAGGGGTACATTAATAATGATTACTCATGGAGGAAGGATAAGTAGTTCTCATGGAAGGATCCCAATAACTTTTTGCAGGATCTGGATGCCAAACCACAACCTATTGTAGAGGAGAAGAGTAATGAATTGCTCAATAAAATTGTGAAACAAAACCAAGAACTCATGAGCACTTTCAGCAAGCAGCTGCAAACTCAAGGGGAATTTATGAATCAGTTTGGGCAGACGCTACAAAGCCACATGGCACAAATGAGGACACTTGAGACATCTTTAACACAGATGGCAACAGAGATTGCGAGTCTAAAGAAGCCCACAATGCAAGGTTTCCTGGGGGATACTGATGTTCCTGGAAAGAACCATCAAGCTAAGGCCATTCTATTGAGGAGTGGAAAGAAACTTTTAAACTCCAAGGCCGATGAACTGAGCACACCACAACAAGAAGAGATAGGTGAGGCCACAGAGGATGTCGTAGTTATATAGACAGTGGAGAATGATGTAGAGATGGCCACAGAAGATCCCATTGTAGAGAAAGAAGTTGAGAAAAGGATGCCTTATGTGACACCACATCAGAGGGCACATACCATACCGGTTCCTTATCCAAATAGTCTGAAGGCAAAGAAAGTTGATGCATAGTTCAAAAAGTTCCTGGATAGCTTTAGGAAACTTTCGGTCAATATTCCCTTGCTAGAGGCTATTGAGCAGATACCCTCCTATGGTAAGTTCTTGAAGGATATTTATACCAAGAAGAGGAATATTCTGGACACTGAGGTGGTAGTGCTTAAGGAACAAGTCAGTGACTTTATTCTGGGAAAATTGCCACCAAAGCGGCAAGATATGGTTTGTTTCAATATTTCATGCTATATTGGGAAGGTGAAATTTGGTGAAGCACCGTGTGATTCTGGGGCAAGTATCAACTTGATGCCCCTCTCTACATTCAAAAATCTTGGTCTTAAAGAATCTCGACAAAGCAACATGACAATTCAACTTGCGGACAATTCTGTGGTACGACCGTATGGTATTTGCGAGGATGTCTTAGTCAAAGTTGACAGGTTCGTGTTTTCGGCTGATTTTGTTGTCATGGAGATGCAAGGTGAGCAAGGGAATGAGCTGCTCTTAGGAAGACCTTTCCAAGCCACTGCCGATATGATATTGGAGATGGGTAGAGGTCAGTTGACAATGGGTATAACAGATGATAGATTCGAGATATTCATGCTGCCAAATTCAAAGCAGTCACAAGTGAATGAGCAATGTCACAAAGTGAAGCACTTTGATCATAACATCTCTCTTTGCTTATGGTAGCCATTTCTTGATATGGCTCACGTCACGACGATGGTAGATAAGGGAACAATTGATGTGGACATCCTGGAACAAACAAAAGTGGTTTCTCTTATTAAAGTTGTGGGTTATCCCAATGATGAAGAATAGGAAGTCTCACAGTCTACTGAGGATGAAGCTATATCAGTCTCCATGCTTGACTCATACCCACAATTACCTCTTGAAGCTTGTTTGTTTAACACAATGAATGATTGGATGAGAAGTACGTCATTACAAGAATGTGTTAAGATGCTTCAGGTGCTTCCTTGTTACTATGCCAAGCACTATGAAGAGCTAGGACCAATGCCACCACCGCTTCAATCTTCTTTGGTCAGCCCGCCAGATTTAGAGCTTAAGCCACTGCCCCCTCACTTGAAATACACATTCTTAGCGGCTGATACAAAGCTATCGGTGATAATTTCGGCATATTTGAGTTCCACTGAGGAAGAAAAGTTGATGATAGTGTTGAAGAACCACCGTGGTGCATTTGGGTGGTCGGTTTCTGACATTAAGGGGATTTCCCCTACTCTTTGCCAACATAAGATCCAAATCGCTAAAGGATCCAAACCTGTGATTTAGACACAACGTCTCCTCAACCCCATCATGATGGAGTTTGTCAAAAAGGAGGTGATCAAGCTTCTCTCCGCAGGCATCATCTATGCAATTTTAGACTCTACATGGGTGAGCCAACACAGGTAGTCCCTAAAAAGGGGGGAATCACGGTAGCTCAAATTTTTTTGAATGAACCTATCGCCACTCGTTTGGTAAATGGGTGGTGTGTTTGCATTGATTACCGTCGGTTGAATTCTGCCACTTTAAAAGATCATTTTCCTCTCCCATTCATTGATCAGATTTTAGAGCGGCTGGCTGGCCGCTCTCACTTTTTCTTTTTAGATGGCTATTCTGGCTATAATCAGATTTCCATAGACCCTAAGGGCCAAGACACGTCTACTTTCACTTGTCCTTATGGGACTTTCGCATATCGCTGGATACCGTTCAGTTTGTGCAACACACCGACTTCTTTTCAGCACTGCATGCTTGCTATCTTTCCGGATATGGTGGAGCACTGTCTAGAGGTTTTTATGGATGACTTTTCCGTCTACGGTGCATATTTTGATGAGTGCTTGTATAACCTACATAAGGTGCTACAAAGATGTGAGGACACACATTTAGTCCTCAATTGGGAAAAATGCCATATGATGGTTAGCGAAGGCATAGTGCTTGGACATGAGTTGTCTAGTAAGGGACTGGAGGTAGATCCAGTGAAGATTGAGGTTATTTCCAAACTACCTCCACCGAATTCAGTGAAAGGGGTGAGGAGTTTCCTTGGTCATGCGTGGATTTATCGCCGGTCTATCAAGGATTTTTCTAAAATCGCTAAGCCATTATTGGAATTGCTTGAGAAGGATGTTGTTTTTTGACTTCAATGATAAATGTATGCATGCTTTCGAGGTTCTCAAGCAAAAGTTGATCTCCGCGCCGATTGTTCAAACAACGGATTGGACTAATCCCTTTGAGCTTATGTGTGATGCGTCAGATTTCGCCGTGGGGGCCGTTCTTGGGCAGTGCCTTGAGAACAAACCCACAATTCTTTTCTATTCATCTAAGACTTTGAATTATGCCCAACTCAATTACACCACCACTGAAAAAGAATTGCTTGCCATGGTTTTTGCATTCTAAAAATTTAGGTAATATTTGGTGGGGTCTAAAGTTGTGGTATGGATGGACCATGCCACCATAAATACTTAATGAAAAAGAAAGATGCCAAGCCTAGAATCATTAGGTGGATCTTACTCTTGCAAGAATTTGATATTGACATTAAGGACAAGGCAGGCATTGAGGATGTGGTTGCGGACCACTTGTCTTGGTTAGAACGGGTAGATGAGAGAGATACCAACATACCCATTACCGATACCTTTCTGGATGAGCAAATCCTTTTCATTGAATATAAGGACCCTTGGTTTTCACATATCATGAATTATCTTGCATGTAAAGAAATTCCGGATGATTGGACTTATCAAGAGCAAAAGAGGTCTTTCCATTCTTTGAGATATTATTTTTGGGATGACCCTATTTTGTTGAGAAAGTACAGGGATGGAATTTTGCACAGGTGTGTACCTGAGAGTGAATATGATAGTGTGCTCAGTCACTGTCATACATTGCCCACCGGCGGTCATCATGCGAGTATGAGGACAGCGATGAAGGTATTAGAGAGTGGACTTTATTGGCCTATACTTTTCCAGGATGCCTATGATTATGTGAGGAGGTGTGATTAATGTCAAAGGGCAGGTAACATCTCAAAATGGTAAGAGATGCCCCTCAATGTATTTCAAGAAGTTGAGGTATTTGATTTGTGGGGCATTGATTTCATGGGACCCTTTGTGTCCTCTAATTCCAATTTGTATATTTTGCTAGCTGTTGATTATGTGTTGAAGTGGGCAGAGGCAATACCCACAAGGACTAATGAAGTTGCAGTAGTGTGCAGGTTCGTGAAGGAGCATATTTTTTGTAGGTTTGGTGTGCCACAGATGATCATTAGCGATGGAGGCACCCACTTCACGAACATGAAATTCACTGCACTATTGAGAAAATATGGGGTCAAGCATAATGTAGGTACCCCATATCACCCACAGACACATGGCCAAGTGGAGGTGTCCAATAGGGAGATTAAGAAGATATTGGAGCACAGTGGCCTCTTCAAGGAAGAACTGGAGTGCATTACTACCGGGCGCACTATGGGCATATAGAACCGCATTCAAGACACCTATAGGCACCACACCTTTTAGGTTGGCTTACGGGCGGGCTTGTCACTTGTCGGTGGAATTAGAGCACAAGGCGCACTGGGTGCTAAGGAAGTTGAACTTGAGTATGGATGATGCAGGGAGAAAGTGAATGTTAGAGCTCAATGAGTTGGATGAGATAAGGATGAATGCATACAAGAACTCAAGGATCTACAAGGAGCAGACAAAGCAAATACATGATCGCCACATTCAATTGCGAGTGTTCAAGAAGGGTGAGAGTGTCTTATTGTTCAATTCGAGGTTGAAGTTGCATCCTGGGAAATTGAAATCCCGATGGAGTGGACCTTTTGTTATGGAGGAGGTGCAACCCCATGGTGCTATCATGGTGAGAGATGGTGAAAGAACATTCTTGGTGAATGGTCAAAGGTTGAAGCACTATTATGGGGAAGACTACACAAGGAAAGTGCATGAGATCAAATTCATGGCACTAAATGAGGAATGAGGAGCATACATGCGTCTAGCCCAAGATTTTAAATGAGGCGCTTGTTGGGAGGCAACCCAACTTTGGTAGTGTACATGTTTGTTTCTTTAAATTTTTCACATTCCTAGGTAGTTTTCATTAATTTAGCATGTTGTCTCTAAAAATGATGCCCTGATGTGTTTTTTGAGTGTGCAGGCTGGAGAACGGTCGATACCATCGACATCTAGGTCGATGGTATCGAATTTAGAATAGCTGACAATTCTACCGAAATTTCATTCCGTCGATAGCATCGACGACCTCGTCGATGGTATCGAAACTGGAACAGGAAGAAAAAGGATCGGGTGTCGATTGTATCGACTCATCGTCGATTGTAGTGAGTTTTATGGAGATTTTCAGAAGAATTGTCTCAGTGATTTTGATACCATCGACACACTAGTCAATGGTATCGACATGTCTACCGCAACATTGACTTGGTCAGACTTCGTGAGGATCGAAGGAACATACAGATGTCGATACTATCGACACATGGGTTGATAGTATCGACGACACGTCAACGATCTGAGGTCTTCATCGCGCGCTCCACAATGCCAATCCATGGATTGTGTCGATGGTATTGACACCCTATCGCTACCATCGACATGAGGCCGATCTAGGTCCCCACATCAAGCCGTCAACAACCGTCGATTGCAGTGAGGGGCAGATTCCAACAGTCGTCGATACCATCGACGGGACTGTCGATGGTATAAACGTAGCAACAACAGACCTGGCCGTCCCTTATAAAAAGGTGGGTAAATCTTCATTCTAATCACACAGTCTCCTTGCCTACCCTCCACATCCGAGGCTTAGCATCCTTGAGCGCCTAAGAGCAACCAAGATCACCACCTACGATCATCTCTAAGCATCTTCTTCGGCTTTGCAGATCTCAATCTTCTCCGAGTGCCCCGATCGTCTTCTCCGAGCTCCATTCTCTTTTCTTTTCCTTACTCATTGCTGTGCAACCATGGTGAGATCGGAAGCATCATCATCTAGGGCTGCACCACCTACACTACCCACCCCATAACAAGGATTAGTCTCTCGCCTGAGGCTAGTCCATCCATCTCCAGAGATAAAGAAGGTTTATGAAGAGTTATGGAAGCGGCCGATTGAGCCATCCCAGTATGGTGACCGCAAGCTTATCACGGATCTGGGTTTTGAGGACAATCTCAACTATGTTCTTCAGGGACAACGATGAGAGTCCCCCATGCTATGCCATGACCATGAGGATGGGCATCCATTCTTCAGCGGATGGCCTACTTACAAGGAAATTGTAATTGAGTTCCTAGCGTCACTCGATATATGTGTAGTTCCCAATGAACTACTGCCGGCCCAGACAACATGGAAGGAGGGGTGTGTGTCTTTCCACCTTTACAATAGGGACTAAAATCTTACCCTCTAAGAGTTCAATAGGATATATGGGTGGTGCCATGGTGATCTGTGTCAGCCATCACATAATGTTGATTATGAAGTGATGTATGCAAAGATGGTCACCATGCCCGAGGGGTATTCTATCAGCTGGCACCACACTGCTGTAGCTGATTTTGAGCATCCTTTTGTCTGGATTCTTTGCAAGGTCCAAGTTGTCTCGGAGCAAGTTCCAGGAGATAGATCTCTTCTTCCTCTATTGTCTGCCAGAGAGGACACCGATCAATTTTGGAGCCTTCCTTCTCACGCGCATGATGGCGGTAAAGAAGAATGTTTCTCACCGGGCTCCAATATACTTTGGGGGCCTTATTACTCATCTTGCCACACACTTGGGGCTTTATCTTTCTGGGCTCGACAAGATAGAGAGTCGAAACACACTCAACCTCTCTCATTTTGTCAACTCCAACCTCCTTGAAGTCCGACATGGCATCGCCTATGCCACATGTCATGTGCGAGGTTTGTTTCAAAGGGTGCAATTGCCTAACCCTGCTTTTAACATCAGACCAGGCCAAAGCTACAGGTGGCCGATCATTGATATTGATGATGTAGAGGAAGAAGAATCTCAAGAGGTGGAGGCTCCAGAGGGTGACGATGATGAAGAAGGGGAGGAGTAAGCCACTATTCCTCTTCGATGACAAGTTGCTCTGAGAAAGCGTCCACAAAACTATGGAGCATCCTCTTCTTCCTAGCCACATCCATCACAACCCTCCCATGACGGAGATGACCCCTTCTCTATGTAGGGGATGTATACCATGCTCTAGACGATCTAGGAGTCACATCAGATGATGCAGTAATCACATCAGAGAGCTTTTGTAGGGATCCAGGATATGCAAAATAGGCTTTATGAAAACTAGCAGGCAATCTTCGAGAACGAGCGTCAGCTCTTCGCCAACCAGCAGCAGTTCTACAACATCTTGGGGAGGATATAGCAGTGGAAGCCGTTCTATGATCATTACTGGAGCAGAGATTACTTTGGGGGATATCCACAACCACCGCCCATGCCACCCTATGATCCCAACTTTCAGGGGCAGTATCTAGAGTGGAACCCCCATACCCACCAGTACCCACCGCACCCACCACCTCAGCAGTAGCAGGGTATCACTGTTGCACCTTCTGAGTTTGTTCTTGACTATGAGGTCATAGTCGACTTCAAGCTTGGGGGGAGATGGAACAATTTCTATCTTAGTTTTATTTTATTTTCTTCTGTTTGAGCATTTTTCTTAGCTTTTTGCAATTTTTTCTTTTATTTTTATAATTTGTTTTATTTATGGCTTTTAGGACCCACTTTCTATCTAGTGTAATCCGTGGGTGTCTAATGTAAGTGTGTCATCTCAATGTTTTTCATATGGGGCTGATGTGTGAATTGTTTGAAATTGAGCACATAACTTATGAAAATAATTGGGTAGGTCAACTTTAAAACATATGATCATAACTATATATCCTTATGGTTCAAGAAATGAGGATGAATATGGATGTTGAGCTTTAACTGATCAAACGGTAATGGGACTTTAATTTGAAGTGAGAAGAGAGAAACCTCTTAGTTACCCTGTGTACATGTCAGTAAGGAGAGACATATAATCTTTTCCAATTGTTTTGTCATCTATTCTTGTGATCTATCCACCTTACTTCATTCACACTCCACCATAAGAACTGGGAGCACATTATAGTTTTTCATCTCTTGATTGCATGCCATTTCAATAGGATTGCATAATAGCTAGATTTTGCATAAAAATGAATTTTTTTTGTAGATCAGTTATGCATGCACACATTCTAGAGTGCATGCCATTGTAGTTGCATAATTACTTTCATGTAGTTTCAATTTGCATATTTTTGAGCATATAGGACATTATGTGCCTTATTTCTTCTGAAAAATAAGAAAAGCGGTTCACTTGTATTATACTCTCTGAAAAGTAGATTGTAACGCATCAATTGTAGTAGTTATGTGAAAATAAGCCCGAAAAAAAATGTGTTTTGTAAATATTTCCATAGTCAATTGAGAAAATTGGGGCTTAAGGAAAAAAAGAAAAAAAAAGAAGAAAAAAAGGGGAAAAGAAAAAAATAAGTAGAAATTAGAGGGAGAAAGGAATTTGTTTCACCTGCATAATAGGAAGAATAAGTACATGATGTAGTTTTGTAGACATTCTATCTCACATTGAGACGGAATAGTAGAGCATGCATCATTCCACCTAAAATGTAGGCATTAGGTCATTTTCATATGCATATGCATCATTTAGGTCATTTTTGTTGTTTCTGCATGTTAAACTATATTGTGCTTTCTGTTCTTTCACAGCCACCCATTCCATTCACCCATTGCTCAAAACGGTAGGCCACCCATGATTATCTCCTCATTCTTGTATATTAGGAGATCTGCTTCCATTGTAGATGGTAGTTAGGATTTGAGCAACGTAGATAGGAGATCACAAGATGCACCACGCATGAACTAGAGGAAATTATTATACTATCTGCTTTATTTGATTGTGTTCATTGATTACGGGGTGGACATCTCTCATGGATGATCATTGTCACCTTTAGGGTAGTTATCATTCCGTGGTTAGTGAGAGCCGATATCTACTTGCAGGTGGGAATCATACTGTGATGTCTTTTATGTGATTATGTTCTTTAGTTTCCCTCACAATTTTATTCTATAGTTTTGTTGCTCGAGGACGAGCAAAGTTCAAGCTTGGGGGAGTTGATGCAGTGGTTTTGAGTATCTTTTATAGGCTAGTTTTACGCTCGTTTTGTGCACTTATTGGTCATATTTGTGGTTAATATCACATGATTCAATTCCTTTAACCTATTATCCTTGCCTGCATCAAATTCATCTTGTTTTACATTGTTTTGCATAAATTATCATATTTCTTGGATTTGATTTGTGTTCCTCTCTTTATTTCAGGCAATTTGCATTCCTGGACCCATCGATAGCATCGATGGTCCATCGATAGCATCGACAGAGCAACGATAACAATGTCAGAGAGGAAGCAGATAGTTCGATACCATCGACCCAATGTCGATGGTCTCGAAAGTGCAATAGTGCGCCGGAAGTCACCCCGTCGATACCATCGATGGGAACGGTCGATGGTATCGAGATGCCATGAGGTGGCTTCCAGAAATTGAAGAAAGCATTGGTACCCTAAGGTGTCGATACGATCGACACCCCGTCGATGGTATCGACGCCGTCGGATCAGAGTTTTGTCCCGCATGACTTCAATCGGATGACTGTGTTCTTTTGGTGGTCGTAAGTGGTACCTATACCTAGGAAAAGACGGCCCAAAGCTGTCATTCACATTTGATTGCATTGCACAAGTCCCGAAGGAGGAGAGAGAAAAGAACGGAGCCAAGAGCTACGCCCCGTGAGATTCTAGAGAAACAGATAGAGTTTTTCTCCGCCAAAAGGCTGGTGAACACTCATCCCACGTCGAGGATCACCCGGTTCTTCTCCGTTCAGGGGTTACACCATCTCCATCCACGTTTTCTCCATGTTTTCTCATTCCTTCATGGTGTTTTGCATTGAGATGAACATGCGGGGCTAATCCCCTTTGTCTCTAGGATCGGGAGTAGCCCGGGCAATCGTTGTATGACTCTTTTTACACAGTTTATCATAATTTGTCCCTCCAATCCACAGTATGATATCATTTTCTCCATTGCTATCATTGTGCTTGATCACCATAATGGTAAACTAATACCCTTAATTGCTTTTGATGAAAAATTAACGGTTGAAAAGAGGCGGTAATCACATTAACTAATAAATCCTTTGGAAAAGGTGATGTACTGTTAATGGTGGGATCCCAGACACATGTTTTTCATGCACCTAGTCTAGGGCATAGGTTACTACTAGTGTGGAACCAACCTAGATTAAGGTAGTGAATTATATCACGGAAGCGAGCAATTCTGGCTACATGCCACTATCTAGAAAGGGAGACAATTTGTGATAATTGTGAAGGAGTTCGTACAACGAGAACCTGTGGCGAAACCACAATCCTAGAGATTTCTTTTGAATTGATTAAACCAACCATTTAATTGATAGTTTTGTTTTCTTTTATTTTTATTTTTCTTTTTCAAAACAATTTCCAAACTTTTATAACCGGTTTAGATGATCGTGAGTAGTTAGTATTAGTCTACTGATAATTACGTTTACATGTGTTCGACTCGAGCCTCACAAGGCCTATATTACATTGACACGTACACTTGCATTATACGCACGGTAAAGTCATGTCAGTCATCATTTGCATGTCATCAATTTTTACCAGAGAACATTCTCCCACATCATCCTAGTGTAGTATGGAGCAACAAAGTCAAACATAGAGTGCCTCAAATGATTGAATACCTATGCTAGTTTGGTAGCTATTATTATAGGTGAATTCTTCAATGGGAGATATTTATCCCAAGCACATCCTCAATCCAACATGCAAGCACATAGTAGATTGTATAAAATTCATATTGTTCACTCTTAATGACCATCAGTCTGTGGACGGGAATGCATGATAAATCATAGGTCATCTCCCATCTTGTCGTGTATCTATTTCCACAAACAAGATGTAAATTTTGGATCTCTATGAGAGATGATTGCCTTACAAACTCTACGCAGATAGATGACCCAATCCTCGTATAGTTGTGCCATGTCAGCAACTTTGTGAGTACTTTTGAAAGGTAAGAAATGGGCGTACTTATTCAGATGGTTGAGCACACCCAAACTGCATCACAACTACTTCTTGGTCTTGGGAATCTAGTGACGAAATCCATAGTAATATTCTATATAATTTCAAGTAGATGTAAGAGATCACCAAGTCTTTGATATTTTATTTTCACCTATTGACAAGTCAGACACTTTTCCAGAAAGGCATATATATCTCTCTTCATATTTTCCCACCAGAATCCTCACTAAGGGTCTGTGTACATTTTATTTGTACCAGGGTATATTGTATATTTAAACCCATGAGTTTCTCTTAGAACCCTATGTCTGTGATCTTCAACATTAAGAATCCACAATTGGTCTCAAAAGCGTATATTAGCATCAACTCCGATTGAGAATTTAGATTGTGATTTTTTTATTAGGGTTTTCATTTCCTCATGATCGACACTTTTCAGGTGAGAAAAAGTGACCTCAAAAATCTAGGTTGGAGTAACTAATAGACTTAACATATGTACTCATAAACTTTCCACTATGGAATCATCATCAACCTCTAGAACTACTGATCTCCAACTCATGACTTGTTTAAGAATTTTCCATAAGAAGCGTCAAATTGAAGCACAAACATCATCTTTCTTTCTACTCAAAGCATCACCATTAACATTGTCTTTACTAGGATGATAGGTAATGGTGAATTCATAATCCTTAAGGTATTTCATCCACCTTATTTGATGCACATTAAGGTCCTTTGGAGTCATCAAGTGTTGTAGGCTCTTGTGATCAGATACACTTCAAACTGAAATCCGTATAGATAATGATGCCAAATCTTTAGAGCATGATCTATTACAAGTAGCTCTAAATTGTGCATCATTCAGTTTTCTTTGTTTGGTCTCAATTTGCATGATGCATATGCAGTCACTCATGCTTCTTTGATAAGGACACACACTAGCCCTTGTTTAGAGGCGTCTGTGAAAATAACATAAGATTTACCTTCTATGGTAGGGCAAGAACAACAAAGGTTAAGTATTTCTTCAATTCTAAGAAACTCTTCTTACATTTAGGAGTCCAAATAAACTATGCATCTTTACAAGTCAGATTTGTCAGAGCAAGACTTAACTCTAAGAAATTCTTCACAAATCTATGATAATATCCAGCAAGCCCTAAAAGGATGTGAATCTCAGAAGGATTCTTTGGGGATTGTCATTTAGTGATTTTTTTTATTTTTGCTACATCAACTATGATATGTTTTGTTGAGATCATTTGACCCAAGAACATGAATTCATTGAACCAGAACTCACACTTTGATAATTTGCATATATATGATGCTCTTATAGAGATTGGAGAACAATTTGTAGATGTTCATGATGTTGTTCCATTCAAGGTTGTTAGAATCGAATCAGTGAGGATTTTGGTTCTCAGTTTACTGGTTCAACTAGTAGTTGGACCAGTTAAGCCAAAGATATCATATATTACTTTAAAAAATCCTATAATATATGAAAAATCAAGGAAAGGTAAATGTATCAAGGAGCATGTAAAACTATAGAATAAAAAGACAATAATCAAACTAAATACTACATTTCATATCCCAAATTATAGTGGAAGATAAAAGGGTGATGATAAAATGTAAGGAGCAAGTGGGAATAAACATTATTTTTTTTCTCAAAGGTCAAGCTATACATGACCATGATCCAATAGGTTGGAGAATACTGAGATTGATTCACTACTTCAACTGGTTAAACTGGTTAGTTGACCGGTTTTGGCCATTTTGAGGTCATTTCTGAGTTTGAGATGATTGAACTGTTCTAGCTACTAGTTCAAGGTCTAACCAATTCAATCGATCGAAATGCTTTGGTTTTGATAACATTGGTTCCATTGATTCAGAATATATAAGTATATCATAGATGGATACCACTACAAAGTTGTCAAGATAGTGTCAAAAAATATATTCATTAGGTCCATAAAGGTAATTGGGGCATTAGTCAGCCCAAACAACATAACAAGAAACTCACAATGTCACTAACATGAATGAAAGGTTGTCTTGGGTGTATCCTCATCTTTGACCTACATTTCATAGTAGACACTTTGAAGGTCCAACTTGGAAAAGATAGTGATAGACTTCAATTAGTTGAATAAATCATCAATGTGTTGTATAAGATATACTTTCTTGATGGTTACTTGTTTCTGCATTCTATATTCCATACACATACACATCGAACCATCTTTCTTCTTTATAAGCAAGACTACAATATCCCAAGGCAAAACATTGGGGCGGCCAAACCCTATACCTAGGAGCTCTTGCAATTGTTTCTTAAGCTTAGCTAGTTCAGCTGGTGCCATATAGTAAGGAGGTTTTGAGATAGGTGGTGTGTCTAGTACAAGGTTGATAGAAAATTCAACCTCACGAGTGGGAGGCATTCTAGGCAATTCATCAGAAAACACATCAGGGAAGTCCCAAAATACCTTGATATCTTCTAAGTTAGGCGGCATGGGATTCAAAATAGTTAATTTTAGGTACACTCTACAACCATGAGTAATGGGCTTCTCTTCTTTGAGGGTTGACATGGTGAACTATTGTCCATCTTTCTTCCTACCTTTTATACATAAGAGCTCCCCATTAGGATGTAAAGAGTCACTTTTATTTCTCTACAGAATAAGGCTGCATCAAATTTCTTCAACCAATCTGTCCCAAGTATGACATCAAAAGATGTAGTATTGAGGGTGATGAAATCCTACAAAACAATATTTCAGATTTATATAAATCCACAGGAGGGATTTTTATAAAAGAAGAGAAGAACTTACAACTAGGAGTTTGAACATCTAAGATGAAATCCATATTCAAATGTTCTAACAAGAGAAATGTTACAAGTTTAGATGATGTAAAAGTATTTGATGTATTGAAAACAAATAAGATTTGAAAGATTGTTTATTTAAATTTACCATACCATCTTCAAGTTCATTGTCATCATTTGTCCACTACATCCATGGAGAAGATGCACCCAACACGCTTCTCAATAGGTGAGCACCCTTTTAGATTTTTGTTGTTCTTTGATTGTGAAGGAGGACGGGGCTTGGGTTATTGCTAAGGAGGATGTGACCAAACTAGAGTTTGGCCCTATTAAGGTTGAGGGCATTGAGGCCTAATATGTCTAGCTTGGCTGCACTGATGACACATCACTTACTTGATATCTCTCAAAGCTATAAGGCTTGTCAGATGACATCTATCTAGAGGATGATAGCATGAACAAAATTTACACTTAGGGTGTCCATGATCATTCCTAATATTCTTTCTTTTATTGGGACTAGAGATTGAGGATTCGTATCCAGAATAAACTTCAATAGCCATGGCTTTATCCACCATTTGTTGAAAAGTTAGAGGAAGTTGCGATACAAGAGCATGACTAACTTAATGATTAAGGCCTTCTAAGAAGAGGGTGGATCTATGAGGTTCCATGAATCCAATAGCATAGTGTTCCAACAATAGAAATTCATGTACGTACGCCAAAACACTAAGGAGTCTATTGTTTCAGACTATAAAACTTGACCTCTTTCTTCCTTACAGTAGTAGAGAAAATATACTTCTCAGTAAAAAGGATGATGAATTCTTTCCAAGTCATAACTAAAGTATCACAAGTTCATGTAACACTGTTTCATCAAATTATGGTAGGTTCTATCTTGAACATAAGAAGCAAACCTAACTATTTGATGTGGAGGACATGTCATACCTTTAAAGGTACTCTCTAGTGATAAGACACAATTGACAGCTTTATCGACCATTTTCAATTCTCCTTCACCCTTAAATTAGGGTGGTTGCATCTTGATGAATTCTGTTAGGGAGTATTCTTTGGGTCTATTGTAACTTTGATTCAAATTTGATACTTCCCCTCATAGTATTGGTGAACAACTGATGAAGAAATTCTAGCTCCTGTCTGGAAGTAAATCTAGGTTCTAGAATAGCATATGCATTAGGGGTTATTGGAATCATAAGTTGTTCATGGGTGATTGGAATTATAGGAGTAACTTGTGATATGTGTCTTTCAATAGGGGAATCCACGTGAGTCATTATGAACCATAAATTTCAAGGATTTGAGTACCGAGAAGGGTTACCCTCATTGGACTCAAAACCCATATCTTCAAATAGATTTTTTCCCTAGAAGACGGGAGTAATTATGAGAAATCTAATTTATCCTAAGCTGGGTAGTTTCCATCTTCTATGACTCTTACATGATACTTTAAGGAGTGGGTCATAGGGGTTTCACCACTCCTTTTATTTTTAAATAAAACAATCCATTCCTCAATTATAAATATCATATCAAAAGAGAGGGAGTGCATAATAATATCCAAAACCATATGAAATACATAGCAACGATAAATAGTTTTTGCACTGGAAGGAAACTAAACATATTATAAGGGAATATGCATGTTTAACATAATGACCCATGTTGAACAAATGAAAGTCTAATCAAACTATCCACTAACAAAGAAAAGGCATGGGCCACCTAGGCATCTTGGGAAGTTCTTCTAAATCTTCCCAGGTTGTTCGATATATTGAGCTCCAACTTCTTTCTCTACAAATTTAGTCTCGAAACTTTGGGTGGAGGAAGAACACACATATAGGGAAAAGATGCAAAAAGTATGTGTCATTAACATTGAGTATGAACTTGATAAACACAGTTGGGTATTATTAGAGGTGTAAGAAAAAAAGGGGGTGCATCCAATGAAGTAGGGGTTTATATCATGTAGGTAAATTCAAGAGGATATAACAAATAATGAGGCAAAAATTAAGTGAGAAAACATAATAATTTTCAAGATCTTGCCAAAATAAATCACAATAATAATAAAAGGGTTAATGCAAGTTAGACTAAGTGAATCTGTTGAAGGGTTGAGACACCATAGATTTCAAGCTAGGGAGCAATAAGTATAACCCCAATCCTCCAATGATAAGGGGGAGTAAAACTATGATACCCCAAGGGAAAGGGGGAGTAAAACCCCGATACCCAATACATATAAAAAGTGTATGGTGGTACAAAAGTGTCGTTACTCTAGATTACTAGTTTAAGAAGCATGCAATATAATATGGCAAGATGAAACGATTCCATGAAGAAAATGTTGAAAAAGGTTTAGATGAAAGCTTGGGTAATAAATACAACATCCAAGGATAGTCCCATACTTCAAAAGAAATAAAAGAAAGATATCACATGGGGTATAGAAATGGCGTAAAGAATGAGAAATGTTTAAAGATGCCTCATTATGGAAATGGGTTTATAGTCAATTTAATGCTCAATTGTAATTAGGGATTACACATACCTTTCAGACATGTCTAAATCCTACAATGTCTTCCTAGAGTTCAAATTCAAGATTCCCAATGGAGACATTAGATGTATATTCTAATTTACTAAACTTTGAATGACCTTACTCAAAACTTCAATCTTGAGTCTAAAAATGAAACCATTAAATTGCATAGATTTTTCTCATGTCAAAAACAAATATTTTTATAATTTATGACCTCTAAGCTATTTACTACAACTTTTACAAATTTAAACATTTTTATTAACAAAATAAAGCTATTGATCATTTTTCCAATCTGGAACGTGATAGTATAAAAATTAGAGCTAGGGTGGCATGGTCATTTTATCTAATTGAATTCTTACATGGAATTTATACATTAGGAGTTTTGAAAGCTTGCGAATTCCCCTCTAGAAGTGATGATGTAATTAAATGACCAAGCGCACTTAGGTATTTTTAGACCTAGTGCATTCTTCTTCCTCAAACAAGGTTTGATCAGTGTTTGGTACATCTGAAGGAACTTGATCATTTGTTAGTTGATAATCAAAACTTGATGCTAGGTCTATTCAGTGTAAGATACCATACTGAAAGAGGTCATGGTGAAGCCCAAAGACTTGTATGAGCACCATTGTCATTATGTTTGTGGTAGAGGAAAACCTAGGGAGAAGGGCTGATAGCTCAAAATGAAACAACAAATGAAACCTTGCATATTGATATGATAAATCATGGAGGAGGTGAAGGGTCTCTTACTATGGGGTCAATTATGCAGGATGTGATGTGAGAGCTTGCCACCACATTGAGATGGTCAATAAAACAAAATGTCTTTGTTGAGGAAATTTGCAAGCTCTTAGTTACTATTACACCTACATCCCACAATTACCACTAATCATGAGACTAGGGCATAAGAATGAGGATTTTACTTAATACAAAGTTCACTCCCAACTTTTTTTCCTTTATCTCAAACTCTTTCTTTTTGCATTCAATCACACAAACAAACTTTACAAGGGAATTAAACCTTGATTACTCTAACATGATCTCAACATTAAAGATACATATCTAAACATTCATTTTTTTTCTTACAATTCTATGTACATATGACATGATAATCATATACATTCTCTCTTATTAAGGAAACAAGGATAAACATCATCATTTACAACTCTCTCACTTATATACAAGGACCTAGAGTGATAAGGACCGACTGAACTTAACTAATCTCATACTTAACTCCTATGGTAGATCTACTCTGATCCAATGACATCTTTAGTCCACGAGTTATCCCTAAAAATTGTGAGTAGAGGGGTGAGTCTACTCGCTCAATGAATGAGTACTTCAAATAAATAGTCTAAAACACTTATATAATTACAAATATATTGTTGAGCAACTGATATCAATTATAACAACAGTAAGCTTTAAAGAGACTAATCATTTACAAGCATAAATATGGCAAGATACTCTAGATATCTACAAGAGTGAATCAATATGTGAATCTTGCTTGATTAATCTCAAAGAGAACTAATAATTAAAAATCATACAAAGAATAATTGAATAACGATGCACACTTGTTTAACCTCTCATTCATCTTATTATGCCCTGAACCCACAAGAGGTGTACCACAACATGTGAATGAATCACAACAAGCTACAATTTCACTGTATAAGGCTTAGAAGTATGCCTGAGTTCCTAAGCCTATCTCTCGAGTAAGACCCCATATGCAGTGGGCCTAGGCACGTCTACCTCTCGGCATCTAATGGGAGCAGTTGGATATCTCAGACTCCACCTCTCAACTTGGGTACTCAGGCGGCGAGTCAAAGCCCTTAGGCTTATTGTGCATCAATGGACCTACTGACCACTGATCACTACAACATGTAACACATGTACTATCGACATCCCCAGTTGGTGTTGGGTACCACACAACTATAAGGAGTCTTCCCTACTGGTCAAGACCCCCACACCCTACTAGTGCACTCTATCTTACCTCGATCTGGACTACCTCCAGTCGAAAAATCGTTTCCTCCCCAAAGCGCAAGCCTCTACCTATGAGGGTTATATAGTGTTAAGGGAATCTAAATTTCTAATTCAATCTTTAAATTCACAATTCAATCATAACATCAACATATCTTACTTTAGCTTTGTAAACTATTCATTTCATAAACCATTTGATAACATTTACCACAACTGAACTGTTAAGCATAATCACATCTCATATTGAGAAACATTGATATCACAATACTTGATTCACTGAACACCCTATCGTTAGGGTTTCATATGCCTCATTCACTTATCTCATGACTCGCATAAGGATTTAATGTGTCATAAACAGTCACTGAATAAAGATTGCTTTCAACATGTCATATACAATCAACATATGTATGAAATCTTGGAATTGTAATAAATTAGGGTTTCCATTCTTCATTGAGATATCATGAATCAAGAATAACATTGAATAAATAAAGTCAATGATGTCAAGAAAAGCACTTCAAATCCATTTCACAATATCTATTTGCAAATTTCCAACTTTCCACTCATCTAGGATTTCACCCTCTTTACCAAGATATCAAGAAAACACTATTCACATCACATGAAATCCAAGATAGTATCTAACATATATGTACTATGCATTTAGATAAACAATCATTCGTAATCAATGTGATTCAAATAGACAAATTTCTCTATCTAATTATACAACAATTTCAGTCATAGTCAAAAATCCTAAATTTCAGTTTACTCTTATAACCTCTGCAAATACTTAGGGAACTCTCATTAAGATGGATTTTATCGATTTATAATATGATTTTATCATCTAAAATTTATAAAAATAGAGGAAGAATCCATTTCATATCATTTTGCAAAAGCTAGATCAAAAAGGCAATTTAGCAGTTGTACTCACACACTAAGCAATTGAAGATTATTGATGATTTAACTCATTTTCATGCAATATATTGTTTAAAGGAAGTACCCACTCACCCTAAGGTATGAAAACACCTTTAAAACAAAGTCCATCTCTAAAAAACTCAAAATCATATCAAAACCCTAGAAAAACACTTGTTTCTTCTTCCTTTCAACCCGGAAACCCTAGAAATGGGGAATCATGAAGAAAGAGTGAGAAAAGGGAAAGATTTGATACCATTTCGAGTCAAATAAGAGGAGGGATAGAATATTGAAATGTGAGAGAAGATTCACCATGAAAGTCTAGGCAAAGAAGCTAAACTTACTTGATTTCATCATATCTCGGATAGAGAAACCCTAGGTCAGCATCTCCACCATTTTCTCCTCTCAAACCCTAGCTCTTCTCTTTCTCTATAATTTTATTTCTTTGGAATGAATCATGAATTATGATAGGTTCTAGTGTGTTAGATTGACCATATAAAGTGATTGAGCTGCTTGGGTCAATTTCACATTGATCCCTCACTATACTTTCTCTTATTTTAGTTCAACTTTCTATAAAAAAAGTTATTGTAATTCATTTATTTTAGAGCTCAAACCTTCTCCATAAATTATGAAATATTAGCATGTTATTTTTAATTGAGTTATAAAGCTTTTTTAGATCATTTTGAACTACCATTCTATAATTAAAAATCGAATAGTGCATTGCTATCTAGCAATATGTAGAACAGTCAGTTGAAGGAGAAAATTCCCCAGAACGACCATGCAAGCTGCCACGACCATGCTAAGATGGCCCCAACATGGCCGTGCTGCCTACCACATCCGTGGTGCATTGGTTTCATCAGATTTGGGTATAAAAGTTGGTCAACAATTCAATTCTTTCAAAACAGCTGTGTGGCCTAGAATGCCCGTGCCACCAACGACCTAACACGGCCGTGCTACCCACCATGGCCGTGCTATTCAAGCCTACAACTACCATTTTCATTGTCCTTTGCCTACATCTCTTATTCCTTCCCAACATAAGCTTGTTTGGTGTAAACCCTAATTTCAACCGACTAGGGTTTATATTTTCTCAAACCCTAATTATACAAAGCGATAGCATACTTGGAGTTCTCATTAAGTTTAACACATCATAATCTAACTATCATCCTTAATCATGGTTAAACAATGATTAATATAACTAAGCATGTAATCATACAAATAAACCTGAATTTTCTAGTTAAGCTTAGATACGGTCCTAACAGTTACAATTGAGTAAGCGGAAGAGTGGAGGCCAACACAAGGATTGTTTCTGGATTTCATGCGATGATGGATGAGGTCTTGGGATGGTGTATTTATAGATAGAAATTTTAACAATGTCAAAGAGGCGTAGGGTTGAATTTGGGCATTTCCAATATTGATGAGTTAAGCTTGCTAGTTATAACTCACTGGACACGTCTGGGAAAGGCAAATTCATAGGGAGAAAATCATTCATTTTGGTCAATAGTGGAGGGAGTAATCATCAATCAAAAGTCTACTATAATTATTAGTCTTAGAAATTTACATATTGGAGGTTAACAAAGGTGAGTAGTCATCGGATAGGTCACATTTGTCAAATTACTATTGTTAGGTCATGTGTAATGTGTCCAGCCCGGGTGTCCAAGGAAAATAACCAAACATTGACGTGTAACACTAAATGATATTAATTATCCCCTCTCATTTTAGGTATTTTTTGTCTTTACCCAATTTAGGAGTGCATTTAGACTCCTTTTGATCCCAAATTTGGTGGGTTATTAAAACGGACCATGAGGGATATGATATTGACATTTAAATTGCATTTTGAAGAAATTAATGTCTCAGTTCTCTGGCTATATATTAAGTATCAATGTGTATAAAACTCATATTAGTTTATGTTTTGATTCTATTTAATGTATTATCCTTCTATCTACCTCACCTTGCTCATAAGAGTATTCTAGAGAGTTTGATCTAAGAGTGGGGTAAAAACTACCAAGATACTAACCTTTTAATAGTAAATTTTTATACAGGTCCTTATGGAAATGGATGCTATCAAAATATACTATCTTGAGCCTAAAGTTTATTGAAAAAGAGAAATTGTACCAAATATTATTTTAGTGGAAGAAAGGTATCAGAATCAAGGAAAGTAACTAGAATTTTGTATGTTACAAAAGAGAAATTATTAATTTGTAAGAATTTTAAGGTAATTTTCTAACTCTAATGCATACATATGCCAACTATGATTACTTTAACTTATTAACATTTCACATAATTGTAAATATATAGTGCCCTATACAAGATTACAATTGGCCATATAGATACTATGTGATGCAGTATATGGACCTGATTGTCAGACAAGAAGCACTAGACATCGATTGTATGAAGAAGGTAATCTATATAGTCTTAAATCATAACTAAAGAGTTCATTTGATAATATAAAAAATCAAATCAGTCTTGAATTATGCCATTCTCTTTGTATTTGTTTGTACGACAAAGCCTTATACAAAATAAGAGCAAGATGAGATTCAAGAAGAGTGTGCACAATCCTTCATTAAGGAAGTTAAATTTGCTAGTTTATTGGGATCATATATGAGTTTCCTGAACTTTAATGTCCTAATTTTTATATAAATGTGATGGTTACGACTTCTTATAACTTTAGTTTTGACATAAGTGAATTTTTAGTGCATATGTGGATGATGTGTGTAGAAATGCATGTGTGTGAATGTATGTAAAGAGGAATGAATACAATGAGAATTGCATTTGAACATGTGATGCGAATGGAATTGGAGAATGCAATTGCATCTTCCTTTTCTGAATTGTGTTTGTGAATGATAATGGAATTAAGTGTTCATGAGAATGGAAATGCATGTGTTTGAATGAATTGTGTGGATGTGGCTTATTATATGCATTTGTTATTACTAATTTTCTAGGTATGCTACCCTATTATTAAACTAAACACAGGATGGAATTTGCGGTCCTAGTGAACTATAGATTCTACATCCTACTGAACATCCAGACAATAGGTCTGCAGAACTGCTATATAAGAAAAACTATACATGAAGTATCATTTGTTATGAAAAAATCAATGATGTAGATTTGGATCTTTGATTTTTAAATAACAAACCGGCCCCTATCTGACCTAATCAATCAAAATTTTAACTAATAAGGATGTACAATGTTGGTTATTTTAGATAAACTGATGAAAATGATTTGATATTTAGTGCTAATTTATTTTCTAGGGACAAATGATATATATCTATGTAGTCGGTTCCTTTCTGTTGAACTCATGACTATAATCCTAGAACAATCTTATAATCATTGTTGATCTAACTATGTGTCATTGGTTTCTATTTCCATAGCAACCAACATTGATTCTGGGTCATCAATTTTAACTTACCCTTGAAACTAACTCAGAAGGTCTTTAGTTGTAGTGTATCCCCCTTAGTTCTTAGTAAAAAACCAAGCTTATAGGTCTAATATATCTGACTCTATAGGTGGTACTATACTAGTGGGGCCTACCTAAGTGTAGGGTTTAAACTAGAGGGAATGCTCATTTAGGATAACTCTTGGGGAGATGCCTACTTAAGTGTTGGGATCAAATTGGAGAGAATGTCTATTTGGGATAGGGCTTGTCTAGGAGTCCCTAATGGAATAGGTATTGAGATGATGCCTACCTAAATCTAGGGCATTAGAAAATGGTGTTTCCTACTCAGGATAGTGTTTTCAAGATAGCGATTCATGATAAGGCTTTGATATGGATGTATTAGGGTCAAATCAAATCATGAACTTTTAAGTTTGAGTAGTGTAGACCAAAATCCAGAATTCAAAATCTAGATGATGGTTAAGTCTCATAGCCAACCAATAGATAAATTTTGGGATTGCCTACATGGTATAGGGATTAGATCGTGTAGATGCCAACCTAAATGTAGCTATTCAAGAAATGAAATGCCTATTCTAGATAGGGTTGGAGATCAGGGGTGCCTACTAATAATAGGGCTTAAGTGTAGGTGCCTACCCAAGCATAGGCCTTTTGGTTAGAAGGAAAAGTTCCTACTCATGATAGGACTTGTGGTCTATCTTAAGCTCTTAGTCCAAGACCCAAAAAAGATTTGGATGATAAAGCACATGATTGGCCTAGTTTTAGGTCATGGTACAAAACCCAAAAAAATATTTAGAAAGATAAGTGTGATTGGTTTAGTTTTAGGTCATGGTCCAGGACTCAAAAGAGATTTGGAAAGTGGAACACCTAGTTGGTCCAGTTTAAGGTCACGATCTAGGACCCAAACTAGTTTGGAAATGTAATTGTGAGTTTGGTTCAGTTTTAATCATGATCCAAGACCATAAAAGGGTTTTGAAATATCGTTGTGGGTTTGATTCAGTTTTAGGTCATGATCTAGGACCATAAAAATATTTTCAAATATCATTATGGTTTTCATTCAGTTTTAGGTCATGATCCAAAATCATACAAAGATTTTCAAATGGATTTAGTTCATTTTTAGGTCATGATCCAGGACCATATATTGGAAGATGTGTGATTGCATATTTGGTCCATTTTTAGGTCACGATCCATGACCTCAAAAGGATGCTGAAATTTCATTATGGATTTGGTTCAATTTTAGGTCATGATCTAGGACTGTAAAAGGATTTTGAAATGTAATAGTCCAGGACCCAAAAAATATTGAAAATGACCATCCAGAGAAGTTTTAATGGTTGAGGATGCCTAAAAGAGTGTATGACTTTTACATCGACACAAAATCTCAAGAAGATGTACTTCCACCAATCACATAGTTGATGACTTCGGGTCATGCTTTATTTGTGAAGTCTGAGGCAAGTTGTATTGACATTTGAATTCCTCAACTTCAATTGTTCTAGAGGGAAGGAATCTCATTACAAAAGGTTTGATGATGGTAACAGTCTAGAAACAAGGTCCATCATATCATTCAGTCTTTTTTGGTAATGTGACATTGGTGTCATGTTTCTGATAGGTTTTCAATGGCCTTGTGAAAGCTTATCAATGTATCCTGCTCAAAAGGTAGAGGCTTAAAGCTGCTATGTGATGTCATCAATAGAGGTTGTATCATGCTAGATTTGCTACAAGAGAAGTGTTCTAAGCAGATATGAGCTAATTGTAGTTGTGTTGCCCTTCTACCCTTGCTGGTTTGGTAGCTATTGTGTAGAGAGCATGCCATTTGAGTCCATGCCAACCAATAATAGGCAACCCTCATTCATGGGTTGTAGGTACGTCTTGGAGTGCAGGTAAGGTTTTCAGTATCTCAGGAGATGATGTGCCTTGTTGGACTCTTTCTCTAAAGATGTATGCAAGCATTGTTGGAGATAGATTTGAGTCAGAATACATCAAAGTTGAGTATTTTATCATGTCTTTGATGTCTACAATCTTCTATCATTATTTTCAATGTAGACCTCCTTAATGATGAAATTAGCTGTGATACAAATGCAAAGTGAGCCACTATCATAAAAAATTTCCAAATTTCTTTGTCTTTATTGATGAAAGGGATTATCATGATTTGAATTTAGGTGGTAGCATTTTGCCCCTATTATTTTGTTTCAACGTTTTTAAATTCTTCATTTGACATTAATGTTATAATGTTAGTCGATAAGAAGTTGTTTTTGAGGTTGATTTTGATTCAATTCCTAATTTGGTGCATCATGTTTGGTGGCTGATTATGTTGTTATTCACCATGGTAGTTGTTAGGAAATGACCCTTGGAGGGGTTTCTTTTGTTTGTTTTCACCTCAGTATTAGGCTCTTGGTCAACATTCAAGTTTTATGGACTGAGACCCCTTTAGCAAGTTGGTGGTAACCCATGTTAGTTAGGAATCATGTCATGACATGTGAGGGGTGGTCAGGTAATCATTGTATCTTATTTGATGGGAAATGATAGATACCCTTCTCACCTTAATTTCCACTTTCCAATAGTCGAGTTTAAGGTGATTCAAGACCCAAGCATGTTTAAGCTATTCATATAGATTAGTTTTTCCTCATGATGAACATAGACATATGTACCACTAAGGGAATACTTGTTAAGGGTGGATCTGATGATCCAATGGCTCTTGATTTCTTGCTTGTATGACTTATGTTGTACCATGTAGCAACCATTCTAACAAAAACTCCCTACCCTGTTGGGTTAAGGTACCAAGTATTATAGACACCCTTATGGGATCTGTTCTCAACCCTTCTTGGTGTATGTAGTTTATCAAAAGCATGTATCCACATTGTATGGTGTCCTTTTGGACTTAATCATTAGGGTTTTTATCATTTGGCATTTAAGTTCATGGCCATTGATGCTCATAACCTTAGGATGGAAGATTTTAACCCCCAAAAAAGAATATATATGCTCCAATGGTCCTCAAAATCATTCTTAATAAGTAGTTCACCAAAAACATATGTCCAAGTATTGGTGCACTTTGAGATTCATGGTTGATGTATGTTTGGTTAACTCTTTGACATTGTGGACATTGATGTTCAGAGCCTTAGGATGGGAACTTGGATAGAAAATTAACAGGAGATTTTAGAAAAAGGTTCCCAATTTATGGTGCACATGTTGTATCATTATGGATGGCGGTGAGACATGAACAATGCTATAAGGGATCAAAATTTCATTATCATCATGTCAACCTATCTTTTTTGGCCCCATGAGTAGGTTTGTTGTCATATTTACACATTAAAGTTCATGTAGGGAATGACCCCTAAATTTAGTTAGGATGTCCTAACTTTTTGGGTTTGTTACAACTTGCCTCTGGGGTTCTCAACTAAAGAAGACCTAGAAGAGGATTTTGATGATTTTTTTTTTTCATTTTGACTTTGAGGTTTTTTTCTCATTTGACAATTTTGAGTTTTTTTCTTCTCATTTGACGATTTTTTTCATTTTTCATTTTAAATTTTGATTTTGAGTTTTTTTTTTCATTTTGAAGTTTTTGATTTTTTTTGATGTTTTTGATTTCTTTTTCCATTTTGATGATTTTTTAAAGCAAATTGGTTAGATAGATCCTTCACAACCTGCAAATACTGCAGGGCTACTAACAGTTATGTGTCTTGTGCTTCTTGATTCAGCTTGAGTGGATGCTTAATCAACTTTGTGATTGCAATGGCTGGTGTGTTTTTGTTGTGCTCTGGCTTGAGTAGGGATTCAATCAATTCTATGGTTGCACTTAGATATTTGGTGATAGGATCTAGAGTGACTTATGCAAGGGTGTCCACTTGGACCAAACATGCATCGATTAGGTCTTAAATGTTGTGCCTAAGGGCTAAACATGCGTCTATTTTATGTCTCGATATGTGGTGATAATCACAATATGAGTTGGAAGTGTAGGTCTTTGGCAGGGGATTAGGAGGCTTCCTTACGACTGGAAACTTCACTAGGTGTTCAATCAATGTAAGAATGCTACTGAGAGAGGCCCCTAAGCATGTAAAATTCCTCTTTGACTTCTGTTCCAGTATCTCCTCTTTGACAATAATGAGAGCAATAGTATCTGCTTTAATGATGCTTTTAAAATTAGGCTTCATGCTTTTATACTGATGACGTCTTAAGGTATCAATTTCTTCTATCTTGACCTTTAGATCTCCTATTTTCTGCATACATCTGTCATACTATGATCAACAACTTGTTGGATCTCTAAGAAAACTAAGTCTATCAATGATACTACTATATCCGGATGAGGTCAGAACCCATAAGGTCCTGGAACTAGAGGATAGTTCCAAGGTGGCAGTTGAGGGTACATTGTGGGATGGATTGCATAAGGTCTCTTCTTCTATGATGGATTTGTAATATTATGATGTTTTGTATCTTTTTCCCTTTAGCCTTCATAAATAATGACTTCTATTTGGTTAGTAGATTCTTATATCTGATCATCTGCTTGGTTGTTCTATGGAGTGACTGCATGTGTCATATATGTCTTTAGCTGTTGATCCTCATATGTAACATTCTTGTGCTGCTATACCCTTGGTGGGAGTCGTACAAGATGGTGTAGTTGTTCACCATATAGGTTTTATGATGATGATAGTTGTGCATGACCTACAAAGAGGAACACATGTATCAATGACTTTAGCTGACCCATGTTAACTTTGATTATCTAGCTTGCCGCTGAACTCAACTTCCTCCATGTCATGCAGTACATAGGCACATCATGACTTCTAGGTAGATTCTATGTTGACCCGAGTCTTCAGTTAATCATGAAAGTCTTAAACCAATGTACTCGTCTCCTAACTACTATTTGATTGTTTGTTAGCAATCATCATCTCAAGAATCTCTTTTCAAATCTCTCTATAAAATTCTGCTTCCTAACACTTTTGTGATGTCCTACTCAACAAAAGATAGAATGATCAGTTATTAGGTTCGTGAGACCAACAAGGGATCTTCACCTTGTGTAGAAATAAATTGAAAATGGAATAAACATGGTCATAAACAAATCTCCCCTTGCATTAGGAAAGATTCTACAACACATGACATTCAATAAAACTCACTCCTAGGAGAGGGTGTAAAAAATGTGATAGAGAAAAGTATTTTGTCTTTGCATGGAGAATGGTACAAAGACCATGTCCAGATATGAAAGTTCATGTATCAGTTCAAATAGTTAGATCCAATGATATGAATAGAAGAGTATGCATATAGATTGAAATATATTGAATGATTTTTTCAGTCTTGTCTAAAGTTATGTCCAGTAGCATCATGATAAAGCATGTGGACCATGGTTGTTTGTATTAGAGGTGTGGATTTAGGATAGTATCTAAGGACAAGGTGGTCACTCATGACTAGAGACTGTCATTGGGGATTCTCCTCAAGGTAGATTTTAGGAAAGAAACAATCACAAGGAAATGGGGATCAATGTACAAGGTGACCCTCTTGGGGCCAGAGACTATGGTTGGATACATTTGTGTGGAATTTCTCTCTCCTCAAGAGATATTTTATGAGAGAAATGCTCACAAGGAAAAGGGTATCCAGGGACAATGTAACCCACTTGGGCTCAGAGAGTGTGGATAAATATAGGAGTGTGATATTCCTCTCTCCTCACGGGTTATGAGAGAAATACTCATAAGAAAAATGAGATATCCAGGGACAAGCTAACCCTTTCAGGGCCATAGACTGTGATTCAATATCAATGTGTGAGATTACTCTTTCCTTAGGGGAGAATTTATGAGAGAAATACTCCCAAGGAAAAGGAGTATCCATGAATCAGGTGATCCTATCAGAGCTTTATATAGTGGGTGGATACCAGTGTGTGATATTTCTCTCTCTTCAAGAAAGATCTTATGAGAGGAACAATCACAAGGAAAATGGTATATAGGGACAAGGTGATCCTCTCGGGGCCAAAGATTGTGATTGGATACAAGTGTGTGAGATTCCTCTCTCCTTAGGGGATATTTTATGAGAGAAATGCTCACAAATAAAAGGGGTATCCATGGATACGGTGACTCACTCAAGGATAGAGAATGTGGATAATGCGGCTATGTGAGATTCCTCTCTCCTCAAGGGAGATCTTATAAGAGAAGTACCCATAAGGAAAATGGTATCTAGGGACAAGATGACCTTATCGGGGCCACAAACTATGGTTGAATATAGGTGTGTGAGATTCCTCTCTCCTTAAGGGAGTTTTATGAGAGAAATACTCACAAGGTAAAAGGATATCTAGGGACAAGGTGACCCACTTAGGTCCAACATCGTGGTTGGATATTGGTGTGTGAGATTACTCTCTTCTTGGGGGAGATTTTATGATAGAAATACTTACAATGAAAAGGATATCCAGGGATAAGGTGTCCCTTTCGAGGCCACAAATTGTGGTTGTATACAGGTGTGTGAGATTCCTCTCTCCATAGGGGATATTTTATGAGAGAAATTCTCACAAGGAAAAGGGGTATCCGGGGATAAGGTGACTCACTCAAGGATAGAGATTGTGGTTGGATACATGTTTTTGAAAGTGATCTCTCCTCAGGGGATATCTTATGTGAGAAATACTATAAGGAAAAGGGATATCCAGTGACAAGGGGGACGTCCTCAGGGCCGGAGACAATGGATAGATATGGTGGTGTGAGATTCCTCTCTCCTCAGGATAAATTTTATGAGATAAATACTCACAAGAACCACTCATCGTAATGATTGTGGTTGGATACGAGTGTGTGAATATCCTCTCGTCATAGTGGAGATTTTATGAGTAATACTCCCAAGGTAAAGCGATATACAGGGATAAGGTGACCCACTAAGGGAAGATACTATGATTGGATATGGGTGTATGAGGTTTCTCTCTCCTCATGGGATATTTTATGGAAGAAATACTCTCAAAGAAAAAGGGGCGTGTTGGTCTAATTTTAGGTCATAGTTTGGGACCGCATAGATATGCAAGTTCAAGTGTGGTGATGACCCTATTTTAGGTCATGGTCTGTGACCGTATAGATATGAGCATGAAATCTAGGGTAATGGCCCAATATTAGGTCATGGTTTGGGACTGTATGGATATGAAGGTGAATGCACAGTTATGGATTAGTCTTAGGTCACAATGTAGGATCGTGGTTAAGGTAGGAAAAGATGGGTAGACCACATGCTACTGGGTGACATCTCAGTGAAAATGGAAAATACTTTGTATCAAATGGAATTGGTATGCTCAGGGCATGAGTCAATATCTCATTCATGATTTGGAAGTTATAACCAAGATTCAAGGATTGATTACAATTATGGGAAATTGTGAAACTTTATTTTAATATGTATCAAGATGAGTTAAAGGCCCTTCAAGGAAGTTATCTTTGAGTAAACATGAGTGTGTGTCACATAAGCCCAGAGAAAATGACACAAAGCTAGATGTGATTTCATTATGAGATCATGTAGGTTATAGGTAACATCAGGGTAGCCTTTCATTGGAAGGTCGTCAAAAGGCTGAAGGCTTTGAATTTTTTTCCACAAAATTTCAAGGTTTGTGGAGAACCTTAAAAAAAAGGATGGCTTTTTGGCTCATGTGGAATCAAAGATTAAGATTGAAGAGAAATCAGATGTTTTGATTAGTGTTTTGGCAGCCTTTTGGCAGATATCAGAGATTTCATGTATGATTGGTGGCTCATGAGAACATACCACAAGGGGGAAATCTTTTAGCAAGGGTCTAGTTGGGAGATTTTTGAAAAGGTCATTCAAGCTTGAAAAGATTTTCCTTTCTTTTATTTGAGCTTCGAGAACATTTTCTAACATTTTTAAAAGATGATTAATCTTTTATTCATTTTTATAAATAAATGTTCAACTTTGTTGACTTTTGAAAACATTTTTCAACTTGTTGAATTTTAAAAATATTCCTCTTTTATCCTTCAACTTTATTGAGGTTTTGAAAGATGGTTCAACTTTTCTAATTTCCTGGAAAATATTTAAGATTGTTCTTTATTTTTTTTTGAAAATACTATTCTTTTGAAAAGAATTTTCTTGGAAAATATTTCTCTTTTTGGAAATGATTTCTAAAAAATTGTGAAAATATTTTTTTCTTTGAAAAGTTTGTTCTTTTATTTTGGAAAAGATATGATCCTTTTATAAAATACTTTTTTTCATTTTTGCAGAAGATTTAACAAAATATGTCAAAAACGTTTTTGAAAGATTTTTTGTTTTTTTTGTTTTGTTTTTTGAAAAGACCTCTTTTTCAAGTTTAAAAAGAATGTTGGACTTTTTATTTTGGAAAAACCCTTTTTTAAGATTGTTAGATAAATATTATTGAATGAAGATAGTTGGACGAGATTGATCATTTGAGATCGCTGAAGATCATTGAAAGATATCCATTTTGAAAAGATCATGGATCAAATATTGTTTATTATTTAGATCATTGGAAATAATTTGGGATCATCTTAGATCATTGGATATTTTTAGTTTGAGATTATTGTTTTGATAAGAATGTTTTAAACATGAGGATGTTAAAAAACAGAGAACAATCCATCCTTTATGACTACAATCTTAAAGCATAAATCTTTCAAAAATCTTAGAATTATCAAACCATGCAACAATCTTGAAAATCATAAAACAATCAACCACAAGATACATATGTAGAAGATAAAGTTTCTCTTTTAGCCCATGAGTTCAGATGCGATTCTATGTCATCACTCAAGAATGAGTTGTATAGGAGGGGTTTATCCTTATCTTCTCTATGGCGGGATGGAGCTCATTGTGGGGGTATTCTGGGTTCTTCATATATTGATACTACTCCCAATACACCTTGTGACTATGACGATCATAATCAATTGTGGGTGATGGGAGAGGGGGTGTCCTACACCTTTTATATGAAACCTATGGGACCTTGGTAGAAAACGCACCTTGGGGAGTAGGTGGCTCTCCACAACCACTAGAACCCCTCGCCCAGTCCAGAGGATCTCGCAGTCGCTGGGTCACCAAAGCACTTTAGGGCACACGAGGGGATGCAAGAAATGTACTAAATGCTTGTGATGTTAAATAGAGTGAATGGAAAATAAATTGTTAGATAATGTTTTAATTTCTAACAAAATGGATGGTTCAAAAATATTAATTAATAATGAGAATACTTTTGATATATCAAATAGACATAAATTTAATTATGGAAGAAGGTATCCTAGTCAATTACAAAAAACATAATGACCCTCCTACTTATTTCTCTTTGGGCTTAATACAAAAATAATCAAAAGATTTGCCTAAGGATTGACTCATTATCAATTTCTCTATGTTATGTATGTATTCCTTAACCCTTTATTGATAGTTTCACTTGAAACCACACACATAGTTCAACACCCATCCAATCAACCTCCTTTTTCTCTCCATCACCTCCTACAACATTATCTTATAGTGTAGAAGGTCATTCAATGGAGATAGTTTCATATTTAAGATCCTAAAAGGGTTCTACTGAATTCTCTAACATACTAGATATATACCGTGACATCCAAACATAGATTTGTTCATTCTCTTATTGACCTACCTATGCTATTGTTTGATCTTATGATATGAATAAGTCTCCTATGTTGGCATATAATAACTCATTTGAACTAAGTGACCTTTTATGATATGATGCTTGCCTTTAAAATTATGAGTATGTTTCAAAAGAACCTTGAACTTAAAAAAAATCCATTATACCTTGATATCAAATCTCAAAATGCAAACAGATCCTCACAATTAGATGTATCCTAAATTTAATGCATGCGTACAAACAAGCCCTCACCTAAGCCATATGATAGGGGCTTATGTACATTAAACGCAAAAGGGACACACCTATAGGTGTACTAGATTTTAGATCAGAGGGATATAGAGAGGGGGGTGAATAGAGATAGAAACACTTACATAAAACTTGTTAAACCTTCAAGTTACTTCAAATAAACTCAATTACAAACAGTAAATTTCATGGCAATTCAAATATACATAGCGAGGATGAGAGAGATTGAAGCAACTAATTGAACATGATGTTTTAGAGTGGTTCCAACATCCAAACTAGCAGAGAGTCAGTCCACTACCTAGAGAGGTCAAGGTCTAGGATTTCTAAGATGTCTACTCCTTCTATTCACTTATAAGAGTTACAAAATATGACCTTACTTTTTCAGGACAAGGATACCCAACTTTCCTTTGAGGCCAAGGGAGTCAACAATGTTACATTTAAGGTCTTACCTATCCAAGAGATAGTCTTCTACCTCTCCAAGGTCTTACCCACTCTTACAATCAACTGGATGCCTTTACCAAGGTCCTCCCCTTCTTGCAATGAGTCTTCAATCTTGAGTCTTTACCCACTCAGTTTCTTAGATCTTCCGCCTTGATCTCCTCCTTCACTTGGAGAAGCCTTGACCTCCTTTTCTACAACTGAAGAAACTTGCTTCTTCTGCTTCTCTTAGAGAAGCTTTCACCAATCAAGCACTTTGAAGATAGGGTTCAGAAAGAGAGGATTTGAGAGCTTTACAATTGAACAATGAGGAAGGTCTCTCACACAAGACCTAACTCACTCATATGAATGAAATGAAGTGTAATCAAGAGAGAGAAAGGGGTTCCAATGGACTAATAACACTCAACTGTGGTAACGACCTTGAATAACATGAATGAGAAAACTTAGAATGAACTACAAGGGGTCCTATTTATAGCTGGGGGTGTATACTAGAGTGTCAGAACACTTATGAACGTTTTCTAGCCATTTGGAGGGTTGAAATGGATATTTTTTTGAGTTTTGCAACTCTCCAACAGTTAGATTCACTTTTTCTATGCTTTTCGTATAGTGCATTTGGTGGATTTTCAAATAAAAATAACTCGACGGATCATACTATTTTACAATACCAATATAAACCATCAACCGAGTTTGTTTTGGTGACAACTCTACCAATCCACTTAAATTGATTTTGGGTAGAGAGGTCATCGGTCGAGTTATGTGGATAGACAACTTGACCGATCGATATCATTCTCAAAATCCACTAAGGTTTAGCTGAGATTGTAACTCGACCGATGAAGTGCCTATAATAAATTTTCCAAAATGATATTTAAGTGATCAAACATTCGAATTAATTGTCCTTAGTTTTTTCTCATCTTAGTTACAAGTCATATCATCAATACAAATGATTACAAATTGATCTAAGGTGATTTGGAGTTATTTCCAAAAACACGCATTTGCATTGCTTTTGACCTGAAATAAACCTAGCTAGGGTTTGAGATGATTTGATCTTTTTCATGTACCTAATTCCTGAAACCAATCTTAAACAAACATATTAGATATATATGAATGGAATGGTTAGGTCATTATCAAAATATTGGCACAACATTCTCCCCCTTTTTGAAAATGACAAACCATTCCTCAACATAAAAGGAAACACAAATTAAACCTTTACCTTTGAGAAAGGATGTAAGAGTTAAACCTTTACCTTGTGAATTGCAAGGGGATACATGATTGGACAAATTTAATTTCTCCCCCTCAATTCATGCTTACCTAATCCTGCATGGTTAGTCTTTTCACAAATAACCATAACACATATACATACTATATGGTCCTCTAGAAAGTCACATGACATGTAGATAATTGACAAGAAAAGGACATTATAAGAGTTAAAAAAATATGGTTGAGATCATTTCTCTCCCTTTTTCATATAAAAAAGGTAGGAGGATAGAAGAGATAAAAAACACATGTCTTCTCCAAAAGCACAAGCTAAAATAGGCAACCACCTATAGAACACATCAACCAGAGACAAGGCATAGAGAAAGAAGCAATCGAGTGTCCTAATCAAAATATGGGATAACATACCAAAAACTCATAAGATAGTGTGAACCAAAGAGTTAGGGTACATAAGATTAAGATTACAACACTAGGAACATGTCCTCTCAAAATGAACCATAAACCAACGATAAAACAAAAAGATGATAAAATAGTAAGCCTCAAATATAGTTCCCAAATGTCTTAGTATATAAAAGTCTAAAAATATAGATATGATAAGCACATAAAGACTAAAGAACTAAAACATCTAAGCAACATATATTCTATCTATATCAACATCATCATCATCTACATTATCATCATCAACCTCGTGCTCCTAGTCCTCATCACCATATGAAGGTGGAATAGAGACAACACCATCATCTACTTCATCTCCTTAGGTACCAACAAAGCCATAATCAGAACTAACATTGGACTCATTATCCTTAGTGCCTAAATCATCATCAACAACATCCTCATCATCCTGGTTAGGCATCTCCTCATCAATAGGAGAAATAAAACTATGACTGGGCCATCTAGCATTATGCTCCTCCCAAGACATGCTAAGAGAAAGTAACTCCTGAGCCTATGGGAAGGTGGGAGCAGAGGTCTCAATACTGAAAAGTAGGGTAGCAAGAGATCCAACAAGTAGAGTAAGTGAAGGAAGCACACTAGGGGTAGGGGCAGGTCCACCATCAACAACATGAGTGATAGTGGAAGCAACAGGTGAGGGGTCAGGTAGAAGTGACTATATGCATAGTAAGTATAGTCACTGCCTGGGTATGCCTAGTAGGAGTAGGGGTGGCTGCAAGATATGTTCATAATAGACATGATCTGGCATAGGTCCTAGTGGGGGTGGTCCTGATCCTAAAGGTTGTACGCCTGTTGGTGTATCATATAACCCATAAGGGCTTCATTGGACACTAAGAAAGAGGCATTGTCAGGTCGGGGTGGTGGTGGAGGTGGAGGTGCCTAGATGGAGGTAGAAGTGAAGGCTCTAGGTGTGGTAGAGTAGCTACGTAGGAAGGCCTTCTTGATCGTGGTTTCACTAATGCAAACTCCTTTCTGACTAGATTTGTAATTCAGATCATGGAAAAGATATTTCATGTTAGCAAAAGAGAAAAGACAATAGATCACGACAACCACCTATAGAACACTAGGGTGGGTGGGTACCACATGCGTTCTTCCTAGAGTCAAATAAGGTCATGTGGTGTAGAATATATCAGTACCACCTGACTCCAAAGTTCTTTAAGACAGTATATGATCACAACAATGTTTTCTGCAATTTCCTTTTGGTTTTTTTTTGGGTGGACATTGCAGTTAACAACTAATGCAATCAAACAATTCTTAAGATCTAGGGAATAAGATGACAAGGTAGACTTCTTACTATATGGTACTTGAGGATTCTTCAAGAACTTATGGATATCATGAAGAGTAAGATCAAATTGCTTGTAAAAAGCCTTGGGGTTGAATAGGTCAAAATAGTCATGATAGTCCTTCCTCCATGTGCCGGTGATCTCAGCTCCATTGAAAAAGATATTCAAGGAATCTTCAGAGATTGTGAATTTGGTCCTGACAATCATGGAAGTGAGAATTACCTGGCTATTGGGTGATGGCACTATAGTGTCATAGTTCCATGAAAGATTTACATAGAATTCATGAACCACCTTGGTGTTTATAATGGAATTATGAAAGCACCGATGTTCTACGCACAAAGCACCTAGGTGATGGGAATGGAACAACTCTACAACCTCCATGATAGCCTTCGTCATGGTGAGATGAGGCCCAAACAAGGCTCTAAACGGGAAAGGGTTCCTAGAAAGTAGATTTTTATACCGATTTAGGGATTTAGAGGAGAAAAAAGAGGTGCTATAAAATGATATTAGGCGAGGGTTGGAGGAGGATGGGTTAACTCCACTAGGGTAGGTTCTCTTCCTTTGGTTGGATGTCATGAAGTTGGACCGAGAAGCAAAAACAACCAAAATACAGAGAGATCCTCATCAACATGTCATCTAACCACCTAGGATGGTGTGGAAAGAGGCAAAGGAGGCTACACTAGGTACGGGAAGGGATGTGAAAACCTAGGGTTGGAGGTTAAGAGAGATGGAGTTAGGGGATATGTCAACTTTTCTCTAGTTGAGAGAGAGAAATGTTGGTCGAGACCCTTCTTAAGTTTGGTCTATCCTGGCCACTGGTCGAGTTTTGAGTTTTGGAAACTCGACTGACTGAATTTTTACACATGACCTCATCCTGGGATCAGTCGAGTTGGCAACTCGATCGATAGGTAGCCTATCCAAAAACATGAAATTTTAATTCCTAGCATCTAGGGTTCTAATTAAATTTATTTCTTTAGCCTATAATGTATTTCAGACACATTGAGGCACATTTCACCCATCATAGGGTGCTATTTTGTGATAAAATAAGTGTTTGTGAAAAATACCCAAACCAGCGTAATCGGGCAAAAAATAAGGCAACTATATCACATATCAAGCAAGATATGATTCATTTTGAGCAAGAAACATATAGGTAAGAGAACAAATAGCTAGGATACATGTTATTATCATCAAGAGAAGTTATAAGAAGTTTTGATCTAATAAAAGCAAATTGCTCTCTTGCTAGAAGTTTAGTGAAAATGTCCGGAAGATGATTCTTCGTATCCACATGTGATATAAATATCCTTCTTGGCAATGTAGTCACGAAGAAAGTGATAACATACCTCTATATGTTTAGCTCTACTATATAATATAGGATTGTAAGACAAGTTAATTGTACTAGTATTATCACAATAGATAGGAGAAACATCATAATAAATGTTAAAGTCTTGGAGCATTTGCTTCATCCATAGGACTTGGGCGCAACAACTCCCATCTGTAATGTATTCAACCTCAGTAGTTGAAGGAGCCACAATGCTTTGCTTCTTAGAGAACCAAGAAACTAGGCAAGGTCCTAGGAAGAAGCAAGTGCCACTTGTTCACTTTCTATCAATCAAACAACTTGCATAGTCATCATCACTATAGGTAGTAAGAGTAAAGTCCATTTACTTAGGATACCATAGTCCAAAATTTGGGGTTTTTCTAGATACCTTAAAATCTCTTGACCAATATGAGATGTGATTTCCTAAGACTTGATTGAAAGTGAGCACACAACTAAACATTATACGAGGTCTAGAGGCAGTTCAACAAAGTAAACTTCCAATCATACCTATATAGAGATTCTCATATATCTTTTCACCTTCTTCATCTCTATCAAGCTTGGTAGTGTTTCACATGGGGGTGTCCATTGGATTGGTGTACTCCATCCCAAAGTGCTTAAGTAGCTCACTTTTATACTTGCCTTGGTTGATGAAGTTACCTTTCTTGGTTTGCTTGATTTGGAAGCCGAGGAAGAAAGTAAGATCCCCCATCATGCTCATCTCAAATTTACTATGCATAATATCACTAAACTCCTTGTAAAGATCAAGATTAGTTATGCCAAAAATAATATCATCCACATAGATTTGAATAATAAAAAAATTGTTAGAATTGTGCTTTAAAAACAAGGTAGAATCTACTTTCCCCGTGATATAGCCATTATCTAACAAAAGGTTCTTTAGTTTCTCATACCAAGCTCGAGGTGCTTGTTTGAGATCATAGAGAGCTTTTTGCAACAAATAAACATAGTTAGGCAAGTAATCATGTTCAAAGCCTACAAGTTGTGCAACGTACATTTCCTCCTCAATTGTACCATTCAAAAACATACTTTTAACATCCATTTGATAAAGAAGAAAATTCTTGTGACTGGTAAAAGCACGAAACATTCTAATTGACTCAAGTTAAGATACAAGGGCATATGTTTCATCAAAATCTATACCTTCTTGTTGATTGTAGCCTTGAGAAACTAATCTTACTTTATTCCTTACCACTTTGTCACTTTCATCAAGCTTATTGTGGTAGACCCACTTGGTTCCAATGATCTTTCTATCACTCAGTCTTGGTACTAGAGTCCACATTCGGTTTTTTTGAACTACTCCAATTCTTCTTGCATGGCGAGGATCCATTCATCATCCTTGAACTCTTCTTTAACATCTTTAGGATCAAGCTGGGAGATGAATGCATTGACTGCTTATTCTTTGTTGTGGGAAGACCGTATCTTCACCCTTTCAAAATTATTGCCTATGATGATCTCTTTAGGATGATGATTTGCAAAGCGGGGAGTTGGATCCTTCTTTCTTCATTCTTTTCTTCTTCACCAACTAACACCTCCTTTTTTTCACCAATGTTGAGCTCTTTCAAGTGAGGAATAACCTCCTCTATAATGTCATCATCAACAACATTCTTGGAAATAGAGAGGTTAGTCTCAAAAAATATAACATATATAAGTTCTTCAACTTTACACAATTCAACGTTGAACACTTTATAAGCCTTGTTGGTAGGGCTATATCTAAGAAAGAAAGCCTTGTAGTATTTTAGATCAAACTTGTCAAGAGAATTCTTGGAGTTCAAAACAAAACAAGGACACCCAAAAATATGAAAGAAATCGATGGAAGGCTTTCTACCACGCCATAGCTCATAGGGGTTTTTATTAAAAGATGCATGAGTAAAAACTCGATTTTACACAAAACATGAAGCACTAACGGCTTCATCCCAAAACTTCTTTTGAGTGTTATACTCTAGAAGCACAGTCATGGCCAACTCCTACAGTGACATATTCTTCCTCTCTATAGCCCCATTTTGTTTAGGCATTCAAGGTGAAGAAAAGTTATGTGCTTAGATGAATTCCTCACAAAACCATTCAAACAAGTCATTTTCAAATTCTCCCCCATGATCACTGTAGATAGAAACAATCCGACATGAAGCTTCATTTTCCTCGTTTGCAAAAAGTTGAGAAAACATTGAGATTATCACTTTTTGAAACAAGGAAGAAAGTCCAAGTAAAGAGAGAAAAGTCATCGACAATTACAAGGCAATACTTGCTACCACAAAGTAGTTGAGTACGCATTGGTCCAAATAGATCAATGCGAAGAAGCTCAAGAACTCTGTTAGTGCTAAGGATTCCTTTGGATTCGAAGGGGGACTTGGTTTGATTTCCTTGGGTAAAAGGTTGGAATTCCTAATCCTTTTCAAAATCTAATTTGGTAAGTCCCTTCACCAAGTCCTTTTTGCTCAACTTCTTCATTTGATTCATATTTACATGATCAAACCTATAATGCCATATAGATATGTCATTTGAATTGGCAACAAGACATTTACCAACAATAGGCTTAATAGAGTCAATCATAATAATATAATGATTACCATTCTAGTTCTCTTATATATGACATTGCAAGAGAGGGAATCTAGAAGCAAGCATTCTAAAGAAGTAAATAGAACAAGATAACCATTATCATAAAGTTGACTAACACTTATTAAAGTATGATGTAGGCCATCCATAAGAAGTACATTCTTGATGCAAAGTGAATCACCTACATCACCCTTACCTATTACCTTACCCATGTTGTTGTCCCCAAAAGTCATTGATCCTCCTTTTCTTTTGGTGAATTGATTGAAATGTTTGATTTCACACGTCATGTGTTTTGAACAACCACTATCAACAATCCATTTGACTTTTCCCTAAAAGAAAGGAAGATAATCGGTGCCAAATTCAAACTTTGGGATTCATGGTTATCTTGGGGACCCATTTCATCTTTGTATTGGTCCCCTTCTCCCTATAAGGACAATAAGTAGAATAGTGGTCATCACTCTTACAATGAACACACACCATAGAGTTCTTAGAGTCGGAGGTCTCTCCATGGAATATTGGAGGTCCCTTGCTCTTTTTCTTATCTTTGCCTTTGCCTTTGCCTTTGCCTTTTGAAGCACCCTCATATCCTAAACCACTTGTACCACTAAGTGTGGTGGAGTGATCCAAAACATCATTGAGGGACTTCTTTCCTTTGAGGAAAGTTTGCAAAGTGTCTCTCAATTTGTGATTATCATTGGTAAGGGTGACAACAATAGAAGAAAAACTAAGAATATCATCATTATCATGCAATAGGTAGGCCTCTAAGAATAGGGCTTTAGTCAAATAAGAATCTCTTTCCAAAGAAATAGATGCAAGTTCATTGCTAGACAAAAAAGTTCTAGAACATAGATCACTAATTTGAGAAAGAACCCTAGCATTTTGAATTCTAAGCATGATAAGCTCATCAAGATAGATTCCAGTTTCATCCTTAGTAGTATCACAAGCAAAGTTAAGATCATTAATTTCAGTTTCAAGCAAAGCAAGTTTATGTACTAGGGCTTGGTTTTCTTCCTTAAGACTAGTAATGTTCTTAAGTTAGACACCATTCTCAACTTCAACTCCATTGTATTGAATCTCAAGATTAAGAAATTTCCCATGCAAGGGATCCATACTATCAAGATGTAATTTCTCATTCTTATCAAGAATATCAATTTTACCATATAATTTATCAATGATCTTACCCAACCTGTTCTTCTTAGATTTGCATCCTGAATAAGAATAGTGGGTAGTATTAAGCATATCAATAAGAATTTCTTTGGATAACTCATGCAAGCTTCCTCACTTACTACACTTACCTCACCTATGTCTTCACTTGTGGAGGCCATGAGTGCAAGATGTCATTCTCCTTCATTAGAGCTTGAGCCACTATAGGAAGAATCCTCCCAATCTGCATGAGCTGCATCCTTACTCCTTTTCCCATTCTTATCCTTCCTCTTGTATTTGTGTTCCTTCTTGTATTCATCCTTCTTTTTGTGGCTGCTCTTTTGGTGGCTCTTCTTGGCCTTTGGGCATTCATTCTTATAGTGCCCCTTTTGTCCACATTCATAGCATCTTGGAGTTGAGGATGAGGAAGAATTTCCCTTGAAGTGTTTGCCCTTGGAGTAGTTTGCTTCATGCTCACTAGGGTTGTCATCTTCACTTGAGGAGGGTGGAGAAGACTGACAATCAAGATGTTATTGGAGAATCATTGCCTCCACTTGAGATTTGAAGGCATTTTCTTTCATATTCTTAGATTCCTTCTCCTCTTTCTTGTCATCTTCTTTTTGCTTGTCTAGCCTTGGCTCATGGGCTTGGAAGTTGCCAATGAGCTCCTCGGTGGCTAAGTCTCCAAGGCTTCTAACTTATTCAATTGAAGTCACCTTGGGTTCCCATCTCTTGGGGAGGGACCTTAGTATCTTGGAGTTGATTGTCTCCCTATCCAAGGTGTTTCCTAAAGTAGCCAACCCATTGATGATGGTGTTGATCCAGGAGTACATATTTTCCACTCTCTCCTTCTTGCCCATCTTGAAATTCTCAAGCACCCCATTGAGTATGCAGATCTTAGACTCCTTGACTTGTTGTGTGCCTTGATAAGTGATGCACAACTTGTAATCTCATGGGTTGTGCCCCAAGATGAGATTTGGTTGAACTCAGATGGAGTGAGGGAAACATAGATTATGCTTATCACCTCGACATTGAGCTGCACCTTCTTGACTATAGCTTCATCCCAAGTAGATACATCACCTGTTGGCTCCTTGTATGGAAGGATCACCACCTTCCACATGTCATAGTTGGATCCTTAGAGGAAGAACTACATCTGCCATTTCCAATAATGAAAATTGGTGTCATCAAAAGAGAGGAGGTCTCATGGAGTTGAGAGACCCAAGTAAGTCGCCCATCTTCTCATCTCATGGGAGATGTGGCAGAGAAGACCGTATCTCTTATACCACTTGTTGGAACAGAGGGCTCTAGAGGGGGGTGAATAGAGCTAAAACACTTACACAAAACTTGTTAGGCCTTCAAGTTACTTCTAATAAACTCAATTGCAAATAGTGAATTTGATGACAATTCAAACATACATAACAAGGATGAGAGAGATTGAAGCAACCAATTGAATAAGTTGTTTTAGAATGGTTCCACTCTCCAAATTAGGAGAGAGCCAGTCCACTACCTAGAGAGGTCAAGCTATATGATTTCTAAGATGTCTACTCCTTATATTCACTTATAAGAGTTACAACATATGACCTTCCTTTTCCAGGACAAGGATACCCAGCTTCCCTTTGAGACCAAGGGAGCCAATAACCTTACAATCTAGGTTTTACCTATCCAAGAGCTAGTCCTCTACCTCACCAAGGTCTTATCCACTCTTTCAATCAGTTGGATTCCTTCATCAGGGTCCACAACTTCTTGCAATGAGTCTTCGACCTTGAGACTTTACCCACTCAACTCCTTGGATCTTCTGCCTTGATCTCCTCCTTCACTCGGAGAAGCCTTGAACACCTTCTTTTATAGCAGAAGAAGCTTGCTTCTTCTCCTTCTCTTGGATAGGCTTTCACCAATCAAGCACTTTGAAGAAAGGGGTTGGGAAAGAGAAGCATTGAGAGCTTTATAATTGAACACTGAGGAAGCTCTCTCACACAAGACCTAACTCACTCATATGAATGAAATGAAGTGTAATCAAGAGAGAGAAATGGGCTCAAGTGGACTAATAACACTCACCTATGGCAAGGACCTTGAATAGAATGAATGAGCAAACTTAGAATGAACTTGAAGGGGTCTTACTTATAGCTGGGGGTGTCCACTAGAGTGTGGGAACACTTATGAGCATTTTCTAGCCATTTGGAGGGTTACAACACATTTTTTTGAGTTTTGCAACTCTCTAATGGTTATATTCACTTTTTCTGCATTTTCCGTACAATGCATTCAGTCGAGTTTCAAATAAAGATAACTCAACCGATAACACTATGTGACAAGACCAATTTAAACCATCGGGTGAGTTTTTCCTGGTGACAACTTGACCAATCCACTTAAATCAGTTTTAGGTAGAGAGGTCGTAGGTCAGGTTATGTGGATAGACAACTTGACCGATCGATATCATTCTCAAAATCCATTATGGATCAGTCGAGATTGTAACTCAACCAAAAACATTCATGAAATGAATTTTCAAAATTATATTTAAGTGATCAAATGTTAGAATTAAGTGTCCCTAATTTTTTCTCATCTTATTTACAAGTCATAACATCAATACAAATGATTACAAAAATGATCTTAAGGTGATTTGCAGTGATTTCCAAAAAAAAATCATTTGCATTGCTTTTGACTTAAACTAAACCAAGCTAGGTCTTGAGATGTTTGATCCTTTTCATGTACGTAATGCTTAAAATCAATCTTAAACAAACAGATTAAATACATATGAACTGAATGGTTAAGTCATTATCAAAATATGGGAAATGTGTATAACTTAGGTCAACACTAAATGGATCCAAGTTAAAGGTAAATAAACCCTCAAGATTAAGTGTAGATAGGGTCCAATACCTTGAATATCCTCAAACCTAGACTAAAGAGAAATAATGTTCTTATACTCTATAATGGAAAAATGTAATAGCATATATTGTGTTTCACAAAAGATATAAAGTTATTTAAAATTTTGTTTTGTTTTTTATTATATAAGTTCTTAGAGATTATATTATTACTCAATTTCACACGTTTTTCCTACAATGTATTTGTTCCTTTGCACTAACCTTGTCTGAACTTTTTCCTATTAGAAAAAGTATTACTCTTATAAGTTTGACTAAATCCATTTCCACACCCAACTACTTTTATTGCGAATGAAATAAACAAGTTCATCACGAGGGATCATCTTAATGGAAAGGGTTTTGCATAGTTTTTTTTAATAATTTATTCTTGTATCTTTTCCAAATTCTCTTTAGAGCCATGATATAAAAATTGGTATATTCATTCAATAAATAAATAGAATGTTTTTTCTTCTAATGTTCGTGTATCTTGTGTGTCATTTTTGGGCCACTCAGAGATGGACATTTCAATCATTTTAACATTATTTGGGCAATGGGATTGGGACTGGGATTGGGGTAAGAATGTATCTGTGACAATTGGTATGAGATCTAGAAACATAGACTCTACATGGTGATTATTTAAAATTTTATATCTCGAATGAACCTAGAAAACCCTAAAGCCTACAATGGTAAAAAAATCAGGTGTCTAGGATTGAGCACAAGGGTTTATGGTTAGTAATCACCTCCTATAAGTATCACAATGGTTGATGAGGTTCCTCACTCTATCTGACCCTAGTGGTTCCATAAATGGACCTAAAGTTTCTCCTATATACCTTAGAGAGTCAATCTAACATCTCATCTCTTATGTAGGGGCTTCCATAAACCACCTGATTGACAAATATTCTTATCTCTCTTTCTCTCTCTTGTTAAGAAGATTATGATATTCATATATGGATACCCTAAATTCGTAAAGGGTTGACTAAAGTGATAGTGATGCCATGATTTGATTATTGACTCAATACTCCATTATGAGAACAAAGGTATGACGTGGGTTATTATCGCACTAAAAAATCCACCTAGGGTTGAAATCCCTGAGCTTTTACCAAAACCTTATGCAATAATACCACCCGCAAGTGGACATGTCTTATCACAGTATAGTTGAGGATCGAATCCCAAGAGACAACATTTTTAAGAATCTTTGTTAGTCGAGTCTAGTTCAAGTAAGACTAATATTTATAACAATTGGTTGATTGGAGGTTAATTAAACTAATTATAGGAAAGTAAAGAGCAGAATAAAGGTCAATCTAGATTAATGATATGGAATCTCTAGGGTGGTATCGGGTTTCACCACCACTACCCATGCAAACACATCCAATCACCAAACATCCAAGCAAGATACAATCATCCAAATAGAGCTACTGCAAAACCCCCCATATAGGTGTTAGGTTCGCATAAGCATCACCTTAGGAATTAGATGTCTCGTCACCATCCAGATCACAAACTTATGGCTCCGAAGATACATAATCCAACTAAGGATGTGGCCCTCCCTGAGGGATGTTTAGGCACATAGAAGCGTCACTGTAGGCTAGATGGCTCATCCCATCACAGATCATACACTTACGATCTCAAGGAATCCCATTCTATTTCTAGTTTGGGAGTCCACCACATTAATCAACATTCTATCCTACATATTGAAGTTCTTGCAACATAGGAAAGAACAAGATAAAAACAAGCAGGTGATCAATCTACAAACAAGTATGACGATTAACAATGAAATGAAAAGTTATATACATTGCCTTGGAATGTTTAACAAAAGAACATGCTAAATGGGCAGCAGGGCTAATCCCCGCACCCCAACAAAAAGGAACTAATTGCTCATGATGCAAGAAACAATAAGAATAAGAGAGAGGGAAGATTCCTCCATGAGCATGATGCAGAAGTAGTCACAGCTCGCTGAAGATGATGCAGTCTTCTACATTGTGTCGAAGCAGATCTGGACAAGGAATGAGGGACGCCAAGATAGACTTGGCAATCTTTGTCTCTCCTCCTTCCTTCTCTTATCGACCTCCTTGCTCGTAGTAGGAAAAGCAGGTGAAGTGACACTGGCGTGGATGATGGATCTCGATCAAATCTTGCGTTTGGGCAGCCTGGCGGCGTCCCAGATCCGATGCCCAAATGAGGACCCTTGTGGTCCTATTTATAGCCTCGGGTCTAGTCCTCACATTTTTGGTGTGAGTCCTCCTCACGATTTGGTCTTAATGGTTTGGAGACCGTTTAGATGACCAAATGGTCTTGTGTTATTTTCCTCTAAACGGTCTTGGAGTTGATAAGTCCAAATGGTCTTGGTCATGCGATCGTTTACATAGTCTGCAGATGTGCATCAAGCGGTTTCGTCCGATCGGTCCTGGAGTAGGCTGGCCTTCACGTGGTCTTTGTGGTGTCCGTCCAACGGTTTGGGGGCAGCGATTGCTGACCTTCGATCGGTCTGCCTCTCATCAGCGATGATCGTCCAAGCGGTTTCGTGCATCAGTCGATCAAACAGTCATGAGACCTCTGCTCGGTCTTGAAGACCATTTGTCACTGCACGGGACTGATCGGTCTTGGAGTTTTCACACCCTAGAGGTCTTGAGACCGTGTGCATTTGTGTGGTCCTAGTCCAAGGGTGGATCGCGAGGCTTGTAGGTGAAACTATCAGTTCATGATGACGACGCCTGTTGTAGTGGCGGGCCACGGTGCTGCTGAAGTCGGCGGAGGCTCGGCAGTATTGCAGGTGCAGGGTGAGAGGTTGTGATGCTTGGCAGGAGGATAGGCAACATCGTCGTGGTTGTTACAGATGGGCGGTGAGGTAGGCAGGTAGAAGTGAAAGAAGGTGGAGCAAGCAGGTGCTGCAAGTGTCGTTTGAGGTTAAGGTTACCAAGCGGGAGGAAGAAGAAGAAGGGAAGCATGTGCTTTCATGGAGATGATCACTGCCACAGTTGAGAAGGTGAAGGACCTCATGGTTTCTGCTGGTTAGATGCCCAAACGGACTCGGGGGGTGAATGTAGGCCAAACAGTCTTGAGGTGAGACTACCCATACGGTCTTCAGACTGTATGGAAGGGAAAAAGTAAGAAATTGTTAAGGCAAAGGATGGCTAAGATTGTGTGATGGGATGGATGGGGGTCTTTGATCCATGATCGCGTGGTGAAAGGAAATCCTAAGATCGAATGAGGTGAAACCGAATGGATCAGGATCCTTTGGATGAATGGCTAGGACCGAGAGATGTCCAAACCGAATGGATGAAACTGTTTGATCAAGATCATTTGGTCAAAACCCATTGGTCAAGACTGTTTGGTCAAGACCGATTGGTCAATACTGTTTGGTCAAGACCGATTGGTCAATACCATTTGGTCAAGATTGATTTAGTCAAGACCAAGGATGAGATGATCTTCAGTGAAGGTGGATCTAGGGTTGAGAAAGGTGGGCCCCACTTATTAGGGTTTGATTTGGATGATGGTTGATGGAGATCAAGGTGGAGTGAAGCAAGCAGTAGTGATCATAATGTTGAAGGTGGATTAGGGTTAAATGAAGTTTGGTGCCAGCTGTTGGTTCAACCTCATCATGTCCTGCATAAAATCGTAATAAACTCAGTTAATAATCTTGATAATTGCACTAATTAAGAAATTTTGCATAATGTGATATTTAGGAGAAGAAATCGGATGTATTGAGTCAAATTGAGCTCAAGATGGCGATTGAATTTCATGATGAATATGCATTCATCAAAACACCCTAAACTTAAATGTTGCTCGTCCTTGAGTAACACAAAATCTAAAATAGTCGCCAATTGAATACTTTCAACTCGTGTGGTTGCCTCATCTTCACATCACGATTGTTTTCTTTCTACTCATTATGACTAATTATCTCAACCTCCTGAGACCACTAAACACATCTTACTGTATCTTTGTTCCTTAGTTTGTTTTCCAATATCACTTCCTCTTCACTTTTTCCAACAACATGCATGTCAAAGAGTTTTGTAAGAGTCCAGAGATACCCACAGAACAACAAGTGTGCATCTGATCTGACAATGGTGTTTTTCAGGGTAGTGGAGGCATTCATTGTGCCTTTAGGTAGAAAAGGGAGTGAAGGGTGGTATGGAAGGAAGAATTTAAACTCTCCTCTATTTGACTCGAGATTTTTATTATATGCTTTGCAATTTCATTTATTGCATTTTTTTGTGTGAATCTCTCCTCTATTCGACTCGAGATTGCATTTATTTGTGTGCGCTTTGGCATCTTTTCTTGGTGGTACGCCCCTATTAATTTGTGAGGGATATGGAAGAAGTGAATGTAGAGGGAAGTGACGTGCCACCCCAAACTTAGGGTTTGACACTATTTTTGGCAATTTTTTTTCTTTTTTATGAATGGAGGGGTACGAAGATGATAGAAGAAGTGTAGATGAGAGTTCAGATCAAAATGCAACTTGATTTACAATTTAGTGCACCGGGTCGTTCTCTTTATCGTACTCTGTTCAAATAATGACTTGATGAGGATCTAGTGGAGATTCCATGTTATTGTTCCACTAGTCAGTTAGGAAGCATGACGTGTTTGATCCCTATCAGTTCGATAGACACTTATCATTTTTGTATAAGTATCATGGTGTTAGGAATCATAAGCTTCACAAGATGATTTCGATCAAAAAGGCTTGTTTCAAAAAGTGGTCCTTTTGAGGATCTGCTTCAAATAAGGAGGGAATAATGATTCAAAATGCATAGCCGGTGAGTTAATGGTTTATAATGAAACAGAATGCGTCAAAACTTCATCAAGTATCTGTTCAATTTCTTTGAAAAACTTAAAAAATTTTGAAAAATTTTGATCAAAAATTCAACGATGAAATCATAAGTTAGAAATAGATGGGTGAAGGTGGAAAGTAAAGTACGTACCACCCACCCTCCACCCCGAACTTAGAAATTTTCTCATCTCGAGCAAACTCTAAATCCAAGATGGAGGGGAAAATTCATGCCAGTTGGACCACCAGATGTGGTTGTTTTCCAATCAGCGTGTGTCCTCTATATGAAAATCTAAAAAATGAAGATTAAGCAGAACTCAACATAGCATCTCGCAATGCAATTTTTATTTAGTGCAAAATTATCTAAAAATAAAAAAAATGAAATTAAGGAAAATTCTAATTTGAGATTAAAAGTAAAAATTAATTTATTGATCGGGTTGCCTCCCGACAAGTGCCTTTGTTTTATGTCGATGGCTTGACTTGATTCCTTCAACTTTACGGTGGATCTGTTGGATTGATAAGTTCCAGCATTGCTTCAGTGCCTATGTCAGTTGAGGTGAAATATCTCTTCAAACATTGACCATTTGACACAAATTTGCCTGACTTTTCACTCCATAAAGAGAAAGCACCATGTGGGGAGATGCTCTTGACAATGTAGGGTCCAGACCAACGAGAACGGAGTTTCCCTGGGAATAACTTCAGTTTTGAGTTGAATAACAGAACTTGGTCTCCTACTTGTATGTCCTTTCTTTTCAAATGACCATCGTGCCAAAGTTTCATACGTTCTTTATAGATTCATGCATTTTCATAAGCTGTCATCCAGAGTTCTTCCAGCTCTTGGAGTTGCAGAATCCTGGCTTCGCCCGCTTTCTTTATATCAAAATTTAGTTGTTTAATTGCCCACCATGCCTTGTGTTCGATTTCAACTGGAAGGTGGCAAGACTTTCCATATATTAATCGAAATGGTGTAGTTCCAAGGGGAGTCTTAAAAGCAGTTCGGTAAGCCCACATGATTCATTGATTTTCACTAACCAATCTTTTTGATTGCAGCCTACTGTCTTTTCCAAAATAGCCTTGAGTTGACGGTTAGAAACTTCTACCTATCCACTTGTTTGTGGATGGTAGGGTGAGGCTACCTTGTGAGTTACACCATATTTCCTCAGTAATGCTTCAAATCTTCTTTCAAGAAAATGAGAACTTATGTCAGATATCACGGTGCGTGGGACTCCGAAACAGGGGAAAATAATATCTTTGAAAATTTTGATGATAGGTTTGGAATTGCTAGTGACGGTTGGTATGGATTCTACCCATTTTGAGACGTAATCAACTGCCACTAGGATGTAGAAAAATCCATGAGAAGATGGGAATGGACCCATGTAGTCCACACCCCAAACATCAAATATCTCAACTTCTTGCCACAACTTCAGTGGCATCTCATCTCTCTTTGTTATGTTACCCGTTCTCTGACACTTGTCACATGATAAGACAAAGTTGTAGGAATCTTTGGATATGGTTGGCTAAAAGAAACCACATTGCAAAATTTTTATAGCAATTTTCTTAGAACTCATATGGCCTCCAACTGGGCCTGAGTGACATTGCTCTAAAATGAGTTGGGCTTATTCTTTAGCGATACAACATCTATAAAGACCATCGACACATAGCTTGAAGAGGTACAGCTCATCCCAGTGATACTGCTTCACATCATGCATGAATTTCTTCAGTGCATTTTCAGTGCATTCAGGGTGGATGACACCAGTGGCAAGGTAGTTCAGATAGTCTGAGTACCAAGGGGTAGCTTCTAAAACTTTCATTAATTGGTCATCCAGAAGAGAATCGTTAATTGGGATCTTCTTAGTTTCTAGAGTGTGGATGTGACTGAGGTGGTCTGCCACAACATTCTATGTACCTTTCTTATCTCTTATCTCCAGATCAAATTCTTTTAGGAGGATAATCAATCTTATTAACTTGGGTTTAACATCTTTCTTCGCTAGGAGGTAACAGATAGCGGCATGATCTGTGTAGACAATGACTTTTGAACCAATGAGATAGGACCTAAACTTTTCAAAGGCATACATGACTTCCATGCGTTCTTTCTCAATAGTTGCATAATTCCTCTAAGCTTCGTCAAGGGTTTTCGATGCGTAGTAGATCACATAATGTTTCTTTTCTATACATTGTCCTAAAACAACACCCACAACATAATCACTGACATCACACATAATTTCAAATGGGTGATCCCAATCTGGAGTTCGGATGATGGGCAATATTGTAAGAGCATGCTTCAGGTTGTTGAAACTTTTGATGCATTCTTCATCAAAATGGAAATCAAAATCCTTTAGTAACAAGTTGGTCATAGGCTTGGTTATCTTAGAGAAATCTTTGATAAACCTTATGTAAAATCCTGCATGACCAAGGAACGTGCAAACCTCTCTTACATTAGTTGGGATAGAGAGTTTAGAGATCACTTTGATCTTGGCCTTGTCCACTTCAATTCCTCAGTTACTGACCCTATGGACAAGGACAATGCCTTCTTTTACCATAAAGTGACATTTCTCCCAATTTAGCACAAGATGTGCTTCTTCACATTGTTTGAGGACCAGGGAGAGGTGCTTCAGGCATGAGTCGTATGAATCCCCATATATGGAGAAATCATCCATGAAAATTTCCATAATGGTTTTAGTGAGTCCAGCAAATAAGGTTGTCATACAGCTTTGGAAAGTGGTAGGAGCATTACAAAGTCCAAATGGCATCCTTCTGAACGCATATGTTCCAAATGGGTAAGTAAAGGTTGTTTTCTCTTGGTCATTTGGATGTATAGGTATTTGATAGAATCCAGAGTAACAGTCAAGATAACATAAATATTCTTGGTGAGCCAACCTTTCTAGGACTTGGTCAAGAAAAGGCATGGGGAAATGATCCTTTCAAGTCACTTTGTTCAACTTCCTATATTCAATACACATCCTCCACCCTGTGAATGTTCAAGTGGGGATGAGTTCATTGTCTTCATTCCGTATAACTATAGTCCCACCTTTCTTCGGAACAATGTGCACATGACTTACCCATTGTGAATCGGAGATCGGATAGATAATTCCTGTCTTGAGCAACTTTATAACTTCAAGGCAGACAACTTATTTCATATTTGGATTAAGCTTCCTTTGGTGTTCAACAGTTGGCTTGTGATCTTTCATCATGGGGATTTTGTGCATGCACAATGCTTGACTGACCTCGATGAGATCACTCATCTTGTAGCCTATTGCTTTTCTTCTTTCTTTTAATTCCGTCAAGAGTTTATCTTCTTGTTCTGCCGTTAGATCAAAATTTATGAGGACTGGGCAGAATTTGAGGTCAACTAAAAACACATACTTTAATCCCTCAGGTAGGGGTTTCATTTCAGGAGCTTGTGGTTTTTCACACGGTTCTTCAGTGACATCCATAGCTTTGAGTTCCTCAATCCTAGCTCCATGATCTTCTTCAGCCGTATTGAGGTGGAGAACACAATCCTTTATTTGTTCATCAATGGAGTCATCATTGGATGGGTTTGTTAGAGCCACTTCTAAAGGATCGTTTTGTTCATAATCTTCTTACGTAAGCAGCGTCATCTTCTTTATGCACTCAATCACGTAGACTTCTTCTTGCATACTCGGTTTTCTCATACTTTCAAAAACTTTAAACTCGAGGGTTTCTTTTCCTAATCTGAGCAGCAAGGTTCCTGCTTCAACATCAACTAGAGCTCTTGCAATGGTGAGGATCTGACGTCAAAAAATGAGAGGGTATTTAGTATCTTCCTTTATGTCCATGATGACAAAGTCACAAGGAACATAAGAATCTTTGTCAACCTTGACAGGGACATCCTCAATGATTCCTAAGGGTAGAGTCACATTGTTATCTACAAGTTGTATTGTCATACCAGTCAAGAGTAGTTTAGAAAACCCTAGCCTTTTGCAAAGGCTAAGTGGCATGATGGAGATACTGGAACCAAGATCGGCCAATCCTTTCTTACATGACGAATCACTGATATGGCAGGAGATCCCAAAAGATCCTGGATCTTTCTTCTTCTTGGGAAGCTTACTCTGGATGATGTCTGAAGTTGTTGTTGTGAACTTGACTGTCTCATATTCTTCAGTTATATATTTCCTGGTGAGAAGTGACTTCAAGTACTTTATCCAGGTTGGTATCTCAGTCAGCACATCTAGAAAAGGTATCTCAACATGAAGCTTTTTCATGGATTCCTTGAACTTATTGAAATGAGTATCAATCTTGGTGTGCCTTAAATGAGCAGGGAAAGGTGGACGAGGCTTGTACACTTGCACATCTGGCTGTGGTATTTCTTTCTCGGTACCAGTATGTTTTTCAAAACTTTCCTCATATGTCTTATCAGTTGTTGTTGGCCATTTTGGTTGAGACTCAGGTGTTTTAGACTCTTGAACAATCATCAGTTCTTCCTTGTCTATAATAACTACATGTGTCTTGTCAGGAGGATCAGAATAGTCTTTTCTAGACCTGGTGGTGACAACCTTCAGTTGCTCAGGGTGCTTAGGATTGTTCTCAGGTGGACCAGAAAAGGTCCTAGCAGGTGGCTTCATGCTAGCTGCAAGTTGGGCTAGTTGAAATTCAATAGTGTTCTGATGAGCTTGCTGGTTAGCTATCATAGTCTGTTGTGACTATAGCATCTTCTCAATGGTTGTTAGTTTGTCATCCGGAGAGATAAGATTGGCTTGCTGTCCTTGTGGTTGATAGGGTACCTGGTTGGGATTATGAACTTGAGAATTATTCTGATACTGGTTGTAGTTCCTATTCTGAAGGTTACCCCTAAAGTTTCCTTGATTCCTGAAATTTTGTTGTTGGATATATTGGAATCCTGGTGGGCCACATTGTTGATTGTTTGAACCAAGTTGTTGCAAGTTTTTTTGCTCCTAAAGGATTTCCATATTGAAAACCAGGATCATTCCTATTTTGATTTGAATTGTAGTATTCTTGACCAGGAATGGTGTTGACAACATTAAGATTTTCCATTTAACTATTATCTCCTTGACCATAAGTGTTGCTTATAACAACATCGTAGAGAACATTGCATGCTAAAGTGGAATGATAAGTACCTTTACATGATTCACAGAACAGTAAAGCCAACCTAATCTGCTCTTGTTGTTGAGGGGGTGAATGTCCTCTTCCAAATACAGCAAGGGAGGATTCAATATGGTCTTGCTTGGCAACTAAGAGTTTGAGGGTCTCAGCGATAGACTTGTATCCTGGAATAACTTCAGCCATAGCTACCTTCAACACTCCTTTACCTATAGATCTACCCCAATTAGCTTGATTTTCAGCTCCAAGGGTGACAACCTTCCATGCACTATCATAACTTTGACGCATGAAGTTTCCTCCAGATGAGGAGTCTAAAAACCTCTTGATATCATCATCCACACCTCTATACAAGATCTCAATGAGTTGATTCTTAGCAATGCCATGGTGTGGACACTTGTGTAGAAGCTCCTTATATCTTTCACATGCTTCAACAAGGGATTCTCCAGGGACCTGAGTGAATTGAGTTATACGTCTGCTAATTTCATAGGTGAGAGAAGGAGGATAAAACTTTTCTAGAAAAACATATTGAAGTTCTTCCCATGTAGTGATGGGCTCACATTGCAAGGATTTGTACCAACTTATAGCTCTATCAGCAAGTGAATACTTGAAAAGACAGAGTCTAATGGCATCATCAGACACTACATTTTGCTTTGTCATGGCACATAGATCAATAAACCTCAGAAGATGTTCTTGACTATCTTCTCCTTGTTTACCATAGAATGGGATGTTTTAAAGCAAGGTAATCTAATGTGCTCGTATCTCAAAGTTGGGAGCATTGATGGCAGGAGGTTGAACTAGGTGATGAACATCTACAACTTTAGGGATTGAGAACTCCCTAAGATCCTTTTACAGTTTTGATACTTGCGTTGTTGCTTGTGCTACTAGGATTTCTTCTTGAACCGTAGCTCTGGCTTCTTGCACGAGCCTTTTTCTCTATGCATTAAAGGCTTGAGCTACCCTACGGGCTATTTCCTCCTCTTGATCCATTCTTGCTTGGTTCTCTCTGTTTTGACAATGAAAGGTCATGTCTATCTCTGGGTCAAAGCTAGCAGTGAGACTGGGACTGTTTGAGCGGTGCATGCACTAGTCTTTGTTTGTACCTGGGATAGAAAGATCTTTCAGAAGTGAGATTGACGGAGTAGAATCGAATTCAAGAAGATGATAAATAGTATCAAAATAAAAAGTAAGATTCTTGATTAGCCTTGGTGCGTCCCCGCTAGTGGTGCTTTTACACCCTACGAGGTCGGAGCGCACGTGATATGGGATCTTCACTTTTGAAATTTATATGGTCCCAAATCGATTCGATCACTAAAACTAAAACAATTCGCCCACAAGCGTACGAGGTACTGTCGTAGTATAGGTGAAAGGCAAGTTGCGAGGTCGAACCACAGAGATAGAGGGGGCACTAGAGTTAGAAGGCATGAGCTATGTTCCTTTTGCAGAGATAGGGTTTTAGGGTTTTAAGGTTGTTTGATGGTTTGATTATACTAAATAACGAGTATGAAAGACACAATTGAAACTAAGTTATCAAAAATTGAACTAGAAATCTAAGTGACAAACTAGCTAAATTAAGGCAGGGGCAAGATGGACTAGACTAAGCAAGCAATTAGCAACTAAGGAACTGAATTAACCACTAACTAGATCACAAACCTAGATTAAAACTAGCTAGAAAAACTAGGCAATTAACTAAGTTAACTAAAGCAATTGAACTACACTAGCATTAACAAGCAAATAGAGCAATTAAGGTTTTAAGCAAGAGTGATTAAGGTGGGTGGGCCGTTTGGGAAATGTCACCTTGATTTTAGTTGGGGGAGTTCATTAAACATGCATGGTGCTCAATTCATATCTAGATTACCAAACCAAACAACAATGCCATTAGAATATAACCTATACTACTAGTAGAAGACTAGGGTTAGGTGTAATTCTAATGGGATTACCCAAATCTAGGTTTCTATGGTAAGTGATAGTGAGGAATTGAGGGTTGAGGGTAGAAATGGGAGTAGAGATGAGGGTATTTGACCTCATTCCACTAGCCACTCTAGCCTTAAGAAGGCCCTATGCAACTGCATCAATCTCGCTTACACTAGCTACTTAAATATCACACTCATTTGTAGGAGGAGGGATGTGTATGTAGGAACAAAGGGGGCTAGCTAGGGATCCACTAATTGGACCTAGGAGCCATTCCTAAGATTGCCACACACACCCCAATTCCTCCTAGAAACTAAGTGTCATCAAAGACCTCAAAACAAGCAATTTATACTAGAAGCACAAACCACATGCAATAAGATAGGAAATGAGATACAAGCAAGAAGCAATCGTCATAGATATTAATTAAGTTCATTACAAGAATTTATCCCCCAACATGGTATCAAAGTAACATTTTAATCCCAAAACAGCCCACCACAAGGGGGCTTAGCTAGACATAGTCAAGAAAACAAGAAAAGAAAGGGGTAGAAGAAGTAGGGACTCCATGAAGCTTGATGTAGAAGCCTCCTTCTTCACCTCCAAGCTTGTTGTAGACGTCCTCCCTCCTCTGAGGGTTCAGGGGTGCATGGAATGGTAGGGGATTATGGATGAAAACCTAGGGAACTAGGTTTCCATGGTGGAAAGTAGGTGGAAATGGTGGATTGAGAGCCAAAATGCAAGGAATTTGCACAAGGAACTCAAGAATGGAGGGTGGAGTAGTATAGCAGCTGTGGGGGCATCTAACCTAGTGCTATGGCCGCCACCCAGGTATATATAGGTGGTAGTGGAAGCACTAGGGTAAGTAGGGGTAGTTTAGGAAAAGCAGTGCAAAGTTGTGTAGGATCGGTGATCACCACGGCGTGGTGGGTGTGCCACGGCCGTGGTGAGGGTAGTGGGGAATGGACATGGGGGATGAATACAGTCGTGGTGTGAAGGAAGTGGTGAAAAAGCGAAGTATGGTGGTGGCCACGGTCATGGTGGAGTGCCACGGTCGTGGTGGGTAGCATGCACCCCGACCATGTGGCTTAACACGGCCGTTTTGGAGGAGGTGGAGGTGACCATGGGAGGAGCCACAGTCGTCTTGATCATCTTTGGCCATGGTCGTGGCGATTTGGCCATGGTCATGGTGGCTTGGAGGATATCCTTGTTGGCAACTGAATTTCTAACATTTAATTCCCATGACCGTGGTAGGGTGCCACGGCCGTGTTATCTTCTACTGACCACAACCGTGCTGATGGCCACGGCCGTGGTGTCTTCAATGGCCACGGTCGTGGTAGGTGGCCACGGCCGTGGGATTCTGTGGAATTTCCCTGTTGAACTTAGCACTTCATTGCTAAAAAAGGCATGACCGTGGCATGGTGCCCACGGCCGTGGTGAGGTTGGCCTCACTCAATTACACTTCAATCTTCATCATTTTTGGATGTCTTTGCTTGGGGACAATTCTTGACCATTGGAGGTAGGTTGAGGGAGACTTTGGGGCCTTCTTTGGGTCCCTCCATGAGTGGGGAACCCTATAACTCCTTCTTTCTCTCTCTTCCATCTAAGCATGGTTCAAGTACCTAAAAAACAGTGCAAAGAACATCCATAAGCATATTTGCAATGATAAGCATATTAGGGATGAAAAGCTTGTAATCTACATGTTTAGATGTGACTTAAGTACAAAATGGCACAGGATGGAGCCCTAAAATAGGGCTACATCACCACCCCAAACTTAAAACATACTTTTCCTCAAGTATTCTCTAACTCAATCTCTCTACAAATTTTCCACAAACAAGAAATGACAAATTCAATGTAAAAGATGATTATTGCTGAATGGTATCAAAGATGACTGAGTGCATGCATTTCACCTCTCTCCTCTCCTTCTTTCACAATCCAATCATGAAAAGAGCACAAAGCACATGAAATTCACAAATAGTGCGTAGAAAACACAAGTTATCCATACTTCTTCCATAAAGTTCCGGGTAAACCGTTTCATTATAGTGTTAATCAAGGATGACTAGGAGTGTCGTTTCACATTCATGCCTTCAGTCTTATGTTTCAAATCACACCAAATGACCCATGTGGCTGTGGAAAAGGGAAAAATGAGCTAGGTTTGATGTTTCCTAGCTCAATAGGTATGAAAGTGGAAGAAAGGGTTGCGGTAAGATTTTTGGAGTGTTTTTGCACACTCATCTTTTCTTTATTTGAATTCTCTTAAACATGAGCATCCTTTTATTTTGTTTTTTGCTTTTCTTTTTCTTTTCTTTTCTTTCTAGCCCTTGGTATAGATAGGGAAAATGGTGGATAGAGTGAAGCGGGGAGATAAAGATGTGGCCACCCCAAACTTTTGGAGGTGGCCACGGCTAATATGTGCACTTTAGCATCTTTTTATGAGGCAGAGGGGTATGAAGATGGTGGAAGAATAGTCGGGTCAAAGAGGGGTCATTGGTATGATTTTCCACATAAGACATCCTGCATGAGAATTAATCCAACACTTCATCCAAGATATCACACCACATGAATGAATAAAATGAAATTGATATATCAAACAAGTAATTCCACAAACACTAAGCGTTGAAAGCTTGCTCAATTTCACAATTCAACCAATTCAATCACATTCATAAGAGAGGTGATGCACATGTAAAAGGTCAAACATTGATACCACTTAGCAATAAAGCATAACATTTCACTTGCATTTGTCAAAGGTTGTCATTTTTACTCAAAACGATAGAGATTGGGTCAAAACATACTTTTTAGACAAGAAATCTCAACTTTGGGCAAAATTGGCCAAAATGGTGCCAATTTGTACTAAATCACATCTAAACCTACTTTAGGGAATTTAAAGCATAAAGCAGCAAATCATACTTAACATGAACAAGAAATTATCAAAAACTACATGAGAATGCAATGCATGATATGGAATAGGAAAAAGAGCAAAATTTTTGAAAATTACCCAAAAATGCAAGAAGTTAAACTACATGTATGCATGGATACAATGAAAAGAATAAAAACAATAAAACTAAACTAGATGGAAGAGGTGATGACAAAATGACAAAATGAGAGATAGAGTGGTGCATACCGCCCTACCCACCCCAAACTTTAGAATCATGTTGTCCTCGGCATGAAACTATAGCTTAGGAGAGATAGGGGAAGTGTCATGGTTGCGGTGGTTGGTCCGGCATCTACGGAGGATATAGAGGAGGAGCTGAGGCTGGAGCTGAGCTTGATGGAGGATGTTGGTAATAGTGCCCCCAATAGTCGTCCTGGGGTGGAGGGTAAGTCTGTGGATACCCAGCTAAACCACCCCAAAATCTGCACCCCATTCGGGGTTTCTTGCTGCTTGGGCGTGGTGATATTGATACAAGTGGTTGCTCTGATAGTGCATCTACTACTGATCATACCACATGTGCTTCTGGGCAAGCTGCATGTCACTTTGGGTCTTCTGAATATTCTCAAGGTGTGCCTGAATTGTGGCCATGTCATAGGCTTTCCCTGAGGGTGGTTGCAGCTGGGATGTCCCCTCATCCCTCCTTCTTGTTCTTCGGGGTTGCCTTTGTTCTGCATCTTCTTGCTCCTGCCCTTGTACATTAGATTCAACGATGTCTTCATGTACGACAGTGGCTCCCCTTGTATACGTCTCTCTTGGGTGTTCTTGCTGCCATTTCAAAAGTTTTTCTTTCAATTTGAAAAGAACTCCCAACGCAGATAGAAGAGGCGCCGTGTGGTATGGCAGCTCAAGCTCAAAGTCTGAAACACTAGTAGTAAGATAGATCATCTTCTTATCCTTCATCTTTATAGTGTGCGAGCACACCAAGTAGTTGAGGTCAACAAACTCTGCCTCAAGTGCGTCTTGTAGCCCCAAGAGATCATATCCCAGTGCTAGTGCAATCGAAGTCACAAACCCACCCATGACAAAGGGTTTTGTGCTCTTGTAGGGTATGGACTTCATATGATCAATCAATAGAACACCAAGGTCTAGGTTCTTCTTGAGGTGCATCAAAATCAAGACAAACATATCTTTTTGTGAGATTGAGTCTTGATTATCATACCTCCCCACAATTGTGTTTGCCAAGACCTTCTGCACATAGCGCATCATTGAGTTGCTTATGGCAGCTATTTTTGATCTTGTTGCCTCGTACACGCCGTTGCTTGTGATTGTCTCCCAGAAATAGGCATAATCAAGTTCTTTTTCCCTCTCTAACAAGCCATCATTCAACTTGACGGCCTCTTCAGGACTTGCAGCAAATATCCCATTCAGCTCAGTGGAAGTGAGGGTGTGCATGTTGCCCATCATGGAAAATTTGAGTGCATCACAACCCCTCACTTTAGTCCTCTCGAGAGTGGAAAAGAACTCCTAGGTCAAGGTTACATAGGCTGGATGGGGAGTGAAAAGGATGTTTCACAACCCTATTGCCTTCAAGTTTTATTCTACTGCTGCCTTGATCCCGAGATCTTCAATTACCTTCTCAGACCCGTACTTGGTGGCGATGACTCACCTTGTCATGCACTCAGGGTAGATAAGATCAATCTTCTTTTTCCTGTGTCCTTTACCATAGGACACCCCTATCGGTGCTTTTCCCAGGGTCTTTTCTCTATCCGCCTCCAGCTGTGCCAGAACATCATCTCCTTCCGGCTCAAGCTCTACCTCTTCCTCCTCGCGGTCTTCTTCTTCCTCCATCGTGTAGGAATGTGACCCCGAGCTGGTGTCCAGATTGTACCAGTGGGCCGACTGCTCCTCATCGTGTTGCAGTTTCCGCGTGGGTCACGGATGCACATCACACCTCGCCACTGCACTAGACATCGAGTGGCAGGGCGGTGTGGGCTTTGGAGGCATCCTGGATGATGACGGTGTTGTCTTTGTTTTTGAATTTTTCTTGGCATGTGCTGGCTGGATTTCATCAATAAGGTCGTCCGAGTCGACCCCCATGGACTCCTCCTCTTCTTCATCCTCTCCCTCGTAGGTGGCATCCGTGATGTGGTGGCTATAGGATGAGTGGGAGTGTGATCCGCTCACCGATTGCGACCGACGGAGGGAATGGTGGGCAGAGGTGGTAGGTGAAGGTGTGTGGGATGGCATGGACACATCGGAGGAAGCGTTCTTGGAATGCCACTTCCCTCCGGTGATGATGTTTGTCTCCTTGGTTATGGCTCTCCCAATCTTTTCATGGTGGAGATTGAGGTGAAGGTGGTGATTTTCGAATTTTGGTGGAGAAAGCGGTGTGGATGTGGTTTTGTTGGTGGAATGGAAGGATAGTGATGTATGGATGGTGGGTATATGATTTGTGATGGATTTGGGCGAGAATGGAAGGGTTTTTGTGGAGGTTTTGTGTAGGGGAGTTGTAGGGCGGAGTGGAGATGGAAATGGAGATGGAGTTGTGATAGGGCTAGGTTGGATGGTGGAAACCGTAGAGAGATGGCTGGGGATTGATTTGGAATGGATTGGGGATCAAACGGAGGTGTTTTTGGGGTTGGAGGGGGTGAATGGGGGAGCACGGAGTCATTTTCTGCCGCCACATTCGTTTTGTGTGAGCTTGAAGATGATAGAATGAAGAGGGGGTCGAGTTTGGATGCTTATGACTTATATTTTTTTTCCTGAACCGGGCTCAGCCACGGTCGTGGAAGGTGGCCATGATCGTGTCCAGGGTTGGGTAGCACGGCCATGGCGGGCACCACGGCCGTGTTGTCAAAGAAGATAGCCCCGGCTTGACCTCGCCACGGTCGTGGTTGCTCCTTCTCATCACAGCCGGGATGATGTACCACGGTCGTGGCCATTCTTGCAAACAACCTGTAACTTCGGCCAAATTGGAAGCATAAATTCCCACAGTCATGTCTGTTTGACATGATCGTTGCTCGCTTTCTTCAATACGGCCATGGTGAGGACCACGGTCATGGGCAGTCTTCTTCACCACGGTCGTGGCGATTCATGCAAACAACATGTAACTTCGGCCAACTTTGTGCAATAATTCCCACGGTAGTGGTGGGAAGCCACAGTCATGGCCTTGTCCTCCCGCCACGGTCGTGGCAAGTTGCCACGGTCGTGGCTGATCTTGCAAAAACCCTGTAGCTTTGGCTAGTTTGATGCATTAATTCCCACGACCGTGGCAGGGGGCCACGATCGTGTTTGTCCAAGCACACCACGGTCGTGGTCTGTCTCCACAGCCGTGTTGGGGTTGTTTCTTCAGTTTTCAAACTTTAAAACTTGAACTTTCGATTTCATTTGTTCTTTTGCCACAAATCTTCTTGAATGATCTTGACTTAACTTCTAAAACCTATCTCTCTACTGTCTAACACCTGCACATCATCAAAACTCAAACAAAAACTGTAAAGCACAAGTGTGCATGTGTGTTTTTGTATAAAATAAAGAAAAAGTATCAAAAGAAGGGTTCGAGAATCTCAAACCACGTGGGTTGCCTCCCACTAGCGCTAAATTTAACGCCTTCATCCAGGCTTATTGATTGTTGAACTTTTTCAATTCTTCGGAACCTTCAATAGATCCTTGTAGTAGATTCCTTTCTCATCCTCATCCAAGCTTTCTTCTTCATCGGATTCTTCCTCTACAAGCATAACAATATCAAAATCTTGATTGGCCTTGTCTGGGCCAACTTCAACAACATATTTCAACCTTTGCCCATTGACGGAAAATTCCTTAGCTCCTTCTTTTGCACATATAACCACAACGCAGGATGGGTAAACCTTTTTTACAAGATATGGTCCTTCCCATCTAGATCGAAGTTTTCCGGGGAAGAACTTCATTCTAGAATTGTAGAGCCATACCCATTTTCCGGGCTCAAACTCTTTCTTTTTTATGATCTTGTCATGTAGAAACTTGGTTCTCTCCTTGTAACTCTTTGACATTTCATACGCTTCATGCCGCATTTCTTCTAGCTCATGCAATTGAAACTTTCTTTTCATTTTGTCACTCTCTTCATCAAAGTCCATCTTCTTCAAGGCCCAAAGTGCCTTGTGTTTCATCTCAACCGGCAAATGGCAACTCTTACCATAGACAAGCTTGAATGGTGTAGTGCCAATCGGGGCTTTGTATACAGTCCTATATGCCCATAAAGCTTCATTGAGGCAAAGTGACCAATCCTTGCGGTCCGGTCGCACCGTCTTCTCCAAAATGAGCTTTATCTCCCGATTTGCCAACTCAACTTGACCACTCATTTGAGGGTGTTAAGGAGTAGCTACACGATGGTTCACTCCATGTCTCTTTAGCAGCCCTTCAAAGGTGCGGTGAATGAAATGACTCCCGCCATCACTAATCATAGCCCTTGGAACACCAATATGGCTAAAGATGTTGGATTTCATGAAATCACACACCACCTTGTGATCATTTTTCCTTGTTGCCACATCCTCAATCCACTTTGATACATAGTCTACGGCGACCAAGATGTAGACATACCCGAAACAAGGAGGGAAAGGACCCATAAAGTCAATCCCCCAAACATCAAACACTTCCACCACAAGAATAGGTGATAAAGGCATCATGTCCCTTTTTGAGATAGTGCCCACTTTTTGGCACTTGAAGCAACTCTTGCAAAAGTCATGAGCATCTTTGAACAATGTTGGCCAACAGAATCCACATTGAAGAATTTTGGTGGCCGTGCGTTTCCCTCCAAAATGACCTCCACACACTCCGGAATGGCACATAGATAAGACTTCTTGCTGCTCCACCTCCGGAATACACCTCCTAATGAGTTGGTCCAGGCAATACTTGAAGAGGTGAGGGTCATCCCAAATGTAGTTCTTGACCATATCAAACAATCTCTTGCTTTCCTCTCTTGTCCACATGCTAGGTATCCTCCCACTGGCTAGGAAATTCACTATGTGCTTGTACCATGGCTTTTGGGCATATGAGATTAAGAGGAGTTGTTCACGTGGCATTGTCTCTTTGATTGGACTTGTCATATCACAAGGTCCATCAAGGCGGGAGAGATGATCTGCTGCACCATTTTCTACTCCTTTCTTATCCACAATTTCTATGTCAAATATTTGGAGCAACAAAATCCATCAGATCAACCTTGGTTTTGAGTCTTTCTTGGACATGAGATACTTCAATGCGGCATGGTCTGTGTAGATCACCACTTTGTTTTGTAGCAGGTAAGAGCAGAATTTATCTAGAGCAAAGATGACGGTGAGCAACTCTTTTTCAGTAGTGGTGTAGTTTCTTTGTGCCTCATCTAGAGTTTTGCTCGCATACTATATAGTGTGAGGAATCCGACCAATCCTTTGACCCAGCACAGCCCCACTACCATATAAGATGCATCAGTCATGATCTCAAATGGCAAAGAGAAGTTGGGGGGTTGCATGATCAGAGTAGAAATTAGCTTCTCCTGCAAATGATTAAAGGCTTCAATGCATTTATCATCAAAGTGAAACTCGACATCTTTTTCAAGCAGGTGGCACAACGGTCTTGAAATTTTTTTGAAGTCTTTAATAAAACGGCGGTAGAAACCAGCATGTCCTAAGAAAGATCGGACATGTCTTACGGTGGAAGGAATGGAAAGGGTAGAGATGAGGCCCACTTTGGCCTTGTCAACTTCAATCCCGTCTTTAGAGACTCGGTGGCCTAGAACGATGCCTTCGGGCACCATGAAGTGGCTTTTCTCCCAAGATAGAACTAGTCAAACTTTCACGCATCTCTAGAGGATGGCAGCTAAGTGTAGCAAGCATTCATCAAAAGTCTTTCTGAAAATTGAGAAATCATCCATGAACACTTCCAAAGACGTATCAAGCATATCTGCAAAGATTGATGTAACACAACTCTGAAATGTGGATGGGGCATTACACAACCCGAATGTCATTCTCTGATAATAAAATGTGCCACTCGGGCAGGTGAATGTCATCTTATCTTGATCGGCGGGGTGTACGGTGATCTAAAAGTATCCAAAATACCCATCAAGGAAACAATAGAAACTCTGCCCAACCAGTCTCTCTAGAATTTGATCAAGGAATGGGAGGGTATAATGGTCTTTCTTCATCTTCTCATTTAGTTTTTGATAGTCTACACACATCCTCCACTTAGATTGTTCTCTCACTGGCATTAGTTCCCCATCGACATTTTCAGCAATTGTGATTCTACCCTTCTTGGGTACGACTTGGATGGGGCTCACCCAAGTGCTGTCAGAAATAGGGTAGATAATTCTGGCATCAAGCAATTTGACTACCTCTTGAGTCACCACTTCATTCAATTTTGATTTTAGCCACCTTTGCATTTGGGGGGTTGGCCTCGCGTCTTCTTTAAGATAGATTCGGTGCACACAGATGGAGGGATCAATACCCCTCAAATCAGTAATGGTCCATCTGATAGCTTGGATGTTCTTCTTCAGAACCTTCATCAAAGCCTCCTCTTGTTCGGGTGAAAGTATTGATGAAATGATCACTGGGAGTGTGTCATTTTCCCCTATAAAAGCATACTTCAAACCTTCAGGAAGTGATTTCATCTCAAGTGTGGGGGGCTCTTCAAGAGAGTTTTTCAATGGCTCAAAGATGGAAGGGAGGTCTTCACTTGCAGCCACCAAGGCTAGCTCACACTCTTCATCATCTTCCTCGTCATCCTCGGGAAACTCAACTATCGGATCTAATCCTCTACCTTGAGGGGAAGTTTGAATCCAAGAAGGTAGGCATTCTTCCACGGTCTCATCTAGGCACTCAACTGGATAGCAGTCTTATTATGTTGCACCTATCACTTCAGCCTTGGCTGAAGATTTAAAAATGTTCAACTGGATCTTCATGTGCATGAATGTCACATACATCGTACCAGTCCTCACATGAATGACTGCATCAGCTGTGGCTAGGAAGGGTCTCCCCAAGATAATAGGCACCTTTCTAGTCTCTTTTTCCATATCAAGAATGATAAAATCGGATGGGATGAAAGAAGAAGTATCCTCATCAAGACGGACCAGCACATCATCCACACGCCCTCTAGGCATCTTCACAGATCAGTCGGCCAACTATAGAGTGCAATGGGCTGGCCTCAACTCCCCCATTTGGAGCTCAGCAAACAAATCATATGGCATCAAGTTTACGCTAGATCCCAAGTCCATAAGAGCCTGGTCTATGCGATGTGCCCCAATGTAGCATGAGATGATGGGAGCACCGAGGTCTTTCCTCTTTCTTGTAATAGTGTGCTGCAGAATCGAGCTCACTTGCTCGGTAAGCTTTACCTTCTTCAGGGTTCTCCCCGTAGTTCTTCTCTTGAAAGTACAAAGATCCTTCAAAAACTTAGCATGTGAAGGAATTTTCTTGACTGTATCAAGCAAAGGGATATTGATCTTCACTTGTTTAAAAGTTTCCAGAATGTCCTCGGTATGCTTTTTCCTTATTTTCTCGACAGAAGGCTCATTAAGAGCCTCGGGGAAAGGGGGGAGTTGGGACCCCAAATGGTCCATCTCAGTAGTATCATCGACTGGTATCACGGGAATCACGGTATCATCATTCAGTATCTCGGTATCAACTATCGGAATCACGGTATCAACACTGCCTCTTATCATAGTATCATCAATCTGCACCTCAGCATCAACCTGCTCAGCCTCAGTATCATCTCTGCCAACAACTGTACCATGGGGGCTCTCCAAAGTCCTGCCACTCCTCAATGTAGTCACTGCCTTCACATGTTCATGGGTGGTAGGATAGGGAGCTTGAGGAGGTGGTTGTGGTTGTTGAGGTGGTGGATGCCTTTGGTGAGGGGAGTTGGGATTTTGAAGAATGAATTGGGGTTGCGGTTGTTGTTGTGGTAGGGGGTGGTATTGTGGAGGTGATTGTTGGTAGGTGTGAGGTGTAGGTGGAGCATATTGATAATTGAGTGGTGCTTGAGGAGGTGGAGGAGCATAGGGGTTTGGTGGGGCTTGGTAAGATAGTGGAGCATAAGCACTCGAAGTGTTCCCTAGAAAATCCCCATTATTGTTTGGATTTGGCATTGGTTGAGATGGAAGTCTACCTTCTTCCCTTCTAGCCAAAGAGAGAGAAATCTAATCCAACCTCTGCTCAAGATGGTTAATAGACTGCCCATGTGCATTGACATCTTTTTTTACCTCATCCAGGCTTCTTAGCCTTCCTAGCACTTCCTCCTCAAACTTGGAGTTGTAGCGTGGCTTTTGCTGCTCATGTCCTTGCCCATCCTCATTCTGTTGTTTCTAGGAGAAGTTCGGGCGGTTCCTCCACTCGGGAGTGTAGGAGTTGGACATTGGGCCCTGGTTGTTGCGGCCACCAAAGGAATGTAAAGCATTGACTTCCTCGTCTATAGTATCAACCGCCATTTTAGGCTGGTTGGAAGAGCCACCAGCTTGATTTTTCATCATATGCATCATATCGGCCATCATCTTCATCATATCGGGGTTGTTGGTATTGTGACTCAGAGCTGCGGAAGAAGGTGGGGGAGTGTAGCTTCGATCACAATGCCCCCCTTTTGTGGAAGCACAGTGGCGGGAGTTTTTTGCGAGGTGCTCAAACAGCGGCCATGATTCCTTGGGCGGCTTTTCCATGAAAGTGCCCCCGCAGGAAGCTCTAGCTTTTCTCAAGCCTAAACCACCCTCTTTCTTTGGCAAGCACACTTGACTCCAAGCCACCATATGCATTTTCTTTTCCATATCTGGGACTACATTATTTTGTCTTTTCTCCTCAAGCCCGGTGTAGAAGGCTTGAACAAACTGCCACAGAGGAACCTCATGATGAGGGCAATCATGAAGTAGCTTTTAGAACCTCTCCCACGCCTCGTGGAAGGGCTCGTTCTCTTTATGGGCAAATGACGTGATGCACCTTCTCATGTAGGATAACTTGACGATGGGGAAGAACTTCTTGAGAAACTCGTTCTTCACCTCATTCCAAGTGACCAACTCTGGCTTCATCACATACCACTCCTTGGCTTTCTCCTTGAGGGAGAAAGGAAAGAGTGTCCTCTTGATTGAGTCATCAGTGGCGGTTGGAGTGTGGAAGGTAGAGCACGTTTCAAGGAACGCATATATGTGGTGGTAGGGGTTCTCGTTCTCCATACCAAAGTATGTAGGGAGAAGCCCCAGGAGTGCTGGCGGGATGGAGAACTGTTGACCTAGAATCTGGTCAACTACAGTGGCGATGGGGGAGTTGTAGTTCCCCGGCGTGAAGTACTCGTGAAGCGGGCGATGTGGCGGTGGAGGTGGAACATCCGGTGGTAGGTTGTTCTCAGCCATCTCGGCCTCTCGGTGTAGGTTACGGCGAGCTTGATGCCTCCTTCTACCAATCCCGGGGTCGTATACCACCAAATTGGTGCAAGTAGAACGCGTGCTACGCATGCACAGCTCTCACATGCACAAGGCACAAACAAACAACAAGAAACCAAGTTAGAAAACCAAGATGCAAAAGTACAACAAAGAATACATAATAGCAATGGTGAGGGCAAAAGGAAGGGCTAAGCTACACTATATAACTAGGCTGAGCGCCTCTATCCCCGGCAACGGCGCCAGAAAGCTTGGTGCGTCCCCGCTAGTGGTGATTTTACACCCCACGAGGTCGGAGCGCACGTGATATGGGATCTTCACTTTCGAAATTTATATGGTCCCAAATCGAGTCAATCACTAAAACTAAAACAGTTCACCCACAAGCGTACGGGGTACTGTCGTAGTATAGGTGAAAGGCAAGATGCGGGGTCGAACCACAGAGATAGAGGGGGCACTAGAGTTAGAAGGTGTGAGCTATGTTCCTTTTGCGGAGCTAGGGTTTTAGGGTTTTAAGGTTGTTTGATGGTTTGATTATACTAAAGAACGAGTATGAAAGACACAATTGAAACTAAGTTATCAAAAACTGAACTAGCAATCTAAGTGACAAACTAGCTAAACTAAGGCAGGGGCAAGATGGACTAGGCTAAGAAAGAAATTAGCAACTAAGGAACTGAATTAACCACTAACTAGATCACAAACCTAGATTAACACTAGCTAGCAAAACTAGGAAATTAACTAAGTTAACTAAAGCAATTGAACTACACTAGCATTAACAAGCAAACAGAGCAATTAAGGTTTTAAGCAAGAGTGATTAAGGTGGGTGGGCCGTTTGGGAAATGTCACTTTACTTTTAGTTGGGGGAGATCATTAAACATGCATGGTGCTCAATTCATATATAGATTACCAAACCAAACAACAAGGACAATGCCATTAGAATATACCCTAGATACTACTAGTAGAAGACTAGGGTTAGGTGTAATTCTAATGGGATTAGCCAAATCTAGGTTTCTAGGGTAAGTGATAGTGAGCAATTGAGGGTTGAGGGTAGAAATGGGAGTAGAGATGAGGGTATTTGACCTCATGCCACTAGCCACTCTAGCCTTAAGAAGGCCCTATGCAATTGCATCAATCTCGCTTACACTAGCTACTTAAATCTCACACTCATTTGTAGGAGGAGGGATGTGTATGTAGGAACAAAGGGGGCTAGCTAGGGATCCACTAATTGGACCTAGGAGCCATTACTAAGATTTCCACATACACCCCAATTCCTCCTAGAAACTAAGTGTCACCAAAGACCTCAAAACAAGCAATTCATACAAGAAGCACAAACCACATGCAATAAGATAGGAAATGAGATAGAAGCAATAAGCAATCATCATAGATATGAATTAAGTTCATTACAAGAATTTATCCCCCAACATGGTATCAAAGTAACATTTTAATACCAAAACATCCCACCACAAGGGGGCTTAGCTAGACATAGTCAAGAAAACAAGAAAAGAAAGGGGTAGAAGAAGTAGGGACTCCATGAAGCTTGATGTAGAAGCTTCCTTCTTCACCTCCAAGCTTGCTGTATACGTCCTCCCTCCTCCGAGGGTGTAGGGGTGCATGGAATGGTAGGGGATTATGGATGAAAACCTAGGGAACTAGGTTTCCATGGTGTAAAGTAGGTGGAAATGGTGGATTGAGAGCCAAAATGCAAGGAATTTGCACAAGGAACTCAAGAATGGAGGGTGGAGTAGTGTAGCAGATGTGGGGGTGTCTAATCTAGTGCTATGACCACCACCCAGGTATATATAGGTGGTGGTGGAAGCACTAGGGTAAGTAGGGGTAGTTTAGGAAAAGTATTGCAAAGTTGTGTAGGGTCAGTGATCACCACGGTCGTGGTGGGTGTGCCACGGTCGTGGTGAGGGTAGTGGGGAACGGCTGTGGGGGATGAATACAGCCGTGGTGTGAAGGAAGTGGTGAAAAGGTGAAGTATGGTGGTGGCCATGGCAGTGGCGGAGTGCCACGGTCGTGGTGGGTAGCATGCACCATGGTCGTGTGGCTTAACACGGCCGTTTTGGAGGAGGTGGAGGTGACCGTGGGAGGAGCCACGGTCGTCTTGATCATCTTTGGCCACGGTCGTGGTGGCTTGGAGGAAATCCATGTTGGCAACTGAAGTTCTGGCATTTAATTCCCACGACCGTGGCAGGGTGCCACGGCCGTGTTCTCTTCTACTAACCACGACCGTGCTGATGACCACGGCCGTGGTGTCTTCAATGGCCCCGGTCGTGGCAGGTGGCCACGACTGTGGGATTCTGTGGAATTTCCCTGTTGAACTTCGCACTTAATTGGTAAAAAAGGCACGACTGTGGCATGGTTCCCATGGCCGTGGTGAGGTTGGCCTCACTCAATTACACTTCAATCTTTGTCATTTTTGGATGTCTTTGCTTGGGGACGATTCTTGACCATTGGAGGTAGGTTGAGGGAGACTTTGGGGCCTTCTTTGGGTCCCTCCATGAGTGGGGGAACCCTAGAACCCCTTCTTTCTCTCTCTTCCATCTAAGTGTGGTTCAAGTACCTGAAAAATAGTGCAAAGAACATCCATAAGCATATTTGCAATGATAAGCATATTAGGGATAAAAAGCTTGTAATCTACATGTTTAGATGTGACTTAAGTACAAAATGGCACAGGATGGAGCCCTAAAATAGGGCTACATCAAGCCTCAAAAGAACTAGATTTGACTAACTGATTTTGTTGTCCCCAGAAAACACGCCAGAATTTGACGTGGGTTATTATCACACTAACAAATCCGCCCAAGGTTGAAATCCCTAAGCTTTTACCAAAACCTTGTGCAATAATACCACCCACAAGCGGATGGGTCTTATTGCAGTATAGTTGAGGATCGAATCCCAAGAGACAACGTTTTTAAGAATCATTGTTAGTTGAGTCTAGTTCAAGTAAGACTAATATTTATAACAATTGGATGATTGGAGTTTAATTAAACTAATTGTAGGAAAGTAAAGAGCAGAATAAAGGTCGATCGAGATTAATGATATGGAATTACTGGGGTGGTCTCAGGTTTCACCACCACTACTCATGCAAACACATCCAATCACCAAACATCTAGGCAAGATACAACCATCCAAATAGAGCTACTGCAAAACCCCCCATACGGGCATTAGGTTCGCGTAAGAATCACCTTAGGCATCAGATGTCTCGTCACCATCCAGATCACACACTTATGACTCCGAAGATACATAATCCAACTAAGGTTGAGGCCCTCCCTGAGAAATGTTTAGGCACACAGAAGCAGCACCGTAAGATAGATGGCTCATCCCCTCACAAATCATACACTTACGACCTCAAGTAATCCCGTTCTATTTCTAGTTTGGGAGTCAACTGCATTAATCAACATTCTATCCTACATATTGAAGTTCTCGCAACATAGGAAAGAACAAGATAAAAGTAAGCATGTGATCAATCTACAAGCAAGCATCGATGATTAACAATGAAATGAAAAGTTATATACATTGCCTTGGAATGTTTAACAAAAGAACATGCTAACATGGGCAGTGTGGCTAATCCCCACACCCCAGTGAAAAGGAAGTACTTGCACATGATGTGAGAAACAAGAAGAATAAGAGAGAGGGAAGATTCTGCCATGAGAATGATGTAGAAGGTAGTCACATCTCGGTGAAGATGATGTGGTCTTCTACATCGCGTCAGAGCATATCTGGATGAGGAACAAGGGACGCTAAGATAGACTAGGCAGTCTTTCTCTCTCCTCCTTCCTTCTCGTATCGACCTCCTTTCTTGTAGCAGGAGCAGTAGGTGAAGTGACACTGGCTTGGATGATGGATCTGGATCGAATCTTGTGTTTGGGCAGCCTGGTGGCATCCCGGATCCGATGCCCAAATGAGGATCCTTGTGGCCCTATTTATAGGCTCGGGTCTGGTCCTCATGTTTTTGGTGTGAGTCCTCCTTACAGTTTGGTCTTAACGGTTTGGAGACCGTTTAGATGACCAAACGGTCTTGTATTATTTTACTCCAAATAGTCTTGGAGCTGATAAGTCCAATCGGTCTTAGTCATGCGATCGTTTACATGGTCTACATATGTGCATCAAACGGTTTCGTCTAATCGGTCATGGAGTAGGCTGGCCTTCACACGGTCTTTGTGGTGGCCATCCAATGGTTTGGGGGTAGCGATTGCTGACCTCCGATCGGTCTGCTTCTCATCAACGACGATCATCCAAGTAGTTTCATGCATCGGTCGATCAAATAGTCATGAGACCTCTACTGGCCAAATGGTCTTAAAGACTGTTTGCCACTGCACGGTCTGCGACTGATCGGTCTTGGGATTTTCACGCCCCAGCAGTCTTGAGACTGTGTGTGTTTGCGCAGTCCTAGTCTGAGGGTGGATCGCGAGGCTTGCAGGTGAAACTATCAATTTGTGATGATGACGTTCGTCGTTGTAGTGGCAGGCGGCGGTGTTGTTGAAGTCGGCGGAGGCTCGACAGTATTGCTGGTGCAGGGAGAGAGGTTGTGATGCTTGGCGGGAGGATAGGCGATGTCGTCGTGGTTGTTGCAGATGGGCGGCGAGGCAGGCAGGTGGCAGTGAAAGAAGGTGGAGCAAGTAGGTGATGCAGGTGTCGTCTAAGGTTAGGTTACCAGGAGGGAGGAAAAAGAAGAAGAAGGGAAGTAGGTGCTTTCATGGAGATGATCACTGCCAAAGTTGAGCAGGTGAAGGACATCGCAGATTCTGCTGGTTAGATGCCCAAACGGTCTCGGGGGTGGATCTAGGCCAAACGGTCTTGAGGTGAGGCTGCCCATACAGTCTTGAGACCGTATGGAAGGGAAAAAGTATGAAACTGTTAAGTCAAAGGATGGCTAAGATCGTGTGGTGGGATCGATGGGGGCCGTCGATCTGTGATCATGTGGTGAAAGGAAATCCCAGGATCGAATGAGGTGAAACCGAATGGATCAGGACCATTTGGATGAATGGCTAGGATCGAGAGATGTCCAAACCAAACGGATGAAACTGTATCGATGAAACCATTTGATCAAGATTTTTTGGTCAAAACCCATTGCTTAAGACTGTTTGGTCAAGACCGATTGGTCAAGACTATTTGGTCAAGACCGATTGGTCAAGACCGTTTGGTCAAGACTAATTTAGTCAAGACCAAGGATGAAATGATCTTGAGTGAAGGTGGATCTAGGTTTGAGAAAGGTGGGCCCCATTTATTAGGGTTTGATTTGGATGATGGTTGATGGAGATAAAGGTGGAGTGAAGCAAGCAGTGGTCGTGATAATTTTGAAGGTGGATTAGGGTTAAATGGAGCTAGGTGCCAGCTGATGGTTCAACCTCATCATGTCCTACATAAAATCAGAATAAACTCAGTTAATAATCTTGATAATTGCACTAATTAAGAAACTTTGCATATTATGATAATTAGGAGAAGAAATCAGATGTATTGAGTCAAATTGAGCTCAAGATGGCGATTGAATTTCATGATGAATATGCATTCATCAAGGTGTTATTTGAATAATGCAATTTTCCATAAAGTATATCCAAAAAATATTTTAGTAGTATGACCTACCCAAGTGGGAAAACACATGGCTGATTTTATAGTTAAAAGGTTCATGTCAATTATAATGTCTTTCATTAAACTCAATTTTCAAAATGTTGAGAGATATTAGACTTATGTACATTTTATCGAGGAACCAAAATTATGTGTCTATTTGTTATGTACTCCTTAGTTTATCCTTGATAGGAAGGAATAGAAATAATGATATTTGGATATTCTAGAAATCTAAACAATGGTCAACTTATGATGTGAATTTATCATTAGTTCCACCTTCTTTTTGAGATGAAAATGGTTAATCATACCTCTACATATTTCCTCTTTTTGAAAAATTTAATGGTGGGTGCACACATGTTGATGAAATATTTAAGGGAAATGTGTTAGAAATGGGGTTGTCTAATTTATGACTCCCCTGACCTAAATCACAACCCTATTTTAATATTTTCTAAAAGACTTGTCTTTTATTAACTAGAAATAGGAAAAGTGACCAGTTCTTGTAGTTTGATTCCTTTGACCCAAAGCTCAGTTCTTGAAAAAATACTGAAACTAGAATCTCAAAACTTGACTTTATCATAATATTGTGGATGATAATTTTTACCATAATGTTAGGGTTAATTTCCTAAAAGTAACCTAGGTCTATATCATTCATCAAAATGAAATACATTTATAACAAAATTGATGTTGATGTCTTAAAATTTTGCTAGATTATTTCTTATGGATGAATGATCACACCTCAGATCTAACTAGAAAATATTACCCCAAACCCTCAAATAATTGGACCCAAAACATTTAATATCCAAATATTGACCCTTGACTTCACAAATTTACTTGATTAAGACATGATTTGAAATATGACTCTAAACTTGTACCAAAGAATGATATTTTTTGACCTATTAGATGATCATCCCAATTTTGACATCTAGTTGATCAATACAGTCCAATATGTGAGATTAATACAATTTAACCATATCAATGATAATGTTGAGGCAATCATCATATGGAACATTTTGTGTTCGCTACTTCTTTGAGGGTGTCAAAAAACTGTTTGTTACCCAAATCCTAACTCCAAATGACTGTAAAATCAATGGCGATAGGACCTTGTATCATTTATGTATATTAGTCATTGATTTGAGGTTGATTAGGCATTAGTCATTATTAAGATGCAAGATTAACATGGTAGTGCAAAGTACATCATTAGCATGTCCAACAAGTCACATAAGAGCAAAAAGTCCTCAAGAGTACATGAAACATGATTAAGACCATAAAAATATTCAAGAGTGATCAAGAGCTTGTGGTTTGATGATTATGAGTGCATGGTATCAATAGCGGTCCATGCATTATCATAAAGATGCATTAATTTCATTCAAAAGGCCAAAGTTAACATAGTTTAAGGAAAATAAGGAACCCAAAAAAAATAATTAGGTTCTGAAACAATTCCTATTGTGTAGGTCTTTTCAAGAGGATCAATTTGATATATGATTTTGTAATATTTGGCCTTAAGATGAGGGAGTTATGCATATTTGAAGTTTGGGACCCAAAACTATATAGAACAGATGTATTACCACATTATCATGTGAGGAATATCCGCCGTCCAATCTAGGATCAAGGGTCGATGTTTGCTCCCATTGCTGACACCCGTCTGCGTGAAGGAGGGTTGCTCGGTCCATGTAGCGTGTTCTGACTTGCCCGAGCCACCCCCTCCTTGCAAGTTGTGCCGCTCACAGTCGCTCCTGGCCACGTCCCGCGACTATGGGTCGCACCCTACCCCATGGAGCCTACAAGCTCCGCCAACCACGATCGTGTAATCACCAACCCATGTTCACCGTCCTCAAGCCTCATGCGAACCTTCTCCCTCTCCACGCGTTCATTTTTCATCTTCCACCCACAACAACTGTTGTGGCTGCTGGTCGTCAGTCACCAGCAAGGCACCACAAGAGGCTTCCCCAGGATCTAGAAACTGGCTTGATGGATTCCCCTTGTCCTAGCAAAGCTGTTGGGCTAGAAAATAGAGCCAAAGGATGATTGAAAGAGAAAACCCCAAACTATTGTTGCTACTGGTCAAGGTGGCGGCTACGGTTCTCAGAGATCAAAGATGGGAGTTGCAAAGGGACTTTAGCGTGAGAGAAATAAGGGGAAATATGGGGGAAAAGAAAGGGAATGTCGACACAAGGCGGTTGGGTGTTTATTTGGGCAAAAAGGAGAGAAACAAGAGCCAATTAGAGGGAGAAATCGGAGCAGCACTCCTTATTCCAGTGGTGTGTATGGATCTAGGAGACAACCCCTAAGATTTTGGATCATGATCCAACATTCCCAGCCAATCTCAAAAGAGATCAGAGGCACATGGACCCCATGCCTGAGATTTCCCCCAATAAGGGTCAAAAGCAACATAAATTGTTTAAATCAAGTATAATTTGAGCCAAGCTTCCAAATTTCATAACTTTGGCTCTGGTCCGATTGGGGTGACTCTTGAACCATTGGAAAGATAACTTAAATCTCTACATCATGATATTCATTAGAGAGTATTGTAATCACATTGATTGTGTTCAATAATTCTTGAAAGGTGGTGGCATGTTTAAGGAATGACACTTAGTTCAAAAGTACAAATTAATGTCACATTTAGTAAAATTGAACATTGATGTGACTAAATTGGAGTCTCACAACCATCAAACTATCAAACTAACATTGAATAGAGTAAGAGGCCAATTGGTGAGAGAGAAAGGGTACAAAATAGGAGGGAGAAAATTCAAGTTGTCACAGAGGGCCATTTGAATTTTAGAGACAAAACTCCTTTCAAGGAGTTAAGGATGGGATGAAGTGAAATCACAAAAATAAATACTCAAATTACCTTTTTGCCCCAATTTGTATACAATGTTACACTATTTGTCCCCACTTCATCAATTATAATGATAAATGATCATATGTGAAACATTGGTTAGGAGTATGATAAGTAAGGGTGTTACTTTGACATTTTTAGAAATAAGTTTAAGAGAAAACAAATTATGTAGAATATTTTGCGGGATTTTTTATTTCTAGTGTCTTGTTGACCAATTCAATAACTCTTAGAGTAAATGAAATGATTCGAAGGTAGGGGAAATGGCAAAAAGTGGGGAGTGCGGGGAATGAGGGGTGGCAATGACGATTAGGGTTGTGATCCCAAGGTAGGTTGGGATCATTATCATGGATTGAGAATTCATATTTATGACATGGTGATCATGGAAACTAAGAGATCGACACATATACAGAATGATTCAAGCAACAATGTGGGGATCTCAGTGTTGAAGATTAGCTTTATTATGAACTATGATGGTATGAGGGGAAACACTAATGACAATACAAAAACTAACACTCATGTGTCTAATACGGTGAAGGAAACGGAGCAACCTCTATCATATGTAGTGGAAGATAATCCTTCAATGATCAATCCTAACCCTAAAATAGGGAATGTGATGGAACGTTCCACATCATAAAGCAATAGAGGGATGCCATTCAGTAAAGTGATCCCAAGAGATCTCCGATCCAGAGCATGGGGGTTCTTTATCAAAAAAGTCTTTAAAGGCCAACTCTCAGTGAGGGATGTGACACTAGGACAACCGGAGGGCAAACCAACATTGATGATCAACCCATAGGCAGAGGATAACCTTCTGAAGCCATGTAAATATGTAGTGGTGATTTTCCTTATGAAAATAGGTGGGATATCTAACTTTAAGGGACATACTAAAATTTCTTTGGAATATCATTGATAGGTTTAACTTGTTTGAATTGAGCATGGGCCATTTTGTGTGCAATTATCTTATTTGAGAGATTATGAAACAACCCTTTCAAGAGGGATCTAAAAACTATTTGGGTGCAACATTATTGTCTGTGAATGGTACTCGACATTCAAACCAAAGGAGAAGTTCCCAATACTAATAGTGTCTTGGGTTCAAATAGTGGATTTACCCCTACACTTATATCTTCCAACTATCTTCGAGTACACTGGACTTGCACTCGGTAGGCTTATCAAGATTGAGAAGCACATGGCTAGCAGATCCTGTAGTAAGTTTTCTAGACCAACCTTGGAGTTGGATACTATGAGGCAATTAATTCCCTCAATTTTGATCAAGAAGTGGAATATGAAGTGGAGTATGAGGGTTTTTCTTGGGCCTGCACAACTTATGGGAAAGAATGTCTCACAAGCAAACATTGTCTAGAAATGTAGTCTAACATGACGCAAGAACAAGAACCACCTGAGGAGAACCACATGGATAAGAAGTACATTGTTGATGATACTACTCAAGAATGGCAGACTAAAAAAACAAGAGGGGGAGAAGACACAATCAATAAAATATTGAGTATCTACCTAGGAATCACCGAAATAGCAACAAATTCACATTTCTTCTTGATGAAGAGGGCAACAAATAGGAAAGGATGAATGAGGAGACCCAAATATTGAAAGAAACGAACAATTACACAAGGAGACCCACTAAAGTCTGGAAAAAGAAAAACAATCGACAACCAATGCTAGGGAAGAAGTACATGTGAAAAATGTTAGGTAACATCACTAACATGGTGCATAATGCTAGCCAAATGATTAGCTAGGGCAACAAAGCACAAGACAATACTCACACCATGGTAAGCCCTACTATCGATGAGTTATTCATGTTACTGAAGATACTGAGGATGCTTAAATGCAATCTATGGAAAAGGAAGTCAAGGAATTTGCTACACACAAAGATAAAGAGAACAAAATATGACATTCAGATGACATAGTGAAAACCATAGCCATCTCTATGGGAAGGAGAAGCAAGGCCCATGGGGAAAAATGAAAAGGAAAAGGCACATTAGTCCTGCAGCACCACCAAATTCTCGACGAAGAAGTATAAGGCTAAAGAATAAGGAGAAAAAGACCCGGAGATACACATGAAAGAGGAAGTTGATGAGATAAAGGTAGTTTGCAGGAAGGAAGATGTAGAAGTTTAGCAGGGGAACAAAATAAGTAATGAAGACACTAAAGTGGAAGTACCAAGTTGCCTTATCCTTGTCGTATGTCATGAATAAAATTTTGTGCTAGAATGTTAGAGGAACAAAAAATGATGACACCTGCAACACCGTGAAGGAATTTATTTGCTCAAGATGACCTTTGGTCACCGCAATCCTTAAACCTCACATCACTAGAAAAAGGGCAAAAAATACTATCAAGAAATTGGTCTTCAAGAATGATACTCGTCATTTTGCAATATCAATCACTAAGATGGTTAATCCTAGAGTTTAAACCTTTTTTACTTCCAATTTTAAGGGTAGTATAGAAGGGTCGATCCCACAGGACAACTATTTAGAGATTGTTCTTAGAACCCAAAGATTGAAGAATTTTATTATTTGTTTTTGGTATTTTTCTTTTTATTAAAGCAGAAAGTAAAGTCCAGTTGGGGGTTTGAATGATTACACTAATGCAAGAAGAAAGGCACTTAACAAGAATAAACATGCACAAATAAAAAGATTGTTAACACAAGCAAAACTATATGAATGGAAGACTAAGGATTAAAGCAAACAAAGGATGTGGTGATTAAATCAAGAGAAGGAAATCGAGGCTCGTAGGGGTTTTCACCACCTTATCCTAGGTGATAACAACTAAATCTTAAACGACGATTTGATGAAGGCTTGTGAATTAAAAACTCACAAAAGAGAAACTCCACATGAGCCCATTGGTCTTGGTGCTCATGCTTCCTAGTTTATCATCCTAAAAGACGAAAATCCACGGTCATATCAAAACGTCTATGTAATTGATTTTATTGTTCTAAATCCGGATTTCCATGGTCATATCCATCCGGATTAACATGCGATCCGAAGATCAATCATTCAATTAAAATCGATTACCATCTAATCGTTTAAGAAGAAGTTGTTAAAACCATGGCTAAGGGTTTATCCCCCTTGCCCCGATAAAAGACTACTCACACATGGAAAAAGGGGAGACGGAGGAAGAAAGAAATGAAGCCATAGTCTAGCCCAGAAACCAAGAGATTAATCCTTATGCTAGAGACGATGAAATGGCTTAGTTCTTTGTTCCTTTCTCCAGAATTGAAGAACGGAAAGAAGAAGATTAAAACTAAGGCGGAGAGAAAAGACAAGAACAAGAATGGAAGAGCTATGCTTGAACTAAGATCTACTTTATTGCATAATATGAGAATGATTACAAGATAATTTGCTTCAGAAATCCAATTACAAGAAATCCAAGATGATCCGATAGAGGAGGAAGTGCCCCTCCTTTTATAGGAGAAGGAGGGGGTTGTACATTTAGGTTTAGGGTTATTTTGAGGTTGGCGGCTGGGACTTTTGCTGTCTGCGCGCCACCAACCGACCGGTTTAGGAACCATCCGATCGATTGGAAGGTTCTGGAATGTGCATCCCATCGATCAGTTGCCAACCCTAATTAGGGTGGCGGCACAGTTGAAACCGCTCAGCAATGGCCATCAGTCGGGCATCTGGTAGTTGGAATCGGGCGATCTCAGTCGTCGTCTGATGAGATGAATGATCGACGCTTGCAGGCGAACCGAGCATTTCATATAGTCAGACGATCGGTTTGATGCGGTGAGATGACCGGATGAAGATACCATTCGATCGGCTCAAGTCCTGAAACTCCAATAAAATGCACATGATTGTCAAATTTTGTGATAGAACGAGAAAATATCAATTTGTGCAATTTTTTAAGAGATGAATGGAGAATTTTTGTGTGACAAGCTTAATAATTCGCAGAAAAATGCGTGCTGAATAGCATGCATCAAAATACTGCGGACTTAAAGTTTTTCTTGTCCTCAAGCAATTGAAAAATAAAAAAGATTCCAAGAATTTCGAAATAACAAGTTCATCCTCCCTAGGTTAGCAATTCTTCTATCCTTTTCATGGCCAAGCGACCCATCTCCTAGAACCACAAATTGCAAGCACTATGTGTTACAACCCCAAATTTTGGGTTCATTCGGTGAGAAATGTAATTTCTCATATTAAAGATATTTGAAAAAATAATGATATAATTTTCTTCCAATAAATGGATTTCGTTTACAATAGCCTTGATGTCTGTGTTGTGGGCTTTATTGGCTATTGGGCCCAAATAACAAGAAAATTCAATTAGTAAATGAATAATTGAATATTTGAGAAAAGAATAATGTGGAAACCTATAGAAGGAAAATACAAGGAGGATTTCGTGCCTCTTGGGTTCCTTGGGCACCAAGGAGTCCAAGGTTGCAAAAAGAAAGCAATAAGAAAAGAAAATATTAATTAAGTATTTCTTTATTAAGAAATAAATTGAAAATAATGATAAAATGTGGAAAATGAGTGGAAAGAGGCATAAATGAGATTTCTTGGGGAAATTTCGTATCCATGAGGTTGCTAATATTAAAAGGAATGCCAATGAGGAAAATAAAAGAGAAATAAAAAGAAATCCTCAAAAAGAGATATTTTAATGAGAAATAAACAAGATAATGTGAAGTAATGCATAAAGATGCATCTAGAAGGAAAATAAGTATCCAATAAAAATAATTTTGAAATAATGGAGTGTCTTGGGATTCAAGGAGTCCCAATGAATAAGAAGAAAGAGAAAATACAAAGAGGATAATGTGGTATATATATATTTAATAACTTTTGGTCTTACCAAAAGGAAATACTCTTCTTATAAGGAAGTAATTTTCTTGGCCAATGGAATTAAAGGACAAACTCAAAGAAGATAAAGGAAATAAAATTTGGAATTCCTAATGACTAGAGAATATGGGTTATTAAGGAGATAATTAAAAAGAAGGTTTTTGGTTTAACCATCATGGACATGGCAATAGGTGATGAATTTGGAAAGAAAAGAAAAGGAAAGTTTCCTAAGCACGATGCCTTGCCTTTTGGCATCTTTCTTGTGCGCCAAGAGAAGGAAACACAAAAAGGAACGGTGTAGGAGTATATATATATATGAGGGGGAGACTGCCACCAACCTGTCGAACCTAAGTATGTCTCTTTTACCGTATTCCAGTAACTAGAGTTTTCTCCTCGTAACTTCTTCAACCATGATAGACTAAGTTTTCTAGTGGCAAGATGCCTATTGAATTAGATCTGAAGGAGACATAGAGCAGGTATCTATGGGTTGATCACGTCTTCTGTTGAAAAAACCAGTAGAGCCCTGGCCTGGTGCGTGGGAAGTTAGTGTCGTGAGCATGTTGGCACCGGAGATGGAGAAGTCATGTCTGAAGCCGTGTGGAAAGGAAGAGAACCTCGTGCTAGGAGGATTCGGGGGTATAGGAAGAAGTAGATGGGGTTGTATGTGGACACGGTGGAAGCCAATCGTTGTTAACTTCAGCAGCAGCAGCGTCGCAGGTCCAATTTGCGTGAGGGACAGACCACAGCATGGGCTTGCATGGAAGAAATCAATGAGGAGGGTAGTAATGGTGGTCAGTGTGTAGCTGAACCACGTCAGAGCAAGCTGAGGAGGGGATGCCTTGGCTTTCTCTGTAGGGTGACGCCGCCAGACGACGGGGCTGGTTGCAGTGCCTACGTCAATCGTCGAGGAGAGCATCCCGCAAGGCAGACGGGAGTTTTGGGGCAGTGACGATGTGGGAAGGGTCCTGGAAGCCGGCACCTGAAGTTAGAGAAGGAGGTGAGGGCGCTGAAGTTGGCCTTGCCCGCAGCATCGACGAAGGCGGGATTGCCCAGCCGCCTAGGGAAGAAAGAGGCCCGACGCAGGGTGAGGGAAGAGTTACAGCCAAATGACAAATATGCCCCTCCATGTATGTGTGGCGCGCAGGGACACCTCTGTCCTTTTGTTCTTTCTCTCAGTCAACTAATAAAAGGTAATAATTGCTGACTTCGCGTTTCCCTATTGGTTGATTAATGATATATCTTGTGAGAATTATAGAAAATGCTAGGATGATCAGATGTAGACAAGTAATATATGAAACTTGCTTAGGAAAATGAGAGGAATTGAAATAAAATATAAATAGAACCTGACTATGCTTCCTGTTCTAAAAGTATGTACAATACGTGTTTAGATGTGTTTAATGTAAAGGAAAACCTAGATTTGTCTTAATTTGATGCTTAATTGAATATGTCCGTTCATGTTAAGCTAATACCTGATCTAGACATGAAAAATGAAGGAATTGTTGATAGTGATGATTAATAATCTCATACATATAGATTTAGGGTTTTCAAACCAACGTGAACATCTTGTTATGATCTTAATGTTAGTAATGCGATTTAGGTGTCACGGGTAATTTTATGTGCTTAAATTGATAATTAGGGTTGCACCTAATATGTATAACTGAATTTGTAATCTTAGAAATCATAATATGATGGAATTAGGGTTTGTAGCCCTAATCCTTAGTCCAAACAAGAAATAACCCTAAAACCTAGTTTAGGAGCGCATCTAGATCTGAGTAATGTAATGAGAATACATGGTGACACATATGTAGTATGCATGTTTCAGATACTGTTGACTTTATGCTTGGTTGCTTGGATGTTTGGATGCACTCATAAAGTATATGATGTTCTGCATGGTTTCTGCAAGGGAATAAGTTATGTGGTTATGCTTATGAATATCTCGAGTTAGTTTTCCGAGATTTACCAAAGTTTTCATCGATGTCATGAAGTAACTGTTGGATGAATTTAGTTCATGCAAACCATAATGTGGATATGACTATCACATAAGATGTGTGCCTACTAGCTCAGATCCTGGTCCCCTCTTTGTCATAATGGCTGACCTAGTATATGGCTACCTAGAGGGTAGGTCCATCAGGTCATGAATGACTTAGTATATGGCTGCCTAGAGGGTAGGTCCATCAAGTCACAGTGAGTTAGATATTGGGCTACCTTTGGGTGGTGTCATGCGACTCTACCTTTACAGAGGTACCATATAAGTCCTTACAGGGACAACACAAAGTTGTGGATAGGTATGGATTGAGTAGTTTGGCTTAAAATGTAGTCTTGGTTGATAAATGATTAATTGAATGATTACATTGTTAACATATTTGTATGATTATTGTTTCCCCCACATACTAGCTTCTTGCTGACCGACGTTTTGTTTGTCGGCATTTTAGGTACAAATGAAAAGAACAAACAGTAAAGTGGCATATGCGGAATTAAAAGAGACTTAATGCGCACAGGAGGATTAGTTAGATTGGTGTCTTCATGGATAGAAGTTTAGAAATCCCAAGTTTTAAAAGGTAAGCAAAGTTTTATTTTATACCAGTTTTCAGTATAGTTGGTAGAATTTAGTAATTGTTAATGATTATTTGTCAAACCTTTGATCCGGGTTTTGGTTAACAGCTCTGTCCTTTTGGTCTCCCTTAATTGGGGGTTACCGGGAGGTAGGGTTGTAACAATTGGTATCAGAGCATAGGTTCCTCAATTAATCTTTAATAATTATTAAATTTTACAAATTCTGTAGAACCCAAGGGAGTTATTAGAGGATTATTTGAAAGATTGAGGTGTCTAGAAAAGGATCACATCCAGGGGCTGGCAATATTTTCCTCCGCACCGCTAGTCGGAATACGAGGACTCCCGGATCTATGTGACTGCCTGGCCGAAGTCTTAGGGTATGAATCGAAATAAGATACCTTTAGGACTCTCTCATCTTGTTCATCCCTTCTCAACTCCAATTCTGTTAAGGACCTTAAGGATTAGGGTTTCCTCTCTCTTCTCCTCATCCTCTTGGGGTATGGGTAAGGTTGGTAAGGATTAAGGAATCCTCCACCAAATTAATAAAAAGCATGTAAATAAGATGTCATGGACATAAGCTTAATAGAGTAAGCGTACTTGCTTAGGTCGTATGACATAAGTTGTCATGTCCTCAGAAGAGACCTGAGGCTAGACCTTCTTGTCAGGAGGATAAGTTGATCTTGGAGATAGAGATCTCCATTGCAAGTAGAGACCTAGCACATCCTTTGAGGATGATGTTAACCCTAACCCTAAGGGAAGGTTAGAGAGAGAGATAACATGATGAGTTAGATGTCATGGTTGACCGAGTGTTTGGTTGGTCACGCCTTTGGGATGCCATAAGAGGCTAGATGACCTAGTACCTTTGGCGACCCAACCCTGGACAGGGAATCATGATGGATGGCTTATGAGATAAGCATAAGGGGTTATGGATAATCTTAAGTAAACATAAGTTTGAGCATAGGCTTCACTCAGGTAGGAACATGCTTATGGGGTTGATCCTTCATGAAGAAAGGACCTCTTATAGAGAGGTTGGTTGTAGGATTAGCTCTAGAGAGAGAGCAGGAAACCCAACAAGAAGGTTGGAAGCCTAAAACCCTGAACAATGGATGATAGTGGTTGCCTCATGATCGATCCCTGAAAGTTGATGATATCTTGGAGGACCCAACCCTAAGTGTTGCTCGAGTTGAAGGATGACAAGAAGTGCATGCCATGCCTTTTGCATGCTTGGTTCGTGGTTAAGAGATAGAACATGCAGTTGGACACCTAAAAGTGAACCTAGGGTTCCTAGGCCTAAGAGGGGAAGTGGTATACCTAATGCTCATGATAAGAATTAAGTTGCTATAGTTTCGAGCATGGTACTCCTCATGTATAGAGGAAAAGGGAAGCCCCTTAAGTTTAGGGTATGTTTGATGAACCCCTCACAACTAGGTTGATGATAAAGGAAAGTATGATCTTGATCCAACATCGAGGAAAGAGGACAAGTATGACCTAGCATGGTACAGTAAGTGTTCTACTTGTGACTTAATAGCTTTCTAGGGTTAAGTAGGCTCATGTGGATATAAACCCTAGACCTAAGAGCTTTTGTGACCTTGTTGTCAAGAGATAGTTTTCCTCCCATCCTGGGAGAGGGACCCCCTTTGGTAGGGTGTATATCAATTTTGTTGGTTTAAGGTAACCGAAGAGGTCTCATAGGATCTTGAGAAGCTAAGTGAAAAGTACATAGAATGAACCTGTAGACCCATAGATATCCATCTCTAATTGCATATGAATGTGTTATCATGGAGGTAACCGGTACGGGGCTTGACCAAGGTAGGCAGGTTGCCATGATCCATATGAAAGGATGGGAGCCATCCCATGAATGCAGAAAGAGAGATGACGAAGACTTGGGTAAGGTTCTAAGTGAACATGTACTATAATGGTGAATCCTAAGTCTATCCTAGGGTAAGGTAAGGATAAGACCGATGGAAGTAGGAGTTGCCTAATTCCCCAGTTGCACATGACCATAGGGTCGGGAGGTAACAACTATCATTGTCTGAGGGCCATGGGTTAGGAGATTGATCACCTTCATGAACTCGTGGGACCCAAAAGGCAGATGAGTAGGGCACTCTCTTGATGCATGAGGGAAGAGGGATGACCCCAAAAGAGTCGGCACCCTATAGACCTAGAGGAGATGACCAAGGATATAAACCTCAGTAGATTCAAGACTAGTTTGATATCATGATGTCTGTGATGTAGAGACATATGTGGCATTTTGCAACTTAGATGTAAAGGTGTATTGGCAAGGTGGGATGTACCATCTCTACTCTTGGAATAGGAAGAACTCTGTATTTGGACTGCAGCCAAATGCTTATTTCCTCTTGTTATGGGGGTGAGAGATAGGACATTACGCATGCCATACACCAAGGATAAGAGATGATGTAGGTTGGAACGTTGCCACAAGGAATGGGGATAGAGAAAATAACCTACCCTGGTAAAGTGAATGATACATGGATGGTTTGTAAACACTAAGAGGAATGAGGTAGTCACCTTATGATAATGTTTTTATCATGAGCTATGTGGAACTTTCAAGTTATACCAGGCTGAGTTTGATCACCATGATGATGAAATCTGAGAGTGTTCTTAATGAAGATAGACAGAGAGTTGGAGGTGAGACAATAAATGAAATACATGGAAGAGTATGTCTTCAATATTACCTAATACCTAAGGATGTGAGGTGGTAATGAGTGTTCTGGTTAAGATGTATCTGACTTGTTTGACTAGAAGCTAGAAGAGGTTGTTTGACTAACCCTAAGTTTGAAAAGTAGAGGTGTTTGGATAACACTCAGATGTAACAAGATACGTTGAAAGGTTAAGGCTTGTTTGGTTAGCCAGTCTAGTCCTTGATGCCATGAAAGGATGGTGGTAGAACCTCAGATGCACTTCTTTGGAAGAGAAGGTGATGAAACTCCGACTATAGCAGTTTAGGGTTTCTGAGGAATCAATCTTGAGGAATCATGACATATAGGAAATCATGATTGAAGATCACCATACACTGTGGTAAATGGCAATAGCACTTTAGATGCCTAAGACAAGGTTGCACGTGGTATGTTTCCATGCGTGATAGGAGGTGAAGGATGAGCACCGGTAACCTAGTGCATTGATATAAAGGATAAAGAGTCCCCGAAAGGGGAGGGGAGTTCATCTCTATGGATGATGTAAGTATCCTCAGGACCAAGGAAGGTCGAGATGCAATATGGGTTATAGTAGATCGCCTTACCTAGATGACATAAGAAAGAAAGAGTACTGTCAAGGGACAGATCAGGTTGAGCTACATATGAGAGAGATGGTTCAACTACACCATGATGCAAGTTCAAATGTTCATGAGTATGACTTAAAGGTTCATTTCCATAAGGTGAAAGTAGGTGCATGAAGAACTCGATGATAGTACAGTTTATCACCCCTAACTAATGGTTAGTATAATCCAGACCAAAGGGTCTGATGAGGGCATGTGTGCCCGTTCAGGGTGATATCTAGAGCCAGTTCTTGTCCTTTGAAAGATGTGACAATGACCACCATAGCCAGTATCGGGTTTTATAGGAAGCTCTGTAAGGGAGGTTGTGTCAGTCACCATTTCAGTAAGGTGATGTTGGTGAAAGGACCACATGATGGTTAGGAAAGGGCCACATGATGGTTAGAAAAGTACCACATGATGGTTAGAAAAGGGGACCACAGTACGTGTAGATGAAGTCACTTTGATTGTGCAAGGGCTGAAAGGAGCCTTGAGATGATGAGAGTCATGAGCATATGCAAAGTAGACTGACATACAAGTTATTGTGGAAGAATATGTGAAAATCCGACCCCTCTAAGTTATAGCTAAGAGAGTTGAGTCCCCGATGCATGGGTTCTTTTGACATGGTTTGGCGGAGAAGGTTAAGTTTGACCTTACCCCTCAGGATAAAGTAATGTGTGATGAGTTCCATGTGTCCAATTTAGAGCACTATGTGAGGTACCCCGACCATGTGCTGAGCAATGAACCTGGTGAGCCCAAGGGAGGCTAACATGGCCTGAGTCACCTGTGTAGTTTATAGATGCTGGGATGAAAGAACTCAGAGAAAAGAATATGTGATGATAAAGGTTCTGTAGAAGTGCCATGAGTACGGTAAGGCTACATAGGGGATAATGATGGACATAGAAAAGTCTTATCCTGAATTGTTTGTTTGCTTGCTTGAAATTTGAGGACAAAATTTCTATAAGAGGGGAAGGATGTTACAACCCCAAATTTTGGGTTCATTCGGTGAGAAATGTAATTTCTCATATTAAAGATATTTGAAAAAATAATGATATAATTTTCTTCAAATAAATGGATTTTGTTTATAATAGCCTTGATGTCTGTGTTGTGGGCTTTATTGGCTATTGGGCCCAAATAACAAGAAAATTCAATTAGTAAATGAATAATTGAATATTTGAGAAAAGAATAATGTGGAAACCTCTAGAAGGCAAATACAAAGAGGATGTCGTGCCTCTTGGGTTCCTTGGGTACCAAGGAGTCCAAGGTTGCAAAAAGAAAGCAATAAGAAAAGAAAAGATTAATTAAGTATTTCTTTATTAAGAAATAAATTGAAAATAATGATAAAATGTGGAAAATGAGTGGAAAGAGGCATAAATGAGATTTCTTGGGGAAATTTTGTATCCATGAGGTTGCTAATATTAAAAGGAATGCCAATGAGGAAAATAAAAAGAAATCCTCAAAAAGAGATATTTTAATGAGAAATAAACAAGATAATGTGAAGTAATGCATAAAGATGCATCTAGAAGGAAAATAAGTATCCAATAAAAAGAATTTCAAAATAATGGAGTGTCTTGGGATTCAAGGAGTCCCAACGAATAAGAAGAAAGAGAAAATACAAAGAGGATAATGTGGTATATATATTTTTTATAACTTTTGGTCTTACCAAAAGGAAATACTCTTCTTATAAGGAAGTAATTTTCTTGGCCAATGGAATTAAAGGACAAACTCAAAGAAGATAAAGGAAATAAAATTTGGAATTCCTAATGACTAGAGAATATAGGTTATTAAGGAGATAATTAAAAAGAAGGTTTTTGGTTTAACCATCATGGACATGGAAATAGGTGATGAATTTGGAAAGAAAAGAAAAGGAAAGCTTCCTAAGCACGATGCCTTGCCTTTTGGCATCTTTCTTGTGTGCCAAGAGAAGGAAACACAAAAAGGAACGGTGTAGGAGTATATATATATGAGGGAGAGGCTGACACCAACCTGTCAAACCTAAGTATGTCTCTTTTACCGTATTCCAGTAACTAGAGTTTTCTCCTCATAACTTCTTCAACCATGATAGACTAAGTTTTCCAGTGGCAAGATGCCTATTGACTTAGATCTGAAGGAGACATAGAGCAAGTATCTATGGGTTGATCACCTCTTCTATTGAAGAAACCAGTAGAGCCCTAGCCTGGTGCGTGGGAAGTTAGTGCCGTGAGCATGTTGGCACTGGAGATGGAGAAGTCATGTCTGAAGTCGTGTGGAAAGGAAGAGAACCTCGTGCTAGGAGGATCTGGGGGTATAGGAAGAAGTAGATGGGGTTGTATGTGGACACGGTGGAAGCCAATCATTGTTAACTTCAGCAGCAGCAGCATCGCAAGTCCAGTTTGTGTGAGGGACAAACCATGGCATAGGCTCGCATGGAAGAAATCAATGAGGAGGGTAGTAATGGTGGTCGGTGTGTAGCTGAACCCCATCAGAGCAAGTTGAGGAGGGGATGCCTTGGCTTTCTCTGTAGGGCGACGCCGCCAGACGACGGGGCTGGTTGCAGCGCCTACGTCAATCGCCGAGGAGAGCATCCCGCAAGGCAAATGGCAGTTTTGGGGCAGCGACGATGTGGGAAGGGTCCTGGAAGCCGACACCTGAAGTTGGAGAAGGAGGTGAGGGCGCCGAAGTTGGCCTTGCCCGCAGCATCGACGGAGGCGGGATTGCCCAGTTGTGTAGGGTAGGAAGAGGCCCGACGCGGGGTGAGGGAAGAGTTACAACCAAATGACAAATATGCCCCTCCATGTATGTGTGGCACGCAGGGACACCTTTGTCCTTTTGTTCTTTCTCTCAGTCAACTAATAAATGGTAATAATTGCTGACTTGGCGTTTACCAATTGGTTGATTAATGATATATCTTGTGAGAATTATAGAAAATGCTAGGATGATCAGATGTAGAGTAGTAATATATGAAACTTGCTCAGGAAAATGAGAGGAATTGAAATAAAATATAATTAGAACCTGAGTATGCTTCATGTTCTAAAAGTATGTACAATACGTGTTTAGATGTGTTTAATGTAAAGGAAAACCTAGATTTGTCTTAATCTGATGCTTAATTGAATATGTATGTTCATGTTAAGCTAATACCTGATCTAGACATGAAAAATGAATGAACTGTTGATAATGATGATTAATAATCTCATACATATAGATTTAGGGTTTTCAAACCAACGTGAACATCTTGTTATGATCTTAATGTTAGTAATGCGATTTAGGTGTCACGGGTAATTTTATGTGCTTAAATTGATAATTAGGGTTTCACCTAATATGTATAACTGAATTTGTAATCTTAGAAATCATAATATGATGGAATTAGGGTTTGTAGCCCTAATCCTTAGTCCAAACAAGAAATAACCCTAAACCCTAGTTTAGGAGCGCATCTAGATCTGAGTAATGTAATGAGAATACATGGTGACACATATGTAGTATGCATGTTTCAGATACTGTTGATTTTATGCTTGGTTGCTTGGATGTTTGGATGCACTCATAAAGTATATGATGTTCTGCATGGTTTCTGCAAGGGAATAAGGTATGTGGTTACACTTATAAATATCTCGAGTTAGTTTTCCGAGATTTACTGAAGTTTTCATCGATGTCATGAAGTAACTGTTGGATGAATTTAGTTCATGCAAACTATAATGTGGATATGACTATCACATAAGATATGTGCCTACTAGCTCAGATCCTGGTCCCCTCTGTGTCATAATAGCTGACCTAGTATATGGCTACCTAGAGGGTAGGTTCATCAGGTCATGAATGACTTAGTATATGGCTGCCTAGAGGGTAGGTCCATCAAGTCACAGTGAGTTAGATATTGGGCTACCTTTGGGTGGTGCCATGCGACTCTACCTTTACAGAGGTACCATATAAGTCCTTACAGGGACAACACAGAGTTGTGGATAGGTATGGATTGAGTAGTTTGGCTTAAAACTTAATCTTGGTTGATAAATGATTAATTGAATGATTACATTATTAACATATTTGCATGATTATTGTTTCCCCCACATACCAGCTTCTTGCTGACTGACGTTTTGTTTGTCGGAATTTTAGGTACAAATGAAAAGAACAAACAGTAAAGTGGCATATGCGGAATTAAAAGAGACTTAATGTGCACAAGAGGATTAGTAAGATTGGTGTCTTCATGGATAGAAGTTTAGAAATCCCAAGTTTTAAAAGGTACACAAAGTTTTATTTTATACCAGTTTTCAGTATAGTTGGTAGAATTTAGTAATTGTTAATGATTATTTGTCGAACCTTTGATCCGGGATTTGGTTAACGGCTCTGTCCTTTCAGTCTCCCTTAAATGGGGGTTATCGGGAGGCGGGATTGTAACAGTTGGTATCAGAGCATAGATTCCTCAATTTATCTTTAATAATTATTAAATTTTACAAATTTTGTAGAACCCAAGGGAGTTATTAGAGGATTATCCGAAAGATTGAGGAGTCTAGAAAAGGATCACGTCTGGGGGCTGGCAATATTTTCCTCCGCACCGCTAGTTGGAATACGAGGACTCCCAGATCTGTGTGACTGCCTGGCCGAAGTCTTAGGGTATGAATCGAAATAAGATACCTTTAGGACACTCACATCTTGTTCATCCCTTCTCAACACCAATTCTGTTAAGGACCTTAAGGATTAGGGTTTCCTCTCTCTTCTCCTCACCCTCTTGGGGTATGGGTAAGGTTGGTAAGGATTAAGGAATCCTCCACCAAATTAATAAAAAGCATGTAAATAAGATGTCATGGACATAAGCTTAATAGAGTAAGCGTACTTGCTTAGGTCGTATGACATAAGTTGCCATGTCCTCAGAAGAGACCTGAGGCTAGACCTTCTTGTCAGGAGGATAAGTTGGTCTTGGAGATAGAGATCTCCATTGCAAGTAGAGACCTAGCACATCCTCTGAGGATGATGTTAACCCTAACCCTAAGGGAAGGTTAGAGAGAGAGATAACATGATGAGTTAGATGTCATGGTTGACCGAGTGTTTGGTTGGTCACACCTTTGGGAAGCCATAAGAGGCTAGATGACCTAGTACCTTTGGAGACCCAACCCTGGATAGGTAATCATGATGGATGGCTTATATGATAAGCATAAGGGGTTATGGATAATCTTAAGTAAACATAAGTTCGAGCATAGGCTTCACTCAGGTAGGGACATTCTTATGGGGTTGATCCGTCATGAAGAAAGGACCTCTTATAGAGAGGTTGGTTGTAGGATTAGCTCTAGAGAGAGAGCAGGAAACCCAACAAGAAGGTTGGAAGCCTAAAATCCTGAACAATGGATGATAGTGGTTGCCTCATGATCGATCCCTGAAAGTTGATGATATCTTGGAGGACCCAACTGTAAGTGTTGCTCGAGTTGAAGGATGACAAGAAGTGCATGCCATGCCTTTTGCATGCTTGGTTCATGGTTAAGAGATAGAACATGTAGTTGGACACCTAAAAGTGAACCTAGGGTTCCTAGGCCTAAGAGGGGAAGTGGTATACCTAATGCTCATGATAAGAATTAAGTTGCTATAGTTTCGAGCATGGTACTCCTCATGTATAGAGGAAAAGGGAAGCCCCTTAAGTTTAGGGTATGTTTGATGAACCCCTCACAACTAGGTTGATGATAAAGGAAAGTATGATCTAGATCCAACATCGAGGAAAGAGGACAAGTATGACCTAGCATGGTACAGTAAGTGTTCTTCTTGTGCCTTAATAGCTTTCTAGGGTTAAGTGGGCTCATGTGGATGTAAACCCTAGACCTAAGAGCTTTTGTGACCTTGTTGTCAAGAGATAGTTTTCCTCCCATCCTGGGAGAGGGACCCCCTTTGGTAGGGTGTATATCAGTTTTGTTGGTTGAAGGTAACCGAAGAGGTCTCATAGAATCTTGAGAAGCTAAGTGAAAAGTACATCGAATGAACCTGTAGACCCATAGATATCCATATCTAAATGCATATGAATGTGTTATCATGGAGGTAACTGGTACGGGGCTTGACCAAGGTAGGCAGGTTGCCATGATCCCTATGAAAGGATGGGAGCCAGCCCATGAATGCAGAAAGAGAGATGACGAAGACTTGGGTAAGGTTCTAAGTGAACATGTACTATAATGGTGAATCCTAAGTCTATCCTAGGGCCAGGTAGGGATAAGACCGATGGAAGTAGGAGTTGCCTAATTCCCCAGTTGCACATGACCATAGGGTCGGGAGGTAACAGCTATCATTGTCTGAGGGCCATGGGTTAGGAGATTGATCACCTTCATGAACTCGTGGGACCCAAAAGGCAGATGAGTAGGGCACTCTCTTGATGCATGAGGGAAGAGGGATGACCCCAAAAGAGTCGACACCCTATAGACCTAGAGGAGATGACCAAGGATATAAACCTCAGTAGATTCAAGACTAGTTTGATATCATGATGTCTGTGACACAGAGACATATGTGGCATGTTGCAACTTAGATGTAAAGATGTATTGGCAAGGTGGGATGTACCATCTCTACTCTTAGAACAGGAAGAACTCTTTATTTGGACTGCAGCCAAATGGTTATTTCCTCTTGTTATGGGGGTGAGAGATAGGACATTACGCATGCCATACACCAAGGATAAGAGATGATGTAGGTTGGAACGTTGCCACAAGGAATGGGGATAGAGAAAATAACCTACCCTGGTAAAGTGAATGATACATGGATGGTTTGCAAACACTAAGAGGAATGAGGTAGTCACCTTATGAGGATGTTTTTATCATGAGCTATGTGGAACTTTCAAGTTATACCAGGTTGAGTTTGATCACCATGATGATGAAATCTGAGAGTGTTCTTAATGAAGATAGACAGAGAGTTGGAGGTGAGACAATAAATGAAATACATGGAAGCATATGTCTTCAATATTACCTAATACCTAAGGATGTGAGGTGGTAATGAGTGTTCTGGTTAAGATGTATCTGACTTGTTTGACTAGAAGCTAGAAGAGGTTGTTTGTCTAACCCTAAGTTTGAAAAGGAGAGGTGTTTGGATAACACTCAGATGTAATAAGATATGTTGAAAGGTTAAGGGTTGTTTGGTTAGCCAGTCTAGTCCTTGATGCAATGAAAGGATGGTGGTAGAACCTCAGATGCACTTCTTTGAAAGAGAAGGTGATGAAACTCCGACTAGAGAAGTTTAGGGTTTCTGAGGAATCAATCTTGAGGAATCATGACATATAGGAAATCATGATTGAAGATCACCATACACTGTGGTAAATGGCAATAGCACTTTAGATGCCTAAGACGAGGTTGCACGTGGTATGTTGCCATGCATGATAGGAGGTGAAGGATGAGCACCGGTAACCTAGTGCATTGATATAAAGGATAAAGAGTCCCCGAAAGGGGAGCGGAGTTCATCTCTATTGATGATGTAAGTATCCTCAGGACCAAGGAAGGTCGAGATGCAATATAGGTTATGGTAGATCACCTTACCTAGATGACATAAGAAAGAAAGAGTACTGTCAAGGGACAGATCAGGTTGAGCTACATATGAGAGAGATGGTTCAACTACACCATGATGTGAGTTCAAATGTTCATGAGTATGACTTAAAGGTTCACTTCCATAAGGTGAAAGTAGGTGCATGAAGAACTCGATGATAGTACAGTTTATCACCCCTAACTAATGGTTAGTATAATCCAGACCAAAGGGTCTGATGAAGGCATGTGTGCTCGTTTAGGGTGATATGTAGAGACAGTTCTTGTCCTATAAAAGATGTGACAATAACCACCATAGCCAGTATCGAGTTTTAAAGGAAGCTCTGTAAGAGAGGTTGTGTCGGTCACCACTTCAGTAAGGTGATGTTGGTGAAAGGACCACATGATGGTTAGGAAAGGGCCACATGATGGTTAGAAAAGGACCACATTATGGTTAGAAAAGGACCACATGATGGTTAGAAAAGGGGACCACAGTGCGTGTAGATGAAGTCACTTTGATTGTGCAAGGGCTGAAAGGAACCTTGAGACGATGAGAGTCATGAGCAGATACAAAGTAGACTGACATACAAGTTACTGTGGAAGAATATGTGAAAATCCGACCCCTCTAAGTTATAGCTATGAGAGTTGAGTCCCTGATGCATGGGTTCTTTTGACATGGTTTGGCGGAGAAGGTTAAGTTTGACCTTACCCCTCAGGATAAAGTAATGTGTGATGAGTTCCATGTGTCCAATTTAGAGCACTATGTGAGGTACCCCGACCATGTGCTGAGCAATGAACCTGGTGAGCCCAAGGGAGGCTGACATGGCCTGAGTCACCTATGCAGTTTATAGACGCCGGGATGAAAGAACTCAGAGAAAAGAATATGTGATAATAAAGGTTCTGTAGAAGCACCATGAGTACGGTAAGGCCACATAGGGGCCAATGATGGACATGGAAAAGTCTTATCCTAAATTGTTTGTTTGCTTGCTTGAATTTTGAGGACAAAATTTCTATAAGAGGGGAAGGATGTTACAACCCCAAATTTTGGGTTCATTCGGTGAGAAATGTAATTTCTCATATTAAAGATATTTGAACAAATTATGATATAATTTTCTTCAAATAAATGGATTTCGTTTACAATAGCCTTGATGTCTGTGTTGTGGGCTTTATTGGCTATTGGGCCCAAATAACAAGAAAATTCAATTAGTAAATGAATAATTGAATATTTGAGAAAAGAATAATGTGGAAACCTCTAGAAGGCAAATACAAAGAGGATTTCGTGCCTCTTGGGTTCCTTGGGTACCAAGGAGTCCAAGGTTGCAAAAAGAAAGCAATAAGAAAAGAAAAGACTAATTAAGTATTTCTTTATTAAGAAATAAATTGAAAATAATGATAAAATGTGGAAAATGAGTGGAAAGAGGCATAAATGAGATTTCTTGGGGAAATTTCGTATCCATGAGGTTGCTAAGATTAAAAGGAATGTCAATGAGGAAAATAAAAGAGAAATAAAAAGAAATCCTCAAAAAGAGATATTTTAATGAGAAATAAACAAGATAATGTGAAGTAATGCATAAAGATGCATCTAGAAGGAAAATAAGTATCCAATAAAAAGAATTTCGAAATAATGGAGTGTCTTGGGATTCAAGGAGTCCCAATGAATAAGAAGAAAGAGACAATACAAAGAGGATAATGTGGTATATATATATATATTTAATAACTTTTGGTCTTACCAAAAGGAAATACTCTTCTTATAAGGAAGTAATTTTCTTGGCCAATGGAATTAAAGGACAAACTCAAAGAAGATAAAGGAAATAAAATTTGGAATTCCTAATGACTAGAGAATATGGGTTATTAAGGAGATAATTAAAAAGAAGGTTTTTGGTTTAACCATCATGGACATGGCAATAGGTGATGAATTTGGAAAGAAAAGAAAAGGAAAGTTTCCTAAGCACGATGTCTTGCCTTTTGGCATCTTTCTTGTGCGCCAAGAGAAGGAAACACAAAAATGAACGGCGTAGGAGTATATATATATGAGGGAGAGGCTGACACCAACCTGTCAAACCTAAGTATGTCTCTTTTACCGTATTCCAGTAATTAGAGTTTTATCCTCGTAACTTCTTCAACCATGATAGACTAAGTTTTCCAGTGGCAAGATGCCTATTGACTTAGATCTGAAGGAGACATAGAGAAGGTATATATGGGTTGATCACCTCTTCTGTTGAAGAAACCAGTAGAGCCCTGGCCTGGTGTGTGGGAAGTTTGTGCCATGAGCATGTTGGCATCGGAGATGGAGAAGTCATGTCTGAAGCCGTGTGGAAAGGAAGAGAACCTCGTGCTATGAGGATCTGGGGGTATAGGAAGAAGTAGATGGGGTTGTATGTGGACACGGTGGAAGCCAATCATTGTAACTTCAGCAGAAGCAGCATCGTAGGTCCAGTTTGCATGAGGGACAGACCATGGCATGGGCTCGCATGGAAGAAATCAATGAGGAGGGTAGTAATGGTGGTCGGTGTGTAGCTGAACCCCGTCAGATCAAGATGAGGAGGGGATGCCTTGGCTTTCTCTGTAGGGTGACACCACGAGACGACGGGGCTGGTTGCAGCGCCTACGTTAATTGTCGAGGAGAGCATCCCGCAAGGCAGACGGGAAGCCGACACCTGAAGTTGGAGAAGGAGGTGAGGGCGCCGAAGTTGGCCTTCCCCGCAACATCGACGGAGGCGGGATTGCCCATCCGCGTAGGGCAGGAAGAGGCCCGACGCGGGGTGAGGGAAGAGTTATAGCCAAATGACAAATATGCCCCTCCATGTATGTGTGGCACGCAGGGACACTGCTGTCCTTTTGTTCTTTCTTTCAGTCAACTAATAAAAGGTAATAATTGCTGACTTGGTGTTTCCCTATTGGTTGATTAATGATATATCTTGTGAGAATTATAGAAAATGCTAGGATGATCAGATGTAGACAAGTAATATATGAATCTTGCTCAAGAAAATGAGAGGAATTGAAATAAAATATAATTAGAACATGACTATGCTTACTGTTCTTAAATTATGTACAATGTGTGTTTAGATGTGTTTAATGTAAAGGAAAACCTAGATTTGTCTTAATATGATGCTTAATTGAATATGTTCGTTCATGTTAAGCTAATGCCTGATCTAGACATGAAAAATGAAGGAATTGTTGATAATGATGATTAATAATCTCATACATATAGATTTAGGGTTTTCAAACCAACGTGAACATCTTGTTATGATCTTAATGTTAGTAATGTGATTTAGGTGTCACGGGTAATTTTATGTGCTTAAATTGATAATTAGGGTTTCACCTAATATGTATAACTGAACTTGTAATCTTAGAAATCATAATATGATGGAATTAGGGTTTGTAGCCCTAATCCTTAGTCCAAACAAGAAATAACCCTAAACCCTAGTTTAGGAGCGCATCTAGATCTGAATAATGTAATGAGAATACATGGTGACACATATGTAGTATGCATGTTTCAGATACTGTTGATTTTATGCTTGGTTGCTTGGATGTTTGGATGCACTCATAAAGTGTATGATGTTATGTATGTTTTCTGCAAGGGAATAAGGTATGTGGTTACGCTTATGAATATATCGAGTTAGTTTTCTGAGATTTTCCGAAGTTTTCATCGATGTCATGAAGTAACTGTTGGATGAATTTAGTTCATGCAAACTATAATGTGGATATGACTATCACATAAGATATGTGCCTACTAGCTCAGATCTTGGTCCCCTCTGTGTCGTAATGGCTGACCTAGTATATGGCTACCTAGAGGGTAGGTCCATCAGGTCATGAATGACTTAGTATATGGCTGCCTAGAGGGTAGGTCCATCAAGTCACAGTGAGTTAGATATTGGGCTACCTTTGGGTGGTGCCATGCGACTCTACCTTTATAGAGGTACCATATAAGTCCTTACAGGGACAACACAGAGTTGTGGATAGGTATATAGGTATGGATTGAGTAGTTTGGATTAAAATGAATCTTTGTTGATAAATGATTAATTGAATGATTACATTGTTAACATATTTGCATGATTATTGTTTCCCCCACATACCAGCTTCTTGCTGACCGATGTTTTGTTTGTCAGCATTTTAGGTACAAATGAAAAGAACAAACAGTAAAGTGGCATATGCGGAATTAAAAGAGACTTAATGTGTACAGGAGGATTAGTTAGATTGGTGTCTTCATGGATAGAAGTTTAGAAATCCCAAGTTTTAAAAGGTAAGAAAAGTTTTATTTTATACCAGTTTTCAGTATAGTTGGTATAATTTAGTAATTGTTAATGATTATTTGTCAAACCTTTGATCCGGGTTTTGGTTAACGGCTCTCTCCTTTCGGTCTCCCTTAATTGGGGGTTACCGGGAGGCGGGGTTGTAACACTATGTTTCTCAAGAAAACATTTTTCATAACTTATTTTTTTAAACTCATACTTTGTAAAGACAATCTTGATCTAACTTGTGCTTCGACACTCATCATTTTTTTCATTTTTCAATTTTTTTTGGGTTATTGTTGCACGGGAATAGAAAATTTGAGGTGTGACGAAAAAATCCCTCCTCTATTTGACTTGGGATATAATTTTTTTCATGGACTTGTGATTACATTGACCACAATTTTTTTGTGTGCTCTTTTTGGCATCTTTTTATGGTACGCCCCTTTGTGGGGTATGGAAGAAGGCCATGCCACCCCGGACTTAGGGTTTGGCATGCAATTTATTTTCCCGTGCAACAAAAAACTTTTTTTTTGAGTTGTCGTTGCATAAGATAGAAGAGACATGTAGCTACATTATATAAGAGAAAAAACAAATAAGTTAATCTAATGCTAAAATTAAGAAAATCTGCATTTGATTCTATTTGATACTCTAAGGCTTGCCACCGTTTCCAAAAATTGTTGTCATGGTCATAAGGAACTTGATATTGCAAAATTTGTTTGAAATGAAATTGATAATGCAAAAGATAAAGTGCAACATTCGGCCGGCTAGATAAAGGCCTTATGTTTGAAAGTAAACAACGTAAACAAATAAAAATGCAGAAGGAAATGTTGAAAAAGGGAAGATAAAGGGTGGATTACGTACCACCCACCCCCACCCCGGACTTAAAAATTTGCTCGACCCGAGCAAACTCTAAGAGCGAGATGGAGGGAAGAGTCACTGCGTTGGAGGGTGCTGCTGGTAAGGAGAGTAGTAGTTTGCCCAATAAGGAGAATCAGGGCCTGGATAACTTTTTTGTGCTCCATATTCGGCATAAGCTGGTCGACTAGGGGCATAGTGACCACTGTCCACATGCCAAGACTCCTGCGAACGCTGCATCAGGTACATGTGATTGAGCTGGTGGCCCTATCGCTGCTGCTCTTACTGAATCTCATCCAAATGAGTCTGGACCTCATAAAAGTCGTATGGACCGGAGTCGTCATCTGGTCGTCGCCTGTTGCGACGTCTGGAAGGTGGCGGTGGCAGACCAGTGTCATCTTCATGTGCCTCTAAAGAGAGGCTCCTCCTGTGAGGCTGTGGCTCGGGGAAGGTGTCTGGATCTGGATGCTCCAGGTAGAATCTCTGGATATGGCTTGGTAAATCAGTCAACTCGTAGACGTAGTTTGCTACTGCAAACTGCGAATGTAACGGGAGCTGGAGGACCACCTGAGTGTCTTTGAACAACAGGTAATAAACGCCTTCGGTGTCCAAACGGATAAACCTACTATTCTTCAAATAGTGAGTGTTGATGAGGTGATTTTTGGGCTCAAGCGGAGGAAAGGCGATGTGGGTGTAACCCAAAAAAATGGCGAGTTGGGTAACATAATGCCAATGCGAAAAGAAGAGGAAGTGGCTCGGCTAGCTTGGGTACCAAAATTCTCAATGATAGCATTGCCCCAGGTAAAAGGTTCTTCGTGTAAAAGACACCAAAGAGCATAAAGTTCTACCTGAGTAATTGCACCCTGAGTACCTTCTCGACTGAAAATGGTGCAAGCCAAAATACGGTGAAGGTAACGGACCATCGGGTTGTGAATGTAGGAGCCCTTGGGCCATTAGGAAGACGGGGAAGAAGCCCGGTGATTTCTGCCCAAAACTTGTCTCTGTCGTAATGGTCGGGGTAGGAGTCATGAGATCGCGCCATACATTGGTCTAGCCAATAGTCATCCCTGTCGTCGAGGATGAAAGAAGTGATTTTCTTGGCGGATGATTCTAGATTTTCCCCAAAAATCTGGTACTTACAACTCGAGTTACTGAAAGAATTGTGAAACCTGCGAAAAGTGCTTAAAAACTCAAGGGTAAGATCACAGTAGACGGAGGTGACACGGTAGGGGAAGAAAAGCATGTGGTTTCGGCGGAGGATATCGTCGATGGCGTCGTGGATGCCCAAAGCATCAAGAGTTGTGCCGCACACCCAACGAGGAAGAGAAACACCAATTGTGAACATATCCTCATAACGCTGGCGGTGGTCAGCGCTAGTGAACTGGTCATAGCTACCCGGAATAGGTGCTATATGGGGTGAACGGGGGGCGGTTGTGTCTGGATCATTGGCCGCCTTCTGAGTTCCCTCCATCTCGCGGAGAAGCTCATCTGCCTCATCGATATCCCGAAGCATCTCCTCGACTAACTCGGGAGAAGACTCGCCCGTAGGAGAGGGTGTGCGGAATTGGATTCTGGGATGTGAACTGGAATGGCGAGGAGGGTCTTTGGAAGAGGATGCAGTGGCCTTGCCTTTGCCCTTGCGGAAGCGGCTGCACATCACTACTGCAGGAGAAAACGATCGTCTTGGGAAGCCAAACGGTCGTATGAAGAACCAAACGATCGTCTGGGAAGCCAAACGGTCATCTGAAGAACCAAACGATCGTCTGGTCTGTTGAAACGGTCATTTCGGTGGCTGAGACGGGCGACTGTAGCTACCAAACGGTCGGCTGAGTCTGGGCAAGCGGACGGCTAGCTCGAGGAAGAAGCTGAGGAGGTGGCAATGCAGAACAAAAGCCACTAATCGTCGGTCGGCAAAATGAGCAGCTTCCGTGCCAGTCGGGTGGCTGAACAACCAGTCGGTCGGCTGAGCACTCGGCGGATCTGCTACAGAGGACGTCGGGCAGATGAACCGGGCGTTCATCCCCTAAGATCGACGATTGGAATGGTGGCGACCCGAGTTCCGTCGATCATCTAGGGAGCAAGAGGGGCGGCGGTTGTAGCCGGGCGGGTGGTGGAAGAACTAGACAGTCGGCTCAAGCGAGTGCGGGCGGCCGTAGAACCAGACGGCCGACTCAGATGAGTTGTCCGGCTGAGAAACTGAGAGGCGATGGCGATGGAGGCTCCGTTGGTCGGGCGGCTGAAGCACCAGACGTGCGGCGGAACCGACGAGTGTTCGAGAGAACAGCGAAGGGGGAACGGCTAGGGTTTGTGAGGAGGGGAGAAAGGTGTTGTGTCTGGTGCGTTAAATAGATCAATGGACCCTTGAGCCGATCGGTTGGATATCCAACCGATCGGCTGTTCTGCATTGGCCGCCACAAGAAAAGCAGTAAAGGACAGAGGCAGCGTTCGGATGAGCCGAGCGTCTGGGAAAGCGAAACGATCGACTGGATGTGCGAAACGAGCGTCTGGACTTTCGAACCGATCGGCTCGACGGAAGGAACAAGGAAAAACAGAACAGAAAAAACAAAAACAATGAAACAAATGAGAAGGAAAGATAGTGTTTGGTTGCCTCCAAACTAGCGCCTTATTTTACGTCGTGGCTCGACCAAGATCAGATTAATTGGAATCCGGGGGAGGTGAAGGGTCAGTGAGGTTCAAATCCTGCAATGGTGGAAATTTGGTTGAGTCTGAAGCAACAACATCTTCAGTGGTGATATATCTTTTAAGACGGTGCCCATTGACCTTAAACTCGCCCAGAACTTTATCCCAGAGAAGAAAAGCGCCATGTGGATAAGCGCACTTGACAATGTAGGGACCATACCATCTCAAATTGAGTTTTCCTGGGAAAAGTCGTAATCTTGAATTAAAAACTAAAACTTGATCCCCTTCTCTAATGTCTTTGCGCTTGATGTGACCATCATGTCACATTTTGGTTCGGTCTTTGTAGATTCTTGCGTTTTCATAGGCACTCATCCTGAGTTCATCAAGCTCATTCATTTGGAGAAAACGTATCTCTCCAACCATGGAAAGATCAAAATTCAAACTTTTGATGGCCCAACTTGCTTTATGCTCTAGTTCTATTGGTAAGTGACATGACTTACCGTAGATTAGTATGAAAGGGGTGGTACCAATAGGTGTTTTGTAGGCAGTACGATATGCCCACAGGGCGTCATTGATTTTTAACGTCCAATCTTTCCTAGTTCGTCCAACAGTTTTTTCTAAAATGGATTTGATTTGTCTGTTGGACACTTCTACCTACCCACTGGTCTGAGGATGGTAAGGAGTGGCGACTTTGTGATAGACCCCGTATTTTTTCAAAAGAGCCTCAAAACTGTTTTCCAAAAAATGGGATCCCCCGTCAGAAATGACGGTGCGAGGGACTCCAAATCTAGGGAAAATGACATCTTTAAAAAGTTTCTTAACGGGTTTAGAGTCACATGTTTTAGTAGGTATGGCTTCAACCCACTTTGACACGTAATCGACTGTGACTAAAATATAAGTAAACCCATAAGAAGAAGGAAATGGGCCCATATATTCGATTCCCCAGATGTCAAAAATCTCTAGTTCTTGCCAAGAGGTGAGAGGCATTTGGTCACGCTTGGAAATATTACCCGTCCTTTGACATTGGTCACATGAAAGCACATAATCATACGAGTCTTTGAAGATGGTAGGCCAAAAGAATCTGCATTGTAGGACTTTCCTAGCCATTTTTTGGGAACTCATGTGACCACCATAGGGGCCCGAGTGACATTGTTCCAAAATGGCAATGCTTTCTTCATGGGGCACACAACGACGATATAAACCATCGGCGCAAAGTAGAAACAAATAAGGTTCATCCCAATACTAACTTTTGACATCATGTAAAAATTTAGCTTTAGAATGTCCTGTATACTCGGGATGCAATACACCTGCAGCTAAATAATTCACAAAATCAGCAAACCAAGGAAATTGGGAGTCAACCTTGAGCAATTGGTCATCGGGTAAGGATTCATTTATGGGGTGTTCATCAATCACGCTATAGCTAAGTCTACTGAGGTGGTCAGCTACGACATTTTCAGAGCCCTTTTTGTCTAGGATTTCTAGATCAAATTCCTGCAATAACAAAATCCATCTTATGAGTCGAGGCTTGGCATCTTTTTTGGTCATCAGGTAGCGAATAGCTGCATGATTAGTGTAAACAACTTGTGAACCAAAAAGATATGAGAGAAATTTATCAAATGCATAGACAATGGCTAGCATTTCTTTTTCAGTGACTGTGTAATTTCGCTGAGCCTCATCTAAGGTCTTGGATGCATAATAAATGACATGATGTTTTTTGTCAATTCTTTGTCCTAAAATGACCTACAGCAAAATCACTAGCATCGCACATGATTTCAAAGGGTAAGGCCCAGTCAGGAGCACGGATGATAGGGGTGGTGGTGAGAGCCTTTTTCAAACATAGAAAGCTCTCCATGCATGCCGTATCAAAATGGAAAGGCACCTCCTTTTGAAGAAGATTGGTGAGAGGTTTTGTAATTTTGGTAAAGTCACGGATGAATCGCCGATAGAAACCGGCATGTCCTAAGAAGGCTCGGATGTCTTTGACTGAGGTAGGAGGGGGGAGCTTGGTGATGACCTCAATCTTGGCTTGGTCAACTTCAATGCCCTGGTTGCTCACCTTATGGCCTAGAACAATACCCTCCTTGACCATAAAGTGACACTTTTCCCAATTAAGGACTAAATGTGACTCGATGCATCTATCAAGAACAAGGGAGAGGTTTCCAAGGCAAGAAGTGAAACTATCTCCATAGACAGAGAAATCGTCCATGAACACTTCCATGAAAGTCTCAGTTAACCCTGAAAAAATGGTAGACATACATCTTTGAAAAGTGGCTGGTGCATTGCACAGGCCAAAGGGCATTCGTCTAAAAGTGTATGTACCAAAAGGGCATATGAAGGTGGTCTTCTCTTGGTGTTCAGGATGAATGGGGATCTGATAAAAACTTGAGTAGCCATCTAAATAGCAAAAGTATTGTTGATGAGCTAAATGTTCAAGAACTTGATTGAGGAAGGGAAGAGGGAAGTGGTCTTTCCTAGTTTCTTTGTTGAGTTTCTTGTAGTCAATGCACATCCTCCACCCCGTGACTGTACGGGTGGGAATGAGCTCATTCTTCTCATTCCTAACAACCGTGGTCCCACCTTTTTGGGGACGACCTGGACAGGGCTGACCCAAGGAGAGTCAGAGATGGGGTAGATGATTCCTACAGTCAAAATTTTAATCACTTCAAGACGGACAACTTCCTTCATGTTTGGGTTGAGTTTTCTTTGTGGGTCTCGGGAAGGTTTACTATTTTCAATCATTGGGATTTTGTGGATGCAAATGGATTGATCTATACCAACCAAATCCATCATTTTGTACCCTAAGACTGTTCTCCTTTTCCTAAGTTCTCCCATAAGCATGTTTTCCTATTCAATGGTAAGGTCTGAATTGATAATAATAGGGCATAATTGTTGTTCATCTAGAAACACGTATTTCAGACCTATGGGGAGAGCCTTCATTTCTGGGGCCTTTGGTGGTTCAGGTTGTTCTTCTATGGTGGAGATCATCTTAAGGTCTTCAATCTCAGCACATGGGATTTCCTCAAAGTTGTCCAAGTGAATCTTAAGTTGGTTTGATGGTTCATTATCAAAATCACATTCGGCGGGGATGGTGAGAGCAGTGCATAGGGGGTCATCAACTAATTACCATTCTTGCCTTAGTTGGTTTAATTCATCAATGCAATCAAGGAGGTAGACTTCTTCCTCAAGACTAGGTCCCTTCATACTTTCAAACACCCTAAACTCTAGGTTTTTCTTCCCTAGTCTTAACACAATGGTACCAGCCTCAACATCAATTAAGGCACGAGTAGTGGCTAAGAAGGGACGTCTGAAAATGAGGGGTAGCATAAATCTTCCTTGATATCCATGATCACAAAATCTCAAGGGACGTATGCATCATTTCCAACTTTAACCGGAATGTCTTCTATGATTCCCATGGGCTTAGTTGTGGATGAGTCAGCCAGTTGGATGGTCATGGCTGTGGGTAACATGTCATTGAATCCTAGTCTTTTGCAAAGACTATTTGGCATGATGGATATACTAGCTCCTAAATCTTCTAGGCCTTTCGTATCACCTAAGTAGCATCCTATTCCAAAAGAACCTGGATCCTTCTATTTTTTTGGCATCTTACTTAGGATAATGTCATAGGTAGTCCTTGCAAGTTTAACAGTCTCGTATTCTTTAGTAACATACTTCCTAGTCAAGAGAGATTTCATGTACTTGGACCAGGCGGGCATGTCTGCCAAAGCATCAAGGAAGGGAATGTCGACATGTATTTTTTTCATAGCATCCCTAAATTTCATGAAGCGGGCATCAAGTCTTGTTTGTTTTGGCGGTCTTAATAGGGAGGTCGGGGTTTGTAAACTGGTTCTTCATCTTCCACTTGAGGGACTTCGAGAACAGATGGTTTGGGTGTAACTTCAGGTTCGACAACTACCATGTCCTCATCCTCGAATTCTAGAGGTGGGTCCAAAGATTCTTTTGAAGGGGGAGGGGTGTGCACCTTACCTGAACGAGTAGAGACTACCTTGAGTTGTTCAAGATGTTTGGGATTGTTTTCAGGCTGTCCTGTAAAAGTCCCAGCATGAGGTTTTTGTTGGGCAAATAGGCAGGCCAACTGTGCGTCAGTTGCCTTTTGATGGGCATGTATGGCTACGAGGGTTTGTTCTATGCTTTCCCAGTTAGGATTACTTGGGGGAGGAGGAGGGATGACATTTTGAGGTGGTTGGGGAGGTTGAGGTTGGTTTAGATTTTGGGGTGGAAGGTTTAGGTTTTGGAATTTTTGGTAGTGTTGTCGATTTTGGTGATTTCCAAAATTTCTTTGATTGTTGTATGGGAATCCAGGTGGTGGTCGATTGGTACTTTGAGGGTAGGGAGGTCTTTGTTGAAGTTGGTTAGAGTTCCCGGCACCTGAAGGGTTCCCGTACTGAAAACCAGGGTGATTTCTAGGTTGGTTGGGTTTTTAGTAACCTTGGCATGGTATTGTATGAATTGACTTGAGGTCTTCAGTTTGTTGTCCTACTTCAGGTTGCATGGGTGTGTTGTAGACATATTGACAATGGAGGGTGGTATGGTCGTATCCTTGGAAAATACCACAGAGGGAATCCATGGCTTTTAGTTGATGGGGTGACTCCCTAAGGGTGACCAATGATGACTCTAACCAATCTTGTTTTAAGGCAATTAATTTTAGGCTTTCTGCTAAGCTTTGGATATCATTATTGACTTCTACCTTGGCTACCTTAAGGATTCCTCCAATCCCTCTTCTAGCCCTTGTTTCAGAAGCCCATTTAACTACCTCCCATGTGCTAGTTAAACTTTGATGCATGAAATTTCCTCCAAATGAGGAATCAAGAAAAAAATTTGATATCATCATCAACACCACGAATAAAAATCTCTATCAGTTGGGCTTGAGAGATGTCATGGTGGGGGCACTTCCTACGTAAATCCTTGAACCTTTTCCAGGCTTCACCTAAGGACTCTCCTGGGGACATAGAAAAATGAGTTATTTGACCCCTAAGTTCATAGGTGAGAGACGGGGGGTAGAATCTTTCAAGGAACTTGTTTTGTAGAACTTCCTAACTTGTGACATGTTCTTCACTCTCCATGTTGTTGTACCAGCTACTAGCTTGGCCAGAGAGGGAATACTTAAACAACCTAAGGCGGATGGCATCTTCAGAGACACCTGGGAGTTTGTTCAAAGAGCAAAGGTCAATGAACCTTTGAAGATGATCTTAACAACTTTCCCCATTGTTGCCAGAGAAGGGGTTGGTTTGCAGCATAGTGATCCATTGTGTTCGGATTTCGAATTGTGGAGTAATGATATCGGGGGGTATAACCAGATGTTGTGCATAGGCCGTTTTGGGAACAAAAAAGTCTTTTAGTTGTTTTTTCCTTTCGGCTTCCCTCCTATCAGCTTCTATGGTTTCTTGCTCAGCCCTAAAGGCTACTCGCAAAGCGGCTTCTCTTTCTGCTTGTTCGGCTTGGATGAGCTCTCTTTGAGCTGTGAGAGCTTGGTTGATTCTACGGGCGACCTCGTCTTCATTCATTGTTACTAGATTTTGACGGTTTCGACGATGAAAAGTTCTTTCTATTTCTGGGTCGAAAGGTTGAAAATCGTCGTTCGAGCATCGCATGCACAAATAAAGCAGTTAATTCGTGTGCAGAAAAAATGTATTGTCGGAATGGAAACTCGGCAGAAAGAGGAGTACACTTCTGGAATGTTACTCGGAAGGCATGAAAAAAAGGAAAAAAAAGTTTTTCAAAATTGTTTTGGGGTTCAAAAAAAACAATTCGTTGTCCCCGGCAACGGCGCCAAATTGATACTCGTCGTTTTGCAATATCAATCGCTAAGATGGTTAATCCTAGAGTTTAAACCTTTTTTACTTCCAATTTTAAGGGTAGTATAGAAGGGTCGATCACACATGATAACTATTTAGAGATTGTTCTTAGAACCCAAAGATTGAAGAATTTTATTATTTGTTTTTGGTATTTTTCTTTTTATTAAAGCAGAAAGTAAAGTATAGTTGGGGGTTTGAATGATTACACTAATGCAAGAAGAAAGGCACTTAACAAGAATAAACATGCACAAATAAAAAGATTGTTAACACAAGCAAAACTATATGAATGGAAGACTAAGGATTAAAGCAAACAAAGGATGTGGTGATTAAATCAAGAGAAGGAAATCGAGGCTCGTAGGGGTTTTCACCACCTTAGCCTAGGTGATAACAACTAAATCTTAAACGACGATTTGATGAAGGCTTGTGAATTAAAAACTCACAAAAGAGAAACTCCACATGAGCCCATTGGTCTTGGTGCTCATGCTTCCTAGTTTATAATCCTAAAAGATGAAAATCCACGGTCATATCAAAACGTCTATGTAATTGATTTTATTGTTCTAAATCCGGATTTCCATGGTCATATCCATCCGGATTAACATGCGATCCGAAGATCAATCATTCAATTAAAATCTATTACCATCTAATCGTTTAAGAAGAAGTTGTTAAAACCATGGCTAAGGGTTTATCCCCCTTGCCCCGATAAAAGACTACTCACACATGGAAAAAGGGGAGACGGAGGAAGAAAGAAATGAAGCCATAGTCTAGCCCAGAAACCAGGAGATTAATCCTTATGATAGAGACAATGAAATGGCTTAGTTCTTTGTTCCTTGCTCCAGAATTGAAGAACGGAAAGAAGAAGATTAAAACTAAGGCGGAGATAAAAGACAAGAACAAGAATGGAAGAGCTATGCTTGAACTAAGATCTACTTTATTTCATAATATGAGAATGATTACAAGACAATTTGCTTCAGAAACCCAATTACAAGAAATCCAAGATGATCCGATAGAGGAGGAAGTGCCCCTCCTTTTATAGGAGAAGGAGGAGGTTGTACGTTTAGGTTTAGGGTTATTTTGAGGTTAGCGGCTGGGACTTTTGTTTTCTGCGTGTCGCCAACAGACCGGTTCGGGAACCAGGCGATTGGTTGGAAGGTTCTGGAATGCACATCCCATCGATCGGTTGCCAACCCTAATTAGGGTGGCAGCACAGTTGAAACCGCTCGGGAATGGCCATCAGTCGGGCATCTGGTAGTTGGAATCGGGCGATCTCAATCGTCGTTTGATGAGATGAATGATCGACGCTTGAAGGCGAACCGAGCGTTTTAGATAGTCAGACGATCGATTTGATGCGGTGAGACGGCCGATTGAAGATACCAGTCGATCGGCTCAAGTCCTGAAACTGCAATAAAATGCACGTGATTGTCAAATTTTGTGATAGAACGAGAAAATATCAATTTGTACAATTTTTTAAGAGATGAATGGAGAATTTCTGTGTGACAAGCTTAATAATTTGCAGAAAAAGGCGTGTTGAATAGAACGCATGAAAGAACTCACATAGAGTAGAGGCAAGAGGATTTACAGGTTGTATCTGGATTTTCTAGGATGATAGAAAGTGCGGTCTTGTCATTCTCAATAGACATAGGTAATTGATAACATGTAAAATAAATAATGTATTCCTGGTTACGTTTGTCTATAATAACCCCCATATCTCTGTGCGCAAATATCTGTGGAGGCATCTGACTAAAATGGGGAATAGGTTCACAGAACCATGGGTGGTCATGGGAGACTTTAACACCCTATGTAGTTCTGGAGAGAAGTTTGACACTAACAACTTTGATGTTAATGAGGCTTGAATGATCAATGATATGGTCCTACAAACTGGTCTATAGACCTAGGGTTCTTGGGGATGAGATACACATACAAACACAATTTTCTAGAGGAGCGTTTAGATAGAGTTATAGCCAAAAACCTGTTCCTAAGTAAATTTTTAGAGTATGTAATAGAGCATCTACCAAGATTCCACTCTGATCAATGCCCTGTTTTCTAGGGTCCAGACAAAGGACACATAATTAAACCATATTTTCTACTCATAATGGCATATAGAGTAGGGATTCAGTGTAATACTTTCTTCTTGCTAGAATAAAAATCTATAGTTCCATGATGCACTTTGATTAGCTTAGAAGGAAGTTGGATAGGAAAACTGGCCAGAATCATCAAAGAAATAAAACTAGAATCATGAGGAACACTGAACGATTACAAACTAGCATGGCAATCTAGTATGACAAGATCTCTGACAAACTATGCATTGATATGCAAGAAAAATTGGAAACCATTCTTTGAAAAGAAGAATAATTTGGAAGAAGTGAGCCCATGTTGACTGAATGAAAAATGGGGATAATGACACCCAATTTTATCACACCTGGTTTAACCAAAGAAAGAGAGGTAATATGATTGTTACACTACAAAATGAGGAGGGTAACTATTGTTTTTTCTATTGGTTAGTGACCTTCTAGCCTTTTTCTGCTTGATATCCCTCTCTTCCTCTATAGGATCAAGCCATAATTCCTTCATGACTTCTTGTCATGGTCTCTTTTCATGGAGAGGCGCACACATATAAAGTCTACATGGCATAATGTTTAGAAGCATCATAGGCTTGTGGAAGAAACATCTGTCACTGATGACCTCTATAGCATATACCCCACATAATCCATGTAAGTCTTCTAGATAACCATCCTTAAATGGAACCCCTCTTTTAACCTCCTCCACTTAATCTTATCACAATGAAAGCATAGTCCCCTAATTCAAGCTCTTCTTGGGGTACCTTTGTGTTGATAAGAAAGTTTTCCCAATTCTTTCTATGTTTGTACCATGCCTTCTTTATACATTGATTGATCCTTATATGGATCTTTCAAATATTTCCTTCACAATAGATCATAGTATTTCACTTCAGTTGTAGTACACAATAGTTGTAGATCACCATCTACCTTTTAAAAGATATGCCATAATCAGAAGCCAATGATCCTTTTCTCTATATGAAAATGTAATAAAATATATTTGTTGCCTATCGATTGCTTCCTATAGTTCAAGGACTAGTGGAGAACCATATTTATTATGGAAAATTTGATTGGCTAAGGTGGGGGTTCCATTGAAGATTGGATAAACCTTCTTGGATTCCAGGAATTCTACCAACATAGTTTCACATAATATCTTGAAAAATCACTAGTGCACCTAAAATATCCCGCTAAAATATTCTCATGTCCACTTGTTGTTGTACATGATATCTGGTCTATAAAGATTGTCATTGAGGACATCTACAATGACATGAAAATCTCTATAGGATATCTTTAATACTCTTGTCATGTTTGTTCCTACCATTTTGGAAGGAAGGGGCGGAGGCATGGGGCCTTGTATGACCTCTTGAGTTTCTAGCTCACGAGAAAAGGGGAAGGAGTTTTGGTAGGGTAATTGTTGAATATGGAGTTCACCCCTTCTTCATCATCATTAGATGGCACTTCTTTGGTCGCTACCCCTTTTGCTGAGGATCCTTATACTATTTCTCTTGTTACTGTGGCTATTGGTATATATGCCTAGAGAGCCAATCATAAGATGATTTTAATGGCATATCTTATAAACAATTTGATTAATAATAAAAGAAATCTTCCAACTCATTCTATTTTATTAAATTATGAGATAATGATGAAACATAATAAATGTCTAAAGTATGATATTACTCAATGATGTATGTCTTTGGGTTGAGGACCTGAACGACAAGATCATATGGTTGTTAAGAGTACATGCATTGTTGTTATGCCCTTGTCGGATGTTGTTGTGGATGGCTAATAGATAGCAATAACGCTTAAGACTAGAGTGTGTGTTGGTTGATGACATAATCTCATTAGTCATGATGTGTGACATCAAATCGAGCACATAGATACTTGTTAGAGAATAGTGTATCAGACAGACCCACCTTGAGAGTGACACATAGAAACCACGATACGTAGTTAGAGTCATCTCTCATAGTGATGGTGGAGATTGTGGTTCTTAGACCTAAAATCACTACAATCATCACATGTCATTTGGTGTACTTTGACATCATCCACCATGATCCTGAATAAAGATTGCCATAAAGGTGGTGCTTTGTTGCACTATGACACATGGGGATGACTGTGAGTGATGTAGATGGGTTTTTTTAGTCCTACGGGAGTTTGATATCATAGCCACTTGATAAATGAGAATGAGAAATACATGGCCATGTTGGTGTGAGTCAATATGTGATATTGAGCTTATAATATCTCAAACAGTCTGCTCTAGTTCAAGGAACATGGATTGAACCTTGAAGAGGATGACAATTTCATGCCTCAAGTCCAATCTGGATATCAGAGACAAAGGAATTATACAATCACTGTAACACCAACCACATATTGTAGATTAAGTTGTTCTCAAACTTTTTTAATTACTTAGGTAGCAATGAAGTCTTGCTAGATACCAACCATTTCTTATGAAATCATAATATGATTATGAATATCACTGCCAATGTAATTTGGAGTCTACCGGGTCACACACATAGGATGTAATTGGAATAGGAGTATAGTTGTAGACATGATTGTAAATGTTCTGAATCAAATTGATCACTAAAATGTTTAGGTAATATATTAGAATGATAATTGAATATAATCTGAGTTAATTGGTAAAAAAATTAATCCAATTAATTAAATTTAAATATTCTTTAGTGGTCCATGAGTGATTCATTTTAAATGTAGCCACAACCTCTTTTGTTTCCCAAGGGATTTGGGAAACCCTACTTCCTTTCCTCTACTATGTATAGGGGCATGAAGGTCAACTTCTGAGTGACGCCCAAGGAGACACCTCTTCTTTGTGAGCCCATTAGATACTACATTGTTCCCTAGGGTTGCATCATCAGTCTTGGTAAGATGAAGATACATGTCACATATATATGATGTGAAGACATCTAGATCAATGAGACTTACTGCAACCATGACTATTTACTCTGAATTTTATGTGATGTGGTCTTGTAATATTTCGTGCACAATATCTTCAACATGGATTAAATTATCTCTTATACAAACTAGCCCAACTTAATCAACTCTTTCCTGTTCAAATATTGAGGCTTCTGGTAGAGGGGGTTGGCATTCTTGTGACTGAGGATGATTTTTATCTATTGGGTTTACATAGATGTCCTCTTTGCATTGGTCTTCCTCTACTGGATCGTCATTGGCTAGAGATAGGTTGAGGTCTAACATTATTAATGGACTATTTTGTTTTCTCAGGGAAGGTTGTGGTTTACTATCTTCTATTGAAGTTGATGATGGGCACTTTTATTTCCTTGGAGACGGTGGGGTGTACAAACTTGATGAATCATACAACCAGGATGGGTTCAACCCATGCTTTAATACTTTCTTTGCACATTTCTTTTCATGTCTCTGTTGCTCATTCTCCATTTCATTTAGGAATTCATCTCATTCCTATCACATCTTATCTCTCTCTCCACAACTCTACCAATTCTGCAACCATAACTTCCACACTTTGAATTAGGCTTTAATAGTCTACCATATCTTTCATGAATTGTGGAAGACGAGTGATACTTGCATTTATTCTCTCTACCTGTGTGGTTAGTATCTACAAGCTAGACGATAAAGAATAAATATTGTGAGAGGAGTTAAAAATGTTCTCACTCATGACATTAAATTGACGTCTGAGTGTCTCCCCAAGATTACATAGGCATGTGTGTCTCTGTGGAGATGCACATTTCATTGTTTTCATATCTTTCGGTGCAAGGCGGGTTCAAGTTCAACTTGTGGTGTAGCTGGAACATTTAGTTCAAGTTGCTCTCTTATTGGGACTTCCTCCACCTTGCTTGATTTGACTTCTTCAGGGAGGCTACCTGTAACATCCCTGAGTTGAGTTATGCCCAAACCTAGAAGATTCACTTAAGTAAGTTGTTCATAAACTTATTTTAATCTTTTGAAAAGTATTTAAGACTCTCCTAAAGTTTAACTTTCAAGTTTGAGCTTGTTTGCAAACTATTTGTGCATTATATGATATTTTGGGGGTAAAATGCAATTTACCCAAGATGAGGGGTTATATTGCAATTTGTCATATCTTGACCGTGTCCTAGTACTTTGGCTTCATAAGAGAGAGAATGATGCTAAGGGGAGGCTTGTGGAGAGCTTAATTTCCAAGTTGGAACTTGTTTGAACAATGTTTGGGCTTTGTGTACCGATTTTGGTGCAATTTGCAATTTACCCAAAATGTGGGGTTGATATGCAACTTACCACTTCTAAAGTGTCCCTACTCTCTCTATGCATCATTTACAGGAGAGATAAAGAAGGATGCACCCTTTTTTAATCAAATTTGAGTGGTGGTATTCATGGTGATGAAAAGACCAAGAAGAGTGTATAAAAGAAACCCTAATTTGAGCTTATTTTGAGTTGTATCGAATTGTAGTGTTAAATGGGAGTTCCTATCGGCCAAGGAGCCAAAGAGGAGACCCCCATATCGTTTTTTTAACTCTTTTCCTTTTCAAAAATTAGCTAATCACCTCAATAAAGCAATAGATATCGGCTTGCAACTTTCCTTGGGAAAGGTGGCATTGAATTGTGAATATTATAATGTGAGTGGAAGTGTCTTGCCCTAGAAGATAACCAAAGGGGCCGACCCTTATCCATAGTATTATCCTCAAGTTTATATTTTTTCATGGAAAAATAAATATGGAATGCATGCAAATACATGTGTCAATCCATGCATGGCCATGTGACACCTACTAGTAGTAAGGTGATGACACCTCTTATACTCTCTCCCATGAACCTCAAGGATATATACCCTTCCTTCCACCTACTAGTGAATCATTTCGACCCCTATAACTCTCTTACTCTTTGATATAGTGCTAATAAGCAAGTACCAAGAAGGAGCTTGAGCCATTAATCTTAGGTTAAGCCATGGTCATCTTCAACCTTGGTTCAAGCATGGATCTCGGTTGAGATTCTGTTCTTTCTTTTCTTCTTCACCAAGTTCTTATCTATGGTCATTCTTGCTTATAGAGGAGTTGTGAACGAGTCTTGAACCTTTGATAGTTCATCTTCTATATTGGGAAAGTGGATCTTTGGATCTTTGGATCTTGGATCTTTTAAGTTGTTCTTGAGGTGGGTTATATAACTTGAACCCAATCATGTTATTATTCACCACTTATCTTGCTATACTTAATGTTCTACTTTCATTTCCAAACTTTTCTTGAATATTTGATGAATCTATGACTTCTAGTAGTTTCTTAGACCTGTTCTCCATGTACTATAATATTTATAATGAAGGTATATATCTTGAAGAAGATGGTATCACCTTATAAAGTGATATCAGGTTCAAGCATACAAGCAAGTACCTCTAACTCGATATGGTTATGTACATACATCACTAGCACGATATGCTTAAGAGTTTATACCTCTTTGCATGATATGGGGATGAAGTTCACATATTGAACACGATATGATGTCAAACATATACCTCTTGCATGATATGAAGTCAAGCAAAGACCCCATGCACGATATAGTTTCAAGTACACACTTCTAAATTGATATGCTAAACCCTAATTTCGAGCAACCCGATATGAGTGACACAAGAAAACACCTCTTTCATGATATGGAATTGGATTTTTACTTCATGCATGATATGGTGATGTAGTATACACCTTTTACACGATATAAGGTCAAATAAACACCTTATGCACGATATGGTGTCAAGCACATACACATCTCTAACCCGATATGGTATTGAAACCTTAGAAGGTGATATGCAATTCGAATACCTTGGAACCCCACACCCCTATCAGTTTGTACTCTTGAGTTGGTTGAGAGGGGTCAACCAATTTTCGAACCTATCACTCAACACATGGCATGTTGGTACATTGAAGGTTGAGAAGGTATGAGCATTAGAGTCTAACCTGATATGCAAAACCCTAATTTTGTGTAATCTGATATGGTGACATATACACTCAACTCTTACACGATATGAATTTGAAACCCTATATGGTGATATTTATACACCTCTAGAATGATATGGTGATACGGATATACCTTATGCACGATATGGTGTTGAAATATACACCTTATGCATGATATGGTATTGAAAGATACACCTTATGTACGTTATGGTGTTGAAGGATACACCACTTGCCCGATATGCTGCTAAAACCATAGATGGTGATTATTATACACCTGTAGAATGATATGGTGATAAGCATAAACCTTATGCACGATATGGTGACACACATATACACATCAAGGTTGATATGGTGAGAACACATACACCTCTAACCCGATATAGTGTTAAAACCCTAGTTGGTGATAGTGATATATCTCATACCTGATACGTTAAGCGCGCACACACCTCAAACCTGATATGCTAAGCATACATACACCTCAAGGGTGATATGATAAGCACACATACACCTCAAGGACGATATGGTAAACACATATACACCTCAAGGGTGATACAATAAGCACACATACACCTCAAGGGTGATATGATAAGCACACATACACCTCAAGGCCGATATGGTAAACACACATACACCTCATGGGTGATATGGTAAGCACACATACACCTCAAGGGTGATATGGTAAGCACACATACACCTCAAGGGAGATATGGTGAGCAAGCTTACACTTCTTGTCCAATATGGTAAGCACACATACACCTCAAGGGTGATATGGTAAGCATACATACACCTCTAAACCGATATGGTAAGCATACACACACCTCTAACCCGATACGGAAGTAAGCACACACCTCTAACCCGATATGGTGGAAGCACCTTAACTCCAAAACACTTGGTTGAGTAACACATGAAGTATGTTATGTCAAGTGATGCATCAAGATGTATTGAGTTCAATGCATTTGTTAAATGTGAATCAATGTACCTTAAGAGAAGAGTTGAGCCAATTTATCAAGGTGTGATGTAATACATATCTTAGTGAGGGTAAGAGAGAAGCTCACATTTTTTTGATGATCATTTAATAAGCATACATTGCTATCCCTATATGTGTGGAGCTATGCATTAGGGTTTTTATTTTTAATAACATGAATTAGGGTTGTGATTCTTGATAATATGAACTTGAAACTCTAATTGGTTGAAAAGGGAAACCCTAACCCTAATCGGCTGGAAGGGGTACTTTAACCATAATTGGTTGAAAAGAGAAACCCTAACCCTAATTAATGGACGGCTGTATTTCTTATATATTGCATGGTGATGTTATTATGAACTAGTAACTATGCATGTATCATGAGTTGATGCGCATAGCCATGTATGAGCTATGATGTTCGATATGATACAATTTACATGGGCCTTGTGAGCCATGTGATATGTTTGTGCAATAAGTATAATGTATACCTGGGTCTGAGGACCTAGAGGTAGTAGTTACCTGATAAGAGATGATAATGTTCAGTGATGAAATGAGGGATTGAATACCTATATCTAGCAATAATGATGATAATGATGATATGGGATGAGAATTCCCAATGATGTGTTAAGGGACTAAGATCCCATGAATTATGTATTTAGTATGTTCCAAAGATTATGACAACACTTGATAAATGTATTACATCTTTCTTTGTAGCATCTGTTATATTTTGTGCTTATAACTTGATTAATGCTAAAAGATAATGCAATATACTTAATAATCAAATGGAACCTTATCATGTAGTTTCCCTGGCCATAGAACCATTCATTGTTAGGATTTACTGAATGGGGAAATGAGTTTAACTCAGAGAGTATATTGTTGAATATGCGGGGGTGAAGGACGAGCATATCCTTACGTCGAGAAGACGGATTGATGAGTGATCTCCCTCAGAGTATGGCTATATGCCATGACTCAATATACTGGGGTTGCTGTGTAATCTCCCCAAAGAGAATATACCAGGGATTGATGTGTGATATCTCCCTAAAAAGAGTGCATTCTTTGACTGTAGCTCTATAGCAAAGATGCCACTATACCTTGGCATGCTAGTTGTAGTTTGACACATGATGTCTCTTCCAGTGGTCTCGTACTGATTGAGACAAGTGAGGTCTTGGAAGCTGACACTTTCATTGACCTTGTATGATACTGATTTCGACTAAGCAGTGGTCTGTTGGAATATGAGTGGTATAACTCATCTCCTCAGGGCATAAGTGTGATTGTAAATATGTAATCAGCCGTGTAGCATATTTGCTTAAGGATCAAATACGGAAGACATTGGTTGATGTACATTTCTTTTATATATCTTATATGGATAGATGTTATTCTTGTTCTTCATATTCCTTATAAAGTGAATAGATGATTTATTTCTCTATCATAGATAGTTGCTTTGCTTTAAAAGAAATATTTCTCTATCCTTCTTTGAATCAGTTATTATTGTTGATTATTAATATAAAAGATCCTCTGCTCAGTTTTATATTGTTTATCTTTAATAATAACATTGTTGGTAGAGAGTTATATCTCTCACTGGGACATGGGTCTCACCTCGTTGGTCACCAACATTTTTAGGTGGACGTGGACGATGAGGTAGAGACCATACTACAGAGGAAGGACAACATCATTAGGGACAACAGTAGCATCTTAGGTTGAGTGTACTGTCTATCATGTCTTGTAGATAGTAGTCCTATGTGTCGTATCTGTACTCTCATGTCCTTGGTGTCAGTAACATAACAGTTTTATGAACGATCTAAGACTGTGGCGTGTATGCCTCAAGGTTTTATGTTGCATATGTATAGTTTTGATAAAGTAACTGTTATATGTTATCCTCGAGATGAGATGGTACAGTGTATGTACAATGTGAGCCATGATGTATATAGTACTTTGGTTCTCATCTTAAGAGTTTCCTAGAAATGGATCTCTTTGCAAAATGGTTTTAATTTTTAGTGATTTTGTTAATCCACTACAAATGGTTATTTCACATTTTCAATTATGACGATTTGGCTGTCAGTTGGCGACAGTCGTCACACTACCCTTATCCTTACCCAGATCCTCTGGATGTCTTTCCATTAATGGTAATTATGCATCGACCACCTAGGATCCATTGTCTCCCTCCTATTTCGTTCCTTTATCTATGGCCTCATCGTTATCTGTACTGTGGTCTTGTCTGTCTTCCTTTGTGACCTAGCCCTCATCTCCCTTATTGGATGCTTCCCGTCTCCATATCTAAATTTGTTTCTAAGGCAGCCTATTTTTTTATCTTTTCTAGACATTATTTGAATATTTCCCTCGTAGAGACAACTTTGTAGATCTTTTAATTTAACTTTCGTTTTGTTGCTGGTTTTGCTACTTTCTCTGCTTCAGTCTTGTCTTGCCCGAGACACAATTGTGCTAGTATCAACCTTGGACCACCGCATAGGTGTGTTGGATCCACATATATAATATCATTGTTAGATAAAGTGAACTTTTCATAGTCATAATTTTTCATATCCAGGAGAGGTAGTAGGTTATTCATCCCTGCAAAACCTCTAATATTACTTTTCTCCCTTTTTGGTGATTACATATGTGGAGGTATTTTAGGTTAATAAATATAAATGCCCTACTCTCCATAAAGTTCTTCAGGAGCTGAGTGTACTTGATATGGAATCGTATCACTATTATCTTCCATACCATGCATAATTCCTTCCAACCATCAGGGGCACTAGCAGTAGCCAACTTCCCAATCAATATTCACCCAATATTAACAAGTTTCTTCTCCAGTATGCTTTTAATAATATATAGCTCTGATCTACTCATATTTCACATATTATACCTTGCAAATATTGCACAAGTGACTATCTTATGGATTACCCATACAATCCTAGAGTGTATCTTTGAAGCTTTTGAACTCTCATGTTTATGCTTGGGCTCTCCGATCAGCACTTGGCAGACAATGTTGTTGTTGAATTGTCTCACTTCTTTGTCGCGGTTCACTTTGTTAGACATGACTACATGTTCTTCTATCCCACACAAAATCTTGTTTAAATTTTGTTCTATTAAAATCCAATCTTTAGTGAACATGTGGACAAACAGTTTGAGCGCTCCTCTAGTCCATTCTTTTTCATTTTCCTTTATTAGGAGGTTCTTTAATGATGTCATAAACTCCATCTTAAGTTAGGTATAAGACTGTTAGTGGTAAGTGCAAGGGATGAGGAGATGGGATCCTCTTACAATATTCTCAACCCCGTATGTTATCCCCAAAGTCTTTATAGTTTTACTACACGTGTATCTTGTTGCTCTTTAAGACTGAATTTGCATGAACACGTCGTATTTGAACCGCTGCTCTTTATTTCTAGGATCGAACTTGTTTGTCAGCTTCCAGATTGATACTTTGGTTGAAGTTTGTTCATTTGAGGTCACAAAATTGATATATTCTTTTGTAGACTTAGTAGGGGCTGCTGGTTCACTTGTTGTCTCTACTGGAATCTATGACAATTCATCTTCTCTGACCTTGGCTTTTGATTCAAATTTCTTCCAAGACCTGATACTATTGATTAGTTGGCTTTTAGAGGGTGCCTTGACTGTCTTCCTCTTCTTCTTTCCCTCATACTCTGATGGTACATACTCAGAGGAGACATGTATTGATTCTCTTTCTTCCTCTAATTCAGAAGTTAGAGGTTCCAGTAGAGTCATTAGGAGATCTATCTCCAACTGCATTTATTGGTGCTCTTTGGAGGATATTCCCATGTTCATGTCAAGGTACTTGTTAGTTTTTTGGAGTCAATGTTCAATTTATTTCCTTGATGCAATTTTAGGCCCCTAGGAGTTAGAGTCAGAAGTAGAGATCCTATTTACTAATTCAAATTGGCAAATAAATTAGTAGTAGGGTAGATTGAAATTCAATTGATAAAGATGAGGTGCATCGTGGGACAGAACACAATCATGTAACTGGAGGTATATGGGAAGATATTTGATCTACACCTAACAAGTAAATATGTAGCGATCAATGAGGATGTTGTCAATCAGAGGTCGACTAAAAATGAGAGGGTAGATAGTTCGTTCTCAAAAAATGGAAATGGTTAACCCAGACAAAAGCTTCAATTAAAGGTATTCCCTAACAGTTAACTTCATCATTCGATAGACTATATAAGGTGTCGGCTGCCAATGGGTAAGGGTTAACCCATTTACCCTTTACCCATACCCTAAAGAGGAAGGGTATGGTAAAGAATTTTCTTACCATTTACCCGCCTACCCGCTACCCTCTAACCCACTACCTTAGTGGGTAAGGGTAAGCCATTACCCATACACTCTAACCTGCTACCGGCCTATACTTATTCAAAGTATATTAAATATATAGTCATTGTGTTGTCTAACTCTAGGTATTATTCAATATTACGTGGTCATCATTTTAGAGGATACATGATATTCTTATCTACTACTAATATCAATAACTTGGTCATGTATATAACCCCATTTTAAAGTTTTAAGAGATGTGTGTATTTAGTAATGAGATTTTATAGTTTATGCACTATTTTATACTTTTTATGTGGTGATTGATTGAGTATGATACAAAATTTTAAGTCATAATACACACATATATATAACAAAAAGATTTAATAGTTAATGTACCATATGATACAAATTCGTGGTTATGTTATCTACTTCATTTGTGCTTAATTATTTTGTATACAATATTTTTTAGGGTATAAGATATTTAAGTTTTTAGCAACAATTTTTTGTGAAATATTTCTATATAATAATATTTTAGTGTAATATATTTTCATTTTTGGGATGATTTATTTTTTCATAACCCAATGTTAGGAGTACTACTATTTGTATATGAAACAACCGTATATTTTTAATATAATGCAAACCATGTGTATAATCTTATAGGAGATTACTTAGAATCATGTTAAATAGTTAATATCCATTCTAGAGAATCTTGATATTTAACTTAAATAATATATGTATTAAATAGACTGTTATAGGTAATATTAGCACAATTTTTTTAGAAGACATGAATTCCCCGCTTCACCATTACCCTCCCCATTTAACTTGTGGGTAAGAGGGTAAGGATATTAGTGGAGTAGGGAATTACCCATACCCTTACCTGCCACACATGGTGGGTAAGGGTAAGGTTAAGACCTTACCCTCCCCATTGACAACCCTAATAAGGTGACATGGCGAAGAATCTATCAGCCTCCTTGGGAAAAAGGAGGACAATATAAGGTCAAAAGGAAGGCCGTCAGAGGTAAGGACTTAAAAACTAAATCAAGTGAAAGTGAAACTGAAGGTGGTTAGAGAAAATATTGACAAAAATTTAGGTGTAACAAGAAAGTTGAAAGGTGAAAAGTGATAGGGAGGCTACAATTTGTGGGCTATGGATTTATGCACACGGTCTTATAGGTGGATAATGTTGATCTTCTTCATATTGATGATGGGTTGCCCTACAGCTTCACTTCTGGTCATTAGGGCTTTGTAGATCTAGAACAATTGATAATGATGGCAATGAATTACCCTCTTCTCTTCATCATCTTGCTTTGGCCAAGGTTAGTTTTTTAGCAAAGATGATGCAGGATCTACAAGGTCATCAATAAGGATGATGGTGATGATAGTTTTCGGTGATGGTGGAGGTTGGGGAATGACCCCTTGATGGTGGCTTCATCTCTAGTAGTGCGGCAGAGCTTGTTGTGGTAGTTTGCACAACTGTTGGTTCAATGAAGAAATTAGGGCTTCTCTATAATTCGGGCTAGATGATAGGGTTTTCACAAAGTGCCTTTATACTCCCACTACTTAAGCATTATGTAGTTAGATGCATTGTCGGGTGGTTGGAATGATGAGATTGAGCATATCAACACCTGAACAAATATATGTAGGCTCGTAAATCCATTTGTTTGTCACTTTTTTACCAATTCCCTTATGATGGTGAATCATAGTCTCATCAACTGATGATGATTCAATGATAATCTCAATGATAGCTATATTAAATCCAGCAACAAAGGTTGTAAGGCATGCCCCACAGAACTTCTAAGTACAATCAGAGGGTTGAGTCTATACTTGTGCTTCAATGGTGAATCTGGGTGAGTCTGATGACATAGGTCTAACTAGGACCTCATGGCTCTCCTGACTAGGACCCAGACATGTTTCCAAGTCTTTTTCAATCTGACAAAAGATAAGTTGACCCAACAAAGTGTTAGTTTGTGTGCCCAATGGAGTGTCTAGATTTGTCTAATCAAAGAAAGTTATATTTACATGGGTTTATGGATTCTAGCTTCATCTATAAGTCTTGTCATCATAGTAGGAGCACAAAATCAACAACAAATTTTATTCTTTCTATATTAAAATTACCAAACAAAATCTTTGAATAGCCCAATAGTGTTGCAAAATAGAGAAAAACTAAAACATAACAAGACTGAAGCAATGAAGAAATTATCAAAAATACAAAATAAAATTGCAAGAAGGATTATAAATCCTTGGGTTGCCTCCCAAAAAGTGCAATTTATAGTCTCCAACTTGACTGAATCTATCATCCCTTATCTTGGGCTAGTAGCGGTTCTTCTAGCTACACCTCATCTCACCTGGTAAATGCATCATCCTCATAGTATCTTTTTAATCTATGTACATTGAAAGGAGTCTTTCCGGACTTCTCACCAAACAATTATGTCATCCTGATGGATATATCTTTGTCATAGTAAATTAGCATGAACATATCAATGTTAACTTACATGGGAACAAACTGATGAAGGAATTAAACAAGAAAAATTTATCGCCTTCATTTTCATTCATTCTCGTTAGGTGTGTATCATGCCACACCTTGGTTCTCTATTTGTAAATAAAAACATTCTCATTAGCATGTAGACTTATCTCCTCAAGCTCCTTATATTCTTTCCTTCCTTGTCAGGGTCCATGTTCTGGAACATAATAGCCCATATGTCTTTGAGCACCACCTCCACCAAAAAATGACATGTTTTCCATAGATCAACCTATAAGGGGTAGTCCCTATAGGTGTCTTATACATAGTTTTGTATGTCCATAGAGAATCATTTGATTTTCCTAGACCAATTTTTCATTGTTCTTCCCATCGTCTTTTCTAAAATTTGCTTGATTTGTCTATGTGAAACCTCAACTTGCTCAGATGTTTGAGGGTGACACGAGGTGGCAATCTTATGTTTTACACCATAATTCCTAAATAGTGCTTCAAACTGTTATACCCAAAGTGGGACCCCCCATCACTAATGATAGTTCTAGAAACTCCATATGAAGGAAATATGATTTTCTCAAAGAGCCTCATCATATTTGAGTCACAAGTTGGGGTTGCAACAACTTCTACCCACTTGGACACATAATCTACTTTAACTAGAATGTACTAGTTTTTGCATGATGATAGAAAAGGGCCCATACAGTCAGTACCCCAAACATCAAAGATTTCTATCTCAATCCAATCATGAAGAGGCATTTTGTTCCTATTTGATATGTTGACATTTGTCACAAGACTTAACATATGCATGAGTGTATTTGATCAAGCTTAGCCAATAAAACCTAGAATGAAGGATCTTTGTGACTATTCTATTACCTCCTAGATGCCCGCCATAAGTCAAAAAATGGAATTCATATGTAATAGGAAACTCCTCCTTAGCTGTACAACTTCTATAGATATTACCAACACACTTCTTGAACTACAACACATCATCCAAATATTAATTCTTAAGTTCCAAAAATGGCTTCTTCTTTTCATTGTAGGTTATGTCCGACGATAACTATTGAAAGGATAGGCAATTACATATGTTGACGTACCATGGCGTAACATCATTTACAACGTCGGCCAATATAAAGGCTTATTCAGGGTAGTTGTCATTCATAGGTAGGGAGTTATCCTCTGCTAGATTTATTCTTGACAAGTGGTCAGACACCACATTCTATGTTCCCTTCTTATCAACATTTTCATGATCAAATTCCTATAAAAGGAGTTCCCATCTTAATAGTCACAACTTGGTTCCCTTCTTCATCATCAAATACTCGATTGCCCATGTTCTGTATTCACAATAACCTTAGACCCTATAAGAAATGATCTGAATTTGTCAAAAGTATAGACAATTGCCAAAATTTCCTTCTTAGAAATTGTATAATTCATTTGGGCCTCATATAGGGTCTTGCCCCCATAGTAGATGACGTTGTGATTTTTATCATTGTTATTCCCTAGCATGCCCCACAACATATTCACTAATGTCACACATTAGCTCAAATGAGATATTCTCGTCCAAGGCTTGGATGATTTCTGTGGTGCTAACTGCATTCTTTAACATATTGAATGCTTTTAAGCAGTTCTCTTCAAAAATAAAAACAACATCCTTAAATAGGAGAGTTTATGGAGGCTTTAAAATCTTTGATAAGTCTGTAATGAAGTGTATGTGATAGCCTGTGTGCTTTTAAAAGCTCCATGTTACTAATTTTGACATTTTTTCTATGGCCTCAACTTTGCTTAAGTCAACCCAAATTCCTCTAAAACTTTATGCCCCATAATGATTCTCTTCTTCTACAATGAAATGGCACTTCTCTCAACTTATAACAAGATGTTTTATTCACATCATTTTAAAAGTAGTGAAAAATACTTTAGGCAATTATCATGGGATGTGTGGTACATGAAAAAGTCATCCCCAAAGACCACCATTATATCTTGTAGGAAATCAGTGAAAATTGATATCATTCACCTTTAAAAATTTGTGGGTGCATTGCAGAGGCCAAAAGGCATACGCCTTAAGGTGTACATACCATAAATACATGTGAGGGAGTCTTATCTTGATTTCTCAAGTGTAATGGGACTTGAGAAGATCCAAAATAACCATTGGGATAACATAATTATGAATGGCGAGCCAGACACTCTAGCACTTAGTCTATGAACTGGAGGGAAATTTGGTTTTTCATTGTTACAACATTAAGCTTCATGTTGTCTATACGCATTTTCCATCAGATAATGATTGTAGTAGAAATCCCATTCCCATTATTTGCATTGACAATGACACCACCTTTGTTAGGAACACACTCACTATCGCTGATTAGGTAAACAATCCTTGTGTCACATAGATTAATGATTTCCTTCTTTATGAACTCTCTTAGGTTTTGATTTAAGCTTCTTGATCCTTGTTCTAAAGGTTTCACATTTGGTTCACAGTGTATACGGTGCATACAATTGGCAGGGTTTACCCTCCGATATCATCTACAAACCCTATCGCCTTTCTTCTTATCTTAAGTCAATTTAAAGTTTTTCTTCTTGCTCCTTAGATAGTGTGAAGCTTATAATGATGGTTTTTCATTCTTTATAATATAAGAAATCATACTTGAGACCTTCAAGCAACTCCTTATGCTTGGCTTTGGGTTTAGGGGCTTATTCATCATCCTTAGTCTTCTCTAGGGAAGCATAGATAGTTGTATCTGTATCTGACTCCTCTTCAACTTCATTCTCACTTTCTTAATCATCTATGTAATCAGGAAGCTCAAGAACTTTAGGGCATGTAACATTTGGATTATGGTTAGTCAGTGCTCTCATCAAAGGATCAACTATAGTACCTTGCTCTTGGATTTCTTTACACAACTGGTTGTAGCCATCCATGAAGTGTACTGACTCCAAAAGGGATGGACTTCTCATGGATTCCTGAACTTTGAAATCAATATGTTCTTTCTGACTCTGATAGTGATGATACCAACTTCAACATCAATCATATTTCTTCCTATAGAAAGGAAGGGCCTTGTGTATATCATGTTACATGTTGGGTCCTCCACACTATCGATCACAATGATATCATAAGAGATGAGAAATATTCTATCTTTGATCAGAACATCCTCCACAATCCCATCTAGTTTGGTGAAGGTGTGATCAGTGAATTGGATTCACATTCTAGTTTTAATTAGTGTTTGTAAGACCGAGCCTTTGATCCAAGGTGAGAGACATCAACTTGATGCTAGAACCCAAGTCAGCCAATCCTTTTCTCTCCTCATTGTCTCCCACATTGAATGGGATTGTGAATGCTTTCATATCCTCCTAGTTAGTCGACATTTTTGCTTGTATAAAAGTAGTGGACATATTGGAAAGTTTGATAGTATCCACTTCATAACCTCATATTCTTTTAGTGATTATGTCCTTGAAGAATTTGACATAAGTGGGCATTTATTCTAAAGCATCCAAGAAAGGGATGTCAATGTGTAGTTTCTTTGCCACCTTAATGAACTTCTCGTACCTCTTCTTTAGATGAGATTTTTAATCTTGTTTGGAAAAGTTATTCTTTTTGCATAAGGATCTTTGTTAGTAATTGCTTCAACAACAATGTCAAGTTGGTGTTTCCTTGCTATCTTCTTACCCTTGTCTTATCTTCTGACTTTGTCTTCTTAGGAATTAGTACTATTTTAGGTTCATCTCCTACCATGATAGTCTTGGGATGGGATTCAAGAATAGGAATACTTTCTTTATGATATTTGGTTGCTGAATTTTATATAATAGTTCTTGACTTAAGATTCGCCATCTTTGCGGTTTTGTAGCCTACAAAAATTTTATGGAATGTTTATGTGATTCTTCCATGAGGGTTCTTGATAAGTTTGGATAGATTCACCAATTCCTGGTTAATCATATTTTTGCAAACTTGAAGATTATTTATATTCCCAATTACACTACCCTTTTGCACTAGCATCACACTAACATATTGATATTTTTTATCACACTTTGATTGAGCCTTTCACTAATATCTACTTGTATTTTAGGAAACTCAAACATTTTTGTCATCAGGTTCGACTGTGGTTGGTTCTATCCTTGTCTTGGGCCTTGGTTTTGATTCTGATTCTGATTCTGATTTAACCCTTGGAAATTGTTCATGTTCTACTGATAAGTAGTATTGTGAGAGAACATAGATGGTCTAATGCCTCTCCTAAAACCAAGTGGCCTTAGGCACATATTGTTCAGAATATTCAGTTGATGATAACTTTCAATAGCATTCTTGTTGCCATAGGAAAATCCAGGATGCTATGGTGTCATAAAGTTGGATAAGAGACTTTTCTAATAAGCCCATCTTGGTCATTCTCTTCTTCATAAGTGTAGATGCAATGGTTAATGCCATTTTTACTCTATCCACATGTTACACAATCAATTTCAACATGATTCTTTCCTTTATACTGAATATCTTCCATTTTATGAACATCAATAGTTATCTTCTCAATTTTGGTTGTAAGAGCTTCAACTGCCTTGGATCGAGTGGTGGTTTCCATAGTGGAGACATTACCGTCTGGTCCTCCTTTATATCCTAGGCTAGCTTGCAAAGAAACTGTATTATTGATTATCTTCTTTGACTTTTTTGGGTTTCCCCCAAAAAAGTAACTTCCAACAACCGCATTAAGAGGAGTTATCTCACTCATAGTCAATTGTTGTAGTAGGTTTTCACTAGATATCCCACATTAAAAATGTGGTGAGGATAGTCTCTTTGGTACTCATGATATCTTTCCCAAGTTTCATTCAATTCTTAGTGGGTTTATGCATAAAACTAGTGATCTTGTGTCTACAACATAAGGTTTTCTCTATAGGGTAGAACTTGGTAACGAAGGCATCATCTAGAGCTTTGCATCTATTAAGACTTCTATCTTTTGTAGCAAGATACTAGGCGAGGGTCTTGTCCCTCACAAAAAACCAAAATATTTGCACTAGATGACCTCTTGAGGAACCTTATTGATGTTGAGGACATCTCGTATGTTTTTGATGGCATTTAGTTGATGGTTGGGATTATCTTCTAACAATTTTCCCTCAAAGTTTTGCTATTTTAGGACATTCAAATTGATTGGTTTTAATGCAAATTTTGTAATGTTAAACTTGGGGAGGATAATGGTGTTCCTTGATTCATTGTCCCATTTGGTACACAAGGATCAAAGAGATGGACCACCACCATCATTATCTTCACCCTATGTCTACAACCATTATCTTCTACTTCATGAAATTTACCTCCTCCTCCTCACCGTGAAACTGCTAATTGTGATGCTATTCATTATCCTCATTTCCAACCACTATGTATTTTTGGAGAGGCATGGATCCTTTTATGAAAGTAGAAATATCATGTTGAAACTAAGTTCCTAAAAGATTTCATACGATTAAGGTGAAAAATCAGATATTTTAAACAAACTTCCAAAAGGTATATTTCTATTGGATCTGCAAGAGTGCAGTTGAGTATGTTCTAGACTTAAGGCCCCTAACTTATGCTAAGTAGACCTTAGGTACTTGATAGTGTTGATAACCTTGTCTCTGACAAGGATGGTAGAAGTTGTTCATCTCAGATCCCACATTCAAAATAGATGTGGATATGGAGTAATCAGACTTTATTTTTATTCCTTGATACTTGGACGTCCACAATGATTATATGAGGCCTTGTATAGTAAGTAGGGTAGAAAAAGGGGACAATCCGTGAAAATCACAAAGCATCTAAGGTCTTATCTTAGTTACCTCTACATTAAAGGAGATATAGTTGTCCCATGCAAGATGATGACATCCAAACAAAGAACTAGATAACAAAAGTAAAGTAAGTCTATATTAACAAGTCAAGATTGAACTTAGATCTTTAATGGTATTCTAGATATAAGGATAAAACTTAAATTGGATTTCACAATTTAAGGTCTCTCACCAAAATGCAATATTCACACCCATTATACACCCTCAAAATATTTCACAAGAAATCATCATTAGTTCCTATTCCCTCCTCTCTCAAACTTAGGATAGATCTATATTGTAAGAAGATCTCTCTCTCAAGATGGAAAACATACAATTGCAAATATAATCATATGATCATTAGATTTATTATTCCAACATTTTCATGCATTCATACCACTTCATAACTCTAGATATAGACTAATAGTAATCTTTATAACATAAGCAATCAAAAAACACAAGATGGTGTATTTAATGAAGGAAGTGAAGCAAAACAATCCAAGAGTATGGAGATAGACTTTGCTAAGAGAATATATCCAATGGATATAAGTATATACATGTTGGGAGACCCTTATGGATACTCCCAACCTAATAAAAGTGATTTAGACACTCATGGTCATGAGAAGCAAAATGGAAGTACAGGCCAACATATCCATGTCAAATGGATCAATGTAGAGGGATGAACAAAATGGGGATGAAGGAGAAAACACAACAACCAAGTGTCATAAAATGGCAGTGGTAGTCAATGAAGACCTCCTTCTTCTCTGTGGTGGTGATGGTGGCAAACTCGATGGCACCTAGTGATCCTTCTTCTCTCACAAATGACCCTTCAAATGTAGGGGAAGTCAGAAGATTGATAAAAACTTTTGGATCCTCATCCTTGGCCTTCGGCGGCTGACATATCTGAGTGGAAAATGATAACACTTTGTTGTGAAAATGAAGTGCCCATTCATGGATCTCTTGGGATTATATTTATAGGAGATCTTTGTGTTCCTGAGGCATCTAGATATGAGGTGCTTTCTGTAGGGAAATTGGGGCAACGGATAAGGCAGTAGAAACACAATTTTTTTAAAGACCAATTCCCCTTAACAATAAGATTGGGTCAAAAAAAATGTATCTAGGAAGAAAAGGTAACAAGAGTTATACCTAGTCCTGGAACAAGTCCAACAAAAACTCTTGATACAATATCATACTTCTTCTCCAAGTAGCAATGCACTTCTTCTTCAAGCAACAATCGTCTTCTTCTTCAACAACACTCGAACAGTCATCAACAACATCCTCCTAGTATGGAACCATGGATGACCTTTGACGATGTTCTCCTAGTGGCAAAAAATGGCCTCCCGCCTCTAGGGTAGTCCACACGAACCATCAAGAAATCCACATTGTGCTATCAGAGCCAGCAGAAAGGAGTTGTCCCTTTTGAATGTCAACATGCTAGAGTTGATTTTGTCTCCTACAACTGTCTCTCCCTTTGTATCCTCCCTTTATCGGGTAGGGCTTGCTTGGGCCCTCTATCGGCTACCACAACCACAAATAACAACAATTTTTAGAGTTGTCGTGTGTGAGAAGGCCCCAATACCCCTCTATTTATAGAAGAGGCAAGGATCAGGGTTCCCAATTTATGTTGCAGTCGAAGGGGACATATTCATGATTTTTTCGAAACCAGCACATGGAAAATTGGTCAGTTCGCATGCCCAACTGGTCAATTCACACAATGAACCGGTCAGTTCGTGCATTTTCCCATTCTGAATCTCATTGGTATTCAATGTAAGATTAATACACACCATAAAGTCAACACCAATCCTTTATCCAATTGAATTGACCATTGAACTGGGCAGTTCATCCCATGAACTAGTCGGTTGGGATCTATGAACCGGTCATTTCACACCCTGGTCAATCATTGATCAACCAATGTGGATTCCAATTGGCCTGCCACTCCAACTGATCAGTTCAACACTTGAATCGATTGATTTAGAGTCCAGTTAGTCAACTTTGAATCTTAGTTGTTTAATTGAATACCTAGACACCTTTTAGTAATAAATCTAAACATCATTCATGAATAAACTCCTATTTCAAGTGTATCATATGTGTGTGACCCTGTAGTTTCAAAATTACGTTGGTAGTGAATGTCCATGACCAATTATGACATCACAAACAAAGAGCGGCGTCTACAAACACATCATTGCTACCCAAGTAGTTCAGAAAGTTGGAGAACAACTTCAAACTACAATACATGACCAGTGTTACCATGATCCTATAGTTCCTTTGTCTCTAATATCTAGATTGAACTCGAGGCATGGAATCATCATCCTCTCAACATTCAATCCATGTTCCTTGAACTTGATCAGTCTGTCTGAGATGCATGTGAGTTCACATATCACATACTAAATCACATGAGTACAACCATGCATTTCTTAGTCTCACTTATCAAACGACATGGATATTAATCTCATGTAGGAGGGACAATTCCCATATACATCACTCACACTCAATCTTTAATTATCACAATGCACTGAAGCACCACCTTTATGTCAACCCTTATTTAGTATCATGGTGGATGATGTCAAAGTACACGAATGACATGTGATGAATGTAGTGACTTTAGGTCTAAGAACCACAATGACCACTATCACTATGACAGCTAATTCTAAATACCATTCTATGGTATCCATGTATCACTCTCATGGTGAGTCTATCCAATACATTGTTCTCTAACATGTACTTGTGTTCTTGACTTGATATCATTCTGTAATTAGTCAACACACACTCTAGTCTTATGGATTACTATTGTCTATTTTGCTTCCACAGTAATATATGACTAGGGACATAACAAGAAGTTACATACTCTTAACATTTGTATGATTTCATTGTTCAAGTCATGCACTTGAAGACATACATCATCAAGTAACATCATTCTTTGGACATCTACTATGTCTGTGTCATCATCTCATGTAGAGATAAACATAATAGATATAATTACCTTTATTATTATCGAATTAGGTATCTAATGCCACATTCCAATAATCATATGATTGGCTCTCTGGGCATATATACCAAAATATTCCCACTTGCACTTAGAGCCAATCACCCATGACTCTTTTTCCAAGTGATCTTAACATGTGCATCATGTTTCTACTACGCTGGTGCTTTTATAGTGGGTTAGCAACATTTGCTTCAAGCCGATATTCACAAGTTTCACATCCTCTTGCAGTACAACATTTGTATGAGATGGAAGTGGCATAGTATTCTATCTGAGGCAATTGAATGATGAAATGTAATTAGGGTTTTAATTTTGGAAATTGGAGAAATCATACTTGTATAGTTGGAGTTCATGTATTACTACTTGTATAATTTGGTGTATTGTTCGATCTGAATGTTGTATGAATAAATATCACACCTAAGAATTAATTAAACCGGATTGGTATGAATTACCTAAATTAGTCTAATTTAGAATAAATGTGTTATATTTACCTAAAATTCTAAATCATAAATTGTAATTTAGACATATATATTATTGTCCTAGAAACTCGTCTGAGATTTACTTATTAGGAGTAAATATTGGATAGTCTCCAGTTTTGGACTGTTCTTGAACACTTAATCTCACTTAGGATGTAAGTGTATAATGTGTATTCTATTTTCAAAATATTTTGTCAACACTTCCCTATATGTTCTCTAAGAACATATGTAGGTGGGTATTTTCCCATCTACATCGGTATACTTGAAGAATAGTGGGGAACTATTGCCAAAATACTTGAATACCAAATACACATTATACACCTACTAGTGAGATTAGATGCTCAAGAATGAGATAGGTGCTACACGTTCATTACTAAATTCTAAACCCTAATTTGTAAACCTAAAACCTTAAACCCTAGTTTATAAACCCTAAAATAAACCCTAATCTCCAAAACCTTAGTATCTAAATCATAGTCTCTATATACCTGATTCAATACTCATTTTCTTATTGATCATAGAATGGATCGATCATGGATGTCTATTTCAATTTTTTGCACTCTAGAGTTTAAAACTAGTCTCGATTAGTTTATAAAATTTGCGGAGGGACATAGCAGACGGCCTAGAGAAAGGTGTTGGTATATATATGCCCATAGAGCCATCCCAAGTGATTGCATGGAGTCGGATATTAATTAATCAATTAATGTGATTATTTTGTTAATTAATGAATTCTAGAATATTCTAATTAATCCACAAGTGTTTTAATTAACGCAGTGTTTCTGTTTACCAATGGGTTTAGGAAACCCTACTTCCCTTCATATCCTATTTAAAGGAGGATTGACGGCCGATATCTATATAAGATAGGCAGAGGTTTTTCAGTTTATGCTCACATACATAAACCCTAGTTTTCGTCATCCTTAGGAGATAAAGGAGAGCAACGCACCGCTAGCACGCCGCCGCACAGATACGACTCCTTCCCGCCGGCTTAAGAAGCACGACGTGGAGTTCCAGTCCATCCATGTGGACAAAGTAGAAATGTATACGCTGAGATGCCTGCGTTCGGAGGACATCGACGACTATCCATGCGCATTACGAGCAGTGTACATCATCGCACAGGAGCACCGTCGGATCTTCCTACGACAACGAATGGGAGAGAAGTTTTGTCCGTATAGGCCAGTGTCGTTGCACACCTTTTTGCAATGGGACATCGCCGTACTTGCTCCGTGATAAGGTATATCCCGCAAACACTCCTTCCAAATACGTTGTTGTCGAAGAGATCCTGTTTCGGGTTGCATGGATTTTATTGCTTCCACAGTGCATGTTTTCTCCACAAAATCCAACAGTGGTATCAGAGCAGCGTCAATCTACGATATATTTGGATTCATTTTGATATGATCGAATCACTGTATATTATTTTTATGTTGCGATGCAAATTAAAACTGTTAATGTGCAAATATAAACCTAATTCCACATACATCGCAGGCTTCTATTTTTGACGTTTTGGACGGGGTCGACTATGGAAAATATTGATTTTCCTAAGTGCACGGAAGTAAAATTTCGTAGACCTTTCAGGGGCGCTGCCCCTATGTACCCCGCATAGTCTGTGTGTGAGTCAAAAATGTATTTAATGGGGAATATCCCGCATTACAAGCACTACAATTTTAATATGTATATACGTATATGTAGATATACCTATGATAACATACATGTCGCCTTTAAAATCTATTTTATGTGGTGAATGCATGCACGGTTATGGCCTAATATCCCCTTTTTGTGAATGTTGTGGATGAATGTGGATGTCAATCTTGTGGATATGTTTGTTTGTAAATTCTATGGATGTATAATGGTTACATAAGGATCCTTTATACAAAGTATTCAGCTTGCATGCTGTGCCTCATCTCTTATTTCAAATTGTAATTAATTCTTTCCTTTTATATTTGTACTCATATGATGTAACAGAGATAGGATTAGTTTTACTTTTTGTAAACTTGATGTAAGTTGGCCACTTGAAGATTCAACTCTAAGGAGTGTCCATGGAGAAGAACCATGAAGATCTAATTCCAAGAAGCAACCTGAAGATCCAACTCCAAGGAGCGTCCATGGAGAAGCAACAAGAAGATCCAATTCCAAGAAGCAACTTGAAGTTCCAACCTCACGAAGCATCCATGAAGTTGTTCATTGTAATATTGATCATTACATGCTTACAGGTTGATTCACATGTGTTGCATGAGATGCATAAGACCATAGGTGGACCGTAATCCTTTGTTGCTCCAAAGGATTACAATAGTATGGCCATAACCGATGTATTTGTATTTGTGATTGCATGTCTATCGTTTGTGGTTGTGGATATAGTAGTATATGATACGTACTATAAGTATGTGGTGTTTGGATATGTATATGTATTAATAAAACCCCTCATTTAATAATATTAAGATTTAGTTGCCTTCCATAAAGCAACACACCTGAAAAGCTTGATCGACTATGTGTGGGCATGCCTCCGCGTGGTACACTATCTATCTCGTGGAAGTGTGATGATGGGTGTGTGCGTCTGCCTCTGCAGGGTGCACACTTATCATGTTGGCTTATGGGTTCGAATTAACTAGGGAACCTTGATAGGATCAAGTACCTAGAGGCACACAGATGCATCATGGCAAGGAATTGTGCATGATCATCTATCCAAGAGTTGCATATGATGCAATTAGCAAAAGTTGCCTACCTTAGTATTTGGTCTTTGACACCGGCGTTGGTTGGGCATTGATCCAATTATTTTGGATCTTAGCTCACTAAAAGGTTGTGCGTTGCAATATTTTGAGTTCATAGTGAGGGCTATCAATTTGAATAAAATAGTGGTAGCGTAATTAATTAAAGGCCTAATTAATCTCGTTTATCAAGTCTTTACAAGTCAGAATGTTTTGGACTAAATGCAATTTTTTTGTAGCAATCAAATGGCAAACAACACTCACACTTTCTCATTGCGATCGATCCTTGAGAAGGACAAACTCACCAGAACCAACTTTCAAAATTGGTTCAGGACACTGAGAATTGTTCTCACACATGAGCGTAAGCTCTATGTCCTTGAAACACCAGAGCCAGCAGAACCCGCCGTAAATGCGCCCAAGGCTGAAAAGGATGCTTACAAGAAGCACATTGATGATGTCATGGATGTCAAGTGCCTGATGTTGTTCTCAATGAACTATGATTTGCAAGAGTAGCATGAGAACATGAATGTCATGGAGATGGTAGCACATATCAAGAACATGTATCAACATCAAGCAAGATAGGAGAGATATGATGTCTCAAAGGCTTTGTTCAAAAGCAAGATGAAAGAGGGAGACTCGGTTGGCACCCATATACTCACCTTGATTGGGTACGTGGAAAGCCCATCCAAGCTGGGATTTCCCCTAGGTCAAGAGTTGGCCACTGATGTGATTCTACAATCATTGCCTGAATCATATAATCATTTTGTCATGAACTACAACATGAACAATTTTGACAAGCCGTTGTCAGAATTGGTGGGCATGTTGAGGACAGCTGAAGAACAGATGAAGAAAGACAAGCCCAAGTCTGTGATGGTGATCACCAAGGCAAAGGGAAAGTCAAAAGGCAAAGGCAAGGCTAAGAAAGGTTCTAAAGCTAGGCAGAAGCCAAAGTCATCTGCGCTCAAAGCTAAAGGTGGGATCTCCAAAGAAGGCAGTTGTCACCATTGTCACCAGCCTGGACATTGGAAAAGAAATTGTCCTCTCTACCTGGAGGAACTATGGAAGAAGAAGCAGGGGATAGAGATCTCCACTTTAGGTATATACATTATTGAGATAAACTTAAATACTTCTTCATCATGGGTACTGGATACCGGATGTGGATCTCACATATGTTCTAATATGCAGGATCTGATAAGAAGTAAGCCTTTACGAAAGGGCCAAGTCGAGCTGCGGGTTGCTAATAGAGCAAGAGTTGCTGCCACCGAAGTTGGAGTTATTAGTTTATCTTTGCCTATGGGCCTTGTAATAGAATTAGAGAATTGTTATTATGTACCTGCCATTAATAGAAATATTATTTCTGTATCTTGTATGGACAAGAGTGGATTTGAATTTCACATTAAGAATGGAATTATTTCTATTTCTAAAGATGATATCTTTTATGGAAATGCCCCTATGTCTTATGGTATCTACTTATTAGAACTTGAGACTAGCATATACAACATAAATACTAAAAGGTTAAAACTTGACAACTCAAACAAAACACTCTTATGGCATTGTTGTCTTGGGCACATAAACGAGAAGTGCATATCTAGACTCCATAAGGATGGTTATCTAGACTCTTTTGATTTTGAATCATTAGAGACATGTGAGGCATGTTTATTAGGAAAGATGACCAAGACTCCTTTCAATGGACACAGTGAGAGAGCCAGTGATCTTCTAGGGCTCATACATACTGATATATGTGGACCTTTTAGATCAAATGCTAGAGGAGGCTATCAATACTTCATTACCTTCACTGATGACCTCAGTAGGTATGGCTATGTATATCTTATGAAACACAAGTCAGAAACTCTTGAAATGTTCAAGACTTTTATGAATGAAGTAGAGAAGCAACTTTGTAAGAGTATTAAAGAACTCCGTTCAGATCGAGGTGGCGAATACTTAAGCCAAGAGTTTGAGGACTTTCTAAGAGACTGTGGTATTATATCACAATGGACTCCACCTGGTACACCACAACATAATGGTGTGTCAAAAAGAAGGAATCGTACATTATTAGACATGGTACGATCAATGATGAGTTTAGCCGAACTTCCAATATCGTTCTGGGGATATGCTCTTGAAACTGCAGTGTTTACACTTAACCGTGTACCTTCCAAATCGGTTCAAAAGACACCATATGAGATATGGAATGGGAATTATCCCAATTTGTCTATGTTAAAGATTTGGGGATGTGAAGCTTATGTTAGGAAACAATTTCCATGGTGTTTATTATGACGAGACCTTCTCACCAGTTGCCATGGTTAAATCCATCAGGATCATGCTTGCCATTACAACTTATCATGACTATGAGATTTGGCAGATGGATGTTAAAACAACATTCCTTAATGGGAATTTACTCGAGGATGTGTACATGACACAACCTGAGGGTTTTATCAATCCAAAGGAAGCCAATAAAGTCTGTAAGCTACAAAGGTCAATCTATGGATTGAAGCAAGCATCTCGGAGCTGGAATCTACATTTTGATGAAGTAGTCAAAAATTTTGGCTTTAGTCAAAATGAAGATGAACCTTGTGTTTACAAAAGGGTTAGTGGGAGCACAATCATATTTCTCATATTGTATGTGGATGACATACTATTGATGGGAAATGACATCCCTACTCTTCAGACAGTAAAAGGTTGGCTAGGGAAGACCTTCTCTATGAAGGATTTAGGCGAAGCATCCTATATACTAGGGATCAAGATCTATACAGATAGATCTAGAAGGCTTCTAGGCCTAAGCCAGGAGCACATACATTGACAAGGTGCTAAAGAGGTTTAGCATGGAGGGTTCTAAGAGAGGTAACTTGCCCATGTCCTATGGGGTTACGATCTCTAAAGCCCAATGTCCTAGTTCATGTGATGAACGGGCAAGCATGAGTAAGATTACATATGTATCAGCAATTGGATCTATCATGTACGTGATGTTATGTACTCGTCCTGATGTATCGTATGCTTTGAGCATGACGAGCTAGTATCAGTCAGATCTAGGTGAATGTCACTGGACAGTCGTAAAGAACATCCTAAAGTACTTGAGAAGGACTAAGGATCAATTCTTGGTATACGGTGGTGAGGAAGAGCTTGTGGTAAAGTGTTACATCGATGCTAGCTTCCAAACTGACAAACATGACTACAGATTGCAATCTGGGTTTGTGTTTTGCTTGAACAACAGAGTTGTGATTTGGAAGAGTTCCAAGCAAGATACGATTGTGGATTCTACAACAGAGGCTGAATATATTGCCGCATCTAATGCTGCAAAGGAATCTGTGTGGATCAAGAAGTTCATTTCTGAACTTGGAGTGGTTCCAAGCACTGGTGATGCAATTGAGTTGTTTTGCGACAACAGCGGAACAATTGCACAGGCTAAATAACCAAGATCACACCGATGTTCCAAACATATTCTATGGCAGTTCCATCTCATACAAGAGATCGTACAACGAGGAGATGTGAAGATTTGCAGAGTACCTACAAAAAGCAATGTGGCTGACCCGCTCACAAAAGAACTTTCACAGCATAAACGTGACGGACATGTTTGATCACTTGGATTGAGATTCATGAGTGATTGGATATAAGTGCAAGTGGGAACCTGTTGGTATGTATGCCCATAGAGAATATCATTCGATGATTTTAATGGGATACTATATAAACAATTTGTAATACTACATTGATCATATCAATAAAGGCAAGTTTCCAATCTATATGTTTGAGATGACCATAAAACTTATAGATGTCTATAGAATAATATACTCAATGACATATGTCTTCGGGTTGATGACCTAAATAGTGAGATCATATGTATGCTAAGAGTATGTATTCTTGTTTTATCCCTAATCGGTTGTTATTGTAGAAATATCCATAGACATCAATAAAACATAAGATTAGAATGTATGTTGGTTGATGGAAGAATCTCATTATCCTACTATGAGAGTCATGTATGAGAGTTATGAATGAAAACTTGAACTTATAATATTTCCAAACAACTAAAGGAATTACATCTTTTGCTTATCTATCCTCAAATAAGATTTTGTATCTAATCCTCACAGTTTTTTCATTATTCACTTCATTAGCATGTCCAAGTCCAGCTCCTCAAATGATGTTTCTAAGATTTCCTTGGTTTTAGTTATAGTTTCTTTGAAATCCAGATGGTAGTCTATTGGAAGATCAGCCTTATGTTTGATGTTGTGGGTTAGCAGTCCCCGCAGGGTTTCCATATTGAAATCCTGGGTGGTTTCTCGGTTGGCTTGAATTATAGTAGGCTTGTCTTGGTATGGAATGAATGAAGTTGACTTGTTTGGGCATATGATCTTCAGGGGGTTCGATGATTGGTTCGTAATGTTGTTGTGGTGGTTGCATATCCATCATAACAGTATAAAGTAAGCTACATGACAGTGTAGGGTGATCAGATGTGTGACAGGCTTCACAAGTCCCTGAAGCTTTAACTTGTTGGATTTGGGGGTTTTTCTTCTTACCGTATTCTCCAAATGAGGCTTCAAGCGCCTGCTATTTGTGAGCTATTGTCTTTAAAGCTTCAGCAATAGCCTTCATTTCCATTGATTCCTCATCCTTATAAACTTTGAGGACTCCCTTACCAGATGATCGTCCCCAATTGGATTCGTTCTCAGCTCGAAGTGTGACGATTTTCCAAGCATCCTCGTAGTTCTTCCTCATAAAATTTCCTCCATATGAGGAATCCAGAAATTGCTTGATATCATCACTCATCCCCTATAGAACGTTTCTATCAATTGATTTTGGGAGATACCGTGATGAGGGCACTTCCTTAGAAGCTCCTTGAATCTTTCCCATTCTTCTGCGAGCGTTTCTCTAGGAAGTTGGGCGAAGTGGTTAATCTGTCCCCTAATTTCGTAGGTTAATGAAGGAGGGAAAAACTTCTCCAGGAACTTTTCTTCCAAGGGAGCCCAGTTGGTGATGATTGGCTCCCTATCAAGAGAGTTGTACCAACTCAAAGCCCTTCCAGATAGAGTGAAGTGAAAAATATGTAGCATTATTGCGTCGAAGGCAACTCCGGCTTGTGGGACAAGTCGGCAAAGTGCCTTGAATCTCTTCAAGTGATCCATGCAAACGTCTCCAGAACTACTAGAGAATGAAATACCCTACATGATTTGAATCCATTGTGTCTGGATTTCAAAATGGGGTATGTTGATGATTGGTGGTCGGACTGGATGATTGTCTTCATAGTTCTTGGGGACGGCATAGTCTCGCAGTTGCTTGTTCCTTAGTTCTAACTGGGCAGCTTCATTTTCAGCTCGGATGCGGGCCTATTCTTCAGCTCGGATTTCTGCTTGGACCTGGGCACGAGTGTCAGCAATGAGTTGTGCTCTCTGAGCGGCTATGGAAGCGTTAACCCTATCCATGACCAGCATAGCTTAGCGTTGATCTCCGGCCATTTGTCTGGCTCTTTGGTGGTTAAGTCTGATGCGGCGGTGGAAGCTTCTCTCTACCTCAGAGTCGTACTCTAGATCAGGGGAGAATCTGAGGTTATGCGATGGTTGCATACACGTCTTCTACCTATGTAGAGGAAGAAACACACTTTTTAGATGATGCAGGAGATATGATGAATTCAAGAAGATATGGAATAATGTTTAAAGAAAAAGTGTAAAACCCTAACCAACTAGCAAGATGGTAAATGAAATTAAAATGTTCGGTTGTTCCTGGAAACGGCGCCAATTTTTTGATGGAGCTTCCACTCACGTGGAATTGTGTGCACCACTAAAAATCCTAAAGCTAGTAAGTCTTTAGGTTTAGCCTTGCTTATACTAGGTTAAAACTCCACCCACGTATGCCAGGATACGTGGAAGTCTTATCCTAGTATAGTTAAGGATCAAATCCACAGGACAACGGTCTTGTTGGTAGTAACAAGATGGAAAATGTAAGAATTTCACTTAACTACTTAATAGTTGATATTTAGTTCAACGATTTGATTTGGTTGTTTTAAAATAAGTGCAAGTAAAGAAAAAGCAAGAAAGTAAACTTAAGGTTTTAGATAATGATAAAAGACCACTAGGATATGATCGGCTTTCACCACCACTACACATTGATCAAAACATGCAACATAAAAACATAACCTGCAATAAGAGTCTAAACAGTTAGTATCTGTGTAGATTTAGTTTCCTTTCGGAGAACTAGCTACGAGAAGTGTGGGAATGTTGCAATGCCAATCATTCCTGAATGAATGGTCACTTACTTTATATCATTCCCTTCGCAAAGTGTGTTCCTCGACATATCAAAGTTGTACTTTCATACGTCAACTGATTCCATTTAATAGTATGAAAGTACAACGATGGAAGTGAGTTTACTCCAATTTTTGAAATACACTCCTAGATACAGAAACAAATGCATGGTGGCTACATGCATTAAGAACCAACATTCAATCGAGATTCAAATCTAGTAGTACAAACGTAGACAATTCATACAAAAATATAATGGATAACACAAGTTGGTGATCAAGCTACAAGCATTCATTAAACGATCGATGTTGAACTAAAAAGAAAGTATAACTCCATTGCAAACTATGGATTACATTGCATGAAATGAAAACATGGGTAGTGGGGCTACTCCCCGCACCCTAGTGTATAAGACTACTCGCTCATGGCAAGGACAAAGAAGGAGGTGAGAAGAGAGAGAGAGAACGTCATCTCCACGAAGGAGGGAGGAAAGTCAACCCCTTGGAAAGAGAGAGAATGATGATCTTCACACTTCGTAGGTTACACGATGATGAATCCTTCTCTTCCCACCTTCTTTTGCGATGAGAGAGAAAGCAACTTCTAGATGGAGTGTGGATCTCAGACCGGCATCCTTGGGGTGGAGGATGCAGGATGGAATATCTCTGGAGCAGTAGAGGCAGCTTTGGACATCTGAAACTTGATGCCTTTAGAGGACCCCTTTGGGTCTTATTTATAGGCTTTGAGTGAAGTCCAAACGGTTTGGTCATTTTTGGGCCCAAACGGTCTTCCAAAACTGTTTGGGTTCTGAGACCATTTGGACTCTCATGGTTTTGAAACTGTTTGGACCCTCACAGTTTCAAAACCATTTGCCTTTATTCGGTCTCGAAACCATTTGGTTTCATGCGGTCTTGGGACTGTGTAACTCCATGCAGTCTCAAGACCGTTTGGCTTTGCACGGTCTTGGGATCATTTGGTTTCATGCGGTCTTGGGACTGTGTGGTTTTATGCGGTCTTGGGACCGTGTAACTCCATGCGGTCTTGGGACTGGTTGGCTTTATGCCGTCTCGGGACCGGTTGGTTTTATGCGGTCTCAGAACCGTGTAACTCCATGCGGTCTTGGGACCGGTTGGCTTTATGCGGTCTCGGGACCGGTTGGTTTTATGCGATCTCGGGACCATGTAACTCCATGCGGATTTGGGACCGGTTGGCTTTATGTGGTCTCGGGACCGGTTGGTCTTCAAATGGTCTTGGGACCGTTTGGGACTTTTTGTGATTGTTTTGTGTTTTTCTGTAAGAATAAAAAGGAGAAAAGTTAGTTTAATGGGATATTTGCAATAATGGAAGAAAGTTAAGGGCTCTATCTATTTTATCTGAGAAAGAGTATGGAAAACTGAGAAAAATTACTAAGATAACATCACAAAATGGGAGGTTATCACCCCACTAACTTAGAGTCTAGCTTGTCCTCAAGCTAGATAAAGCTAAGGCACGTAGTGGCGAGGCGATTTTATTTAGTTAAGATTTCCATACTCATGCTTCAATTCTAAACCAGAGATCTCCTAAGGTCATATCGGAGCTTTAGATTGCCCTAACTCTTTCAGGTGTTGAGAGTTGCTTGGATCTCAGGTTTCTTCCATATCATGTAGCTCGCATAGGGACCACCCTTTTTTATTGATTTTATTCTGTGCATGTCGTCAACTCTAATCAGATTTATACTTCTCTGAAAAACCTACCGGAAACTAGAGTGGGTATAAGGGTTGGCTAGAGGCTTGTTGTGTAACTCCCCCTTCAAGTGGGGGAGAGGTTTGTCTATGTGTTTAGGGTCTCACTACCGGGCACGATACATCTGCCTTTGTGAGGGCAGCTGAATGTACCGGTCAGATGAGTCATTTATCAGCCTTTCATATATTTGGATACCTTAGGGTTTCACTACCGGGCATGATACATCTGCCTTTGCGAGGGCAGATGAATGTACCGGCCAGGTGAGACCTTTATCGGCTCTTCATATAAGTCCTTATGTGTGGTACAACTCTAATATTTTTATTCAACACTCTGGCTTTTATTCGTAAACTCACAGGCTTAGGATTTGGGATTTTAGGGGTTTTGATTGGGTGGCCGATCCTCTTTTATTGAAGATAAGAAAGTTGTTCTTAAAGTTTTTTGACATGCACTTATTTGGTTTCTATTTGGTGGTCCACTTGCGAGGTTTCTTGATTTGGATGTCACTTGATATCCCTCCCATCCTTGAAAGTGTTTGGCTTGCTTCGGCCCTGATGTTGACTTGTGGAGAGTCAGATGTAGAATTGAAGCAAAGGAATGAAAATCTAATGTGAAGGTAATTTATTAATTCGCCATTACATGCCTATAGGTTATTCTTGTTATTGATTTTGAGGACTAACTAGATTTTGAAATTAGCTGGGGGTGACCTTTTCCAAGAGGGATGTTATTCTTATGTGCAAGATTTATTTTAACAGAGGAATTACGTAAAACAAAAACTAAATGTGCAAAGAAGGCTATAAAATTTGTGCATAATTGAAAAAGAAAGTAGAGAGGGAAGGATTTGAAAATGATACCTCGCCCTTGTCCAGTGTACTCCCCCCCTAACTTATCACTCACTCTGTCCTCAGAGTGTCAAAGTGATAGGTTGAGAAGTACAAGGACAAGGGCATCAGGCTTCTGTTTGTCCTTTATTAGCACCATGTGTGCGAAGGAGATTAGCAGAGAACTTTCCATGTAATGCGTGGTAGTCCACGTCTGTCATGTCCTGTACTAGTCTTCCAAGGACCATGATGGTGTATATCCAGTAGAGGACGTGGAAACCACAGTCGTTTGACTCATGAAGTTGCTGGGGACATTTGTGGCTGAAGGCCGGGCGATGAAAGTGTTCTTTACCGTATGCTCGTGTGTGTGTGTTGAGAAGGTCATACAGTTGGTCAGTACACTCCTTTGCCACCTCCTCCGTAGGCATTCTTGGTGTTATAGTATACTGTTGCTGATCTGGATTGTACTGGCTGTCGGAACTGTTGTATATGATTGTTGTTCTGTCATGAAGATTTGTTACCACTAACATCCAGTGCTCTGAATGAAGGAAAGGAAGCATGATAAACTTCGGAGTCATATGTTGGAGGAAGGAAATGAGAGCCTCAGTTGTTATGAAGTTCTTTAGCTTTAGGAGATCATCCTTCATATATGCTGATGTCATATAGGTCGTAGGGTGATTCTGTCCGAGAAGAAATTGATAGGCGGCCATATAGGTCGTGGTGATGATGACGGCGATACGAAGAACGGCGGTAACGGAGGTGCGGACATCGTGAAGTCACGTAGATGCTAAGGTGCCGCCGGTGATGGTGGTGGAACGAGCTGACGTTGTGGGCTATGCAGGAGCAAGAATCAGGGAGAAAAGAAACGGCGTTCGCGCAAGGGTTTTAGAAAAACTGAGATTCTGAAGAAAGAAGAAGGAGGGGGTAGTGTTATATTTATAGCATTCAGGGGTTGACTTTACAAATTCCCGAGGTCAAACGGTTTGAGACCGTTTGGGCTCCAAACAGTTTCGAGACCGTTTGGCTCCAAACAGTTTCGAGACCGTTTGGCTCCAAACAGTTTCAAGATCGTTTGGCTCCAAACGGTTTCAAAACCATTTAAGATGATTTAGGTTTTTTTATATATATTTATGTTTGTTTTGGTTGTTTATGTGAATTTTTATATTTTCAGATTAAAGATGATAAACCTAAGTTAAACAAAGGAAACAAAAAAAAGATAAACAGTGATACTCAGATCTTGGGTTGCCTCCCAAGTACCGCATGGGTTTTACGTCGCTGGCTCGACGAAGTTTTGATTTTGTTATGGTGATGCTGTGGAATTTCTGATCTCAATAGTCTGTCTCGGGATTTTGTCTGCTGGAGTATAGTATTTTTTCAATCTATGGCCATTTACTGTCCTTTCTCCTCCATTGTCATCAACAATTATGATGGATCCAGTCGGGTATATGTGATTAATAGTAAAAGGCCCAGACCACTTTGTACAAAGTTTCCCAGGGAACATTTTGAGTCTGGAGTTAAAAAGAAGGACCTTGTCTCCAATGGCGATGTCTTTTCTTTTTAGATGACCATCGTGCCACATCTTGGTTTGTTCTTTGTAAATCCTGGCGCTTTGGTATGCGGTCATTCTGAACTCCTCTAGTTCTTGCAACTGGAGCTGTCTGTTTTCTCCAGTGCTTTTAAAATCAAAGTTCAGTTGTTTACTGGCCCACCAAGCCTTATGTTCCAGTTCAACTGGAAGATGCCATGATTTCCCGTATACCAAACAAAACGGGGTTGTTCCAATTGGTGTTTTATAAGCTGTACGGTAGGCCCAAAGGGCATCGGGGAGCTTGGTGGACCAGTCGGTACAGTGTCTATTGACAATTTTCTCTAAGATTGCCTTCAGTTGTCTATTTGAAACTTCGACCTGACCACTAGTTTGTGGATGGTAAGGCGTGGCAACTTTATGGTTGACTCTGTATTTCTTTAAGAGCGCTTCAAAGCTTCGCTCTAGAAAATGGGTCCCTCTGTCGGATATGACAGTTCGGGGAACTCCGAATCTGGGGAAAATGATATCTTTAAACATCTTAATGAGTGGTTTGGAATCACTGGAAACTGTGGGTATAGATTCCACCCATTTCGAGACATAATCCACAGCGACCAGTATGTAAGAAAATCCATATGAAGAGGGAAAGGGACCCATGTAGTCTATCCCCCACACATCGAAAAGTTCGATCTCTTGCCACATAGTGAGGGGCATTTCATTCCTTTTAGTTATACCACCAAAAAGTTGACATTTATTGCATGATTTTACAAAATCATGGGAATCTTTTGCTATCGTTGGCCAAAAGAAACCCGATTGCAAAACTTTCATAGCGGTCTTTTTCGAACTCATGTGTCCCACAGTGGGGTCGGAATGACAATGTTCTAAGACAAGAGTAATCTCTTCTTCAGGTAGGCAGCAATGGAAAAGTATGTATGTGTATAGGCTAAAGAGATAAGGTTCATTCCAGTAGTATTGGTTAACATCGTGGAGGAATTTCTTTTTGTCGTGATGAGAGGTGGAAGGGTGGATGATTCATGTAGCCAGATAATTCACTATGTCGGCATACTAGGGGAATCCGATGGTAATTTTCATTAGTTGGTCGTCAGACAGGGAGTCTCGGATAGGTACTTTATCATCATCCTTGACTTTAATGCGGCTGAGATGGTTAGAGATGACGTTTTCCACTCCGCTTTTGTCTTTGATTTCCAAATCAAATTCCCGAAGCATTAATACCCAGCGGATAAGTCTGGGTTTTGTGTCTTGCTTCTGGATTAGATATCATATGGCGGAGTGGTCAGTGTAGACTATGACCTTTGATCCAATCAGGTAGGAGCGGAATTTCTTGAGCGCATAGATGACAGCTACGAACTCCTTTTCTGTAGTGGTGTAGTTCTTTTGCACTTCATCAAGAGTCTTGGACGCATAGTATATTACATAAGGCTTTTTGTCAATTCTCTATCCTAACACTGCTCCTATAGCATAGTCATTGGCATCACACATTATTTTGAATGGTTGTGACCAATCAGGTGCTCTCAGAATAGGCACAGAGACTAGAGCGTTATTTAAGATTGTGAAGCTTTGTAAACATTCTTGGTTAAAATTGAACTTGGTGTCTTTGGTCAATAGTTGGGTCATGGGTTTTGCTACTTTTGCGAAATCTTTAATGAATCTTCGATAAAACCCAACATGACCCAAGAATGCTCGTACTCCTTTTACGTCTTTTGGCAGTGGTAGTTTTGAGATGACATCAATTTTTTCCTTGTCTACCTCAATCCCTCTTTCACTTACTCTATGTCCGAGGACGACACCTTTAGTTACCATAAAATGGCATTTTTCCCAATTTAAGATCAGGTTCATTTCCTCGCATCATTGTAAGACTTGTCCAAGGTTGAGTAGACATTTGTCAAAGGAATCTTCGTAAACTGAAAAATCATCCATGAATACTTCCATTGTGGACTCGGTTAACCCTGCAAAGATAGCAGACATGCACCTTTGGAAAGTAGCAGGTGTGTTACACAGGCCGAATGGCATTCTTCTAAAAGCATAGGTCCCAAAGGGACAAGTAAAAGTTGTTTTTTTCTTGGTCTTCCAGGTATATAGGAATTTGATAGAACCTGGAATAACCATCAAGATAATAGAAAAACTTTTGATGGGCTAGGCATTCGAGGACTTCATCGAGAAAAGGCAGAGGGTAGTGATCTTTTTGTGTTATTTTGTTTAGTTTCCTGTAGTCGATACACATTCTCCACCCCATGACGGTCCTTGTGGGCACGAGCTCATTTTTATCATTTAGCACGACAATGGTACCTCCCTTTTTGGGGACCACTTGGACAGGGCTGACCCATTGGGAATCTGAAATTGGGTAGATAATACCGGCTTTCAGCAATTTGAGGACTTCAAGGCGAACCACCTCTTTAAGATTGGGATTCATCTTTCTCTGGTGCTCTCTTGAAGGTTTGAATTCTTCTACCATGGGCAGTCTATGCATGTAAAGGGTTGGGTTTATACCTGTCAGGTCAGTTATTTTATACCCAATGGCTTTCTTATGTTTCTTTAACTCAATAAGAAGCCTTTCTTCCTGGTCTTTAATCAGAGTGGAACTGATGATCACTGGACATAGTTTTTCTTCATCCAAGAAGATGTGCTTAAGTCCCGTTGGTAGGGTTTTCATCTAGGGAGCCTTAGGTGCTTCTGTTGGTTCTAAAATAGTTACAGATTTGAGCTCCTCAAAAGTGGTTGTTGGTGCTTCTTCAACTTTCTCTAAGTGTTGCAAGAATTGTTGAACTAATTCGTTGGCTGAGAATTTGACCTCTGGATTTATTAGGACATTTTCTAACTCATCATATGGTTCAAATATTTCCAATTGGGACATTTGATGTATTGCATCTAAGAGAAAAACTTCCTCTTGAATGTTGGGACCTTTCATGTTGATTGAGGACCCAGAACTGAATTGCTTCTTTTCCCAGTCTCAGAATGATCGTGCCAACTTCGACATCAATGAGTGCCCTAGTTGTGGCAAGGAAGGGTCTTCCAAATATTATTGGGTATCTAAGATCTTCTTTGATATCGATAATAATAAAATCACATGGGACATAAGAATCCTTGCCTATTCTGACTGGAATGTCTTCAATAATTCCTAGGGGTGCAGTGATAGTGGAGTCAGCTAACTGAATTGTCATTGTCGTGGGTAGCAAGTTAGTAAAACCCAATCTTTTACACATGGAGTAGGGCATAATGGATATGCTAGCCCCTAAGTCAGCTAATCCCTTTTTGCTCGAAGTATTTCCAATACAGCATTGAATATCGAAAGAACCAGGGTCCTTTTTCTTTGGCATCTTATTAAGGATGATATCGGAGGTGGTTTGAGCCAGTTTGACAGTCTCTTTCTCTTCAATAATATATTTCCTTGATATCAAGGTTTTTAGATATTTAGCCCAAGCTGGTACCTCAGAGAGGGCATTGAGGAGCGGGATATCGATATAAAGTTTCTTCATCGCCTCCTTGAATTTTTGGAATCTAGTGTCCATTTTAGTCTCTCTCAATCTTCCTGGATATGGTATCCTAGGTTTATATTATGGAACTTCTGGCTCTTTGGGAGCTTGTTCCTTTTCTTTGCCTTTTGTAGTCTCTGCAGATTTCTCAATTCCTAAATTTGGGCTTGCATTTGGAGTAAAGACAGGTGTATCATCATCATCATGATAGATTCTTGTGGCTTCATAAAAACACGACCAGATATTGTAGTAACAGCATTCAAGTGTTATGGTCTATTTTGATCATGCCGTGGGTTCGACTCCAGTTGACCAGCAAAAGTACCTACTGGTGGTTTCAATTGGGCAGCAATTTGTGCCAGTTGAGCCTCCACAACCTTCTATTGGGCTTGTTGATTGGCGAGCATGGTTTGTTGCGACTGTAACATCTTCCTGATCATAGTCATCTCGTCTATTGGATGGGAAGGGGCATTTTTCTGTTGGAATCGAGTGAGTTGTTGCTGCCCTTGAAGCGGTTGTTGAGGTGGTGTCAACTGGGGTTGGTGTGATTATTGCAGCTGAGGAGGTAATTGTGGGTGCAGAGGAGGATGGGTATATTGATAGTAGGTAGAGGGATTTATTTGGTAGTTGGATCTCTACAGGTTATTTCTAAGATTTCCTTGGTTTTGGTTATAGTTTCTTTGAAATCCAGGTGGTAGTCTATTGGAAGATCCTCCTTGTGTTTGATGTTGCGGGTTAGCAGTCCCCGCAGGGTTTCCATATTGAAATCCTGGGTGGTTTCTCAGTTGGCTTGGATTATAGTAGGCTTGTCCTGGTATGGAATGAATGGAGTTGACTTATTTGGGCATCTGATCTTCAGGGGGTTCGATGATTGGTTTGTACTGTTGTTGTGGTAGTTGCATATCCATCATCACATTATAAAGTAAGCTACATGACAGTGTAGGGTGATCAGATGTGTGATAGGCTTCACAAGTCCCTGTAGCAGCTTTAACTTGTTGGATTTGGGGGTTTTTCTTCTTATCGTATTCCCCAAATGAGGCTTCAAGCGCCTGCTGTTTGTGAGCTATTGTCTTTAAAGCTTCAGCAATAGCCTTCATTTCTATTGATTCCTTAGCCTTATAAACTTTGAGGACTCCCTTACCAGATGATCATCCCCAATTGGATTGGTTCTCAGCACCAAGTGTGATGATTTTCCAAGCATCCTCGTAGTTCTTCCTCATAAAATTTCCTCCATATGAGGAATCCAGAAATTACTTGATATCATCACTCACCCCCTATAGAACGTTTCTATCAATTGATTTTGGGAGATATCATGATGAGGGCACTTCCTTAGAAGCTCCTTGAATCTTTCCCATGCTTCTGCGAGTGTTTCTCCAGGAAGTTGGGCGAAGTGGTTAATTTGTCCCCTAATTTCATAGGTTAATGAAGGAGGGAAAAACTTCTCCAGGAACTTTTCTTCCAAGGGAGCCCAGGCGGTGATGTTTGGCTCCCTATCAAGAGAGTTGTACCAACTCAAATCCCTTCCAAATAGAGTGAAGTGAAAAATATGTAGTATTATTGCGTCGAAGGCAACTCCGGCTTGTGGGACAAGTCGGCAAAGTGCCTTGAATCTCTTCAAGTGATCCATGCAGTCTTCTCCAGAACTACCGGAGAATGAAATACCCTACATGATTTGAATCCATTGTGTTTGGATTTCAAAATGGGGTATGTTGATGATTGGTGGCCGGACTGGATGATTGTCTTCATAGTTCTTGGGGACGGCATAGTCTCGCAGTTGCTTGTTCCTTAGTTCTAACTGGGTAGCTTCGTTTTCAGCGAGGATGCAGGCCTGTTCTTTAGCTCGAATTTCCACTTGGACCTGGGCACGAGTGTCAGCAATGAGTTGTGCTCTCTGAGCGTCTATGGCAGCGTTAACCCTATCCATGACTAGCACAGCTTGGCGTTGATCTTCGGCCATTTGTCTGCCTCTTTGGAGGTTAAGTCTGATGCAGCGGTGGAAGCTTCTCTCTACCTCAAAGTCGTACTCTGGATCAGGGGAGAATACGAGGTTATGCGATGGTTGCATACACATCTTCTACTTGAGTAGACGAAGAAACACACTTTTTAGATGATGTAGGAGATATGATGAATTCAAGAAGATATGGCATAATGTTTTAAAAAAAAGTGTAAAACCCTAACCAACTAGCAAGATGGTAAATGAAATTAAAACATTCTGTTGTCCCCGGCAACGGTGCCAATTTTTTAATGGAGCTTCCACTCACGTGGAATTGCGTGCACCACTAAAAATCCTAAAGATAATAAGTCTTTAGGTTTAGCCTTGCTTATACTAGGTTAAAACTCCACCCACATATGCCAGGATACGTGGAAGTCTTATCGTAGTATACTTAAGAATCGAATCCACAGGACAATGGTCTTGTTGGTAGTAACAAGATGGAAAACATAAGAATTTCACTTAACTCCTTAATAGTTGATATTTAGTTCAAATATTTGATTTGGTTATTTTAAACTAAGTGCAAGTAAAGAAAAAGCAAGAAAGTAAACTTAAGATTGTAAACAATGATAAAAGACCACTAGGATGTGATCGGCTTTCACCACCACTACACATGGATTAAAACATGCAACATAAAAACATAACCTACAATAAGAGTCTAAACAGTTAGTATCTTTGTAGATTTAGTTTCCTTTCGGAGAACTAGCTACAAGAAGTGTGGGAATGTTGCAATGCCAGCCATTCCTGAATGAATGGTTACTTACTTTACATCATTCCCTTCGCAAAGTGTGTTCCTCGACATATCAAGGTTGTACTTTCATACGTCAACTGATTCCATTTCATAGTATGAAAGTACAACAATGGAAGTGAGTTTACTCCACTTTTTGAAATACACTCCTAGATACCGAAACAAATGCATGGTGGCTACATGCATTAAGAAACAACATTCAATTGAGATTCGAATATAGTAGTACAAACGTAGACAATTCATACTAAAAGATAATGGATAACACAAGTTGGTGATCAAGCAACAAGCATTCATTAAATGATCGATGTGGAATTGTAAAGAAAGTATAACTCTATTGCAAACTATGGATTACATTGCATGAAATGAAAACATGGTTAGTGGGGCTACTCCCCACACCCTAGTGTATAAGACTACTCGCTCATGGCAAGGACAAAGAAGGAGGCGAGAAGAGAGAGAGAATGTCATCTCCATGAAGGAGGGAGGAAAGTCAACCCCTTGGAAAGAGAGAGAATGATGATCTTCACACTTTGTAGGTTGCACGATGATGAATCCTTCTCTTCCCACCTTCTTTGGTGATGAGAGAGAAAGTAGTTTTTGGATGGAGTGTAGATCTCAGACCAGTAGCCTTGGGCAGAGGATGGAGGATGGAATAGCTCTGGAGTAGTAGAGGTAGCCTTTGGACATCTAAAACTTGAAGCCTTTAGAGGACCCCTTTGGGTCTTATTTATAGGCTTTGAGTGAAGTCCAAACGGTTTGGTCAGTATTGGGCCCAAACGGTCTTCGAAACTGTTTAGGTTCTGAGACTGTTTGGACTCTTGCGGTTTTGAAACCGTTTGGACTCTCGCGGTTTCAAAACTGTTTGCCTTTATTCGGTCTCGGAACCGTTTGGTTTCATGCGGTCTCGGGACCGTGTAACTCCATGCGGTCTCGGGACCATTTGGCTTTGCACATTCTTTGGACCGTTTGGTTTCATGCGGTCTCGGGACCGTGTGGTTTTATGCGGTCTCGGGACCGTGTAACTCCATGCGGTCTCGGGACCGGTTAGCTTTATGCGGTCTCGGGTCCGATTAGTTTTGTGCGGTCTCAGGACCATGTAACTCCATGTGGTCTTGGGACCGGTTGGCTTTATGCGGTCTCAGGACTAGTTGGTCTTCAAATGGTCTTGGTATCGTTTGGTCTCCAAACAATCTTGGGATCGTTTGTTTTCCAAACGGTCTTGGGACCGTTTGGGACTTTTTGTGATTGTTTTGTATTTTTCTGTAAGAATAAAAAGGAGAAAAGTTAGTCTAATGGGATATTTGCAACAACGAAAGAAAGTGAAGGGCTCTATCTATTTTATCTGAGAAAGAGTATGGCAAACTGAGGAAAATTACTAAGATAACATGACAAAATGGGAGGTTATCACTATGTTAGAAGAGCCCTCCTCTGACATCACCTGCCCTGCTAGATTGGTAGAATGGTAAACTTCTCTCGTTGTTGTGCCTAAAGTTTTGAATCTAATATTTATTTAATTTTGATCTGTAATTGTTGCATCTGACCCGGTCTAATATGGCAAATGATTTGTTATTTACTATAACTACTCTACTTCTCTTATAGTTGTTGCTTTTTACTATTTCTGAAAGGATCAGATCTAATTTCTAAACATACTTTTGCTAGTCATCCTCAACATCCTACGTATTGGTCTTGGTCAACAATGATGGACTTTTTCCATTGCAGGTTATGAGGTGATCAGGACCACAACATACATAAAAATTAGGACTTTTGAGGCCATGACAGGAAAGTCACAGACTTTTGATAACATTTACCTTCCTAAACTTACCCTAATCTCCTCTCTTTATGCAGAGTTGCCTTAACTTTCTCTCATTTTGCTCATGTTTACCATTTATGCCTTCACTCGAAGGTAACTACTATATCCATGAGGTAACTCACCAAACGATGGCCTCAACCTTGGTGCAAATTCCCCATTGCTTTTTAAAACTGATGATGACCGCCCACCCTCACATTAGGGCCACCCTTCAGAGGTGATCGACCATCGGTTCCCAAACTGATGCCCTACATCAAGGCCCAAATGTCCATCAGAAGGTGCAGTCAAGACAACCACCCATTTCCCAAAATAAAAGGCCAGTTTGGGCCTCCTGTCAAGACAACCATCAATTTCCTAGAACTAATGGCCATCTTAGAACCATGGTAAAATGAGTCTACCTACCGATGGACCACCAGTCATGCATCTGTCAATGGCTGATCTGAGCTCACCCAATGGTTGGACTAGACGAGGCAGATGATGGGCAGTCGAGTGACAACACCTAATGGTCTGCCTAGAAAACCTCAACTGATGGTTAGAAAGATGATGGATCACCTTCATAACCCACCTACTATTTGCGGTATCAGACAAGTCGGTCATTCATACCATTAAGCATGTGCTCTAAGGCACATGCTCAGACTTGTGGCCCAATGAAAGGTATACCCTCGAGTTCCTCTAGTCCTACACAGAAGGCTATAAATATGATACCTCATGCAATTGGGATGGGGTTGAGACCCAAAGGTGAGGAAGAAGTGTTGCCGCTATGCCATCTTGCCATCGGCTTCCACCTCAAGACATTGGTTTGTCATCTCTAAGGACGAGAGTATGAGGAACAATAGATCTCCATCTTCATCCAGTATTTTCAGGCTCCTTTGAGATAGAAGAGGAATACAGAGCATCCATCTTCACTTCTAACACCGAATTCAAGATAGAGAAACTCTCCATCGACCTTGACCAATCTGTGGTCACTATTAGTGTATCTTTCTCCTTCTTCTCCAAATTTGTTCATCCCCTTTCACTTCCATGTCTCACCACACTTTTAATTTTTCCATGCTACTCATCACCATGAGTGTCTAGTCATATAACTTGGGTTAAGAATAGCCACTAAGTCTCTCCCAATATGTAAAGACTTATATCTATTATGCTCTTATCAATGTTTATCTCAAGACTCTTGTTCTTAATGCTTCACTTGCATGATTAGCTACCATTTTGTGTTGTTTGCTTGTTAATACCTCGAGATAATAGTATTAACCTACATTTAAGTGTTATGGAGTTGCATGAATGCATGAGAATGTTGGAATGCTTAAGCTAATGACCATATGGTTTTACTTTGATTGTTTGTTTGCCATCTCGAGAGAGAGACAACCTTATAATCTAGATCTATCCTGAGCTAGAGAGTGGAGGGAATAGACACTTATGATGATTTCTTGTAAACTTGCTAAGGGTGTACCATAGATGTGAGTATTTCATGTTTGTCAGAGACCTTAGATGGTGAAATCCAATCTAAGTTTCCCATCCATACTTGTTATGTTACCTTTCGATGATTCATGTTCTTTTATTTTACTTCTTCATTTGTTTACTTGTTTATTGCTTGCTTGTTGAAGAACCAATGTTCTACAAGGAACACAAACTTTACCTTACCCTTTGTTTGATGTAACTAAGCAAAGACTTAAAGGATCTCAACACTTACCTCCCATATCCCTATAGTTCAACCCCAATTTAATACCTTCACACCCTTTATTACCATTGTGGGGGCCTAAATGACGGGTTATAAGTTTATAACTCTAACTACTCTGGATCTGCACCTTTTTGGATGTATGATTTATGCAGATCAACTTTTTGGCATCATTTTCAAGGACAAGGCAACCATTACTGCTAGAAACCCAAGTCTACTTAGCATACACCGGTGCCTCAGGTCTCGTATCACACATCCAGTTTCTAACTTGACTGTGTGACTTATTTAAGGAAGTTTGAATGAACTGTGTTACAACCACTACCAACTACAAGGATCATGCCTCCTCACAGGGCAGTGATCCACATCCCAAGGGTGGAAGACCCTCACGAGGAACATGATAATGATAGCGATGAAGTGGATCATGAGGAATAGGAACATGATGAACACCACAAAGAAGAAGAAGAAGAAGAAGAAGAAGAAGAAGAAGAAGAAGAACAAATCCAATAGGATAAAGAAGAAATCCCACATGATAGAGCAAGAGGAAAGGGTAGAAACAACAAAAACAATGATATCAACAATGATAAGGAAGATGATGGAGGCACTTCTCTTTGCGAGTTGGCTGCCACCAGGGCTAATGAATCTGGATGATCGATCACCATTCCTCGATTCAACACTCTGAACTTTGAGCAGAAGCCAGCAGTCATCAGTATGATGTAGAACAAGATTCCCAACAATTATCTTGGGATTGATCGTGTATATAAGTGAATCTCATGTGAGTACTTCGGCATGTTATCATTCATTTCACAATCACCTTAGGCTGAAGAGTATGATTGATTAAATAATACTATTAGCTAAAATGTTTATATGACTAGTAATATTTATATTGTAAGTGTACATATAGTAAGTGGTGAACATATTATAGACTAATGTGGATACTTAATAACCAAAAACACATAATTTCCCATGTATTCTTATATTCTCTAGTAATTGGAATATGTCAGTATATATAAGATAGAGGCATTGTATAATAGAAATGAAGGCCATATTGATTTAAGTATATTAAAGATAATTAGTATATGTAAGTATAGATTATATTAACCTATAGAACCCTTAACACTAATAATATAAGTCTACATATTAGTACATTCTTTTGGTACATAGCAATCTGTAAAACTGTGTAGTTTAATTGCTAAATGTTTTCATTTAAGGTTGTATATAGAGAAAGGGATGAATGGATACCACTAAGCTAAAGCATGATTACAATACACACTAAGTAGTCATGTATATTAATACAACTACTAGTATATCATTACTTAGACATATTATTCTCCGCACCTATATGTAATTGAGACTTGCCTAGACTTATATGTGACTTGATAAGGATTGTACTAAAATAGATCTAAAACCCTTTAGTTTCAAGAAGATATATTAGATATATAAGAAACAATCCTAAATGAAGAGCATAATTCCAAATAATACAATATGTCAAACATTTGATTTCTATCCAAATAGTAATAATATTCTCATACTTTGTACCATTTATATCTCATACAGTCAATTCTTGGGGACTTGTTAATTTCACCCATAGAGATGGAGTTAGATGGGAAGACCATGTATGTGCAATCGCTATCCCTATTTTACTTTGTGCATTATCATAAATTCTACCTAAATTCCTATATTGAGACATTTACTTGACTACCTATTAATTTTTTGGAAATCCAAAGTTGAACATTCATATTTATTAATTTGGAATCTTTGAACTCTTGTATCCATTGAATTATCATGTTTAAATAGGTCATTTGACCCTTGTTACTATGATTTTAATACCTAATGTGAATTATGATTGGAATTCTAGTCTTGGCACTCAATTCGTGCATGCTAAATGTTTGACTAGAATATCTAAAATAGTGTACTTATATACAACTATACTTATAAAAGGTGCGCATACTCCACCCGGGTGTTCGTTTTCACCATTACTTTTTAGGCCATGATACTATGGTGTTACAGACCTATTTTAGGTATATTTAGATTACATTATTTATGTATGTAAGATAATATTTATTTCGAAATTGTGAAGGTTTCTAAAGGAAATTTTATCTCAAATATTTTCCTCCATAAATATTATTCCTCAATCTCTTGATTTTACTCTTGCCAAACTTACCTACTTTTATATGACCCCTTTTCATGGGAGCATCTTTTTTATATTTGTAACCCAATATAATACCTAAATATTGTTTCTATTCACATACTTAGGGTTTACTAATACATGTCTTTATTTCCTATTTTTGTTTGATGTTTCCCTTCCACCCAGGTGTATGTACATTAGAGGACAAAGATCCAACATGACCATATCTGGGGATTTGAAGTTGAGGATAGCTTGGAGTAGCTGGTTTACCCTTTGCAACATGTATTATATGTTATCAAATTTACTATATGAATACGTTTTTCTTTATTATACCACCTTTCATAATTAGGAAAAATTATAGACGAATCTCATATAACTTTGTAATAGTGATGTTTCACATGCTTATTCATTATTTGGCTTTGTGTCATATAAACCATTTGGGAAATAAATGAAAATCTTTCCTTCTTTTGTAACTAGAACAGGATGGTTTTATTTCTTTATTTAGTGAAGAGTGAATCCCCTCTCAGGTCCCACTCCTTACATCATCTGAGAGAGAGAAAATTATTCATTGATTATGATTGTAGCTGGAAAGTGGTTCTATGTGCTTAAGTTGTCCCTTTAGTGTATACTATTTCTGTTATAACCTCAATTTTCATAAGTTTGGGTTGAAATGTAATTTCTCCATTAAATATATATGAATATGAAAATTGTATGATTTGAATTCTTTGTATGAATTTCTTTACTAAATGTCTTTTATATGTGTGGCTTCGTGGGCCTTGTTGTTTAATGAGCACAATACCAAAAAGGGAATAAAGGATGAAAAGAAATCCCTAATAAAGGAAATTTAAATAATATTAATGAAGGTGGTAGAAACACCTAGAAGGCTAAGAGTTTGTTCATCATGAGATAATTTTGAATCCCTAAGGTTTCTTGAATTATGAGGAATCTAAATAAAGAAGATAAAAGAGGAAGAAAGTGAAAATATGAATAAATTATGCCTTAATAAGTGTTAACTTGTATATGAAGAAAACCCCTCTTTCCTTTTGAGTTTGGGACTCAAACTTGGTGAACGAGTGGATAATATCAATAAAAAGTTTCCCTCAAAATCCAGACGAAAAGGGATAAAAGAATAAGAAATTTTGAATATTATAAGATTTCATAAAGTGATAAGGTTTCCAAAAATGTCACGATTATTTTTAATCGATTTATCCTTGTTTTGTGATTTTAGTTTATGCGGGTGGCATGACAGTCGTTGGATCTGAGATCCAATGGTGGCTGAATTATCGCCTACTTCGAGTCCGACTGGGAAACTGGGAGAATTTATTCTCCACTTTCCTCGTGACTCAGTACATGGGAGAATCTAAAAATTGTTCCTATGTCTTCGGGAGGCCAAGAGGGTTGAATCCATATTAGGATTTGGCATATTTGGTAGTGTGAAGAGGGTTTCCCCAAATCAAGAGGGGTCACCGAGACCCTACCCTATAAATAGGGGCCACACACCATGCGTGAAACCCCAAAGCACATCTCTGAGTTTGTGAGAGTACGACGAGTGCTTGTGCACAATCGATTGTGAGACCCTATCGGAGGTGGCATGGTGTCGACCCAGCGACAGAGCAGACCCTATCGGAGGTGGCATGGTGTCGACCCAGCGACAGAGCGTTGCAAACACACAATTGGTTGCGGCGTTGAGTTCGGAAGAGAGAGGCAAAGCATTTGACAATTTTGGTTGACACACATGAGAAGCAACGGGCAAAGTCAACTACTGAGTTGACTAGCTGCTCACATGAAGGAGATTGAGAGGTTGAAGATGATTGAAGGGGGGAAATTACTTCCCTACCCTCACGTCCCTGTTGAAAAGGTAAGCCCTTTTTCATGATTTCACGCTATTTATTTTGCTTCGCGAGCACGTAGCTTCATGGTAACGGGTGCCCAGGTGGTGTGAGCTGGTTGGCTCGAGGCTGAACTTGCTAGCTCATTTTAATAAACCCGATATATCCACATGGCTTTTCCTGATTGGTGGGAAAAGGATTTTCTTTTAAAAATCATAGTAATTTATAGGAATATCGGATGGAAACAAGTTATATATGAAGGTTCATTAGAAAAATGTGTAGAGTCCATTAAAAATAATGTTGAAGCCTGATATCGATTGTAGTTCTAAAAGTGCATTAAGTTACCCATGTTAATGTATTGAACTATGATAAAACCCTAATTGTGATAGAAAATCAGATCTAATGTCTTAATTAGGTTATTTTGAGTTATGATAACTTGTTGAGAATAAGAAGAAGAATTAAATATTAAAAGAGGATAATATGTGTGTTTTAGGGTTTTATATACACATGAGTATGCAATAATGAGCTTAGAAACCCTAATTTAGGGTTAATAGTTTCTAATGTGGTATAATTCAAAATTCATCATAGGAAAGTGATACTAAGTTGATCTTAAGCCTATTAGGAAGATGTTAAAGAGATAATTAGGGTTTTGCACTTAGTTTTATTATTTTTAGGGTTGTGTAGTTATAATGATGAAAAGTGTATATAAACCCTAATGAAACCCTAAACCTGGATTAGAAGCCCTAGGAAGCAATTTCAAGTCAATTAAAATGGATTCTTGAAAAGTGTGTAGTAAATAGGTTACCTATGCTTTTCAAGATTTTGTGATAGTGTGGTTGAATTACTTGCTTGGATTGGATTGCTTGACTAGAATTTCTTATTTCTTGTGAAATCTACTGATCATGTATGTGGTTAATTATGAGTAACCACATTATGTTTCACAATGTTTCTTGAGGATTTATCAGTTGCAATGAAAACTATACTACTTGGATGTTTCATTATTGTAATCTTTAAAGTGATTATGTGTATAAAAATTTAAGTATAAGTGTCACTATTTTGAACCTACATACCATCTCTAGATGTATGATGTAATACCAAGCCCTGGAGGGAAGGTCTAGAGTGGTCAAGCCCCAGAGGAAAGACCAATGGGCACCCAGAGAGGTGACCCCAGGCACCAAGCTCAGGATGGAGAAGGTGGCCTTAATGTCCCTTGCAAGGACTAAACCCTAAGAGAGGGTATCCCAGAGTATGAGTAAAAGCGGTTGGTAAGTCACATCGAAAATGTAATTGTGCATTGTTAACAACTACTTGATATGATTAGGTTGTTAGAACTTATGTGCAATATTTTGTTTGTCCCCACATACCAGTATATTCATTTATACTAACCGTGTTTTGTTTGCCAAAATTTTAGGTAATATCTAAAATTGGACAAATAGTAAAGTGGCACCTATGAAGAATAAATTTAAAATAATAAAGGAGGATTTAAGTAGATAGAATTCTACTTCAGGTAAAATTTCCAGTTACCTAATTTTTGAAGGTATGTTAAAAGAAATTTTTTATTCCAGTTTTCAATTTAGTCTTTAGTGGAATTTATTAATTATTTTTTATCATTTGCAAAACCACTGATCCTATTTTGGGATAACGCCCTTGACTTCTTGGTCTCCATTAATTGAGGGTTACCAGGAAGTGGGGTCGTTACATTTGGTATCAGAGCTTGGTTTTAACATCTTTTTTCTTCAGATGGGTATCATGCCAGATCTTGGTTCTTTGCTTGTAAATCCTGGCATTTTCATATCATGGAGTCTCAATTCTTCAAGCTCATGGAGCTGAAGAAATCTTTTCTTTCTAGCCAGCGTCTGGTCCATATTGAGCTGCTTGATTGGCCAGAACACTTTATGCTCCAATTCAAAAGGAAGATGGTAGGGTTTTCTAAAGATCAAGTGATAAGGTGTGGTACCCAGCGGCATTTTAAAAGTGGTTCTATATGCCCACAAAACATCATCTAGCTTAGCTGACCAGTCCTTGCGAGACTTGCCAACTATCTTTTATAAAATCTACTTTATCTGCTGATTGGAAACCTCTACCTATCCCGATGTCTGTGGATGCTAATAAATATTAAATTTTACAAACTCTTTAGATCCTAAGGGAGTTATTAGAGGATTTTCTGATGATGGAGGTGTCTAGAAAAGGATCACGGTCTAGGGGTTGACAATATTTTCCTCTGCCCAGCTAGTCGCTGTGTGACAGCCTGGCCAAAATTTGAGAAATTGACTCAAAATAAGATACATCTAGGTCTTCTCATCTATTTTTGTCCCTTCTTTACCTCTTATTTCTGGAGAAACATTAAGTACTTAAGATTTTCTCTATCTCCACCACCTCCTATGTTTGGGAATTCAAAGTGTTAAGGATTAAGGGATCCTCCACCAAACAATAAAATGCATGTAAATAAGAGGACATGGACATAAGTTTAAGCTTATATATCTTCCAAGTTATAAATATGTGTTTAGAGGATTTTTAACTTGTGTGAAATAGCATGGCTCGTGTGAAGACCATAGCTACTCCCGTCGAGGCCACCGAGAACCATGCTAGGGGTTGGCCTCCCCGCAAGAGGAATGGATCTTCTGAGAAGAGGAAGATGGACCGTGGTGATGAGTCCTCAAAGAAGAGAAAGAGACCCGAGGGAGCCTCAGAAGAAGGCTCAGACCCTAAGCTAGTTCCCTTCGACAACCCATAGATGGACCAAGAAAAGGAACACATGTCAGAAGATGAGGTTAAGTTTGAGGACAACATGACTGGTGGTCCAACACCTACAATGGTAGTTCACACCCTTGATGCCCTATGGATGGAACAATAGAAGAAGCTAATCGAGGCCATTAGTGTCTTGGCTCTCAGGGATATAGCCAGAGATGAAAATGGTGAACCACTTTCCATCCGTCCCTGACTTGGAGTCACCATTCTGGACTTCGTCAAGTTGAACATTGAGAAATTCTGGGGAGAAGATAAGACCGAAGTGGTCGACAAAAAAGATGCTTGGCTGTTAGCGATCGAGAATGGTTTCCGCATGCTGGAGGTGCAACTAAATAAGAACATCCCTTTTTTTCTCACCTCTTGGAAGGAGCAGCCAAGATCTGGTGGGAGAACCGCATCATGGGTCAAGATCTGACTACAGACCCAATGGCATGAACCGACTTCAGGACTATCTTCATAGCTTGATTCATTCCCACCTTTGCTAAGAAGGAGAAGGAAAGAGAGTTCACCAACATGATTCAAGGTAGCCTATCTATGGCGGACTTTGGCCGCAAGTTTCACATCCTGGAGCATTTTGGGCACATGATGACTGAGGAAAGACGAGTGGAGCATTTTGTAGAGCATCTTCACCTTTCCATCAAGCCTCATGTGATGGCAAGTAAACCAGAAACCTTCACCAAACCTACAACACCGCCTTAGACATGGAGAGGATAGTGATGCCTGCTCAGAACCCATCCAAAGGATATTTGGTTTTCACTGAAGGTACCCAAGGCCAGAAGAATGATCATAAGAAAGGATAAGGATGTAACCACACCAAGGGCAAGCATGGAGGCAAAGGGAAGCCACATGGTGAGAGTCGCTTTTAAAAGTGTCGTATGTATGGACAGACACATCCTAGGAAGTGTCGTTTTGAGAAGAGGGTGTGCTTCTGTTTCCAGTAGGAGGGACACTTCATCGCCAATTGTCCTCTACCTAATTTGAGAGGTCCAGTGGCCGCACAACCAGTGGCAGTAGCATCCCTAACAGGAGGAGGGGAACCAGTTGAAGGTCTGCCTATTGGAGAGAAGAGATAACGCAGAGTGTTCACCATCGACAATGAAGAAGCTCAGGTGAATGCTAATAGATTGATAGAGGGTAATAACCCATAGAGTTTTCCTTTAAGTTTAGTTTGATCATGTAATGGTAGTTTGATATAGTATGAAATTATGTATGGATGCTTGAAGTCATGGGACAAAATGTAAAAGCTCTTTTTGATTTTGGTTCTACTAATACTTTCATTTTGAGAAATCTGGCAAGTATGATTTGTTTGGACATCAAGGATTTAGGTTATGTTTTGGATGTCACAACCCCGAGTGGTCAGATATATACGTCTATTTTAAAAAAAACCTATCTTGCTATTTAAGTACCTGAGTCATGAGCTTCCTACTAACTTCATCCTCCTCGATATGAATGATTTTGATGTAATCATTGGTATGGATTGGCTTTACACCTATAGAGCACAGATTGACTGTAGGGAAAAGAAGATCCTTATTAGGAAACTTGGTCATCCACACTTTAACATTCGAGGTCAGAGAGATGTGACCACCAGCCTATACATTCAGCTATGAAGGCCGAGCAGATGATATCCAAAGGCTGTCAAGCTTTCCTAGCAGTAGTCATCGATCTGGAGCTTAAGGTGAGACCTCTTGAGGAGATAGAGCTAGTCAGGGAGTATGCGGACATCTTTCCAGATGATTTTCCTAGAATTCCCCCTGAGAGAGAGGTGGCCTTTTTGATAGAGCTAGCTCGCGAGACAAACCCTATATCTAAGGAACCTTACAGGATGGCCCATGTTGAGTTGCTCAAGTTGAAGAAACAATTGCAGGAATTGCTAGATAAAGGTTTCATTAGACCTAGTACATCACCATGGGGAGCACTAGTCATTTCTCTAAAAAAAGGATGGATTTCTCAGGATGTGTATTGACTATAGGATGATCAACCAGTCAACCATTAAGAATAAGTACCCTCTACCCAGGATAGATGACCTTTTTGACCAGCTCAAACCGGCTCAAGTCTTTTCCAAGATCGATTTGAGGTCTGGATACCACCAGGTGCGAGTCAAGAGTGATGACATCCCTAAAACGGCTTTCTGAACCTGATATGGTCATTATGAGTTTGTGGTCATGCCTTTTGGGTTATCCAATGCACCCAGTGTCCTCATGAATAGTGTGTTCCAACCCTTCCTTGACTCCTTTTTCATAGTGTTCATAGATGACATCCTAGTGTATTCTCATGACCTAGAGCAACACCGTGACTATCTGGGTAGAGTCCTTGATATCCTGAGAAAGTAGAAGTTCTATGGGAAATTTTTGAAATGTGAGTTTTGGATAGACCGTGTCATGTTTCTTAGACATATCATATCCAAAGGAACGATCACCATGGATCTAGCTAAATTGTTGGCTGTTTGAGATTGGCACGCACCAAAGAACCCCTCCAAGATACATAGCTTCTTGGGATTAGCCCAATACTATCGATGCTTTATCAAGGATTTCTCAAAGACTACTTTTCCGCTCACCAAGCTGACCCAAAAGAAGGAAATGTTTGTATGGTCTGACGTATGTGAAGCTCACTTTTAGGAGATAAAGGAGAAGTTGACCACTGCTCCAGTGATGACCATACCTTTCGGTAATGAGGGTTTCATGATCTTCACCGATTCATCAAAGATGGGACTTGGTTGTGTGTTGGAACAGAATCAGCATGTGGTTGCATATGCTTCCCGACAACTAAAACCCAATGAGGTGAACTACTCGGTGCATGACTTAGAGACGACTGCTATCATTCATGCTTTGAAGATATGGTGGAATTATCTGTATGGATCTATCTTTGAGATCTTCATCGACCATAAGATTTTGAATTATCTCCTGGCGCAGAGACACCTGAACCGATGACAACAAAATTGGATGGAATATATGAAGGATTGTGACTTCACCATCGTCTATCACCCTGGGAAGGCGAATGTCATAGCTGATGCGCTTAGTTGAAAATAGCCTAGGAGCGCAGATGTCTTGTCTAGGCAATGGAGGAAGCTAGGAGATCTTATGGAGTGTATTCTACAACTGTTAGAGGACCAAGTTCATTTGGCCAATATTCAGATCAGATCAGATTTTTTGAGCGATTTAGTGGATGCTCAATTGACCAGTTCAAAACTTGGAAAGATGAAAGGTTTATTAGAGAAACCTCAGACCCATCTCTCAGTAGGAGTGGATGGTGGAATCCATTGTAAGAGTCATATTTAGGATCCTAAAGATTTGCTATTGAAGGATCATATCTTGCAAGAGGCTCATGGTGACATTGCAGCATATGTGGCCAGCTGTCTTACATGCCTGATGGTGAAGGCTGAACACCAAAGACCCGACTGACTTTTAAAGTCGATAGAGATTCCAGAGTGGAAATGGGAGAAGATAACCGTGGATTTCGTGGTGGGTCTACCCCAGACCAAGAGAGGCCATGATGCAATATGGGTTGTGGTAGATCGCCTTACCAAGTCAGCACACTTCCTTGCCCTAAAGACCACTGCCAATGTGTCAGACCTAGCCATGTTGTACATCAGAGAGATAGTACGGTTTCATGGTGTACCAGGTTTGATCATCTCTGACTGAGACCCAAAGTTCACTTCCAAACTGTGGAAGCAAGTACAAGAAGAACTTGGTACAAGGTTGAAGTTTTGTACCACTTGTCACCCCAGATTGATGGTCAGTTTGCGAGGACGATTCAGACATTAGAGGATCTGTTGAGAGCTTGTGTTCTCGATTAGGGTGGACCATGGGAGAAGTACTTATCTTTAGTCAAGTTTTCCTACAACAACAACTACCAACCCAGTATCGATATGCCTCCGTATGAAGCTTTATATGGGAGACCGTGTGTAACACCCCTCCCTAGGGTTACATCCATTAATGAGCAGAAGCATAGCCTAATCCCCAACATTATCCATAATGTTGGGTACTTGGCATTCAGGGAGGGATTGTCACATTTATGAAACCATAGCAAATAATTACATAATCACCATTAAGATTCATACATTGTTCTTTGAAATAAAACTATAACTAGCTATCTAGAACATGTCTAAAATATTATATTCATCTCTAAATAGAGGAAACTAAGCATGGAATTAAACATTTCTTGTATCACCTAGTTTGGATGGCACCCCCACCATTCATCTCTTGGATTCCTTCTAGTCCTGGATTTCTCCTTTTGAGTCCTTACTTGCTCCAAATCCTGGGGACATTGCTTCCCCAACCATGCAAAGGGAAAACAACACATCAGTAAATGGTGCTGGCACTTTATAATAAGCAAAAAGTAAATATACTTGACTTGTAAGAAAACTTGACATAAATTAATTATAAGCATTCTTGAATATCATTATTAACATGAAGAATTGAAAATAAATCTTATGTGTCCCTCTGTGATGCCCCCTTAGGAGCACATGATTGCTAAGAAAGCTCTTGATGCTAGGAAAGTCCTTAATGACCCTTTTGAGGTCCATGATCGGGAGAATAACAAGACTATTTCAATTCCAATTACTTGACCATTAACAGGATTTTGACATTAACATAAATCATGATTCTCTAATCATAACATGAAGGGATTTCTCCCCATTAACATGATATTTTAAACATGATGGGATTTCTCCCACTTGATTATTAACATGATTTTCATGAGTCTTTAATGATAACAATAATCATGGTGAGCATTATAACATAAGACATAGCATGTGGCAATCAACAAGAAATGATATATTGAACATGATTATAACATTAAACTTGAAACAATAATGTCTGTTTTATATTTACATGCAAGCAATCATAAATATTTGTGCTCAGCAGCATGGCCCATTTACCTTGAAGCAAGGGTGATCCTTGAGTCAGATCTAGGTCAAACCTTCCCTTGACTTAGCTTTACAAACCTGTTCATAATCATTAAACATAAAGAATCAATACATAGTGTTGATCTTAGGTGATTTAGGGCTTGAGTGTATTCAGATCAGTCTTATGAATCAACATTATTATATTAATAAAATCTAGGTTGACCAAGGTCACATAAATCACATTGATGCATGATTAGGGTTTCATGAGTCCAAACATGGTTTCTAACAAAACATCAGAACAGGAGATCAAAATATGGTCTGAAAATCTTAAAATCGTATTTTGCTCAAAAAACCAAATCCAATGACTATTTGTTTGAAATTTTCTGACCAACGGTTGAATTACTACAAATATTCAAAATTCTGGCCAATGAAAATTCGGGAAAAAGCCACTTGGGCCAAACAAAATCCAATACGTGGATATTGGGCACGTGTCTAGGTGGACCAATGGGTGCGGTCCACTTGGGGGCGGGTCCCTCCTATCCCAGGCGCATAGGAGAGAACTGGGTTCTCAGGAGCTCGATAATGTGAAATCAAAAATAATGATCTTTGATCTGAGTTACCTACTCATCAGAAGAGCTATCTTGCCCACTATGTTCATGGAAGGAAACTGCACCCAACGAGCCTAGGCTTAGGTGTTGAGGAGCAGTGGAGCTCGGGGACCTTCTCTAGCCATGGCGGGCACAGCCCAAGCAAGTAGTGGAATCACACCAGGGGTCAAGCAGGTACCACGGCAACCAGGCGGATCAACACGCAAACCCAAGACGAAGTCAAGGTATCTTCTCGCAAAACCAAACACACCATGCTACACTAGTTTGTAGGGAAACAACAGAAATAGGGGAACAACGGTCCAAAGATGAAGCCAACGTAAAAGGCAAAAATAGGGCGACTTGAAGGTCGGGAAACCTTTTGCAATCCCAGGCGACTCCGCCCGATGCCTCAACATGGCAGGGCAGCCACTTGCCTGCCATGGCAAGGGACGCCGGAGGAGGCTCAGACAGTGGCCTACAGGACCCAACAATTGGGAAGTACCCAGGGCAAACCAACAAGTCGGAATCAAAGCAAGTGAGCCAAGGATACTCACCGCGGCCGCAATCAAACAGCAGTGCTCGAAGGTGTCGGGGTGAGGTCGGGATCGCCACGGATTTACCTCGAGTAGGCAGGGAGCCTCGGGGTCCTGGGAGTTCAATTGATGGTGGAGAGATGATCTATGGGGACTGGAGGTGCTTTAGGAGTGGTTATATAGGCATGGGGGCACCTGAGGTCATCTCTGTAAAACTGGGACGGTGAGGAAGGTGCCTGCACTATTGGGCATTTCATCAAACGAGAGAGATGGAAAGTGAGTAATGGCTCATTTGAAACGGGAGAGAGAGATGAGCAAGATGGAGAAACAATCGTGTGATTTGGTTCAGTGTCGAGGGAGATCGGGGACGAGGAATTTGCGGACGTTGTTCACAGGCTTGCCTTACCCGTCACGAGGTAGAGGACAAAGGATAGGCCGCTGGATCGAGGGTATCTCAAACCATGTTCATCCGATGAGGCTCAAAGAAGGAAAGAAAGAAAAAGGGGTGCATGACAGGAGATAAATCGGGACTATAGGACAATTCGACGCAATAAACAAAATTGTAGTTGAAATCCAATTAAACTCTAAGAAAACCTTTCCAAAAAGATTTGAGGGGTCAAACTAAGTCAAAAGAACACCAAATTTGAACCATACATTCATAATGGTGTCTAGACTCTTTCCATATACCTAGTTTTCCATTTTGGCCATATAATGCCCATTAATTTATTAAATGTGACTTTCCTTGTTTTATGCATATAAATGGGTGAAATAATGTGCAACATCTTCCCATACTCATTTCTTTGAGTCTACAAATAGTGATGAGTAATTACTAACCATTAAAATGTCATGTATTATGAGTTTCACACCTTTTTGAGCAACCCTCTCTTGGAGGAGAGAGAAAAAGGGATTATTGGCTACTCCTTCTTATTAAAAGTTATATTAGGAGAGAGGGGGGCTTATTAGATAAGGAATCTCATCCCAAGGTGATAAATTCGTATCTCAAGCATTTTCTCTTTTTATCTTTTTCTTTAATCCTCATAATAGATAGGAGAGAGAAAAGGTGAAAAGGAAAACATATATTCAACATTTTGTGTTAATTGCAACTCATTATAGCATGCATATGAGAGAAAGTATATTTATAGTCTTATTTTCGTTTTTCTCACTTTATTTTTCTAAAGGAGTATTTCCATGGCCTTTTTGTATCAAACCCCTTGATTATTTATTATTTGGGAAAAGTCCCATTATATCTTTTAAATTATATATGAAATTCGGGATGTGACAATTCTACCCACCTTGCAAAAATTTTGTCCTCGAAATTTCCTAGGGTACTACCCACCTTAGGATTTTTTCTTTCACTCCTTAAAACATCAATAAAATTTTCATGGAAAGTGAATTTATTTCAGACAAAGGTTCAAATCCTAAGCTAATTATTACATCATTCTTCATCTTCCTTCTCCACTTCCATAGTAAAAATTCTAGCCTATCTTTTGGTAGGTGGAGGGCGGCCCTTATTCTGGTCATGGTCCTTATTTGTGAGCTTAGGGCAGTTTGACTTGAGGTGCCCGGTTTCTCCACAGTAGTATCATGCACCCGTACCATACCTGCATGGGCATGCATGGTTCTTCTTGCATGTCGGACATTGGGGCTTCTCAACTTCTACTGTAGGCTCAGGTACCTTCCTCTTAGGGTTGTTGGGAGGCTGGTATTGGTTGTTCTTTTGAGGAAACTCCTTCTTGTAGGATCTCCCAAGGTGATCTTCAAGCTCTAAAGATGCACCCAGGATTGCTTGGAGGGTCCTATCGCCTCTTCCTGACAAGGCAAAGCTTAGGTCTGGCTTGAGTCCTCGGATGAATTTCTTTATTCTGTGTGTTTCATCATGATCATGGCCATACTTTTGGAGGATCCTAAACATTATGGCGTATTGGGTAACAGTCATGTCACCCACTTGAGCCAGGTTGGAAAACTCTAGCTCCTTCTTTTCAACCATAGCTTCGGACACATAGTGATCCTGGAAGGCTTCAATGAATCCTTCCCATGTGAGTGGAGGTGCATCACCTGCCCTTGAGTTGAGGAGGTTTTCCCACCATGTGAGTGCTGCCCCCTTGAGCATGTGGGTTGCAAAACGAACCCTAGAGTGTTGAGGGCAGTCCATGTCCCAGAAATAGTTCTCCATGCCTCTAATCCAATCCTCAACTTTGGTGACTACATCAATTTCTCCTTCACCCGAGAAAGAGTCGGGCCTTATTTTTAGGAAGTCCACTGGAGAGGGCTCATGATGCCTAGGTTGATGTTGGCCTTGTGCTATGGCATTGGTGAGTGGTTAGATAAGATCTTCTTTGGTTGTCTTATTGTTCTCTCTTGGTCCACTTTCCCCACTAGCAGAGCTAGCACCATCATCCTTACCCTTTCCCTTGTCTTCTCTCTTAGGGGCCGTCTGAAAAAAGGGTCATATAAACCTAGGGTTAGAACATGTGAATCAAATTGCATCTTTGGTGGCCATCCATTTATTTTCTCTGATACCATTAATGTAACACCCCTCCCTAGGGTTACATCCATTAATGAGTGGAAGCATAGCCTAATCCCCAACATTATCCATAATGTTGGGTACTTGGCATTTCAGGGAGGGATTGTCACATTTATGAAACCATAGCAAATAATTACATAATCACCATTAAGATTCATACATTGTTCTTTGAAAGAAATCTATAAATAGCTATCTAGAACATGTCTAAAATATTATATTCATCTCTAAATAGAGGAAACTAAGCATGGAATTAAACATTTCTTGGATTGCCTAGTATGTATGGCACCCACCAGTCAGCTCTTGGATGCCTTCTAGTCCTGTCTTTCTCCTTTTGAGTCTTTACTTGCTCCATATCTTGGGGACATCACGTCCCTAGCCATGCAAAGGGAAAACAACACATCAGTAAACGGTACTGGCACTTTATAATAATCAAAAAGTAAATATGCTTTACTTGTAAGAAAACTTGACATAAATTAACTATAAGTATTCTTGAATATCATTATTAACATGAATAATTGAAAAGAAATCTTATGTGTCCCTCTGTGACGCCCCCTTAGGAGCACATGATTGCTAGGAAAGCCCTTGATGCTAGGAAAGCCCTTAATGAACCTTTTGAGGTCCATGATCGGTAGCATAACAAGACTATTTCAATTCTAATTACTTGACCATTAACATAATGTTGACATTAACATAAATCATGATTCTATAATCATAACATGAAGGGATTTCTCCCCATTAACATGATATTTTAAACATGATGGGATCTCTCCCACTTGATTATTAACATGATTTTCATGAGTCTTTAATGATAACAATAATCATGGTGAGCATTATAACATAAGACATAGCATGTGGCAATCAAAAAGCAATGATATATTGAACATGATTATAACATTAAACTTGAAACAATAATGTCTATTTTATATTTACATGCAAGCAAACATAAATATTTGTGCTCAACAGCATGGCCCGTTTACCTTGAAGCAAGGGTGATCCTTGAGTCAGATCTAGGTCAAACCTTCCCTTGACTTAGCTTTACAAACTTGTTCATAATCAGTAAACATAAAGAGTCAATACATAGTATTGATCTTAGGTGATTTATGGCTTGAGTGTATTCAGATCAGTCTTATGAATCAACATTATTATATTAAGAAAATCTAGGTTGACCAAGGTCACATAAATCACATTGATGCATGATTAGGGTTTCATGAGTCCAAACATGGTTTCTAAAAAAACATCAAAATAGGAGATCAAAACATGGTCTGAAAACCTTAAAATCGTATTCTACTCGAAAAACCAAATCCAATGACTATTTATTCGAAATTTTCTAACCAACGGTTGAATTACTACAAATATTCAAAATTATGGCCAATGAAAATTCGGGAAAACGTCACTTGGGCCAAACAAAATCCAATAAGTGGATACTGGGCCCGCGTCTAGGTGGACCAATGGGTGCGGTCCACTTGGGGGCGGGTCCCTCCTATCCCAGGCGTGCAGGAGAGAACTGGGTTCTCAGGAGCTCGATACCGTGAAATCAAAAACGATGATCTTTGATCTTAGTTACATGCTCATCAGAAGAGCTATCTTGCCCACTATGTTCCTGGAAGGAAACCGCACCCAACGAGCCTAGGCTCAGGTCCTGAGGAGCAGTGGAGCTTGGGGACCGGCTCTAGCCATGGCGGGCACATCCCAAGCAAGTAGTAGAATCACACCAGGGGTCAAGCAGGTAGCACGGCAACCAGGTGGATCAACACGCAAACCCAAGACGAAGTCAAGGTAACTTCTCACGAAAACCAAACACACCATGCTACACTGGTTTACAGGGAAACAACAGAAATAGGGGAACAACGGTCCGAAGATGAAGCCAATGTAAAAGGCCAAAAAAGGGTGACTTGAAGGTCGGGAAACCTTCTACAATCCCAGGCGACTCCGTCCAATGCCTCAACATGGCAGGGCGGCCACTTTCCTGCCATGGCAAGGGACGCCGGCGGAGTCTCAGATAGTGGCCTACAGGATCCAACAATTGGGAAGTACCCAGGGCAAACCAACAAGTCGGAATCAAAGCAAGTGAGCCAAGGATACTCACCACGTCCGCAATCGAACAGCGGTGGTCGGAGGTGTCGGGGTGAGGCCGGGATCGCCGGAGAGATACCTCGAGTAGGTCAGGGAGTCTCAGGGTCCTGGGAGTTCAATTAAGGGTGGAGAGACGATCTATGGGTACTGGCGGAGCTTTAGGAGTGGTTATATAGGCATGGGGGTGCCTGAGGTCATCTCTGTAAAACTGGGACGGTGAGGAAGGTGCATGCACTATTGGGCATTTTGTCAAACGAGAGAGATGGAAAGTGAGTAATGGCTCGTTTGAAATGGGAGAGAGATACGAGCAAGATGGAGAAACAATCGTGTGATTTGGTTCAGTGTCGAGGGAGATCGGGGATAACGAATTCGCAAACGTTGTTCACAGGCTTTCCTTACCCGTCACGAGGTAGAGGACAAAGGATAGGCCGTTGGATCGAGCGTAGCTCAAACTCTGGCCGTCCGATGAGGCGCAAAGAAGGAAAGAAAGAAAAAGGGGCACGTGATAGGAGATAAATCTGGACTATAGGCCAATTCGATGCAATAAACGAAATTGTAGTTAAAATCCAATTAAACTCTAAGAAAACCTTTCCAAAAAGATTTGAGGGGTCAAACTAAGTCAAAAGAACACCAAATTTGAACCATATGTTCATAATGATGTCTCGACTCTTTCCATATACCTAGTTTTCCATTTTGGCCATATAATGCCCATTAATTTATTAAAAGTGACTTTCCTTGTTTTATGCATATAAATGGGTGAAATAATGTGCAACATCTTCCCATACTCGTTTCTTTGAGTCTACAAATAGTGATGAGTAATTACTAACCATTAAAATGTCATGTATTATGAGTTTCACACCTTTTTGAGCAACCCTCTCTTGGAGGAGAGAGAAAAAGGGATTATGGGTTACTCCTTCTTATTAAAAGTTATATTAGGAGAGGGGGGCTTATTGGACAAGGAATCTCATCCCAAGGTGATAAATTTTTATCTCAAGCATTTTCTCTTTTTATCTTTTTCTTTAATCCTCATAATAGATAGGAGAGAGAAAAGGTGAAAAGGAAAACATATATTCAACATTTTGTGTTAATTTCAACTCATTATAGCATGCATATGAGAGAAAGTATATTTATAGTCTTATTTTCATTTTTCTCACTTTATTTTTCTAAAGGAGTATTTCCATGGCCTTTTCATATCAAACCCCTTGATTATTTATTATTTGGGAAAAGTCCCATTATATCTTTTAAATTATATATGAAATTTGGGATGTGACACTGTTTCGGTCACCGCTTCACTAGGATGATGTTAGTGAGAGGACCTTGTTGAGGTCAGATGAGCTCCAAGTGTATGCAGATAAAGTCACTTTGATCAAGCAGAGGCTGAAGAGAGCTCATGATCGACAAAAGTTGTATGTTGATGCGAAGCGGACTAATGTGAAGTTCACTGTGGGAGAGCATCTGTGTTTGAAAATTTGACCGCTCGAAGCTATAGCTAAGAACAGAGGAAAGCTGAGTCCCTGATATGTGGGTCAGTTTGAGGTGTTAGAATAGATTGGTGAAGTTGCATACCATTTGGCGTTACCCCCTCAATATAGTATGATGCACGGTGTTTTCCATGTGTCCAACCTAAAGTGATATGTGCACGATCTGAACCATGTGATGAGCATTGAACCAGTAGAGCTTTAAGGGAAGCTGACATATCTTGAGTCACCTTTGCGGATTCTAGATATCAAGGTGAAAGAACTCAAATGTAAGAAAATAGATATGGTAAAGGTTCTTTGGAAGTATCATGGAGAGGATGAGGCCACATGGGAGATGAAGTCAGACATGGAAAAAGCATATCCTGACTTGTTTGTTTGATTGCTGAATTTTGTGGGCAAAATTCTTATAAGGAGGGGAGGATGTTATAACCTCAATTTTCATAAGTTTGGGTTGAAATGTAATTTCTCCATTAAAGATATATGAATGTGAAAATTGTATGATTTTAATTTTGTGTATGAATTTCTTTTCTAAATGTCTTCTATATGTGTGGCTTTGTGGACCTTGTTGTTTAATGAGCCCAATACCAAAAAGGGAATAAAAGATGAAAATAAATCCCTAATAAAGGAAATTAAAATAATATTAATGAAGGTGGTAGAAACACCTAGAAGGCTAATATTTTGTTCATCGTGAGAGGATTTTGAATCCCTAAGGTTTCTAGAATTACGAGGAATCCAAATAAAGAAGATAAAAGAGGAAGAAAGAGAAAATATGAATAAATTATGCCTTAATAAGTGTTAACTTGTATATGAAGAAAACCCCTCTTTCCTTTTGAGTTTGGGACTTAAACTTGGTGAACAAGTGGATAATATCAATACAAAGTTTCCCTCAAAATTTGGATGAAAAGGGATAAAAGAATAAGAATTTCTGAATTTTATAAGATTTCATAAAGTGATAAGGTTTCCAAAAATGTCACGATTATTTTTAATCAAATTATCCTTGTTTTATGATTTTACTTTATGCGGGTGGCACAACAGTTGTTGGATCTGAGATCCAAAATTGGTTGAATCGTCACCTACCTCGAGTCTGACAAGGAAACTGGGAGAATTTCTTCTGCACTTTCCTCGCAACTCAGTACACGGGAGAATCTAAAAATTGCTCCTCTGTCTTCAGGAGGCCAAGAGAGTTCGATCCATACTGGGATTTGGCATCTTTGGAAGTGTGAAGAGGGTTTCTCCAAATCAAGAGGGCTCACTGAGACCCTATCCTATAAATAGGGGGGCACACCATGTGTGAAACTCAGAGCACATCTCTGAGTTTGCAAGGGTACGGTGAGTGCTTGTGTGCAATTGATTGTGAGAAATTTCTCAATTTGCATCCTCATCTTGGAGCAGACCCTGCGGGAGGTGGCGTGGTGTCGACCTGACGGCAGAGCGTTGCATACACACAATTGGTTGCAACATGGAGTTTGGAAGAGAGAGGTGAAGCATTTGGTGATTTGGGTTGACACGTAGGAGTAGCGACGGGCAGAGTCAACTACTGAGTTGACCAGCTACTCACGTGAAGGAGATCGAGAGGTTGAAGATGACCAAATGGGGGGAAATTACTTCCCTACCTTCACGTCCCTATTGAAAAGGTAAGCCCCTTTTCATGATTTCACACCTTTTATTTTGCTTCGCGAGCGCGTAGCTTCGTTGATCGGGTGCAAATGTGGCGTGAGCCAGTTGGCTCGAGCCTGGACCCATTGGCTCATTTTAATCAACCTGATATATCCACATGGATTTCCTGATTGGTGGGAAAAGGTTTTTCTTGTAAAAATCATAGCAATTTATATGATATCGGATGGAAACAAGTTATATATGAAAATTCATCAAAAAAACGTGTAGAGTCCATTAAAAATAATATTGAATCTAGATATCATTTGTAGTTCTAAAAGTGCATTAAGTTACCCATGTTAATGTATTAAACTATGATAAAACCCTAATTGTGATAGAAAATTGGATCTAATGTCTTAATTAGGTTATTTTGAGTTACGATAACCTATTGAGAATAATAAGAAGAATTAAATCTGAAAAGAGGATGACTTGTTTGTTTTAGGGTTTTATATACACATGAGTATGCAATAATGAACTTAGAAACCCTAATTTAGCGTTTATAGTTTCTAATGTGGTATAATTCGAAATTCATCATAGGGAAGTTATGCTAAGTTGATCCTAAGCCTATTAGGAAGATGTTAGAGAGATAATTAGGGTTTTGCACTTAGTTTTACTATTTTAAGTGTTTTGTAGTTATAATGATGAAAAGTGTATATAAACCCTAATGAAACCCTAAACCTAAATTAGAAGCCCTAGGAAGCAATTTCATGTCAATTAAATGGATTTTTGAAAAGTGTGTAGTAAATAGGTTACCTATGCTTTTTAGGTTTTTGTGATAGTGTGTTTGAATTACTTTCTTGGATTGGATTGCTTGACTGGAATTGCTTATTGCTTGTGAAATCTACTGATCAGGAATGTGGTTAAATTATGAGTAACTGCATTATGTTTCACGACATTTCTCGAGGATTTATCGGTTGTAATGAAAAGTATACTGGTTGGATGTTTCATTACTGCAATCTTTAAAGTGACTATGTGTATAACAATTTAAGTATAAGTGTGATTGTCTCAAACCTACATACCATCTCCAGATGTATGATGTAAGACCAAGCCCTGGAGGGAAGGTCTAGAGTGGTCAAGCCCCAGAGGGAAGACCAATGGGCACCCAGATAGGTGACCCCAGGCACCAAGCTCAGGATGGAGAAGGTGGCCTTAATGTCCCTTGCAAGGACTAAACCCTACGAGGGGGTATCCCAGAGTATGAGTAAAAGCTGTTGGGAAGTCACATTGAAAACGTAATTGTGCATTGTTAACAACTACTTGATATGATTAGGTTGTTAGAACTTATGTGCAATATTTTGTTTGTCCCCACATGCCAATATATTCATTTATACTGATCGTGTTTTGTTTGTCGGCATTTTAGGTAATATCTGAAATTGGACAAATAGTAAAGTGGTACATGTGAAGAATAAAGTTAAAATAAGAAAGGAGGATTTAGGTAGATAGAATTCTACTTCGGGTAAAATTTCTAGTTACCTAATTTTTGAAGGTATGTTAAAAGAAATTTTTTATTCCAGTTTTTAGTTTAGTCTTTAGTGGAATTTATTAATTATTTTTTATTATTTGCAAAACCACTGATCCTATTTTGGGATAACGCCCTTGACTTCTTGGTCTCCATTAATTGGGGGTTACCAGGAAGCGGGGTCATTGCAATTTTAATGTTTACTATATTTCATGCTGCTTTGGTACTAGATTTTTCTAAAGAATTTAGTCTAATAAGAACATTAAGATCTTAAAATGATTTGATCCTTGATAAAAACACATATATTCTACAGAATCCCTGCTTTATATTCTTGACAATGTACTTATCAAGCTATTGAGGATTGAGGTATTAATATAGATTGGGCAGTGATCCAACATGAATATGGTTTTTGAGAAAAAAAAGTTCCAATGGGAAAAATATCAAACCAATGAGGAGTGGAAGAAATGTAACTAGTTTGACCCAACTTGTCAAATCTCTATCATTAGTCCTTAGAAATTCACTATGTTAGTCCATAATATCTATGTGGGAGGTTTGATCAATCTATGAGTTGAATTTAAACATGTTAGGGGTGATATATGTATGTTTATATTTTGCATAGTTAAACTATAAACATTGAAATCCTCAGCCATAAGCCAGGCACGTGTCTTGAAATTGCTATAGAGTTAATTTATTTTCTTAACAAATGAGTTTTATTGTGTGAAGATTCCCCACAAACACCAAAACTACCAAGTGGTTTTGTTAGAAAGAATGTCGACATAACATGGGATCGAATATGTGTCTATAATAAAATATGATAGTACAATAGCTTCATCATTTCATTCAATGAAAATTCCCCCACCTATACCTATTGCAGAAAGCTAAAATCGCCCATCGATCCTAGAAATATATATATATATGAAGATTAATAATGGTATGATTGAGGTGGATCTTAGGGTTATTAATAGTCCAATAGAGAGATTTTCAATATCCAAAAGGCCTGAAGGGATGGGTTACTTGGTGAGAAGGTGATTTCTAAATCAGCGTAGAGGTCCTCAAAAGTGGCTAACTTTCAACAAAGTTGGTCTTTTAGGGTAACACAATAAATGGTTGATGAAATAGTGGATGTGATGGTGAGGAATAAAAAATATCATTTAGACCTTTCCAAACCTCAATTGTATGTTTTGAAGCAATGCTATGATAGTTGATGAAACCTCATGGTAAATTTGTTGTATTCATTCATAGCTTCTTTGATACTCCCTTCATTAGGAAAAGATCTTTGCTTGAGAAGGGTTTTGCATATGAGATGGATTTTTGGTGATAGTATAAGATACATATGAGGTTCTAATGACTAAAGGTAACTATTCAAATGACTGAAGGTAGTTATTTAGTGAGTCTATAAGCTACATATGAGGTTCTAAAACCTAGACCAATAAGCTCATTAAATGACAAATTCAAGACTATGAGTGAAGTTTTGATATATAGTATCAAGGTAGTGATCGATAAGCTGGTAGAAGAGAAAGTGGATTTCTAAGGGTATATAGATACACACTATAAGGTTTTTAATCATGGTGAATGTAGAACATAAAGGGAACTTTTAGTTTTTGGGTTCCTTATTTTTATTTTCTATCATATGAAAACTAGTGTAGCAAAGTTTATTATTCAATTTAAAATTCATATTGCAATGTGATCCTACATTCATTTGGGTTCATTGGTTCCCTTTTTTGGGCAATTTTGTAGCTTTTCGGTTATAAATATCTGGCCCTAGGCCATTGTCAGTGGCAGAGTTGAATTACCTAGTCTATGAATTGGTTTGTGGCTTCCTAGGAACTAGATGATCCTGATCACTTGGTTTTGGGTGGATCGTCATATATACCCACTCAATTGTTCCTATCATAGGGAGAGCCAAGCAGCTCCAGAGTACAATTAATTGATTCCACTTTGTGTTGTGCCTTTCCGCTTTCCCCTCTTGTCCTACATCCCAAAGGAGCAACACTACGCTACCATTGTTGTTCCTAGATGCATGCCACCTGGTGATCTCAGTTTTTTTGTATGGGTTCCCAATTAACTTGGTATACCAGGATAGCACCAAGACTACTATCCTAATATTTTGTTTAAGTAAAATAATGAATGGTGGTATTTATTGTTTGGTCCCAATCGACATTTCAATTCTGTCATGGATTAGCCAAATGTATGGAATATGGATCACTCTGAACTCAATCAAGCATTACTGGGAACATAGACCAAGAAGTAAATAGGAGAAATTTCTTACACTTTTAGTAGTGTCACTTTGAGTTACCTCATTAGTTATAATTGTGGGTAAATTATTTTGAAACGCTTGGAGCTTGTATATTTCATTTTGGGACAATGACACATTTCAAACAAAGTTTTAATAAAACACAAAACCCTCAAACCCCACGACCAATGGCACATAACAACCCCTCAGAAAATTGAGTAAAATATAAGAACCTTGCACACCCCTAGAGAAAAGACTACAATAAGTTTTCACTTGATCGTACAATCTCCCCACATATGTTGGGTATCTCATATATATACCTACAGTGAAAGCAATAGCTCAATGAAAAACCAAGTGCACAAGTTAGATAATATCAAAAAGTTAACCCATGGACGTGGGCAATAAAAAGCAGTCTGCTTTCTACATTGTGTGACAACCTGATGACATAGATCCAAAGAACACTTTGAATTGTATACGTAATAAATTACTCTTATAATTTTGATTATTCTCTCCATAAATTTGTACTTTCACAAAAAAATATCAGATCTTTTATATTTACAAGCACCTGAACACATTGAAGCCAGAGGAACAAACAATGTTTGTTGTTTACCTTCTCCTTTTGTAGCATTTTCTGATAAGCCAAGACATTTTTTGGTTCTTAAACTAGACATTAGTATAGTTTGAGCCTTGATGGGGACATTAAGAGTCTAAGTGGGAGAGATTGTAACATCCCAGGATTTTGAGGCCTCAGATGAAATAATATTAAAATGAATGATTAGACTGCATATATCACCAAGGTGCACCTCCTTTTTAGGGAGCCAATCACTAAAGAACTCCATAGTTAAGCGTGCTCAACATGGAATAGTACTAGGATGAGTGGCCAGTCCTGAAGTTTATCTATAGTTAAGGCTAGTGGTGGTTTGTGGGGTCATTCGTCATTCTCGAAACTCTACTAGAGCCTTGGGATTTGGGCATGTGTGTTATAAATGATATCAGAGTAATCTCCCCTCCAGTAGGTGGGGATCACGTGGTCATGTGGCATGCCAGTCTTAAGCTGGTAGACGTGGATGGGAGCTGGGTGTCCATGGGTCATTCTGGATCTGTATTGAAATGGGAAAGAGAATATGAGGCCATATATTGAGCCTTGATGTGGACGTCAAGAGTCTTAAGTGGAGGAGATTGTAACGTCCTAGGATTTGAGCCCTCTAATAAAATGATCTTAAATGGAATGATTGGACTACCCATATCAGCAAGGTGCACCTCCTTTTTAGGAAGCCCATTACTGAAGAATTATACGAGTTAAGCATGCTCAACCTAGAGTAGTACTAGGACGTTTGACCAGTGGGGAAGTTTATCATGGCTTTCACGTGAGTGAGGACAAAGCACAGTTAAGGCTAGTGGTGGTCTCTGGGGCCAATCATCATTCCTAAAACTCTGCTAGATCCTTTGGCATTGGGCTCGGGCGTCACAAATGGTATCATAGACAACTCCCCTCTAGTAGGTGGGGCCCACATGGTCATGTGGCATGCAAGTCTTAAGCCATGCGGTCTAGGAATGTTGGAAAGGGCTATCTGCTGAGACACTTAATACTTCAACTGTTGTATAAATATATAAATATATATATTACAAAAGGTGCACCACATGTTGTAAAAATTACCCCTATTACAATATGTGTGTTTCGTGAAAGAAAACAAGCTTCAACTATTCTTAAACATATATATATACACACAGATATATATATATATATTACAATAGGAGAACCACATGTTGTAAAATACACCCCTATTACAATAGGTGTGTTTAGTGAAAGACAACATGCTTCAACTATTGTATAAATATATACATTACAAAAAGAGCACCGCATGTTCACCGCCATTACAACATTGTGTTTAGTGAAAGACAATATTCTTCAACTATTGTATAAAAAATATATATTATAACTTGCACAATAACTATTGTATAAAGCACCCCCATAAGATCACACAATCTAATACAACTGTTGACACCTGTTGTAAAAATGAAAAAAAAAATCGTTGTATAAAGCATTTTTATATAAGTGTCATCTACAATTTTTGACAATAAACTTTTAGAGTGATATAATATCTTTTAAGTCATTATATTACATGATATTTATAGTTGTTACAGATGTACAATTACATCTTTTTTTTTGGTCGGTCAAAAAGCGTGTTACTATTAATACCAAAAAAACTGTGGGCACTGGGTACCCCATTACATAGACAAGAGCTAAGAAGCTCAACAAGGGTCAAAATTCCCACGCAGGGGGACACACCAGAAACTAAACCAAAATGAGACTAAGAAGACACATCAACTATGCAAGCTAGGACCAGACAATCCTACTAGAAGAAGTCTATTACAAGCCACTGTTACATGCATTCAGCGTACCCACAATCAGTAGCAGCAACCTGTCTTAGAACAAAAACTAGAAAACCTGTCAGTAACTAGCCATGTAGTCTCTGGTCTTCTTTGCTACTCAAGACCAGGTCTCTCACCGGCCAAAATCCAAAAGGATCTCTACTATCAGCAATCACCTGAAGAAAAAGCATGCACACCAAAGCAGCATGGACTAAGGAGGATAAAGGGGATCAACCCCCCTCTTAAGCCCAACCCACATGATGCACTTGATTGCATATCATCCAACACCTTGAAGGTGTTCTAAACCAGCTGTAGCAGAGGAGACAAGAAGCAAAATAGGGTCCATCCTTTAGCTGACTACCGATTTTATGTCCTTGAGCTGGACAACCACCGTTCCCCCACTCGCGTTTGAAGCATTCCCTGAATGTGTGAGATCCAAGTAGAAGTCCAGCCCCTCTTCATCGGTCGGCAAACAACAGAAAGCCAGAAACTTGCAAGCTCGACATCACACAACTGTAGTAAGGATTAGGAGGAGAAAAAAGGCACCAAGCCTCCCTCTGAACCCAATCCCACCTAAGGCCCCTGTATGCACAGGGACCCCTTGTCAAACACCTTGAGAGCGATCGATTCCTTGACTACGAAGAGACACAGCAGCCAATCATCGAACACCTGCAGGGTGCTCCTATATTCTTCTCCGTTGCCAACCAACCGTCGAACGAGACGGATGCATGAGGCAGGGCAGCAACTCGCACCCTCAAGAGGCCCAGCCTATCGTCGGACGCCTGGGGTTTACCCAGATCTGCAACGACGGGAAGCCCCAATCATCCTTGACGCTTTGAGCCTCCTATGGATAGGGGTGAAGACCAACCACTAGGCAGATAGGAGAACCCACAAACCTATGTGATGACAAACAGGGATCAGGTAGAGGGCGCCGTCGGAGCAGGAGCACATCTACGAGTCCACCGCCGGCAAACTGGGCTCCGCCCTAGGCACCCTTCTGCCGTTCTAGATGTCAAAGATTGCACCAGTGTCGGGGGTGAGGGGCACCATCGTCCATCGCCAAACCATCTTTTCCAGGAACTCGTTGGGAGTCACAGGGTCACCTGTCGGCCTAGCCAGCCAACCACGCCTCGGTCGTGGAGTAGTAGGCGCCTGAGAAGAACGAGCGACCAGCCTGTTCTTCACCTGCGAAAACCAGATCCACACATTGCCGTCACAAACCATGGCGAGGACGAATTCCCTCCAACCGTCTCTCTTGAACGATTGAAGTCGACCATAAGCTGAGCGCCCCCGTGATCCAGATCTCGACTAGGCGGCACGACCCTCCTCCTTCCACTCCAGCCAGCCGAGAGACCCAGTGATCCAACAGAGCGCCAGAGCAGCCACGTGAGCCCATCTCCCTTTACTCCAGCGAAAACCACCTCCTTCTGGCCGCGCTTCTTGAATAGGCCAAGGGGAGGGCACGTCGGAAGGGAAGAGGTGCCCCTCCCCCCAGCGGAAGAAGCCCTATAGAGAAGCGGGAGCTCCTGTTTAGAGAGAGAGACATAGAGACTGTGAAGACTTCCTTCTCCAATTACATCTTATTTTAGTGATTCAATATTTTTTACACTATATTCTTTATATTTTTACCTTTTAAGTCAAATAATTACTTTTTGGACAAGGTACTTTTTTCTGACCAAGTAATTACTATTTGGAATTTACTGGTAACTTACTTTAATTACCTTTTTGGGTAAGAAAATAAATCTCTATATATGTATATATACATATATACATATACATATACATATACATATATATACATATACATATACATATACATACCCATATGTATATATAACTACCCAACTCTACAAATAGTTATTTTTTTCTATAGTTTTTTACTTGACACATGTACATGGTTACATTACCTTCTAAATAGATACATTGCATACATAATAGTTATAGATGTAATCGACCAACAATTATATATTTATTGCAAAATTTTCATTATGTATTCTACCCATTTTTACCTTCTTTTGATAAGGAGGAACTCCTCCCAGACAAGGCTACTATTGGACCTCACCCAACCAAGAGTAAACCGTGAGACTAGTCGTGTCACAGGGGGACACCACATCGCACCCAATCAAATTCCTACCACTATTACACCACGGTCGGCCCCCAGAGTTGAATATGAGTCCCTTCATTGGGGATTTCCAAGCCGCACCACTAGGGTACCAGCCTCCCTGCATGTTTTTACCTTTTTAGTTAAATAATTACTTTATTTGACAATATAGTTATTTTTTGTCCAGATAGTTACTTTTCTAACTAATAGTTACTTTTCTGGATGCACGAGTAGTGAAATCCTAACTACTTGCACGAACAACGAATGAATCTCCATATATATGTATATATATGGGTATATATACACACATAAATATATACATGCATATAGGGGATGTATTTGTTAATTAAATGGGAAATATAAATTAGTTATCTAGTGATTCTGGTTACAATATGAGCATTCTGGTTACAATTTTCACATTCTGATTACAAATTCTCACTCCTGGTTATAGTTTGGGCAACTTTTTGTTATATAGAAATGTCATTTTTTATCTTTTACACAGAACGAAATATAGAACTGATGATGTTCTTACAAAAAGAGTCTTTGTTTTGCAAAGTTAGTCGTCTCATTACAATTTTACCTTCATGTTGCAAAATTGGATCTACGATAACTAATCTTAGTTACTCGAATCAGGTAATGATTATAAATCCATATATGTACACACACACACACACATATATATAGGTCTACTAAAGTAGGGTGCATGCTTTAAAATTTTCCTTTGGTAGACCCACATCATATATATCATCCTATAAAGGAAAATCTTAGAGCTAGAAAAATCTTGGTCAGATGAATAGACTCCTCCAATCGATCTATTGGGCCTTCTGCTTCTTTAGTTGACTGAACCCTTCACTCAGTCGGCTGAAATCCTACTCAGCCTTGATCAACTAAACCTTTCAGTCGGTTGTTGGGCCTCCAATCGACCGACTCGCACATGCTAAATAATACCTCTCTTTTTCTAATATCTCTAAAATTAGTACTAATCCTATCTACTAGTACATCATTTAGAGTGAATACCTCAAGTTACATGCAAGGGGAGATAGGGGTTAAGCATTGTATTACATTTGGAGATAAAGTAGGAGGTTAGATATACAAATTGAATTTGTAAAACATGAAATAAATTGTTCACCATTCACATTGAAGCATCCAAGGGGTTTTGGGTATAACCATGCACACCAAAAAAACACATTTTAAGAAATCACGTATGATTTGCATATATATACACATGTATCATATATGGGACATTTCCTAGAATATGCGGCATTTAATTGGATATACACATTAACCATTTAAATCTTTGCATAGTTGCAACAAAATAATAAAACAAAATCTGACCGTATCTAATAAATCCTAATATAGTATAAACTGGTGTGACTCTGATACCACTATTGGGAAACATGGAGCAAAAGAAGGCAGTAGAAACAAATTCTTGTATCCATATTCCCTAACTAGAAGATCGCATCAACAACAATGTATAGGAAGGAGGGTGCAAGACATACCTTAACCTGAAGCAAGTCTAGCGACTATCCTTGTACACAGATGTGCTTCCTTCTTGATTAGAACATGAATGGTGGTTGACATATGTCCTCCTAGAACATCAAAGAAGATTTTGTGACCCTGTGTAGTCCACACGGATCCCGAATAACTCCATCTCACTCTTCTTAAGCTAGAAAGAAGGATTAGACCCTTTGTTTGATGATGTTCTAGCATCAACTTTCTTCTCCCTTTTTATCTCTCCCTTTTATAGGTACGATGCTAGACTCTCACATTACAACACAAATGTTCAGGTGTTGAGAGACTTGTACATCCCTTCTTTATATCAGAGTGGTAGGGATAAGGTTTCCAACCCCCTAGAAGATGAAGGGTTAAGTTTCTTGTATGAATGACGGCTACACATAGCTAGTTAGTCAAGTGGAGTATCTAATCGATAGATTGGCTTGTGGTCACCAATGCAATAACATTATCTTTTAATGAAATAATTAATGGGCATAAACACATCTATATGTTAAAGATTTGACCTAGTCCAACTGGTCGATTTGAATTATTTGGTCAAATGGATTCTCTAGTCGGTCAACTGACTATTCCTATCATCCATGGGGTGACACTTTCCAGTTAGTCGAATGAAATCTTGAGTCGGTTGAATGAACTCTTGAGTCAGTCGACAGACATGTCCTATTAGCTACAGATGATATTGTTCAGTCAGTAGATTGGAATCTCCAGTTCGGTCGACTAGATTTCCAATATTATTTAGTTTTATTACCTAAACACTTCACTAACCAAATTAAATTGTATCAATGACTAAACTCCTTTTCCAAGTGCATCCTATGTGTGCGAACCTATAGGCTCCATCTTATGTTGGTAGTGATGCATATAATCATACTATGGCTTCACATGCAATGAGAGATATCTAGAAGCACATAATTGCTACCCAAATAATTGTATAAGTTAGAGGATAACTTCAACATAAACTTGTAATCAATGTTATGGTGATCATATAGTTCCTTTGTCAAAAATATCTAGATTGAACACACGACATGGAACTATCATCCTCTTAATATTCAATATGTGTTGTTTGAACTAGAGACTGTTGAGATCCATGTCATCTCAATATCATATATTGACTCACATGAGCATGGACATATGTTTCTTAGTCTCACTTATCAAGTGGCTAAGATATCACCATAATAGGAGGGGAAAATTCCATCTATATCACTCACAACAATCCTCATGTGTCACAATGTACCTAAGAAACATCTGTATGGCAACCTTATTCAAGGTCACATTGAATGGTTTTAAGGTCCATTTGTCAGTATGCATGCCCAGAGAGCCAATCATATGATGATTGTAATGACATAACATGTAAATGATTTGATTAATAAAGGCAATCATCCAATTTATTCTATTTTATTAAGTTATGAGATAATGATGTTGCATAAAAAATGTCTAATGAATGATATTACTCAATGATGTATGCCTTTGAGTTGAGGACCTGAACAATGAGATCATACAGATGTTAAGAGCATATACATTCTTGTTATGTATCTAGTTGGGTGTTATTTTGGAAGGCTAATAGGTTAATAGACAACAACAACACATAAGACTAGAGTGTGCGTTGGTTGATGACAAAATCTCACTATGTCGTGATATGTGATATCAAACCAAATACAAACACTTGTAAGAGAACAGTGTATCTGACAAACCCACCTTTAGAGTGATGCATGGAACCATTCAGTGGAAGTCAAAATCATCACTCATAATGATGGTGACGATTGTGGTTCTTAGACCTGAAATCACTACACTCATCACATATCATTTAGTGTGATTTGACATTATCCACCATGATCCTCAATAAGGGTTGCCATTAGGTGGTGCTTAGGTGCATTCTAACACAATGGGAGAACTGTGAGTGATGTAAATGAGATTTGTCCCTCCTACATGAGTTTGATATCCTGGCCACTTGATAAGTGAGACTGAGAAAAGCATGGCCACACGCATGTGAATCAATATATGATATTGAGTTCACATATATCTCAGACAGTTTGCTCTACTTCAACGAGCATGGATTGAATGTTGAAGAGGATAACAATTCCATGCCTCAAGTTTAATTTGGATATCAGAGATAAAGGAACCATATAATTACTATAACACCAATCATAAATTGTAGGTTGAAGTTGTTCTCCAATTTTCTAATTACTTGGGTAGCAATGATGTCTTTCTAGATACTAATCATTGCTTGTGATGTCATAAATTGGTTATGGACATTCACTACCAATGTAACTTGGAACCTATAGGGTCACACACATAGGATACACTTGGAATAGGAGCTTATTCATGAATGACTCTTAACTTGATTACTAAAAGAGTTTAGATATTCAATTTAAACAATACCGGTTGAAAATAGCTAACTGGACTCTGAACTGACCAGTTCAAGTGTTGAACTGACCGGTTGGAGTGTCAGGTCAATAAGAATCAACATTGGTTGATTAATGGCTGAACCAGGTTGTGAAATGACCGGTTCACATAGTGAACTGACCGGTTTACAAGTCCCAACAGACTAGTTCATGGGACGAACCGACTAGTAAAATGGTCAATTCGATTGGATCAAGGATTAGTGTTGATGTCATGTTTTGCATTAATCATGCATTGAAGATCAGCATGTTTTAGAATGGGAAACTGCATGAATTGAATGGTCGAGTGTGCGAACCGATCAATTTACTGTTCATAGATTCTGAAAAGTTCATAAAAAGTAATATCTTCAACTCCTAGATGGATTAGGAACCCTGACCCTGACTTTCCTACAAATATAGGGATATTGGGTTTTCCCATACACAACAATAAGCTATGACAATTGTTGTCCTCTCTGGTTGTGGTAACCAATAGATTTCCCGAGCAAGTTCTACATGTCAAAGGGAGGAACAACAAGGGAGAGACAATTGGGAAAGCAAGTTGACACTAGCACATTGACTAGAAGGGATAACTCCTTCCTATTTGTTTTACCATAATGACAGGAGTTCCTGGTGGTTAACATGGACTACTATAGAGGCAAGGAGGTTGTTGCCTGCCGCTAGGAGGTCGATGTAAGCTGCCATTCATGGTGCCAGACTAGGAGGTCAGTGATGATAGACATCTAGGTGCAACTTAAAGAAAGTTGCACACTATAATGAGGGAATTGTCGCTAGACTTGTTCCAGGACCAGGTATAACCTCACATTCATCCTTCCCATCTCATAGTTGTTGATACGATCTACTGTATTTAGGGAATATTACTAGTAAAATTTTTATTTCCATTGCTTGTCCTGATACCATATTTCCTAACAGTGGCATCATAGCCACGTCATTTTATTATGTTTTGGGATTTAATTGACATGATAAGATTTTGGTTTTATCATTCATTTATGGCATATGATGTGAATAATCAATGTGGTTAATGTTCATATCAGATTAAACACCACAAATCATCCTCATATATATATATATATATATATATATATATATATATATATATATATATATATATATATATATATATAATATGTGTCACCTTAAAATTATTTTGTTTGTGATTGGTAGCATTGTTATGGACTATACCCCTAGACCTTTTGTGCATGGTGGATGGTTGTTGTTCCCTTTTATATCTTAGTTTGCATATCGATCCTTTCTCTTCTTTTCCATATTTAAAGGTATTATTTCTTTCCTTCCTATACTCCCCTTGAATCTAATTCGAGGTTTCATCTTACAATGTAATATGTTAAAGTAGAATTAGGATAGATTTTAATTTTTATTACGGAAAAGAAGGCATTCTACATCAAGCAAACTGATCAGTTCAGGAGCCAAACCGATTGGCTGGAGGACTAAGGAGGCAATGACAGGAGGAGCTGACTGACTGGTGGCCCAACCAATTGGATGGAGGAGTCTAGATGTCACAAGGAACAGAGGCCAGAGGAGCGGTTCAAGCAAGCAACTGACTGACCAGGAGGCCAGCCGACCGGTTCAAGAGTTGAAGCAATCATTCTAGACTGGTTCAACATAGATCATCATCAACAATAGGTTTCTACATATGATGTGGACCTTAGGTGGTAGTAATTCTTTGTATCTCCAAGGAATTACATTAGGATGGCTATAACCATTGCTTTTGTTTATTATTACATGTTTTGTTGTGGTTAAGTATGTATATGATATGTACTATAAATATGTGGTGATTGGATATGTATATATAAAAATAAAATTTGTCAAATATAATATTAAGTCTTACATGCTTTCCAATAAGTGACTCACAACTAAGCATGGGAACACCCTAGAGTGGTGCATTGTCTATCTCATGGAAGTGTGATAGTAGATATGTGTGTATTCCTAGCAGGGTGCATATTTTATTGTGGCATCTTATGGGTCAGGTTCAACTAGGTAACCTTAATAGGATTAAGTGCCTAGAAGCATGCATATGGACTATGACAAGGGGTTGTGCATAGCATCTATCCAAGAATTGCACAAGATGGAATTGGCAAATGTTGTATACCTTAATAATTGGTTATGAGTGCCAATGTCGGTTGGGTATTAACTTAATTGTTTTGGATCTTGGATCACTAGAAGGTTGTACGTTGAAATCTTCTAAATTGATGAGGGTAATACCAACTTGATAAGAAGGGTTAAATTTTGACTCTCTTTTTAGTTAGGAGAGACATTTGTCTCCCCACTCCCTCTAACTATAGTGGAAGTTAGATGCCCAAAGGGTGCTTTATAATGAGGTGGTAGGTGAAAATCAAACACAGTTCCCTTTGTTAGGTGACGTAGTGCTTGACCATTTAAACCACTCCTCATAGGGGGTTACCTTTTGACTTAGTCATGTAGTCCCTCACATAGAAACATGTGTGATTGGTAGATTTGGATTTAATGATCCTCATGGACCCTTCCTTTGGGAAGCTGTTAAATAACCATACATTGTTGTTTAGTATAATTGAAATGTAGCTAAAATAATCTTGCATGTTAAGAGAAAATACTTAAATGTTTTCTCTTTCCCTCTTGTTTAGCTTTAAGTTTTTTTCAAGCAATATATGTTCTCTTAAACCTATCATTTTATGTCTTTTCTAACGTACTCAGCACAGTTGTTCTCATGTGTACCCATTTGATGATTTTAGGTAACAGGTACCAGTGTTCTGAAAAGCGGTAATCGGTGTACGGGCAGAGAGGGTACCGAATAGAGTATATACGGTATGCGGGAGTATAAGCGGGAGAATATTCAGTTTTAATCGGTTTTGATTTTTTTTTTTACTAACCATAAAGATATGTAAATTATATATTGACCATATAATAATGACAATGATAAGTAATTAGAAACATTTATAAGTAATAGACTAATATTGCATTCATAAGTAGTTAGAAACATTGATGAAATTAGAGAAGAAAACTTTGATAAGTAATTACAAACATTGATAAGTCATATACTAATATCACATTAATAAGTAATTAGAAACATTGATAAGTAATAGACTAATATTACATTAATAAGTAATTAGAAACATTGATAAGTCATAGACTAATATTGCATTAATAATTAATTAGAAACATTGATAAGTGATAAGACTAATACTGCATTAATAAGTAACTTGAAACATTGATGAAATTAGAGAAAAAACATTGATAAGTAATTAGAAACATTGATAAGTCATAGACTAATATTGCATTAAGAAGTAATTAGAAATATTGATGAAATTAGAGAAGAAAACATCAACAGTAAGGATCAGTTCAATAAACACTAACTATAAACTTATTGAGAAAACATGAGGAGAAGACCAAATATGTAAATTGGAAGAAGAGAATGTAATTGTAATGACCAATAGTAGTATTAGAAAAAATTAATGTAAAAAAAATTATTACTAGCATTTGATTTTGAAAATCGTCGATTAATCGGTCGATTATTCCCCCGATCGGTTGATTAATCAGTCCTGGACCGATTGTAGGTCGACTATTCATATTTGGAGCGGTAGACCCCCAAAACTGATTATTCGGCCGATTTCCTGAACACTGACAGGTACACTATGATTGTCTCTTTAATTTTTCTCTAATATGATAATGTGCATCTCTTACTGCAATGGTATCTAGTGACATGCAAATGTAATTCATATAGTTAGACATATGTGATTAAGATCTTATGTTACGTAATGTTTTGGCATTTTCTTATAATATGCCATATTGTCTTATATGTAGTTCTTCTATGTTTTTTATTGTGGTTTTATTCATGCATATGTTATGTAATCCATTCTAGGATGGAAGCATAGGTTCTCTCACCTTGGCTATTTAGCCATTAGGGGTTTTGATTTGGGTAATAAATGGTTATGTGACACCTGCCCCTACATGTGGTCAAGGAAACACCACCTTATAATTCATAAATATTATATAATAGTTTGACATAATGTGTAAGATGGTTTTTGTGATGGAGTGGATTTTTGAAATCCATAAATCTCCAATAACATATTAGAATACATATCTTGAGTTATAATGAGAGTTCCAATATTTTAGTAAAGTTAGAATGTTGATTGAGATTTATATAATGATTAAGATCTCTCTTTTAATGCCTTTTTGAGGAATTTTATTGATTGGTCCAATAGATGAGTTTTGTCACCAAATTTGAATAGAAGGTAGCTCGAGAGGTATGGGAGCTATGGTTAAAATTTGGTGGCATTTGGAGGTTCCTAGAGGAAGCTATTGAGGCTTGATTTTGGGGAAATAATGTGCTTGGTTGATGGTTTATAGACCTAAGTTGGGCTTGATTTTTGGTGTCACGCACCCCTTTTGTTTGGAGCCGGATGGGTGGCCCTTTTGTGGCCCTAGATCTCAGATCTAACAGCCCAGGTCCTTGCAACACTGGAGCCACGGATTGGCTTAAGTGGACTCTAGCCTTCAGCCCTTGGATTATGATCTGAGGGATGTCCACTTGTCTCCTACCTTGTGGTTAGAGCAAGGTAGTGGGGCAGCTGACCGTGCGACCACCCCAGCCACAACCTGCCTAGATCGTGGGGTGAAGGGAGAGATGTAAGTGGGAGGTTGGACTTGCCTCACTGAGATGAGAAGCCTGACCCATCATATGTGGTTAGTTGGTGAGAGAACAAGGAGAACGAGCCCTCCATTGCCAGTGGCTCTCCAGCACACAGAGCAGATGGTGGATGTGATTAGAGGAGGAAGGAAGAAGGTAGCTCGGAGGAGGATAAGGAATGGAAAATGAAGCTCGGGGCTACAGGAGGAGTATTAAGGCTTTTACAGTGGACTTCGTGGTCTCTGCAATGGTCTAATGACCCTAGTTGGCCGGAGCTTGAAGATGAAGCGTGGAGGCTGGTGTTCAGTGCTCCACCCTGAGGATCAGGGGCACGCACAAGCTCGGGGAGGTCTTGCAGAGCTTTTGGAAGGCTCATACCCCTTCGAAAAGGAGCAGAGGCAAGTTGCCTCTTTGCTCCACCGTAGCCAAGCGATGGCGGCAGCGCTCCTACCCTGAGCGAGATCTAGAGCTGTAATCAAGGAGGCGAGAGGCCGTAGAGATTCGGAGGTCTGTGACGAAGCTTTTGGTGGCCCTTGAAGTCGATGAGGAGCCCTCCAACTCCATTGCTTTCTCACCGGAGCCGAGCTTCACGGTGGCGCCCTACGCAAATAGGGGCACGCGATGTGAGTGCTGGTCTTGCAGTAGAAAGGGGGAAGTGAACTGGGTTCAAATCCCATCCAGACCGTCAGAAGCAACTGAGAACTAGCCGGCCCAAGCAAGCAAAGAGTGAACACCCAAGCAGAGCTACGTGGCAGCAGGCTGTTGGCCACAAAAGGTAAAAACTCAATAAATTGTCAGATCTTGCAAAATGCCTAGTAATTAGTACATTTATCAAAAAAATAAGTATAATATACCAAACCTCTCAGAAAAATGAGTAGAACACAATTAAAGAAAAATATCTGGTTGTTGATGCATTAATATCAGTGATATCATGTAAGATGTATACTGCCTAATTCATGGATAACAAATATCAAATGATGATTTAAAATGATGGGAAAATGTCAGTAAGTCTATATTCATGTTTATAATGCATATGATGTCTGACATAGTCATGTTTATGCACGAAATCATGTAATTTGAATAATATGGCTAATTAGGGCTTTTAACCCTAAATAAAATGCAATAAATGCATGCATGCTCAATAAATGATGAAATTCACAGAGTAAGCTCATATCAGTATATGAAACCTCAATTTTAATTATGGGATCATAATGATGAACATAATCCATGTTATATGAGGTTGACCCTTAATACATGGTTTAAAACCCTAATTTAGGTTAATGATGTAACCTAGGGTTAGTTTGTGCACAAAAATGATATGGAAGATAATGTTCAGATAATTAGCCATAATCTAGAAAGTGACATCAGTAAGATAATTCTAATACAAGAAGACAAGTAATAATGTATATAACATAATGATCTAAGTAAACCCTAATATGGACCTAACTAGGGTTGATATGAGGAGAACCTGATGATAGTTTATGATCTTGCCTTAATCAGGTTTAAACAAAGTTATAGATGACATGAGGAATATGTGATTAAAATGATCTATCTCTTTGGAAGGTACGCCATTACCTCTTACTTGGCTTATTATATAATATGCTTGCGTTATATGGTAGTACAAACTTGGCATATGATATTGATTGAAATGATTGTTCTTGTATGATATGTTGCATGTTTTTCCATACTTATTGCTATGAACACATGAAACATAAGATATCTGGTCCATTATATGATAGCACTAAATCTCTTTGGTAGAATAGTGCATTGATGAAAGTACTAAATCTCTTTGGCAGAATAGTACATGTGAGCACTAAATCTCTTTGGCAAAATAGTGCATTTATGAAGTACTAAATCTCTTTGGCAGAATAGTACATGTGAGCACTAAATCTCTTTGGTAGAATAGTGCATGTGGTTGATCAAGTTTACATATAATGGAAATGTGCCTAAAATATGTGTTCTCTTCAGGTAACAAATATCTTTGTGCAACTATACGCCTTTTCTTATATTTTGTTTAATGCTACCAAGTATTAGTTTTATATTATTTCCAAGATATGATGAGAGGTAAATAAAATACATGTAGGCGTACTCAGTACAATATTCTTGAATATTGTGCTGACATGTACCGCATGTAATCTTTTGTTTAGGTTGTGGTTATGCTCTTGAAGATTCTGGATAGTTAAGAGTTTTATAGCGAGCTGATGTACAGGTGGACCTGTTGTCTTAAGATCCTGTAGTTTAGTGGTAGTACATGTATATGTATAGGTTGTTGTTCAATATGTAATATCAAATGTTGTAATAATTCATGTTGTAATTATATGTTGAATGGTGAACATGTGTGTATGGTTTTATTATTGTTCATGTACATGTGCTACTGATTGTTTCCTTTTGACTTCCTCTGATTTTCTTCTTCTTAGCCTTATGTGGGGTGTTTAAATTGGGATTCTCACTGAGGTGAGGGTTTCAATTTGAACGTCACACATCAGATTAAGTTTTAGAAAATCTGGGGACGTCATAGTTTTTCACTTCCGCACATAATATTTCTAACTTATCATTAGATGTGCAAAATCTAACCACATGAGTAACGGATATTACAATGTAGATTTAGCCATTGGCATGCCACGACAACTCCTTGAATTACTAGCAGTCAAACAATTCCAGATGATGAAAACCATGGATGACATGTCCAAGGAACTCACTAATCTACATAGGGAACTCAATGAACTATGCAAAGAAAGAGATGAGTTTTAGTGAATGCACAGTTTTGAGGGAAGCAAACAAAGAAGAAGCTTTTTCTACTTTGTCTTCACCAATGCTACCTAAAGCCAACTTCAAAGAAGAAGAAGGGCTATAGCAAATTAAGAGAAAGCCATTAGTCATGCACTTGCAATACTAACAATCATAAGGATGTGATTTTGGAATCCCACAAAATAGTAGAAGTTATGACCATACTAGGATATTTTGCCATTGTGATGCTCTTTGATCAAGAAGATTGGAGAGGATTTTGTAAAAAAAATCAGCGGATTTAAAGATGATGATGATGATGTTAATCTAAACTAAATAGTCTCTTATATACAATCAAAAAATGTGTCAAGGGAACCATGTGAGCATGAATCAGTAAAAGTATAAGCAACATGTGAGAATGAGATGATACTACAGAAATGTCCGCCTTAAAATGAAGAAATGGAAAACTAAAAAGACATGATGGAAAACATTGAAGATCTCTTCCATTAGAAAGTTTTTCCACCTATCACATATGAAGAAACCTAAGTCGGGCCCCGGTCTTATCGAATCATGGTACAAACTATAAAATAAAGAGCACGGAAAGAAGACAAAGAGGGAGAATTCCATAAAGATGGCATTTGTGATGATGATAAGGAGAAAGTATGCATAGCTTATTTTGAAAACATTCTCGAGAGGATGTCTAATCATCTAATTTCCAATCTAGAAATCTTTTATGACATCACTAAGTTTGTACCTCCACCGCTCCCATGTAAAATTAACAACATGGATATTAAATCCGCTTTAGGTATGCTTTGAGGGACATATACATCATGCTTGGTATTTTAGATGTTGAGAAGAATGGGAGTGATGTCCTATACGATAACCATAGGTGCATCATGGCTAAGGAAGACTTAATAATAACTTTTGGAGCAAAGGCCTCCATGAGCAGAAGATTCTTCAACCTGCTATGTGGGACAACTAGTTATGCACACAGACAAACAAGTGGTGATATTCAATGCTACAGTGAGTTTATCTTCTTGCCTTTATGCAAACAAACTTGAAGAACCATCAGTAAGGAGCTTATCATCATGTAATAAAGAAACAAGCACACAAAACTTGCCATGTTTCCTAACAAGGCTAAAGATCATTGGGTTCTAACCATAGTAGACTTGGTTGATCGGTAGGTTATGATATATAGCCTCAATAAAAGAGATATTCCATTCAACAAACTTCTCTTCTAGGCCCTCAAAGTAAGGCAAAAGATATCAATAAAACTAGAAAATCAAATCAAGGAGGATGATGGTTGGTACAAATTAGGGTGGAAGAATTGCATGACAAATTCCAACATCCCTAAATAGCAACTGCTCAACTTGGGGGGGGGGGCATATCCTTGTGTATGATAGAATCTCTAAATAGGATGATCTCTTTGAATACATAGCTAATGAAGACTTTGATATGTTGCTAGGAAAGTATGTCATGGATATTGTCCAAAATAGAAAATTCTTCTATGACCCCTATATGGACATAATACTAAGGTGTATGTACACAATATTATCCCTCCTATATAAAAGGTCATGCATACAAAAAATAGAGCTTTCTAGATACAACCATCCTACAAGGAATAGCAAGAAGAAATGCCTTATGGGATCAAGTCAGCCTCATAGCAACATAAGTAGCACATGGCATAGAAACAAGAGCCAAAGCCAGTAAAAACATAGTCAAGCTTGCACAAGGCCAATAATAGATATAGAACAGGATATCCCCCATACATGTGCCTCCTTAGAAGACAAAAGATAGTCTGTTGAGAGAGTAACACCAACTTTCGACAAATTTTACAGGGAGGTATGTTTGGTCTACATCAAGAAGACATATATCTTAATATGGACAAGCTCAAAGAGACGATGACAAGTTCTCAATCATCTTCCAATGCAATGACATGCACATACTCAAGCCTAACCTCCATGACTTCCTTACAATTGTAGGACATATGATAGTGAATGAAATGACATCTTTCAAACTGCTATGAGGGGAAAATCTTGAAGATGTTTCCATCGATGGATACACCTATTGGGTGGCATGATAACAAAAATGGAAAATGGGGAAGAAGAAAGATGATCTATAAACTAAAGCAGCATTTCCCTTTATTCATCTTCCTACCTATCCTTCTAGATAGGAACTGGACATTTTTATGTATAAAGACGAGAGATAAGACTTCCATCATGTAGACCCAACTCTCTTTTCAGCTTTAGGAAACATAATAACACCACAAGGGTTACAAGTGTAACTGAGCTAAAAACCAAGAAATGTGCAAAAGCCACAACTGAACTAACACACACATATGGTAGAGGCTTCTCAACAGATGAAAGAGATTTTGGCAAACTTTAGTTTTGCTCTAGGAGCCCCCAAAAGCTACCACAATCTAGTGATTGTGGTTTCCTCATGTTATTTTGGATGGATGTTCTAGATGTCCTAAAAAAGGGTTAAAGAATTCGAAGATAATTAGTACCACCATCTTTGTGGGTCTTACAATGTTCATGTGGTGTGCTCCATTGGATGAATGAGCGATTGCACAACCAAAACTAAAACCTCTCCTATTTACATTTAGCCTCATCCCTTAATACTCTAGGGATAGAGTAAAGGGTTAAGTTTGTGGGGTGTAAATAGGCGTGGTAGGTATGATCATGTCCCCTCTACCTTAACCCGATTTTGCTACTCATATTGCATTTACACTATTTGATCAAAATACACAATTTTGGACAAGTAATCTTGTAAATTCTACATTGCATGTGTTAGTTTACATTTGATGGTTTAGCCTATAAATGAGAAAATTTTGACCTAATGGAGGATAGATTTTTACATTAGGCAAGTTTTGATTCAATTTTCCAAGTGTTATCTTCACCTCGAAATCAGATTTGGAGCTATTATAGCTATCTCTTACACAATCTTAGTGTATAAAGTAACAAATTTGGACAACATTTCTACATAACTTTGTAAATGATTATGTGTTATACCAACTCTACCTCAAGATTTTGTGGTATTTAAATAAAATGTTTAAAACCTTAGAATTTTACTTTAAAATAAGGTGGATCTTATCCTAAGTGCACTTCCAAGTGATCTTCTAAAACCTTAAGTACATGCTATAAATGCACAAGACTCGTATCAAGGAAAAAAAGGTAGTCATTTTAGTCATCAATATCTAAACAAGGATAAAAAGAGGCTTGGCAGCCCACAAAATCCTTAAAAATATCAAATGTCCCAATAAGACAAAAGAAAGAGAATAAAAGCTTGAGCTAGAATAAAAGCATGAGAGTTTTTCCATGCTAGGGTCCAAGGGTGCTTTCTGGAAGGTGTAAAGATTTGCCTTTGAATGTCGATGTGTCGAGATCAGTAGTAGAATCTAGAAGCTTGATAGAATAAACCCTTGGACTTCAATGGTGTTCGCTAAAATAGAGGCAATCAAGGGCAGTGGTATGTAGGGTGTGAAGTCACTTATCTACATACAACTGGCTTAGGATGCCACTTGTGCACTAAACCAATCCTTGGTTGAGTGACCCAGAGAAGAACAAGTTACACCTCAGCCTTAACCTACCCCTATACACTTTTTACATCCAAGAAAATGAAATTCAAAGATGCCTTAATGATAATTGTTCACTATACAACCAAGAAGCATGAATTGGAGTGGACATCATATAGGAGAACCCAACTCTGAGAGATTGGGAATAATAAAGGAATAATCAATGCACTCTTAGTTTGATGGTAAATCCAAGGGACATAACATGAAAGGTATAACTAGACAGTTGGACATAAAATCATGTCTATCGTTACTTTTATTCATCCATCCAAATGCCTAATTTGTTACCTTATAGTTTGTTCTGTTTATTAACTTGAGTAAAATCTAGATCCTAATTTTTAGGGGCTTGATAGCATCTAATATTTTGGATGTTATATGCTAACTTTATCTTCCATTTCCTCTACTATCCATGAATTTAAGATATTAGACCTTAATTTTACCTACATTATATGTCATTATCTATTTGTAATTACTTCACTTACTTCTATAGGAAAAACCTCAAAAAGAGGCATCTAATAATGCATTCACAAGCTCACAAAGTATAGACTTTCATTATCCTAGAAGTCCATCAGTTGGAAACCGATGAAATGTTGGTCTCACCAACCGATGAAGGTTAGGAACACCATCAACCAATGGTGTTCCTAACTCTAAAAATTGATGAAACATATGTCATATGACAAATAATGGCAAGATGGAAGTCACAAACCAATGGAAGACATGCTTCCATCAACTGATGGCTCGTCAACAACATTTATGGATGAAAGAGATTTTGACAGAAAAGGTCAAGAGTCCAAGTATCATTGGTTTGTGTTACTTGCAAACATATATTGTCTGACTTTGAGAGAAGGAAGGTTGAAAAAATATTCCCTACCATCATCACCGCCATTGAAATTAAAGAGTAGGTCTACATCGACATTCACTACCCAACGGTTACAATTCTATTTATGTCACCTCATTCTTCCCCATTTTGTTTCATAACCATCACTTATTTTTGTTTGGATATGGCCTTCATTACATGTAAATTAGTCTTGTCACTTTTTAACATGAGTGACTATATATGCTCATTAAGTTGGGTGGGAAGTAGCTACCAAGGTCTCTCAACCATGTAAATATCATATTCCATTAGAAGTATATACTCTTAGTGATTCTTATCTCCTTGCTCTTATTCATGAATGAATCACATGTATGCTTATCTTCCATCTTTGGATGTTTGATTTCTAATGCCTTAAGAGAGTAGTATTAGATCATATTTGGAGTTAAGTAGCAGCCTAAATGCATGAAAGTGTTGGATCACTAGAGCTAAGGATCTTATGTTGTATGTTTTATTGTTTATTTTTTTATCTCAAGAGAGAAGCATGCTTATAATATAGATCTAACCCGATCTCGAGAGAGGAGGGAATAAACATAAATCATAGTTGCTCATAAACTACGCTAATGGTATACAATGGGTATGGGTGTTTGCATGTTGGTGACTATGCTCGGTAGGTGAAACCAGATCCAAGTTCTATCAAAATATTGAAACATACCAAAATGAAAAATTGCTTGTTTTTGTTAACTTAGTTCTATTCACTTTTATTAATCTTGTTTTAGTTTGCTACTTCATTCCTTAAGGAACATCTATTTACTATTGGATTCAAGTAAAATAAGCTAAGGCTTAAGGTCCTAAATGGTTTTTCAACCCTTGTCCCCATTTTCAATCGTGTTTACTACTTCATACCTCATATTATCATTGTGGACATCCTACGGTATCGGGTTATAAATTCAAAGTTTGATCCTTAAGATTTATATCCATTACCTTGTACTTTAGACATGAGTATAAAAGTATTTAGTTGGTGCAGGCTATAAGAGTAAATGAGGTGACCTCCTCATCCTAGATGCCTTCAAGACTATTATAGTGTCTAGGGGTGGCACTAGGGTTGAGTAGGGCTAGTTTGGTCAAGTAGTGGGAAATATGTACTGGGATTTTGTCGTAGATGACCATTAGGCCATGTGATGGTCATTTTGCAAAAGTGGTGGAAGGACTATTTTGAGTTGAATAGCCATGGTTAGTGGGGTTGAAATTTTAGGGGAAATGGTAAATTTTGGTAATGAATAACATCTGTTATAGGGTAGAACAATTGTGGTGGGTAGGAAGTAGAGTGACTATTACATAGAAGAATGAATGTTTTGGATTTTTGGTGGAATGGTCATTATGGAAATGATGTGAAGTGATATTGAAATTTTGGGTTTTTCACCTCATCAAGAACGATCATGGCAGAGTAGAATGACCATTCTAGCCACTATTTGCCATGGTTTTATTGCATCTTGGGGTGATTTTTTGGGGTCATTCTTAACATTGTCAATGTGTTCCACTTGGGGGCTTCTTAGAATGTATGTTGTGTGTCAACATGACCATTTTGAGGACTTCTTGTGCATTTGAATTCTTCACTTGAGATACACAGCCATTTTTTGTTCTTGAATCTTGAGCATCTTGGGTGGGTTGGGTGATTTTGTGTGTTCCTTGGGCTCCTCTACAGGTGGTGATATCCTCAGTTCATCCTCCATCATCTCCATCTATCAATCGAGATTAAGTACCTATAAAAACATGCAAATAGACTCCACAAGTACATTTGACTATAGTAGAGATTTATTGGGAATAAAGCAGCAATCTAGGTATCTTAACATGATAATTGAGCAAGGATAAAGAATATAGATGGTGACCCAAATTAAGGTTCCCTTAGCAATCCAGTCAAATTAACTTTAATCAAACGTGAATAATCTAATGCAATTAAATCATAAAGTGAATAAAAGAGAGACATTGAGGTTAAATTGGATTTCACCACCACTACCTATATTTTCTCTCTGACATTAAATCCCTCACTTATATAATAATTAGATTGGTTCAAGAAATTTCCAAATCCTTACAAATTATTGAAACATATTTCCTAATAGGCTTGTTGTCATGTTACCTACATATCATGAGTCATTTGGCCCAATAAACATCCTTTCAAAGTTCTCATGTGGAGTTCAATGATGATTAATTGTAATTCTAATTCTAGATTTCAAAGTTCTATACACCTAAAATTTCAAAAAAAAACATGTGAAATAGATGATCAATCCATAGATTATGTAAGAAATGGTTGATTGAGAATCTAAAAGTCCATACAAGAAGAAAGTGACACTATTAAACTACAAAATATGGCCAGCGGGCATCATTCCTATAGCCTAGTAAGAAGACTACTCAGATGTGATAATAAAGAAAGCATAATCATAGGAGAAAGTGGTATAAATCATATTCATGATGATAAATGGGAACATAGTTGTGGTGTAAGATGATTTGCATGTAATCTTGTGGTGATGATGATTCAGGACGACCATGTAAATTACATTGCTTCTTTATCTCTTTCCCTTGCTTAGTGGCCACAGTGTGAGTTCCTTGTGATTGATATCCAATCCTCAAAAATTAGGTCGAATATCCATATATACATATGTTGTTGGGACACAAAATATTCACTTGCATGGCCTGGTGGTGTTCTATATGGGTGCTTGAAAAACCCCAATTGATCGATTTGTTACCCAATAAATTGTTTCTTATTGATCCTAGGATTTGCATGTATTTTTGGTCAATTGACTCACAAAGAGAACTAGACGACTAACTTTTAGTTTGGAATTTAAGTTGGGTCCCATTCAATGGGTTGGATGATGAACCTCATGAATGAGAAAATGTAAGGCTTTTAGATTCCCTTGATGCTTGGCCAATAACCAACTAGTTGAATGAGTCAATCAATCATGCGATATTATTTCCTATGCTCAAAATGTCAGATGATTGATTCACATGAACAAACAGCCGATTGACCTATTTTGTTGATTTTTATATGGGTTAGTCAGTCATTTCAAGTGATGAAACAATTGTCTCACCTATAATATTTTTTTATTTGACTTCAAAAAAGATCAATCCAAGGGAAACTCGGGCAATAGGAGTACCAGGAGATATTCTCTTGTTGCGTATAATTGTATTGCACATCCACTAAAATTAGGATCACTTGATTCCAAGTTCAGACATGAAATATGGAACTATTTTATGGACCTACTATGATTTCCAATTGGTTGCATGTGAGTGTGGGACCACCACTCCAATTGCTTGGAGTTGGAAGTGATGATCTAAAATGCTTAGAGTGTACTTGAGTACCATCTTAGAGCCATGTCCTTGAGCTTATATATTCCTACAATAAAGACAAGTGAATCTCACCAAATCATTACAAAACAAACAAAAGCAATGGAATTCTTATAAAGTAAAATCAAGAATCAACATGCATGAAATGGGTACAAAAATGATCTAAACATGTGATCAAACTAAGATGAATATACATTCATATTTAACCTACATAGGTAAACTAAATTCTATAGATGATCATGTGTATCCTCGGATCCTCTATCTACAAAAAAAATTGCATCATTTGCTCTATAGAATATTGATTTTGTAATTTGGTTCCACAATGGCTAGTTGGATGATTTAGTGGTGAATATATGCAACTTTAGGGATAGATAGCTATCATACATCCCTGTTCCTTTTTTATTATTTAGCTAAACATATGTTTTCTTACACAACTACTCTGGCTTCTAACGCGGGCCTTTCTCTATGTGCTTCAAGTGCTGAGAAGACTTTGTGGTTAATCTCATCTTCTCCATCTTGTCCCTATTTTCACAAAGCAACATCTGGTAGGTTCTTTCAATCTCATATTTGAAATCTAGAAGTGAATTGACACTAGAAGAACATTTCATACACTGGAGATGTTACTTGAGAAAGGTAAACAACCCCATATCAATGAATGGAAGAGAATTGGATTCAATTATATTTGCAATATTATGAATTGTAGAAGAAGAATCATAAGTAATCCTAGTTAGTTACATTGATAAAAAAAATCATTGTCTGATACAACGACACCAAAATTGGATGTGGGGCTTTATCACATAGAAAATTTTCTAGCGGTGAAAATCCTAGATTTTACCTAACCTGTGTATATGATAAATCCACTCACAAGCATAGTTTAGGATCGAATTCCAAGGATAACATATTTAAGAATTCTTTGATCAAAGAAACCAAGAAAGAACTAGTAATTATTAGAAAAAGTTTGATTATTGATTGATTAACTTAATTGCAAGCATGAAAAGGGCTAAATTAAGGTTATAGTTGTCAAATGGCCAAAACACTAGGGTGAGTAGGTTTTACCCACTGCTACCAGGTCTTCTCTATTATTACATCATAATCAAGCATAAAAAACTAAACATTAAGGTCAAGTGAATCCAGTTCTTTTAGAAGGAGGATTCAATTGGATAGATGTCACTCTAGGTTCATCGTTGTGTTACCTAGAGATCATGTACCCATCACCTTGAAAAGCACTAGTCCAAAGTCTAAACAAGGTTATTACAAGAATTGAACGATATCCTAGGGCTTGGCTTCAAATTTCTATACACCCAAGACCTTAAAAACATGCAAAAATGTTGGCCTAACACATAAGCAAGGCAAAAAATGATCAATCAAAAGCTAACATGGTTCGTACAAGCTTAGATGTGAAATATAAGATCAAAACAAGTGGCGGGGCTACTCCGCCACACCCTAGAAAAGGGGACTATTGGCACATCATGGATGGTAGAAAGATTGAAAAGGTAATAAAGGTATGAATCCATCCTCAATGTAGAAAATGGAGGAGAAATTGTGATGTGAAGGTGTCCACCTTTGTGCTTGGAGGTTGAGGAATCCAGTGTAGTAGTTAGGCAACTTCAACATTCGATCATTTCTACTAGACAGTGTCATTCTTCCTTCTTATGCTTAGATCTATATTTGTGAGGACCATAAGAGTATGGATGTTGATGGATGATGGAGCTCATTTCCGTAACCTTAGTTGAGGTTCAAGACTTAGAGACATGGTGGAGGCAAAAGATAGTTGTGTCAAGCTTGCCTCTCTCATGGTTAAGCCTAGGCAGAAATAACGTGGAGATGGAGGTTGAAGGGGTGGATTGATGTGTTGAATTGAGAGTTATACATTACCCATATTTTGATAATTACTTAACCATTCCATTCCTATGTATCTAATATGTTTGTTTAAGATTGATTTCAGGCTTTAGGTACATGAAAAGGATCAAATTACACAAGCCCTAGATTGTTCAAGTTCAAGTCAAAAGCAATGAAAGTGTGCATTTTTGTGGGCAAAGCATGAGCTTTGGTGGAGATCGAAGCTGATGAGAATCCTCCGAAAGAGATATGGGTTAACCTTCCCAGAAGAGAACCTATGGAAGTGGCCATCCATTATGAACATCTACCTATGAGATGCTCAGATTGTAAGGTGTTCAGATACAATGAACATGACTACCTAATGAAGGAGAAGGAAGAAACTCCCAATCAGTAGAAACAAGTGCAGAAGAACAACAAGCAGGTTTGGAAGGTAGTCAAGAGGAAAGGAAAGAGTCCTCAAACCATGTAACAGGAGGAAGTTTCTGAAAATGTTATCCCTGTGGGTAATAGCTTTGAAAATCTTGTAAACAAAACACCTGAAGAGATCGATGTTGTCGTTACAATGTCAGATGAGGGAACTATGGGGGAAACCAGTCGAGACGATAGGGAAGTAAATGACACTAGGGTTGAAGAGGGTGAAGCATGTGTGCCAAAGAAGAACAAAGGAACAGGGAACAAGAGCCCACCTAAAAGTGCTAGAGTGAACGGGTCACGTGTAACCCGATCTAGTAAGGGTCATTAATGAGCATACTCATGACCAATTTCTGTAGTTCTGGGAAACCATAGAAGAAGAGGGAGGTCAAGAGAACCATTATGGAGGCTAAAGTGTTTATTGCTATACTGGTGGAAATAGAAATCAAATCACATATGAAGCACCTTACAAAGAAACTTATTCCTATGGGATGGAAGTGGTTAAAAAACCACTGTAAAGACAGTAATGGCCGAATTTGTATAGCTTAGAACCCAAACTCTTGGGATATTGTCATGAAAGATATGAGTGATCAACAGGTTATAGCTACTGCAGTTAATAAAGGAGGACTCTACATTAACATTGCGGCTATCTATGCTAGGAATTGTTCTAAGCAGAGAATGGAGCTTTGGGAAGATTTAGAGAGAATGGAAAAATCTTTTACTAAACCATGGCTGGTTATAGGAGACTTTAACAATATTAGAAAAAGGGAGGAGAAGGATGGCGGTAGAGAGGTACCTTCATTCATTCTAAGTTCCTTTAATATAGTGATTGACAATGCAGGTCTTATTGAATCGCCAACTGTTGGTAAAGAAATTTTTACATGGCACAATAAGCAAGGCACAGTAAGGAGAATAGTCTGTAAACTCGACAGGGCATTAGATAATAATGAATGGTTGAGAAAATTCCCAAGTACCAAGGCAAAACTCATCACTTGTGAATACTCAGATCATTCAGCAATAAGAGTTGAACTGGGGACATTGTTATGAAGAATCATCCATTCAAATTTCTAAACTTCTGGCTAGACTAGCCTAGATGCACTGAAGTTATTTCTAAATCATGGCAAACTGAGGTGAAAGGAAATCATGTGTTTCGTTTCATCCAAAAACTGAAGAATGTCAAATGGGAACTGAAAGGATGGTCCAAAGAATTTGTTAGTCTCAAAATATGATTGCTAGGGAGAGGATGGAGTTGTAAGACATCTCAAAGGCTATACAAGTCTACCCTATGGACAAAGAACTCATAGATGCAAAAAAGGTAACTATGGAAAGGTTGGACATATTGGGTAAAGCTGAGGAGGTTTACTACTAGAAAAGAAGTAGAATGGAGTGGGTCGAGAATGGTGATAGAAACACAAACCTATACCATGCTACGGTGAAAAGGAAATATGCAATAAACTTCATTAGTGAGCTATACAATGAACAGGGAGAATGCTTGACCGATGAAGAACAAATCACTCAACAAACCTTAAAGTTTTCTGATAACTTGTACAATCTGGAACACAGTGATGTATCGATTCTTGAATGTGATTGGATAGGCAAGGTGAATCAGTTAGAAAATGAAATGATGTGCAAACTACCATAGAAGGAGGACATAAAAGTAGTTGTATGGAGTATAGGAGCAAATAAGAGTCCTAGCCTGGATGATTTTAACTGCTTCTTTTATAGGAAATGTTGGAATATAGAGGAAGATCTATGTAAGGTTGTACTATGGTTCTTTGAAGGTGCCAACTTACTGAGACAGATTAACCATGTGTTCGTGGCCCTAATTCCAAAGAAGAAGTTGATATCATCACATGTTGATTTTTGACCAATTTCTTGTTGATCTATGTTATACAAAACAATCACAAAGATCATGACCCAAAGATTAGATATAATCCTTCCAAAGCTTATTTCAAAAAACAAGGTGCCTTTTTCAAAGGGAGATCGATTGAAGAATGCTCAATGCTAGCTGCAGAGTTCACGTTGAATTTTAATCTAAGAAGAAGTAACCCAGCTGCTTGTGTGAAGCTAGACATCACAAAAGCATACAAGTTGGTTAGATGGGACTATCTCTAGTCTTGTCTGAAAGGTATGGGCTTCTCAGATCGATGGATTGGTCTTGTTAAGCAGTGTGTCACAATAGCTTCCTTCTCACTTCTTCTGAATGGGTCATCAGTAGGGTTCTTCAAGAGATCCAATGGGTTAAGGCAAGGTGACACTTTGTCACTGTTGTTGTTCACTATAGCTATGGAAGGATTGAGTCAAAGAATAGACAAAGCTATTATGCAGAAGGATATTAGATCATACTCTATCAAAAGAATGAAGGTCCTGAGCCACCTCTTATTTGTAGATGATGTGCTAATCTTCATTGAAGGTAGAGAAAGAAGTCTAGAAAATTTGAAAAACCTACTCCAGGATTTTGGGAAGCAGTCAAGTATGAAATGTAATGAAAACAAAACTCATCTCTACTTGTCTAAGTCATGCAAGAACAGACCGAAGTTGTTAGAATGCATGGGCATTACAGAAGGAACCTGGCCTACAAAGTATTTGGGATTTCTGCTAGCAGGAGGGAATTTAAGAAGAAGACACTTCCATGAGTGTCTGGACCGTTTGAAGGATATGATAAATAGATGACCAGGGAGACAAATGTCTATGATAGGCAGACTTATCTTAATCAAATATTGTGCTATGGGTTTGATTGGATTTTGGTTAAAACAAGGTGAAATACCTCAATCGGCATTAGGCAGAATGGAGATATTATTGTCAGACTTCCTATGAGGAAGTCCAACACACCATGCGAGCTGGAAAAAGATCTCATATCCAAAGGATGAGGGTGGATTAGATCTTAAAAATCTCAATGATTTTGCCTACTACCACACAATGAGAAGAATCAAGAAGTTCATTGAAGGTAATACTGTATGGGGTACATGGATGAGAGCTAGATACGGTGATGACCTATCTATTCAACTACACCAGGTAGGAGGTACTTCTACCCTATGGAGGAGAATGTTGAAGATATGGCCAACATATTGTAGTGGCGATGGCGACCTTTGGGATAAGTGCAGGTAGAATCTAAACAAGATTAATATGTTTGAGCACCTATGGCTTACAATGAACTATCTGAGGTGGAGCTTGACTTCTTTTAAAGCTCTAAAGGGACTTCTCCCTATGAAGGACAAGATTAGAAGATGGCAACATAATCTAGATCCTAAATGCATCATGTACGAGTAAGAGGAAGAGTCAATTGACCACTTGTTTGGGGAATGTAAAGTATGGAAATATCTCTGGGAACTTGCACAACTAAAGTTGAATCAAAGAATACCCTATTTTCATACAGAATGTCTTGAAGTATTAGGAAACAGAAGAGAAAAGAGCAAAGTAATCGAACTTTGGGTGGTGACAGGGATTGTACACATTATATGGGTGGAAAGAAACTCTAGATTACATGGCGAAGCTACTCTTGATATCCTCCAGTTATTCCATAAACTTAAAGAAGACATCAAGATGAGATACAAAATCTATAAACTCAGACTTCATGATGTTCCTAATATAGTGATTAGGAACTAGGATTTATCGTAGGTTGTTATTAGTATCAGTTTGTAATGAATGGGTTAGTTCAGTGAATGCCACTTAGGTGTTTGTTGTTATGACTCATTGGCATATGTAAGTCACATGATAGGTTGTGTCTTGTAATTTTTTCCCCCTTGTTGGGTTGGAAATATATTTACCAAAATTTCCAAAAAAAAGTGTACATTTTTGGAAAACACTCCAAATGACCTTAGATTGTTTTTGTAATCACTTGTATTGATGATATGACTTGTAACTAAGATGAGAAAAAATCAAGGACACTTAATTCCAAGGTTTAATTACTCAAATGTCAATTTAGAAAAAAATTCACAGGTTGTCCGTCAGTCAAGTTGGAAAGTCAACCGATCCTATGATGGATTTTCTAAAGATGACCCATTCGTCGAGTTGCACACTCACATAACTGACCGATCGACTCACTAATCAAAACTGATTTTAGCTCATCGATCGAGTTTCCCCAAACAAACTCGACCGGTAGTTTGAAAATTGGCTTTGTCTTTTAGTGGATCGGTTTAGTTACCTTTATTAAAACTCAACTGAATATACTGTACAGAAAACGTAGAAAAAGTAATTATAACTATCAGTGAGTTATTTTGGGTGAAAATAGACCCGTTCCATCTTGGGAAATAGCTATATTTCGACCCTAAGTGATCCCACACTCAAGGGAACACCCCCATCTATAAATAGGACCCCTTAGAATTCATTTCAAGTTTGCTCATTCATGCTATTCTAAGTCCTTACTATAGTTATGTGTGTTACAACTCCTTAAGCCCATTTCTCTCTAGTTTACACTTCATTTTGTGATTATGAGTGAGATAGGCCTATTGTAAGAGAGCTACTTCCTTGTGCTTGTAAAGATCTCATCTACTCCATCTTTCCTACCCCTTTCCTCCATGAAGCATAGTTGAAGCAAGATACTCCGAGTGAAGGTGGAGATGTTGTTGTTCTTCTTCAAGGTTGAAGAAGAAGTGAAGATCTTCTTCATGTGAAGGAGAAGACAAAGGCTGAAGATCCAAGAAGAGTAGAAAAGTCCTTGAAGGTAGAAGACTTGTGCAAGAGTGGGTAAGACCTTGGAGAAGGCTGAAGACTCTTCGCAAAGTGGGGAAGTCCTTGGTAAGGTGGAAGACTCTTGGTGTCTGCATGGGTAAGTCCTTTGGTGGTCTTGTGTTGTAACTCTTATTGGTGAATATATAGAGAAAAGCACTTGCAAAATCCTAAAGGCTGACCTCTCTAAGTAGTGGACTTACTCTCCCCTAGTTTGGAGAGTGGAACCCCTCTACATGACCTTGTCAAGGGCTTGCTATCAATTCCTCTCATCCTTGCTATGCTTGTTAGTTAGGACTTCAAATTGCACTTAAGATATTGGTTTTAATTTGATATAATTTGAAGGTCTAATCTATCTTGTGAGAATTTTTGAAGCTCTATTCACCCCCCCTCTAGAGCCCTAGATCCAAAAAGTGGTATCAAAGCTAAGGATCTTCTCCAACAATCTCCCACAAGATAAGATGGGTGACAACCTACTTGGTTCTCTCAACCTAGAGGGAGGCTTGTCCATATGTCCTCCGGTCTTTGATGTCACCAACTTTCTCTAATGGAAGAGGCATACACAATTCTACATTCAAGGGATGAACTTTGACATGTGGAAGGTGATGGTCACATCTTATAAGGAGCCAACTGGAGCTGTTGCAACATAGAGTGAAGTTGCTCTCAAAGGAGCCCAACTCAATGCCAAAGCCATAAGCATCCTCTATGCAGCCCTTACCCTAATGAAGTTCAACCGGATCTCATCTTGGGACACCGCTATGAGATCTGGGACAAATTGTGTGTCACCTATAAAGGCACAAAGCAAGTCAAGGAGGCCAAGATCTACATGTTGAATAGCCTTCTAGAGAACTTCAAGATGGGCAAGAAAGAAGGGACTGCGGAGATGTACTCAAGACTCAATGCCATCATCAATGGGATGGTTGCATTGTGCAACACTTTGGATAGAGGTGTAATCAACTCCATGATCTTGAGGACTCTATCAAAGAGATGGGAGTCAAAGGTCACCTCCATTAAAGAAGTGAGGAGCCTTGGTGACATCCCAACCGAAGAGCTCATTGGCAACCTCCAAGCCCGTGAGCCAAGGCTTGACAAACAAGAAGAAGAAGCCAAGCAAGAAGAGAAGGAAGCCAAGAAGATCAAAGATAGTGCTTTTAAAGCACAAGTGGAGGCACTCATCCTTCAACAACAACTTGCTTGATGGACTTCTCCTTCCTCCTCTAGTGAAGATGATGGCCCAAGTGAACATGAAGCCAACTATATCAAGGGCAAACACTTCCAAGGGAAAGCAAGCCTCTTCCTCCTCTACTCCTAGATGCTACACGTGTGGATAAAAGGGACACTACAAGAGTAAATGTCCCAAGTCAAGAAAGTCACACCATAAGGGCATCTCAAAGAAGGAAGAGGAGTACAAGAAGGAGAGCAAGTACAAGAAGAAGGATAAGAAGGAGAAGAATCACAAGAATGTAGATCATGCAGCTTGGGAAGATTCATCTTCAAGCAGCTCAAGCTCTGAAGAAGATGGAGAGTGCCACCTTGCACTCATGGCCTCTACTAGTGAAGAAATTGGTGAGGTAAGTGAGGTAATCTTACATGAGTTATCTAAGGAAGATGTTATTGACATGCTTATCTCTACCCGTTCATCTTTTGCTAAATGTAAATTTAAAAGAAAATGGTTAGGTAAAATCATTGATGATCTATATGCTAAACTTGAAATCCTTGAGCTGAATGAGAAAACAAATCTTGAGAGTATTGGTAATTTTCAAGGGAAATTTCTTGACCTTGAGCTCCAATACAATGGAGTTGAAGTTGAGAATGGTATCTACCTTAAGAACATTGAAAATCTTAAGGAAGAAAACCAAAATTGCCTAAAAGACTTTGAAATGATTAAAACTAAAAATGTTGAATTTAAGCTTCTTATTGATGCTCTTAGAGATGAAAGATTTATCTATCTTAAATAAATCCAAATGCTTAAATCTGAAAATACTAGGTTGCTAGGTCAAGTCAATGATTTATCTTCTAGACATTTATTGCCTAGTGCTAATGTTGCTTCCATTTTCCTTGAGAAGGATTCATATTTAAATAAATCCCTCTATCTTGAGGCCAATCTTGTACATGCAAGGGATTACATAGCTAGCTTATTTTCTACCATTAGTTCTCTAAATGATGATAACCATAGATTGAGAGCACCACTACAGAAATTCCTCAAAGGGAAGAACTCCCTAAACAAAATCCTTAACCATTCTACCAAACAAAGTGGTACTAGTGATTTGATATTTGTAGGAGGAGCACCAAAGGGCAAGAGCAAAGCCAAAGGTAAGAAAAAGAGCAAGGAGACCTTTTTATTTGTAAGGGAGTCTTCTGACACTAAGAATCATATGGTTTGTTCTTATTGGAAATGTGATGTTCATTACTCTACTTACTGTCCTTACAAACCTAAGGGGACGAACCCAAAGGATGAAATTGGCCCCCAAGCTAACTATGGATCCCAAAGTTTGTGTTGGGAATCAACATTATCCTTTCTTGTAGGAAAAAGGAAGATGGATTGTTGATAGTGGCTGCACTAAGCATATGACAGGTGATATAAGTCGTTTCAACAACTTCACCAAAAAGAAAGGAGGTTCGGTCACCTTTGGGGACAATAAGAAAGGTAAAGTCAAAGGTGAGGATGATGTAGGTGAATCCTTGTGTATCAAGAATGTTCTCTTTGTGGATGGCCTACATCACAATTTAATTAGTGTTAATTAATTATGTGACAATCGTTACCTTGTGTTATTTACTTCCTTTGAATTCTTGATTCTAGATTCCCTCACCTACCAAGTTATATATAAGGGAACTAGAAGTGGTAATCTTTGTGTTATTGTTCTTGACTCTATTAATCTTGTTGTTGGTAGATGCCTAGTAGTCAACTCGAAAGTATTTCTCTTTGGCACTGTCGGCTTGGTCATGTAAATATGCATCAGTTGAAGAAGTTGAGCAAAAATGACTTGGTTAAGGGGCTTCCAAAATTGGATTTTGAAAAGGATGAGGAATTCCAACCTTGTATCCAAGGAAAGTAAACCAAATCCTCCTTCAAATCCAAAGCCTTCCTTAGTACCAAGAGAGCTCTTAAGCTTCTTCACATTGATCTATTTGGACCAATGAGAACTCAATCACTTCGTGGTTCCAAGTATTATCTTGTTAATGTTGATGATTTCTCTAGATATACTTGGACCTTCTTTCTTGTTTCCTAGAGTGATACGCTTGATGTTTTCTCAAGATTTTGCAAACAAGTTGAGAATGAATCTTCTTACCGCATTGTTTCTATCTATAGTGATCATGGGGGAGAATTGGAAAATGAGCTTTGTAAACATTTTTTGTAAAGAATTTGGCTATGCACACAACTTTTCTTCACCTCAAACACCTCAACAAAATGGGGTTGTAGAGAGGAATAATAGGTCCTTATAGGAGATGGGTAGGGCCATGCTTCTAGAGTATGATACTCCAAAGAAGTTTTGGGCTAAAGCTGTCGATACCTCATGTTTTGTGCAAAACTGGGTTTTTACTCATCCTTCTTTAAAGAAAATCCCCTATGAGATATAGCGTGGTAGGAAGCCTTCTATCGACTACTTTCATATTTTTGGATGTCCTTATTTTATTTTGAACACGAAAGTTTCTCTCGATAAGTTCGATCCAAAATCTTACAAGACTTTCTTTCTTGGCTATAGCACTGCTAGCAAGGCTTATAGAATATTTAATGTTGAGCTTGCTAAAGTAGAAGAATCCATCAATGCAAAGTTTATTGACACTAACCCCTCTATTCCCAAAGATGTTGTTCCAAATGATGATGTTGCAGGTGAAGTAATTCCTATTCTAAAAGAGCTCAACATCACCCAAAAGGGAAAAGAGGTGGTCACTCAAGAAGAAGAGAAATATGAAGAGAAGAAGGATCCAACCCCCCAATTTGCAAAGAATCATCCAAAATAGTTGATTTTAGGTGATCCATTTGAAAGAGTTAAGACGCAGGCTGCATTCGACAAAGAACAAGCCAACAACACCTTCATCTCACAACTCGAGCCAAAGAACGTCAAGGAAGCTCTTGGGGATGATGAGTGGATCATATCTATGCAAGAGGAGTTGGAGCAATTTGAAAAGAATAAAGTTTGGACCCTAGTGCCAAGACTAAGTGATAGAAAGATCATTGGCACCAAATGGGTCTACCGCAAAAAGCTTGATGAAAGCGGAAAAGTGGTAAGGAACAAAGCAAGGTTAGTGGGTCAAGGCTACAATCAACAGGAAGGTATAGATTTTGATGAAACATATGCACATGTATATAGACTTGAGTCCATTCATATGGTGCTTGCCTTTGCTAGTTATAAAAACTTTCTTCTATATCAAATGGATGTTAAAAGTGCATTTTTGAATGGTACAATTGAGGAGGAAGTGTATGTTGTACAACCTCCGAGCTTTGAACATGATAGTTTACCTAACCATGTTTAGTTGTTGCAAAAAGCTCTCTATGGACTCAAACAAGAACCTAGAGCTTGGTATGAGAAATTAAAGAACTTTTTATTAGATCATGGGTATATCATTGGCAAAGTGGATTCTACCTTATTTCTAAACCACACTTCTAACAATTTTCTTATCATACAAATATATGTTGATGATATCATTTTTGACGGAACTAGCCTTGATCTTTGTAAAGAATTTAGTGATCTTATGCAGAGTTAATTTGAAATGAGTATGATGGGTGAGCTCACATTCTTCCTCGGCTTTCAAATCAAGCAAAAAAAATGGGAACTTCATCAACCAAGGCAAGTATACAAGTGAACTACTCAAACACTTTAGGATGTAGAATACCAAGATGATGGAAACACCCATGTCAAACACCACCAAACTTGACAAAGATGAAGAAGGTGAGAAGTTAGATGAGAAGCTCTATAGAGGTATGATTAGAATTTTACTTTACTTAACTGCCTCTAGACCTGATATAATGTATAGTGTTGGTTTGTGTGCTCGCTTTCAATCAAATCCTAAGAAATCACATCTAATAGTTGTTAAGAGGATTTTAAGGTACTTAGAAAAAACCCAAAATCTTAGACTATGGTATCCCAAGTCAAGGGGCTTTACTCTTACTAATTATAGTGATGTAGATTATGCAAGGTGCTTGATTGATAGAAAGTGCACAAGTGGCACTTGTTTCCTCCTAGGACCATGCTTGGTGTCTTGGTTCTCTAAGAAATAGAGCACAGTGGCATTATCAACCACTGAGGCTGAATACATTGCATCCACGAGTTGTTGTGCCCAGGTCCTATAGATGAAGCAAATGCTTCAAGACTTTAACATTCATTTTGATGCTTCTCCTATCAATTGTGATAATACTAGTGCAATTAACTTGTCATATAATCATATCTTGCATAGCAGAGCTAAACATATAGAGGTTCGTCGTAATTTTCTCCATGATCGCATTAACAAGAAGGATATCTATATCACGCATGTGGACACGAAAAATTAGTTGGTGGACATTTTCACTAAACCTCTAGCTAGAGAGCAATTTAACTTTATTAGATCAAAACTTCTTATAACTACTTTGAATGAATTTGATATGCCTTCTATCTAGTTTCCATCTATCTTATTTGTTTTGCCTCTATTTTGATAACTATTGCTTGCTAATATGCTAAAAATCTATTTTTCATGTTCATTTTACCTTGTTTTTCTCTTATTTTTGGGTATTTTTCACAAACACATATTTTACCACAAAATAGTACCCAATGATGAGTGATATGTGCCTAAAGTATGTTCAAAATTCATAATGACTTAAAAAATAAATTTAATCAGCATCCTAACGGCTAGAAACTAGGTTTGTTAAGTTTAGGTCAGGTTGACCATCGGTCGAGTTACCAACTCGACCGATCGGAGGTCGAGAGCTTTTTTAAAGAGCCTATCAGTTGATTTTTTGAGTTCACAGAACTTGACCGATGGTCGGGCTGGAGCAAATTTAAGATGGGTTTGGCCGACTATTCTCCCTCTCAACTAGAGAAAAGTAGACTGATCTGACCTCCAGCTCCCCTAAGCTCTCTACCCTAGCCCTAACCTTCCTCTCCCTCACCCTAGTTCGACCTAGCTTGACCTACCTTGACCTTCCCCCTTACTAATCTAGGTCTGTGGATGAGTTTTGGTGGTGATTCTTTAGCTTTTGCTCTCTTCTTCCTCTCCTTTACATCTCTATGACATCCAATAGGAGGAAGAGGGCCACCCCAGTGACTTCACCTTCATCTTCTTCCAACTCCCGCTTGATTCCATTTGATGACACTTTATTTTTCTCAAATGAGGTTGTAAATAGGTATAAGGAGCTCCTTCCCCAGAACCCTTTCACTTTTCGTGCCCTATTTGAGCCTAAACCACGAAGACAAGAGTTCATAGATCAAGTAGAAGAGTTGCTTTATGATCACCATCTCTCTGCCTTGGGTGTTGAAGGTGCATGCTACAACAATTCCATCACTAGCACGAAAGTGGTTCACGAATTCTATACTAACTTGTGTTGGAATTATGAAACCCTCGTACCCCCGCCTGATACTCAAGTAGTCCTCACATCCATGATATCCAAGAAGATATTTCAAGTCTCTGAGGATACCCTGAACATCTTCTTTTCAGGAACCGAAGTGACTGACACCTGGCGTAAGGACTACCCAGAGTACTTTGACCTAGTTGAGCCTGAGGCCTTCTACAAGCAATATGCTCTTACTCTCTCTGATATTCATAAGTTCTTAAAGAAGCCTCAATTCCCATATAGGAAGAATTGCATCCTTCCCTCCTCTTCCTTGGACCTTAAGAGACACATCCTTGCCCTATTTGTCAACTACAATATCCATCCAAAGAAAAATCAAACTGAGATTGCAGAAAATACTGTAGTGATCATGTATTGTCTCTTGAATAACATCAAAGTCAAGTGGTTAAGATATATTCTCCATCACATGACTTGCTTTGACTCAAGAAAGAACAATCGTGGCACCCACCCACCCTACCCAGCCATGATCTATGGTCTTTTCCAACTTGCCACTGGAAAATCTCTTTTCTACGACTTTCATTACAAACCTGCCAGGAAAGGAGTTTGCATTAGTGAAACCACACTTTAGAAGTTTGTGCCTATCCTCTCCTCCACCACACTTCGTGCCTCTACCTCTGTATCTACCCAAGCACCTCCACTACCTTATTCTACCCGACCTACATGTGTCTCGTTCCATGTATCCAATGAAACCCTTATGGGCTACATGATGCATCAACAAGCATACAATCTTCAGGTTTAGGAGCAGCTACATCAGGGAGCACCTGCATCAGGACCTTTTTTCCATCATGTCCAACATGAACATGAACATGTCATGTGCACATCCCTACCCAGCCCTACCCATTAGGTGATTATGCATCCTATGCATATAATCACTTTTACCCTACCCCTCCACCTGCATCTTCTGCTGCTACACCCTCTACTATGGGTGGATCTACCCCTGGTGTGTTTCCTCTGACTGTTGGTCCCTTGGCCACTCTACTTGCCAGCCTCCGCAGTTTTGCTCCTTCCTTCCTGCATGCCAATGAGATCCATGCTCTTAGTATGTCTTGGGATGATCATAATGCACATTGGCCCGGTCAAGGTTTTGGTTCTCTTACTGATGAGGAGATGCCAGACTAGACTGATGAGGATGTTGCTTATGATGAGGAGGTTGTTGGTGATGATGATGATGAGGATGATGGTGAGGCATCTAATGATGATGGCTATGATGGTTTTGTCGGTGCCTCCGGTGATGAAGGTGATGTTGTTCTCTCTGTTGTACCTTCAGACGGAGATGACGACTATGATTCTGATGTTTTTGATGCTGAGGATGAGGATGTTGTAGACATAGATAGCTTAGATGTTTAGTTGTTCTAGGTTTTAGTCTAGATGTTGATCATATATATCTTTCTAGGCTATTTTGTATTAAAAATATCTGGGCACATGTTCTGAGTTGTACTATTTTATCATCTAGCTTTTCGTCATTTTGGCTTGTAACTATTTTCTGATAACTTACTTTCTGGTTTGTAATCTTAATTCTATGCACATTTACTCTTTGATTTACTATATCTCATGAGTTGGTGCCATGCTTTACCATATTTTGATTATGACTTAGTCTGTTTGTTTCTCTCATCTCTATTTGATGTATGCTTTGAGATTGCATGTTATGGATGTATGTTTGGTTGTGCTTGGAGAAGACCTGTTTTTTTATGGTCTTCTACCCCCCTTCATTTTTTATAATGTCAAAAAGGGGAGAGAAATTCAAGGTTTGAAGCTCAACCATATTGTTTTTATTGCCTATGTGATCCTTTTCTTGTTCATTATATACTTTATCATGTGACTTGCTAAAGGACCATATACTACATATGTGTTATATTACTTTGTGTAGATAGACAAACTATGCAGGTTAGAGTAAGCATAGATTGAGGGGGAGCAATTCACATTGTTCAAATCTTGAATCCCCATACAATTCACAAGGCAAAGGTATAACTTCAATATCAATTTTAATATGATTGAGGAATGGTTTGTCATTGTCAAAAAGGGGGAGAATGTTGACTTGAGAGTTATACATTACCCATATTTTGATAATGACTTAACCATTACATTCCTATGTATCTAATATATTTGTTCAAGATTGATTTCAGACTTTAGGTACATGAAAAGGATCAAATTACACAAGCCCTAGCTGGTTCAAGTTCAAGTCAAAAGCAATGCAAGTGTGTATTTTTGGAAAACACTCCAAATGACCTTAGATGATTTTTGTAATCACTTATATTGATGATATGACTTGTAACTAAGATGAGAAAAAATTAGGGACACTTAGTTCCAAGATTTAATCACTCAAATGTCAATTTAGAAAATTTTCACATGATGTTCATCGGTCGAGTTGGAAACTCGAGCGGTCCTATGATGGATTTTCTGAAGATGACCCATCAGTCGAGTTGCACACTCACAGAACTCGATCAACTGACTCACTGAGAAATTTTGATTTTAGCTCATTGGTCGAGTTTTCCAAGCTCTAGATTTTAGTGGATCGATCGAGTTACCTTTATTGAAACTCAACTGAATGTAATGTACAAAAAACATTGAAAAAGTGATTATAACCATTGGTGAGTTATTTTGGGCGAAAATAGGTCCGTTGAATCTTGGAAAATGGCTATATTTCGACCCTAAGTGATCCCACACTCAAGGGAACACCCCCAGCTATAAATATGACTGTTTGGAGTTCATTCCAAGTTTTCTCATATGTTATTCTAAGTCCTTGCTATAGTTGAGTGTGTTACAACTCTTAGATCCCCTTTCTCTCTCTAATTTACACTTCATTTCATGATTATGAGTGATATAGGCATGTTGTAAGAGAGCTACTTCCTTGTTCTTGTAAAGCTCTCATCTACTCCATCTTCCCTATCCCTTTCCTCCATGAAGCAAAGGTGAAGCAAGCTACTCTGAGTGAAGGTGGAGATGTTGTTGTTCTTCTCCAAGGTTGAAAAAGAAGTGATGATCTTCTCCAGGTGAAGGATAAGGCAAAGGCTGAAGATCCAAGAAGAGTAGAAAACTCCTTGAAGGCAGAAGACTTGTGTAAGAGTGGGTAAGACCTTGGAGAAGGCTGAAGACTCTTGGCAAAGTGGGTAAGTCCTTGGTAAGGTGGAAGACTCTTGGTGTTTGGATGGGTAAGTCCTTGGTAAGGTGGAAGACTATTGGTGCTTGGATGGGTAAGTCCTTTGGTGGTCTTGTGTTGTAACTCTTATTGGTGAATATATAGAGAAAATCACTTGCAAAGTCTTAGAGGCTGACCTCTCTAGGTAGTGGACTGACTCTCTCCTAGTTTGGAGAGTGGAACCACTCTACATGACCTTGTCAAGTGCTTGCTATCAATTCCTCTCATCCTTGCTATGTTTGTTAGTTAGGACTTTAAATTTCACTTAAGCTATTGGTTTTAATTTGATATGATTTCAATGTCTAATCTATCTTGTGAGAATTTTTGAAGCTCTATTCACCCCCCACCCTCTACAGCCCTAGATCCAACATGATGGTCAATGAGTGGATCTTGAGGACTGAACATGGAAACCTATCTATGTTAAGAAGATGGTGTATCTCTTAGAGGAGGCAATTATGTATTTATAGAAGGTTGCTCAGGACTTGGGACTTCAATTGACAATTGTCCAGTAATCTTGGTGTCAGTGGCATGGAAGATGAAACATACGTGCATCACTTTACATAAAAGAGTGGTCGATTAGAGAGGAGGGTGTTTATGTGTTGAAGGAGGTCCATAGCATGTAGTTAATGGGTGAGAGGATCAATGGACGTTGGGTCAATGTCCATGTCCTCAATGGGAGAAATCAACTATTGGAGTGTTGATGACTGGGAAGAGGTTGATGGAAACCATGTAGACTCCACTCTATGAATGGTCCCATGGTGTGTTGAAAGAGTGGCCCGATGGGTATTACTTTGATGGGTTCCCCCAATGGGAGGCACCGAGTGTTGGTGTCAATGGGGATTTTGATGGAGAGGATGTTGATGGTGGCCCCATCAATGAGAGTTTCTATGTGTGTGATGAGGGGTGAGGCACCAATGGCTTAAGGTTGTGGGTGGGAACTTTGATAGGGTAAAACCAATGAGTGGGGATCTAGATGGGAGCATACCTTGATGGGAAAACATGTAGGATCATCGGGGGAAATTGGTGTATGGCTTAGGGGGTTGCATCAAGGCTGTGAGAACCTATTACACTAAATGATATTACTCAAAACATAAAGCACAATCAATCACTAATCAATCACATATCCAAAAATATGGGTAAATTAAAACTGATTTCAACGTCAACACCTACTCAGAAACATTTGCATAAGAGCCCAACATCTTTTTTTTAACCATACTATGCCAAGAATTTGATACAAATTGTTCTATCACCTTAGCTACAACATATATACATAGGAGAACAATATGTATATATGCCACACAACAAACATTAACATGCTAAAAAAATTCTGATTAATTTGAAACACCATATACAAACTTTTCCTGCCTGGACCTGAGAGTACAGGGACGACTCTAGGACACACTAGACATCTAATCAACTTTCTCAAAGATTCATTACTATAGCTCCACTTTGCTGCCACATGTTTGTTTTTGTCGCTTTTGATTACCTAAAAAAAATGTGACGAACCACAAGGGTGAGACTCAGTTCCAGCAAGATATATAACCTCCAACAATGCTTATTGATTACAACATTTTAAATAGTAGATAACTGAGTAGTTGGAATATATAATAATCAATTTAATAGATTGAACAGTTCATGTATGCTAAATAGATTAAGCAATTAATCTTAGCAACAAGTATGATCATCAATGCATATATAGATAACAAATAAATCCATTTCTTTGGATAGATATCTACTCAAATATCATCAAATTGCATCTAATAACAATCATTATCATTAATATGTCTATCATCATATTCCTTGCTAATAGCACAAGCAATATAGTAGCATAAGCATCCCTGACATCATGAATATGTCTACTAACATAACATGGCTATCAATATTGACATCTCAAATAAAGGGAATAGATCTATATCATAAGTAGAACTAAGATCATAATGCAATGAACTACATAGGCATGATTAGAAGTTTAAGAATGTCTAATTACATAGGCATGGCTAGCAATATTAAACATAGCTAGAAGCAGCATCTTAACCATCAGTGTCAGTATATTTGATAACATATGCATGTTTACAACATGAGCATAACTACAGCATAAGCATATCTATTATCTCTTATTGTACTATACATGATCTCAGTGAAAAGAAAGTAAACAAGGGCTACCATCCAATATGAAGCGTTGTGTATAACCCTAAATAGATATTTTAGATGGTTATCTTACATCTTTTATTATGCCCTGGGGAATTTGAATAGTACCATTCAAAGTCCAACCGACCCCTGCAAAGGGATATTCAGTTCCGTACAAGATCTAGGAGTGTCGGTATCCTAAGATCTCTTCCCCTTGGTCAGTACGAGTAAAATGCAGTGACCCCCAATCAAAGCTTCCACCACAGTGACATATAGTCATGTAACTACCCACCTTGGGACAGGTCACGGCGCTAGCATCTAGGGTATTCAAACCCAATCAATGAGGTACAACCACAGTTGTCCTCTAATCACATCATGTTATAATCACCGAGACACAACCGTAGTCATTCTCAATCACATCATATGTATGAGGTATGACCATAGCCAACCTCCACAATCTACATTGTGGATGACAAGGATATATCCTCAACCTGCCACCCCCACATACGCAATAGTATATGCTCTAAGTTTCCCATAGGAATACTCGTTTCACCATCCAGCAAGTTTTGACACTGAAGATGGCTCTACGACACATGGCATTACTTGATTAGAGTTGCACTTGATTAGTTATGTCAATTGGGTGAATTAAGACTGCGTCAAACAAGTGGAAATACAAACCCTAATTCACTTCTAGCAAGCATATAAATATCAAAACCTAAAAAGATATAAAACGTATGAAACATAATTTCTCATGTCATCATCATATGGTATTATTCACTTGCCATTCATGAGACTACACTAGTCATCATACTATCATAAGATATAAATCATTTTCACAATACCATAGGTATCAACCCTTATCAACACAAGAGGATTACACCTCATTCAGGGCTCAACCATGCCCAAAGATCATTAAGACCATCATACTATCACAGGATATAAATCCTTTTCACAATATCATAGGGTATTAACCCTTATCAACACAAGAGGATTACACCTCATTTAGGGCTCAATCATGCACAAAGGTCATTAAGACCATCATATTATTCCCTACAAGATCATCATTATCTTTCCATACCTTATAACAAGGCTCAACAACATCACTTACATATAATACACCAGATTAGCATAATATTGCATTAATGAGCTAGGAGATATTCATAAACAATCATAGCAGGGTTATATTTAACATTAAGAACATTCCTTTATTACATCAACATGCAAGGAATCTAGATATGATTAACCTCATCGTATTCATAATGCACATGTTTAGCATAAGAAAGTATCAACCATGTGGCTATGATAACCACCAATTAACACATTAAGGTTATGATCATGTTAAGGAGTTTATTCCACCATCGTTCCATCATATAAGAATGTTAAACATATATACTCATATTTATCTATTTGCATTAGAGTTAGGTTCAACATGATAAATTATATCAATGTTACTAATCGGAACTTATACCCAAACCCTAACTCACAGCATCCCCATTGGATCACGGATGCATAAGGTGAAGCATCACCATCACATTTTATACTATTCTCAAGTATGAACCCACACATAAATCAAGGTGTATCCATCGGGTTATAGCATACTAGGGTTTCAACAACAGTAATAGAGTATTTCATGATTGTATTAGTCATTCAAGGATTATTCATACCCAATTACCGTCATTTAGTTATATTAAAGCTAGGTATGACAAGCTATACCTCATTCGGGTTACATATCAACGCAATATGGTTATCATCCCTTCTATTCATATGAATGAATAGGTAATACTACCATATTAAGGGTAACCCTCCATTTGTTCCATCATCATTCAACCAATATCACCATACCACAATGTCACCCAGAACCATTGGATGTTTAAAAGGTAACACCATTGGTTGTTTACATAAGTAAACATCTTGGATAAATCACCTGTGAAGTTCTTGATTTGTGCTATAGAAAGAGAGTCACCATCTAACCCTAGACATCCCTTGATTAACAACACAAAAATTTCCATTCAGAGTAGGGTAAAACCCACAATCAATTGTTCAATTAAAGTAAGCCATCCATGGTCAACAAGTAAGCTCCTTAAGTTGATCATATAAAGGAAACCATCTAAATGAAATTATTAGGACCAACATATTACATTATCCATCATTCCACTTTATTAGAGGAATAAATATTAGATATTGACCATTGGGTCAAGTTCATATGTTAAAACTATCAATTATAGTATAGGTTCGACCATTGCATCAAGTGACCCAAGAAACCATTGGTCTAATGCTTAATTGATGCTACAACTATATGATTAACTCACCATAGATTTTGTAGATACAATCCACCATCATTAGTGAACATTAAGTCACCATATGTTGTTAGATTAATATTGTATTCATTAATCAACATCAAATATTAAGCTAATATCATCATTGATTAATAACATTATTAGGGTACTTAATGGTTGATCATTAAACTTCTAATTGATGCAAAACCTGACCTAAGAAGGTGACCATAGGTTGTCACCATAATCTGACACCTTTAATCCCAACCATCAGTTGTCACGAAGACAACACCATAGGGTTGTTGCAGTGGTACCATCATCGGGTCATGGGTTTATAGAAGAAATCAGCTTTAAACTCTAAAATTGACCATTGGTTGATAGGTGCTTAGCATCATAAGTTGCCAAACCAACCTGATCCAAGTCATATGGTACCTTATGAATAACGTACACTTGATCACATATTTATCTAGAACTGAAATCAGAATAGGGAACATTATAAAAATTGAAATCCAAGTCAAGCATAGCTTTTTAGTGCATGGATCATCATTTTCAAGCAAGAACATGATCTAGAAAGCTTATGGTAAGCAATAAATGTAGAGAAATTTATTAAACTTACCTCTAATGAGAAGATGAAACCCCACATAGAAGAAAACTCGAGTAGGTAGGGTAGAAAATCCAAGCATAAGCTATGAACTCATCCATCTAGCACCTTTCTTCATCAAATGAGCAAACTCTAAGCATAAGGAGCAAGAAAGGTAGGGTTTTAGAGCTTTAGAGAAATTTATACCATGGAACAGCAAGGTTCCGACCTGTATGAAGGTCTAAGGAAGGAGAAGAGCAAGATAAATAGAGAAGGAAGGAAGAAAACAACTTGCCTTGGTCGAAATCCCTAGAAGATGACCTTGGAAACCCTAGGTAGGACTAGATGGAGCTCTAGGAGACCTTCTTCTCCAAAAAGAGGTTGTCTTCTACCTTAGAGCACTTGGTTCTGCAGAAAAACAAAGTGAATTCATTTCTCTAGGTTAGAGGAAAGAGAAAGCAAGCAAAGTTTCGTACTTGGGCAAGGAAGAGGTAATATGGCCCATAGATAAGGATGGAAGCAAGCATGAGGTGTAAAAGTAGTTTCCCCATGTGTCTATGGCCTTAAACTATTAAGAATATACAAGCATACACACAATCAGCTCCCCCACTGTCCATATAGACCTTTTTCAAATTTCCAGGCCAATCAAATAATTCATTAGTTGATAGCTACTAAAGGTAGCTCATCCGTGAAGGGGTAAACCCTAAAATACCCTTGGAGAAAATACCTTCAAACCAAGGATTAAATAGGTGACCCATGGCTCAAAAGGCTAAATAATTATGAGAGAATATCCAATAAACATAATTCAAGTGATAAATTGCAAAGAAAACCTCTCAATTGGGTAAATTGTAGAAAAGTCTAAAATGTGCATAAAATTGCATAACTTGCTCAAACAGTGTCCATATTGGATCAAATTTGAAACTTAAGCTTGTCTTATGATTTTAAAGAATATCACAAGGTTAGTTTAGGGTTATAAAAATTCAATTGTGATAATTAAGCTTATTCAACTCGTTAAGCAAGTTTAGGGTCCTTACAAAGGCCTTTATGGTCCATTGAATGAAGTGGTGCCATGGTTGATTGCTTTATACTTTGTCAAAGTTTGCTTCAAACCTACTGATCAGACCACCATCCTAAGTTGGTGTATAGAGATTGAACTCAAGCCTTGTCATGAAGGTCAATAAATTAGATCATAGCCCTAACAAATTAACATTAACCCAAGAAAAAGTAAATGAAGTTATTTCTACATTGAAAGGAGAAATGTAAATGCAAAAGTAAGCTGAAATTTTTATTAAAATTAGGATGAATATGCATTCATCAAGCAGCTATGTCCTTAATTATATTTGATTGACCATGTTATCAACTGAACAATAGTTTTGTCAAAATTGGTGATCAGACGAACTTACAGTTTAATCGAGAATGATCTTGAGTCTCAACTCTATGTGAATCTTTCTCGGTTGAATCAAAGTTTATTCGACCACTGTCTCATGTTAACCAACTCAAATTTACTTGGTAATAAAACACGTGAGTAGAAGTTACCCTAATTTACTTGGTCATAAAAAACTTGAGCAATTGGCTTTCTATGGTAACAACTAAGGGATTTCTAGGGTATTTTCTCAACAACTTTTTTCATTTTATAGGAGTACAAATAAATGGAAAATTGTGTCAATTACAACACATTCAATATAAAATGGCGCATCGTTTGTGATGCAGTTTCATTTTCATCTTGTTTCTACCTCCAAATGACCTGAAACATGTAGCTGCAATCATAGAGCATTGCCAACTTCATTGAATGACTATAAAACAATACCTATGACTTGTGCTTATTGCTTTTGGATGGGGCGTAGCCTGGGGCTAGCGGGGCTCTAACTCCCCCACCCCCAAACCCCAAATCCGAATACATGTAAATATATTAGGAATAGAAAGTGTTATCGAAATCTGTGTTTGATTCTCAACAAAGTCATATTTCTTGTCGAGTTGGTAGATCATCTTAGTGCGGTTTAGCAGACCCAAGTTTGAATCTTGACGCCAACGTTCGTATTCTTTACCAAAAAAAGTCAATTACAGTCCGGTTGCTGAGCATTATGACCTATTTAACTCAGCTCCCCTAGTGATATTTTTAAATGAGTAACGCTACATACATTCATCTCTATATCCGCCCTCACACGAGAGTTTGTAAAAGTCTGTCTCTGTCCTTTTCTTTGACGTGAATTAACTCCACACAAATTAACTACATGCAGAAGCCGAAAAGTCTCCAATTAACTCCTCTCTCCAGTCTCATTTCATCTCTCCATCGTTTTTCGCACTAGTACAGTACGTCCGACAACCATATTTTATCTACAGTATGTCCGGCAACCACATTTTATCCCACCAGCGTTCCCACACTAATAAAGTATGTGTGATTCCTAGCTCTCGTCAATCATGTCGGTTCGCTTCGTTTGTGCTAAAGTCAAGCGTCCTATATTTTTCATCCATCGTAGAATGTCAGTACAATACGTCTTGTGTTGTACTTTGCGTACTTGTACTATATATTTTGCATTTTAATGACATGTAAAATAAAATATGTGCACTATCTGATGTATTGTAATATGTGTGTGTATTGTACGTCTTGTACTCTACGACTTCTATTGTACGTAAAATGGGATCAAAGATACTTATCATCAGGAACTATCACTTTTAAAAGGAGAGATTTGCATTCAATATTGTATGTCTCGTACTATATGTCTTGTACTGTATGTCTTGTATTTTACATAAAATGAGATCAACTATTGCAATTTTTGATACTGTGTAAAATAAAGAAAAAATGGTCAATGTATCCTTCAAGTGAACATATAGATATAAAATTCAATATAAATGGTAAATGTATAGTACTTATGGATTTATGAAAGAATATGGGCGTACCGTATGTCTGTAAGTCTATACAAGTGCGAATTTAAATACTTCTAAAAATATAAGGAACTAGCAATTAATGAAAATTTAAATTTTAATATTTTTCGTAATTTGTGGTGAAATTAGATATCGCAATTAATATATGTGGGGGTATGTGGAGATTGCATGGCTTTTGCATTGACTGCAATACAAAATTCAGTTGCAGTTAAACTCTCTCTCGAAAGTGCTACTGGACACGTTTTTTTTTTTAATTCGGATGGGGCGCGTGGAAAACTATCTATGATTAGAATTTTCCTTCTAAATCCATCACCAACTCTTAGTGGTGGGATGAGTGAGAGTACGAGATAGAGATGGTTGTCTAATTCGCAACGTAAAGAATATAAGGTCGGCATGTATTAATTGCCACATGTACGCTTGTGTACACAAAAGACACAAAAAGGTTGATTGATATATACATGGGTGTGGTAAAATGATGTTGGGCTATAATTCTTACTAAAGGTCTCATGTTTTCAATTGTCATGTGTCTTTCTCGTTAATGGTGCTGTTTGCACCGTAATTTAGATATCATCCGTGAAGTTTTGCGATCCTAAGTGAATTCTTCCTCGTTCACGTAATAAAACAAGCCTAGAATTAAATAGGAGGACTCGCTTATATATGCCAGCACAATCTCCCGGGATCACTCAACATTGCTGGTATATGACTTCTTACTTCTCAGGTATCAGCCCTTGAGAGTTACCATAACAGAGCATTAATTAGGCACGCTATTAATTTCTTATTGCTAAGAGCGCGTGGTTACGAAAACGAAGCTGCTTTGTTGGAGAAATTTTTATATATCAATATAGACCCTGACACAAACTGACAAACCCAGAACGGTTCATTTCGAGACACTTTGAACACTTAGAAGGATGTGAGCGTAGCCAGCTAAACGTCTGCCACAACTCTGCAAACATATAGATCAAAATTAAACCCAATCCCCACCCCCACCGAAAGAAAAATTAATAGTAGTAAAATGCCATGGTGACAGTAAAAGGTACGGGTTTAGCCAGTTGCTTAGCACTTATTGGGACCAGTTCGTTTTGTATGGTCAAGCGGAACCTTGTTAATGTTGGCATAACCAAGATTACGCCCAGTCAAAGGTCAAAATCTTGGCTGGAGGATCCTGACTGGCCAAGCCCAAGGCGACAGTAAGGAGGCTCCGAACCCAGTCAAATCTGACAGGGATAAGTGAGTGCATCCAATCCAAACAGGGAGAATTAGTTGCTGACGCGCATTCTATTCACGATCCAACATTGTTCGAGGGTTTTAGCTAGGGCTGGCAAAACAAAACCTCATCCGAATGACTCAAAACCCAATCCAAATGATCCGACCGAATACGAAATTTAAAGTGGGTTAGAATCTAAAGTTTTTCGATCTGATTCAAAATTGATTCGAACCCAAAGAATTCAAAATTAATTTAGGATTGGGTCCGCGTTTAGACTTTCGACCGGAATTGACTCGATTGACCCAAAATTACAATTATATATTCAAATAAAATTATAAATACTAAAGTTTAGGACACTCAATGGCTTATTCAATTACTAATCCAAAACTCATGAACTTTATTTTGGCAAATTCTATATAGTTTTACATTGATTTGTATGATTTACTATGACAACTGTTTTATGAATTGGGTGTCTAAAACTCTCCAACAAACTAAAATTAACATAATATGTGTTTCTCAATCATGTTGTAAGTTTGTTTACATTAAAGTTTGTTGTTTACATTTGATAATTGTCAAATATTTGACAAAATATAGCACTTTTTTAAAATCATTCTCTTGATATATGGATTTACGGGTCAATACCCGATGAATCCAAAAATATTTGTTGGTCGGGTTAAGGTCAAGAATTTCGACTCGAAAATCCATCTTTTACAAGTTTAGGGTCTAGAAAAAAAGTGTTGACCCAAAATGACCCACAATCAGTGGCGGAATCAGAAATCTGCCACATGGGGAGCTGAGTTAGTATGTTTAGTAATAAATCTTAACTATATATGTACACAAACAAAATGTTTATTTAGATAAAACTGCTAAAAGTAACATTTAACGTAATTTCTCATTGCCTCCAATATACAAAAATAATGTGTTTAACAAATATAAAAATCAAAACTCAAAAACATGACATAATTCACTAGTGTATTTATTTAGATGTCTATGGTCATAAATAATAAATTATTTGACCATGTCTTTCAAATTAAACAATTAAGTACCAGTGATAGTTATTTTTCATCATTGTTTGATTATTTGATCATTGTATAATATTATTAAAACATAAGAAGAATATCAATTACATGAAAAATGAGAACAATTTTACTTTTTCAGTGGAGGGCATGAACCAAAATATGATATGACATCGTTTAGTGGATGGGGTCATACCATAATATCCAAATAATTTTGTAGAAATCTAATCAGGATATAAGTATAATGTACTTGGTAATGTCAATGTATATTAAGTTCTTGAGATAATGATGGCCATGAAAAAAACTTCTGAAAGAAAGAAGAAGGAAAATATTTATTGAGTTTGTATAAACAACAAATGATGGAGAAGAAAAGTTGAAGAATGGAGAGTAAAGAGAATTGAAGAGAAAAGATCCATCCGTCTATTTATTTTTTTTGGATTTTTATTTAAAAGCTGGAGAAAAGAGAACAAAAAGAAGAAAGAATATGTTTTTATTAACTTTAATTTCACATGTTATCTTTATTTTACTCTCTCCATTTGATTAAAGTCATATATGCAAGATGAATTTTCCTACCTTTTCTTCTCTTTCTTTAGACCACATTCAAAATGTTTTTCTCCTTTTTTTACCTTATGTCAAAGATAGAATTTATTTGATACAATGTTTTTCTTTCACTTTTAGACATAAATATTAAAATATCTTCTTAATTTCTTATAAAGTTATAATTGATGGTATTTAGATTTAATTTCAAATATTTAGATATTATATAACTAAGAATGTGTGAAATACCATGTAGTAATAAATATTATTTGGGTTCGTTTTTATATAAAAACATAGATATTTTCTTTTTTATAGAATGAATAGTAAAAAACTTAAATTTTTTGAATAAAAGGTGATTAGTTGTCCAAATACAATCATTACTTTGTCATTTGTGTGTAATTATAACTTATTGTACTAACCCATGATATTGTTAATTATGTTTTTAAAGTAACAAGTCAATAGTAGCACATTACATTCTAATCGTCGACATGTTGTATGATTATTTTTATAACTTCATTTTTTAATATTAATTTTCCATATCGAATGGGTATGTGCCCTCTAGTTCCTATAAAGTCCCACTTGCATAAATGAGGGATATGCTGATAAATTTTGACAAAAATTGGTATAAAATTATTAAGTAAAATTTCATATTAAAGCAAAAAAAGTGAAATATCTTAACCTCATAACCAAAATAGTATTTTATGACATATGTATTAGGATTCAAATTCTATTATTTGTGAGGATAAAACACACGATATGTAGATACATCTAATTCAATACTTGCCTAGCTTGTACAAATACGAGTGATATGGTTAGTTTAATTCATAAGATTAAAATTATATTTTTTGTATTGTATTAAGAGCAATACTTTTTTGCACATGGTATCATAGTAATAATAAAAATATTTTTTGGGAGGGGGGCTTTAGCCTAGGCAATCCCCCCTCTAGTTTCGTCCCTGTCCACAATGAAACCTGGTCAACCCGGACCCGATTTCCACTCCTAGTTTCAGCTCCTGAGACATTACCGCATCCCAGACAGTTTGGAGGTCTACAACAATAACATCAGATTTTGTGATTTTGTGAAACATTACACAGATTCAAGTTGAGTAATGTGATATTATATTGAGAACTACTACATACATGTATATGCTTATGATATGTCATTTTAGTGTTAATACTTTTAGGGTGAATTCATATTTTCATGTATCAATTCCCTCGATAAACTAGTATTTTTTGTGTATTAACCTAAAAATCCACAGTAATTATGAATATAGAGTAGCACGCATTATTTTACAAATAAATGTCTTGTTTCACAAAATGTAATGTTGTTGTTATAAATCTACAAACACTTCAAAATGAAGGCATGTGTTTGAGCCAATACAAACATAAATTGATATTCAATCTTAGGACTAACTAATCATCCTTTGACAAGAGTTGTACTATTTTTTAAATGTGTCACAATAATTATGTGGTGTGATACCATTTTTTACATTCTTTTGGATCTTCTACTGCATAATTGTCTATAAGTTCAATGACAATTATTTAATGATAATTTTTCAACACATTTTAATTTAGGTAAGTCACATTGCAAATGTGTTGTGTATACTAACTACACATCACAAATGGTAATACTATAAAATTAAAATATACAATCACTAGAGACTACACTTGGCAAACTCAGCACACCTGAAAATCACATATTGTTAGGATCAAGTAGCATGAGGAGCCCATCAAATCCCATGGGACCACTTCTCACCTTGAACGTGATCAAACTTAAACAAGAATTTTTTTATGCTTCAAATTCATAGGAGAAGGAAGTGAATACCAATTTAGTGTTACACAATTCCTTCCACGTACAGAGTTTCAACCGTTTAAGGCCAAATCATATAGCAACATGGAAATGTACACCAGGACAGTGTTTATTTGCCTGGAAATAAAAAAGATAGGATGTAAAAAGGGGCGCAACGGGAATGGGCATGACTAAATAGGAATGAAATTCTATTCCTATGTTTTGTTAGAAATATCATGGCATAAGATGTTTTGTTTAAGTTGATGTAGGCACCAAACTGCTGTGAGGAAAAGTTTCTAAAGCTCCGACGGTGTGGCACTTCTACCGCAATGCAATACAGCTAGCTAGCCACAACCGCAACAATACTATAGAACGGTCCAGTGCCCAAAGAAGCAACGACCAGTTTCCAGTGTTGTCTATCTTCCTCAGGGCCATTGAGATGTGAATGAGGACTCAGCTATCATAGCGACGACATACTACGCAATGGACAGAAGCATCCGTTCTTGTCCTTAAAATGGCATTGGGTTAAACAGAGCGAGAAGGATGTTGTGCAGCCTACCATTAGGAAAGGCTCGCCCCCACCATTTTCTAAAGATGCAGTAGCCTATGTAGACGTAAGAAAATGAAGATATCTAGGTGGATGATGGCATGAAAAAAAAATGCAGAATTCTAAACCACCAGACAATTCAACAATCAACATGTTTGGTTAGCAGGGGAATATGTAATAAAGATGCAGAATTGTAAACCACCAGTTCCTATCCATCATATACAGAAACAAGGCCGGCATCAGATACAATGCTACGTTACGCTGCACAAAAACGTGGGAAGACATTTACCCTTGGAAACAGATCCAATTCCGGGCTCCAGCATACCAAACACGCCACATGGCAAGATAGGACAGTTTGGCTCAGCAGAGCCTAGGTTGCGCGCTCTGCTTCGAAACATGCTCGCATGAGGTGTAGATTAGGTTTGAGTGGGGAGGATCCAGTGTTGGATACAGGCAGTTAACATGGAATTGGTAAGGTCGTCAAGAGGCAGCGGCGGACAACCCGCCACGAAACACTTTCTCGTGGCAAAACACCGATAAATAGCCACTGCCACTATATTGTCTAACCTTTCTGTTAACTGACTGGGATTTTTATAGTGACGATTGATACAATAACGTAGTCAGACCGCGAATAAGAAAACATTAAACAATCAATACTAGCACTCGAATACAACACAGGACCGTCTCCTAGACACAAATGCCGTAGAGGGAACAGAAACAGTATTTGCAACAGACATCTCTGGATTCTGAAATGGGCCTAAAGCCTGATAATGTGGCAAACATAGAGGCAGAATGCAAACTTATTGCAAATCGACAAAAAATAGATCTGGAGAGCTTTGCGACAGCCTCTCTGTTATCAGCAGTAACCTAACCCATAAGACCCCAAACTGTTTAATCAGAATAAAATTCTCATTTAGAACATCGACAGATTTGTGAGCACAGTTAAATACTGATTATTTCTATTTAATTCCACAATGAGTTCATATGTTTAGATTGAGAATTTGGGATCCGTAGCAAAATACCCAATCAGGTCTACAATACATAGCAAAAGTTTACTGGTATTTGACTTACTAAGGTGAGAGAAAATAGAACAAAGTACCAGCGACAATGAGCATATATTTAGATATACAGAATTCATCTAAACATTCTCCTAATAGCCCCCCTCCTCAAAAAAGAAAAAGAAAAAGATTTCTGATTGAAGGAATCTTGATGTATACCTGCAACCACACCCTGCTCCCAAACATTTTCCAGAATTTCTACAAACTTAAGTGTCACTTTGTCCCCGAATTGACAGGCAACACAAACAAGATATGGCCCTGCCTTCACCTACTCACACTTGATAGACCTGTATATGTGACGAACAAAAAGCAAGGCAGCACGGAAGCCAACAGTCCCAAGCATAAGGAAGAACCCATAACAGATGCAGGCCATGTACCCAAAGAAGAAAGATGTTTGCATGAAGCCTGACATGTCAGATCGGGCATAGTAATAGTACAAACAGTATCCATAAATGAACAGGCCAGTTGAACCACCACAAAGGAATGACCTGAAGAGAAAATCACTTCTTCAAATGATAGAAGAACAATAGCAAGTCGAAATTATCTAATATGAATATGTGGCAAGGAATAAGTTTGATTGAAACTCCAATAGGCACTACAAATAAATTGAAGAATGCTTTATATGTTTACCGACAAAAAATTTGAAATTAAATGAAAAATTGTGTAATGAAAGAATTTACCATGTTTATTCCTTTGAAAGTGAAACTTCGCTACAAGTTTCATAAGCAAAAGTGTATAGCAACTGTTACAAATGCTAGAATCTCCGTGTCTGAAACTATGGAAGAAAAAATCACCTTTTACCAGTTAAGCATCACAGCGATGCGACTTCCAGAACCAAGATCAAATCCACTAGTGCCCTTCTCCAGCCCATACATGAGAGGAAAAAGAAAACCAAGGCACTTCAAATTAACTAAACCAACTTCATCCTCCAGGAAATGAAGCACGGATACTCCAAAACAGGTGTCCTACCCGTATCCGATACCAATACTCCGTAGATGCTCCTGGATACGTATCGGATACTCCTAATCCATATCCATGCCGTGTCCAGGCCGTATCCAGTCAGTAAAAACTAGAAGAAAAAAAATGTGCATGACATTGATTAGCGTTTGACACCAACTCCTGTCTCAACCCTCTTTGCTAAGTAGTAGCTTGCAGCAAGACTGTCAGTCTTTGAAGTAGTTCAAGGTTAGTCACCATTCCTCTTGCTAAATGACAATCTTCCTTCTTCTCTTTATTGTTTGTACCTCCTCTGTTTATTGGGATTTCACTTTTTCAAGAACTTCCATATGTAATCTAGATTTTTGTTTGTTCTTTATTGCAAATTAATTCACTCATCTTTACATGGTACATGCGGATGCTTTCCCTGCTAAGGTTCAAGTTTTATGCACATTGATGTCCTCCATATTCTATGAAAGGCTTCAATTTATTACCGTTGGTTAGCATGTATCTTGTTTTGGTGACTAAATCAATTGTGATTTATTCTGGATTTCTATTTAGACAATATCTATTTCATCTCCTTTGAAGATAATCATTGCATCCCCATCCTTCTGTCTCCCCCTATGAAGCACGGATACTCCAAAATAGGTGTCCTACCAGTACTGAATACATATCTAATACTAATACTCCCTAGATACTCTCTAATACGTATCAGATACTTCTCAAGTCGTATTCCTTTTTTTATTAGCAGGATATCACCTCAATGCAGCCAGGATACAACCAACTCATTTAGCAGCCAAGGGAGCACCCCACTCGTGTGATCCCTTAAAATCCCAAAGCCATGTGACTTCCAACTCTAGACTTCCTCTATTGTATTGTGATTTGAGAATGAAATTGGTATTATCTGTTAAAATTTTAAATAAACATTAAAAAAACGATTGTATCCACATTGTACTCGTATCTTATATTTTTGAAAAATTGCCATATCCCTGTACCGTACCCGTATCCATTTCTGTATCTGTATTCATGCTTCATAGTAGCTAGCCATACATGAGAGAAGATAGTTTGGTATCACAGATGACACAACTCACTTTACACCACAACATTACATGATACTCTTCTTGAGGACTAGGAGTTAATACTGAGAATCCTTCAGGAATCGGGATTTATGATTTCATGAAATGTGAAAGGTTTAGAATATGATATTATCATGTCTTTTTATAACTTCTATCTCACATTGATATGAATGAAAAATCTCTTTTTATATCATTATGGAATTGGTTTCCATTTTCTTTAGAAATATTGTGATTTTTTAATGAAATTTGATTGTCTATCCAATATATTTTCAAAAATAAATATATTGTTTATTTTTTAAAAATTTTAAAATTAATATTAAAAATTTGTTGTATCCATGACGTACCTCTATCCAATATATTTTCAAAAATTGCTGCATCCCCATACACGTATCCGTGCTTCCTAGCCTCCAGGTAGACAAAGATAGTTTCTCTGTTCGAGGTACAGATACATAAAACCCTAGATAGTACAGCCAAATCCAATATAATTGAGACCAAAGCAAACGGAAAGACCCCTCCCCCCACCCACCCAAAAAGAAAAGAACCAGTACATAAAAAAGGCAGTTCCAACATAGCCAGGTTGCTCATTCGTCACGTCACAATTATGCCCTGCCTTCAAACTCCCAGCTCATAAAACAAAATGACCTTGTAATGCTGTATATCATGTCGATACCTCAAGCAGGTCCTCAAACTTGTACATCACAGAGACACCCCAAATAGACCATTATATCTTTTACCCATATCCATTGTGGATACTCCAAATCACTTATGGTGTGACCAAAAATGAAAATTTTGAAAAGAGTAGATACACCTAGATATTGGCCATGTACATTCATCTAAGCTAAATACTGACCTGCCTGATATTATGACATATTTGACACTTCTATCTAATGACACAATCAAAGCAATGCACTTTACCTGATAGAGTAACAATGTAACCATGTAGATACATAATCTGCTAATTATGCTACCATACCACTATAACTAATGCACCATAATACAGCCCTTCAGCTAAACGAGATACTCCAATATAGTTGCATATTTCCTTGAATTTGTGGAGATTATTCACACCTCTGGAGAAATCAGAGTATGTATTAAATGTTCCTCACTTCGTCCAACATTTTAATGTAATGCCATATTAGATATTTTCTGATATTATGACATATTTGACACTTTTATCTAATGACACAATCAAAGCAATGCACTTTACCTGATAGAGTAACAATGTAACCATGTAGATACATAATCTGCTAATTATGCTACATCCATGTGACTTGAAGTTGTGCCAACCTGGTGATATCGCTACCATACCACTATAACTATTGCACCATGATACAGCCCTTCAGCTAAACGAGATACTCCAATATAGTTGAATATTTCCTTAAATTTGTGGAAATAATTCACTCCTCTGGAGAAATCAGAGTATGTATTAAATGTTTCTCACTTCGTCCAACATTTTAATGTAATGCCGGGTATATTTCCAGAGTACTCCAGACGAAAAAACAGTTTATCAAATTATGATTGATAACTGGACCGTCCTCTAGTGATTCTTTGGCATTATTTTTGCTGATTATTTAATTGAAAATTCTAATAGCGTCACAACCTTAATATGCAATACAAAGGATCTCTTGGCGTGTATTCTAGATGTACAGTGCTCATGGTTATCAAGTGTTTAGATGTCTTGTGAAATTGGTTTGGCGACTTGGCACCTACTTGCCCACCCTGTTTTCCTAGATTTTCATCGTCCGCTAATTATTAATCTAATATATTCAAGTGGTTGTCTAGGTTAATATGATATCCTCCACTCTATACATGTCAAATTATGAGGGTAAAATGATTGAAATCTTATGCTAATGGTCCTAGGGCGCCCATCTTTCTCTTTTATTCTCAATTTTTCAAGGGTAGGGCAACCCAAAGGGCTCCTAGGCCTTTTCAGTTAATAGTATTGATAAAATTATTATCAAGCACAGTAATATGACTAGTAGTAATGTAGTATAGCACTGCAACGAAACATACACAATATCTTAAAAGAAATTAGTGTGTTATGTGTTTCTTGCATAAACAGAAATTAGTTCAAACATAAGTTGGGGCTACGATAATTGTGTCGCATACTAGCAATGGTGTTCCTAACGAAAATCAATGAACTCAAAGTTAAGTTTGCAATAGATGCAACGTTAAGATTGTGTTTCATGTCTGTCGTAATCCAACAAGTGATCATGTAGAGCACTGCTTGAATTATTGGTTTCATTCTTGATGCACATTTTACATGGATGCCATGTATACATTGGTTTTTTGGCTCATCAGGTTTCTTCGTAATACATTCATCAGCTATGTTACGTGATATATCTAATTCTACTAAATTCTTAAAAATATACAAAAAAAAATGGAAAGAAAGAAGAAAGACCCCAAATAAGAATCCATATACCTCATGTACAAAGAGAATACAAATAAGAAGTGTCTCTTCAGGTTATGTAATGGCTTAAAGAACAAGTTACATCAGAGCGAAAAAGCAAAACATTGTCCTCAAACTAATATGGAGAATGTTTCCCGCAACCTACCATGCCCAATTCCATGCTAATCATGTCATACATGCATGCAAGAGGGAGCTCGAGTTAAAGCATAATCATTGCATCTACTTTTTTATGACTTGGCAGATGAATAATCACACCCCTCTTGTTTCCTCCTCTCTCCATGCATGCTCCATGCAGGCAGGCATGCACGGCAATTAAAAGCCCATCAAATTATCAAACAATTCTGCCCCAACCTCATTGTACTCTATTCCTAACTACTCAATCCCCTCCTATATATATATTACAAACTTAAATTCAAAATAAAATGCATAAACTACTCTTCATCATCTAAGCCTCTAAGGCTCACTCCCAACCAGGTTGGATCGGATACATGGATCATTCTTCTTCAGAAAGTGGACAGATGTAAGGTTATTATACGGTGTTTCTCAAACTTTACTAACCAGAGTATTGCTGAGGCTTATAAAGTGTAGGATGAGCAGCCAATGGATATGATGATCCCATTGCACTTTAGGATTTTGACAGCTAGTAGCTTTGTGATGTTCAATTAGTAGGAAAAACAAAACAGAAATCATCATCAAAGTTAGACATGACGTGCTGAATGTAGCATCAACATACATTCAAAAGAACACAGTAGTTCCAGCAGCCGGCATAACAATCTATGGGTGGTGGTTTTCTACCACCAATCACCTCCAACATTGTAGATGATGGTATCAAAGTTAGAGGTGACGTGCTGAATGTAGCATCAGCATACATTCAAAGAATGCAGTAGTTCCAGCAGCCGGCATAACAATCTATGGGTGGTGGTTTTCTACCACCAACCATCCCCAACATTGTAGATGAAGGTGCCCAACATCTGTCCCCCGCTAAAAAGTTGGGCGTCCGCTCAACTATGTATGGTATGGATGACTTTGGATCGAACGGGTAGAAAAAAATATGGGTGTTTTTGTCATGTCTAGTGTTAATTATGTCCATCCATGTGTGTGATCACAAATAGCATTAGCATATGACCCTCGTATGCCTTTTTTTCCTATTGCAGCTACCACCCATGGACAAGCCCCATTCCATGCCTCCTCTCCTGCTTCTCATGTGGTGGAGTCCAAGTTACCTCTTGCTCACAGCAGCAACTTCTGCACGACCCTTTAAGAAAACATCAACCTTTTTGATACTATTGTGGCACGTGGCAACTGATATGTCTTTCCTTCATCTCCAGTTTCGTGTGAGGCGCACGCCTTTCTCAAACCTGTTTACGTGCTGCGTGTCTCAAATAAAACGATTACAGGCCAGCTGAAGAAGAAGACAAATGCTGTAAATACAGTTAAAATACCACCCAATCAGCTACAAAATAGTCGGTGTAAATTATTTAAAGTCAAGACTGACAAACCTTCAAAAAAAAAGAATGTCAAGACTGACAAAAGGCTGACACTAACAAATAAAGCCATTACAGAAATTATTTTACAGATATAATAGCATATAAGATCTACATAGTAAATACCAGACATTTTCATAATTGAATTATATCCAAAATAAATCATAATGCAACAGAAAGAACAAATGGACAAGAGTATAGAAGTGACATAAATCCAGTACCTCCACCACCATTCGTGATCTTCAGCAGCTAATTGGAAGTAGGTCAATGCCACAGTGATAAAGGCCGTCACAATGAGTAGAATAATGAAAACTATGAAGAGAATACTGTAGATCGTGTAGATTCTATGACCCCACACACTGGCAAAAATGTAGTATAATTCGATATAAATTGCACTGAAAGGGAGAAAGCCAGCCATTGCCATCTGAGGGATTGTTCCTCTGTACCAAGGCAGGGGTGGAATTTCTCTGGGATACTTGGTCGTACGAACTGGAGCTTGAAACTCAGCCTTGCTGTTTTTACCAGCAATACCGCCCAAAACTAGCAAAGGAGATGTGATCAATGTCCATATCAGAAAGATAACTACGATCGTACCAAAGGGAAGAGCAGCAGTAGCAGTATAGACAATTGCAACAGTGTTGAGGAAACAGAATGTGAAGAACAGAGGCCCACAGAAAAGGCATCCTGTCAATAGCAAATTCCTTACCTGACAATCCATTAAAAAAATCAGCACAGCAAAAAGCACTTTGCCAACATACGTCGAAAATAAGAAAATAACAGATTGGAATATTATCCTTCATAAGGCAACAATGACGTCTGAGGAAAGTGCAAGGACTGCAAAGTGATAGGCTTACCCAATTATTTCCTTCAAGCTGACAATAGAACGATGTAGCAGTGTAACCTGCTATACCAGATGTCAGAGCGTATATCACAACCAAAGCAGTAAACAGTGCACCACGGTTGTAGGGATAAAATACTCCGACAAGAGCAAGAATGAAAATGAAAATGGTCCTGCAAAACAAAACAAAGCAAGCAGGAGTAGTTATCAAGCTAAATGTGTTCGACGACTAAGCATACCACTTTAGATTTCCAGCTATGTATCAACCTTATAAAGTAAATTCCAGAAGAATACTCACAGTGTAAATAACTGAGTACCAGAACCAAGGCATGCGGCAAACAGAGATTTGTTCTTTGGAAATCTGAAAACATCCCCGTGAATATATTTCCACCCAGTTTCCTCTTGGTCATCAGCAGATTCTTCATCATGAGCATACCTGGAGCAGCATAGATGATAAGAAAATGAAATTTACATGAATATAAGACACACCAACATAATATGAGTTCTGAATATTTGTCAGTGAACAAAGCATTAGCACAACAACTCATAAGTTGCTTAAGATGCAATTCAGTCAGAAGCAAGCACAGCTGAATGGTCGAATCCTCATGGAAGGAAATGGGCAATACTGTACATTAATGATGACACGATATATTACACTGAAGAGAAATTTGGAAGATACTGTCCTTGATAGAACAGACAGAAAGAATGTGGAAAGGATTCATCGTGACATGAAACAAGTATGGTTTTCAACATTTTAATTGCATACGAATCACCACAGAAAAATTGAGATAAAACTAAAAACACAACAAAAATTCCCCTATGTTTCAAAGAGAAGACATTGTAAGGCTGGACAAAGGGTCATAGAAGTGACATATACAGTTCTTTATGAGATGCTTCAAATGTATCTTAAATGATAAATAGCTAAACTACATACAAAACTCAGCCTTTATGCAGGTGATTTGCAAAAAGAGGCCTTCCCAGGAGGTAAATTATCAATCCATTTTCCAACAATTTTGAGACTTCATTTTATGATATTTTCTAAAATCAATGATTTACGTTGGTTCTATCTTGATACACTGTCCATATATAGAAAAAAACTATTTGAACAACTATATTGTTTGGCAATAGAACAAATGAAAATTTATGAATAGACCTCTTTCAAAATCCATATTTTAGTGATTATAAATGCATAACCTAAAGTAATAAAATAAGCTCCATTTTGCATATTAGCCATTCGGATGGTGTTCAAAATTTACCAACTCAAGTGTTCAACATAACCCAAAACTTTTTGTTTGAAAAACTTGTGGCATCACAATACTAGTCTAGGCGGCTGGGCGGTCCTTCCCACCCAAGGGAAGTCTAGGGGGCCTAGGCGTTTCGAGGCGTTCTTCATTTTTGTTTATATTTACATATATATACATGATTTTGCGTATACATTTAGCTATACTCAAATATATACATCACTATATACATTTGTATTGGTTATCCCTAAGCTTAATCAATCATAACTTCATCTAAATTATACTTGTCATGACCTAAGCTAGACCCATTCGGCCTTAATTTGACCTATCATGATCTAAATTGGATCCAATTTAACTTAGCATGCCCTAAGTTAGACATATTTTGGCATAACATGACCTGATCATATGTAACTTCCCATACTTTGTCCTATATTGACCTAAGTGAGCCCTAATTTGGCAAAATGAGACCTAATTCTCAAAATCAGACCTCTTTCCCCCCAAATCAGACATGATCTGCCTGAATTAAATCTGATTCGGCCTAAATCAGATCTATTTCTTCCCAAAAATAACTAAATTTGATCTAATTTGACCAAATTCAGATCTAATCCATGCTAATTTGGTCTTTAAGTGTCTTATTTTGGGCCTAAAAGCCCTTAGGCATCCACTTTAGTTATCTGAAAGCCTCGGCGCCCAAGTTTAAGGACGACCACCTAGAGCCTAGGGAGCCGAGGCGAGAGCCTGGATAACTATGGGTATCACATAATAAAACACCAGTGTATTACAATATATATACACTAAAGTTAAGCCAGGTCTAATATGTGAGTACACACATACCGGCAATGTTTTAGCAAGCAAGAAGCAGGACGTGAGGGGGCACTTTTTCCAAAAGCGGATGATTAAATTTTAATGTATTTTCATATAAATTAACTTTGATTGATATCTGTATACATTATATAAAAATTATTAACAATGCACTGGTAGCCATGTGTAGTGCATATCAGTCAAATTATCAACACGCATGCGCGCAACAGTATATTGTTGGTAGGGGTGGCAATCAGGTTCGGGTTGAGCGGGTTTTATTTTGGGTCATTTCGGGTCAACATTTTTTGGCTAGACCCTAAACTTGCAAAAGATAGATTTTCGGGTCGAAACCCTTGACCCTAACCCGACCCGCAAATAATTTTGGGTCTATCGGGTCTGACCCGTAAATCCAACACCAAGACAATAGTTTAAAAAAAAAATCTATGATTTGTCTAGTCATTGATAATTCCCGAGTGTACTTAACAAATTTCATTGTGATAAACTTACTATGTGATTGAGAAACACATATAAAGCCTATTGTAGTTTGTTCAAGACTTTTAAACACAAATTCCTAATATAATTTGTATAATAAATCATACAAATCAATACAAAACCATGTAGAATTGTCAAAATAAACTTCATGATTGATGGATTAGTAAATTAATGGGCCATCGGGTGTCTTAAAGTATAGTATTTGTAATTTTATTTGAAAATACAATTCTGAATTTCGGGTCAATCGGGTCAATTCGGGTCTAAAGTCCAAACCCGGATCCGACCCTAAATTAATTTCGGGTTCTTCGGGTTCAGGTCAATTTCGGGTCGGGTCGAAAAACCTTAGACCCTAAACTTGCTTAAAATTTCGGGTTTGGGTTTGGGTCCGGTCGATCGGGTCGGATCTTGTTTTGCCAACGCTAATTGTTGGCAAATACACATTAATTATGATTACATACCATGTATGATAATTGTCATCATACATTAAATACACATTAAATGTTCCTTTTAACATTAAAAAGTATAAAACAATAGGTTATTGTATGTATTATACATATATTAAAATAACATGTTATTGTATGCATTATACATATAAAGGTACATCATAAGGACAATTCTACATATATAGTATTATACTTCACTTTCCAAAAGTGGTCACCGATCAGGGGCTTGAGTGGCAAATTATGTGGGACAAGCTGGCAGCAAAAAGCGAGCGCTTGACTGTAGCTGCCTAACCAGGGGTGCATGAGGCCTGAGTTAGGCATCCAGGGGCCTTGGCTATTTAAGCAGCAGCCTGGGTCACTTCTTATTACAATGACGCACAGACATGCATGTATATATTCTTCCAGGCAGACTACATAGATGCACATAAACACATCATTTAAAGTTTAAAGTGTGCACAAGCAAATAAGCATTAGAGGCAGTATCTGTACAAGAGAACTAACGAAAACACCACTGTTTACAAGTGAGTATTGTCAAATAATGGAAGACAAAAATTTAGACAAGGATATAGATGCTTACTTGACAAAGTCATTTTTAAGAACCCTCATGAGAATTGTGGCAAGGAATCCAGTCAGTAACAGAACTGTCACACAGGAATTTATAATTGAAAACCAATGAATTTCTAGATGGTGTGGCAAGGAAGATGATTGTGAATATTTATCCATCCGCTTCTCAAAAGGAGTGGCAGTCTCTCTCCATTTTGCAGAATAAGAAAATTCAACTTCCACTTCCCGGTCCTCAGTGACATCTACCAATGCATTGGGATCAGTCTTCACATTAATTTCAATCACCCGGTCCTTGTTGTAAAGGACGTCAAAATGGATGTGTCTATAAAGGAAGTATTTGGATTCACTTGGTTCTCCTTTGGGATCCTTCTCCACTTTTCCTATGAAACCCCAAATCGGAAGATCATCGTAGTACATCTGAAAGTAGTAGTCCTTGTTAACTGCGGTTCGAAACTGAGCCACTTCTTCTTTCGTGAGTGTCTTCTTGCAAATACTTTTGGAATCGATATCAACAAGAAAATCTAGCTTGTATGGAGCATCCACAAGTCTATCTCCATTTAGGACTTCTCCCAGAGCTTCTGATTTTTCCTTCACGTGTCCTGTTGTAAAAGTCAAAATTTAACACTAAAACTCTTAACAAACAAATAAACAAATGAATAGTAAATGTAAGTGGGAGTACTAACCTTGAGAGCAGAATGGAAGGTCGAAATATCTATATGTTTCACTGAAATACACAAGAAACAGAATGCTCATAAGTGATCAAATAGCTATAGTAAGTTTAGGAACACAAATCTTAATAAAGGACACGAAGGGAATAGAAGCTAATGTTCTACAAGAAACCAACAGATCTAGATAATGCCAAATCATTGAACTCATCAAGAGGTTAGTGCCGCAAATGGAAATGATTAAAAACTAAGATTAAAAGTTGACAAATATACAGAAATCTCATCAGCAGTCAGATCTTGTGCCATTATTTTGCAGCATCAAGCCAATATAACATTGAAAGACCTCAGTCCTCAAGTCTCACCACTTACTCCAGGCAAGACCAAATCCATGCATACCCACATGTAGAATCCTTTTTTGGCTTACTTCTGACTGTACTCTATGGATTTCAGGTTTACTTGTGAACTTTGCTTTATGATATTATCCGTGCCGTGTGCACGGGAAAGAGGACTTTCAGAAGTCTCAAGAAAGATTTATAGTGTGCCATTATGTGTTTCTTTATAGTTTTAAGTGTGAGCCTAAGATTTGATTCGCATCAATGATGTAGAATAAGGTGTGTCCTATTCAGGCAAGGTCCAATACTAAGTGTTGAGTGTGTAACATGGGCCTAAACGTTTAAAGATACCGTTATGTTAACAGGCCTTTATGTGGCTTAGGTCTATACAAATAAATAAACGAGGTTGTTAGCAATGCAAACAACTGAAGCAAGTCCGGCTACTATGAGATGTATGCCCCATTTGCTAGGTGTAGTCGTGGTGAACAACCTAGTTAAAGCTCAAATGTAAGCATAAAAAGTGGGCCAAAAGTAGCCGCGAGTTGGACCAGTCTTGTCAAAGAAATAGTGATTACAAAATGGAGCATGCATAACTAATTTGGAACCTAACTCTGAAAGGAGATATATTCAGGATGGCATAAAATTGCCTCAACAAGAATGCCAAGAACTTAGTGGGATAGAGTAACACCTACGAATCAAATCCGCATCATTAGATGCTGACAACAGTTATGTTAAATATACGAACTTATGGCCTCCTACTAGCTAGGTAAAGAATAGCTCGCGACTGAAAAAATTGTTCATATCATCAAATTTTAACAAATCGGAGGTACATGTCCTTGGTGATGAATCAAAACTAAGTGTGGGTTGCAGACGTTTATTACATAGCAAGTCTTTTTGCCTTTGGTGACTAGCAAGATTTTACCTAGCTACCATATTTTACAGAAAGATGTCCGTTTACGACAAGAATTACAAGCTTGCAAGAGTCGAATTAGAAATTGATTAGGATAGTTAAAACAGAATTCTGATCAGAGATGGCTATTTCAAATCATCTAGTCTTCCAATTATCCAATATACATCTCTAGTCACTGTTACTAACAAGACAAGTATACCACCAAATCAAAGGGTTGGAAGTAAAATGGACAGATCTAAAACAGGTAGATTTCTTTTTTGAGAAAGGATCTGAACCAATATAGTAAGATATGAAAAGGGGCTTTATGCAATGTTCAAAATTTCGACCAAATTGTCAAATTTTTTGGCAAAATTTATGTTTCTATGGCAATCGCCAATCGGACATCGAAATTGACTGACGAAACTCTCGAAACAGGCAGATCATCGATTTTTTTATTACTTTTTTATATACTATGTACTAGCTAGAGCATTTTTTTTTCACATTGTTGTGTCTTTAAGTCTATATATTGTGTTTGCAAACTATAATGACTTAGTTCATGCTTTTGCCATTGAAAATTGACATCAAAAATCCCCATCGAAATGCCCATTGAAACAGTTCAAGGTCATTCACTAAAAAATGACGAGACCCCACCCCCACATATCCAATATGAAATATTATTACATATTTGAGTAGATCTACACTAGTAGATCATTCTGGTAAATTTTCATAAATTAATTCGTTTATTTTGCCGTCGAAACGCCAGGAACGCATTTATCGAAATTTATGTTTCTGTGGCCACCGAAACGGCATTGAAATCGGACATTTTCTTCCTTGGCTTTGTGTTACATCAACAAATTCAAATTTTCGGAAGATTTTATTGTACACAGAATTGATGTGGTGTTGTGTCATTAGATTTTGTGAAATAGTGGTTGCAATATGGTGAAAGATACCTCACCAACATGATCGACATTTATTTTACATGACAGTGAATACGGTACTGTACCATAAGTATGGATCTTAAGTTGAAGATAAAAAAATGTATACATGAAAGTATTGATGCCTGAACAAACTTAAATACTCATTTTTTTTGTATCATACAGATTTATACATGGATATCTGACAGAATTGTTATGCTACTGTAACCTGTCTACAGATATGTGGCTTCTAGATGAATATAAATATATCTGCATTTCCTTGCATCTCAGTTACACCCATAAAGCAATGACATACTATCAACGGGGGCGGTAAATAATTGGATCAGGATTACACGGTTGGTAGATGTGTCCTAAGGAATATACCTCCCTTGAAGACTTATTAGGACTCGAATGAGTTAAGGCGGGTGTATCTGATCTTTTGAGACCAAAAGACGTCCAGATGTAGTCAGGCATTTAGAATTTCGAAACACGCTATTCGTTGAGCAAGAGATCCAGAAACAGCATTCTACGAGTCAGTAACAGTTACTACACACCAGCTAAGCTCATATATCACCACCAGATCAGAACCAAAATGCCGAACTCATGGCAGATAATAGTCACTCAGATCGTACAATCTAAACATATGCTTTGCATAAATTTATCAGATCGGGTAATTCAGATAAAGTCCAGTCACTCCGGTTTCCAAATTTGCAAAAGAAGAAGGTTTCCCAGCAATTCGACAAAAACAGCAATCTTAAACAGAGCCCTCTTCGTAATTATGCGATATTTCACCATACACCACCAATCATGCAAGTCAGAGTCCAAACCCAAGCCTGAAACCGCCTGGATCTCGGCGAATCAGCAGAAAGCAACACGGATCTACGAGCATTCCGGCACTCACCTGGGATTGTGAAATGGCCCGACCTTGTTAGCGTAGAGGGGGACGCCGTCGCCGGTCTGGTAACGGTGATTGGACCCGTCAGAGCGGACGCCGACACAACCAAGACTGAGGACCAGCAGGAAGACGGCTGGCATCGCCATCGGAGCCATCGTCACCCCCGTCGATCTCTCCTTGGGAGGTGAACCGAGGAGATCTGGGAGGGGGGAGTCGGGATGGCGTTTCTGCGCGCCCTAGCAAAGCACGAGAAAAATATGGCCTCGTTGCACTCTGGGTGTTAATCAATCCTCTACTCAGTCCTCCCGTCTCCCTCCCTCCCTCCCTCGTCTCACTCTCGATGGTGCGACTTTTCTACCTACTAAATAGAGTTTTGAGTTTATTGCATTCCGCTTACTTCAAGTAATTATCTTTTTGTCATCTTCTATCTCTTACTTTGTCAACTACACACACTTGCATGAAGGATGTTTTCTGTGTTGGGGCTTGTTTGAATATATATGCATTAACAAAGTGTGATTCCAAAGTTGTGTTTGTTACGTGGTGATAAAATTGATGGTGATGGTGATGGTAATGGTGACGGTGACGGTGACGGTGACGGTGATGGTGATAGGGCGGTGATGGTGATGGTAATGGTGATGGTGATGGTGACGGTGACGATGATAGGGCGGTGATGGTGATAGGAAAATTATTAAAATGTGTTGTTTGGTAACATGTGCATGGTAATAGGGATGGTGATGGTGAAAAACTTAAAAATTATTGTTTGTTACATGGTTATAGTGATAGGGAGGGGAATTTTTTTATAAAAAACACCCTACACAAGTAAGAATTGTCTTTATTAGAACATTTTTTTTGCACATTTGTCTAAGTAGTGGAGTCTTGAAAGAAAACTTCTTTCGTCATGATTCACCGCGATTCTCCATGCTTTTTCATGGGGACAAAAATAGATCAAAATTCACCACGGATTCACCATAGATTCACCATGATTCACTATCACCATGACAAACAAACAACATTTTTATTTCACCATCATTCCCTATCACCATGATTCACCATGTAACAAATACAGCCTAAAAGTTATGGGACAAAAAAGTTAGAATCTTAAGCTAAATGTATATTGTTCAGTAGAGTGTAATTTGAATTCATTGATTTTATTTTCTTTCATTTTGTTGGTATCTTATGAAAGAAGCTTAGTTAAATGTTTTTTAAGTTTTATTAGATAATAATATCATAATATATATCAATTCATACTTGTGTTTATAACAAGTTAAGTTGTCTTTTACCTGATACTTGGTATATGCTCTTTGCATTGCGAGAGATGAGGGAGATAGTGCAACAGGCGTGCATGCTCTTTTACATATATCAAAAGAGATTTAGCACGTGAATTTCTATTGAGCTAAGAAATCGAAAATACATATGAAGATACAATTTATGACATGAACACACACATATATATATATCAACATTTATATGTCACACACAAGTATAGATATGTATGTATACAATATATACATATATTGACATGTACATGCGTATTACTAACATCCATATCATGCACATCACATACTACAAAATGGGACATTTTCTACTAAAATTAAGTTCTTAACATGTAGATAACACAAAATACGACATCATGATACTCAGTTCTTCTCATCTTCTTGGACTTACAAGACTATCATTTGTGTAGTATCTTTATATTTCTTTCCAACTTGTATATGGAAGAGGCAGATTTCCTTCATTTCGCCATGCCATTTATTGATAAGGTCAATTTTTATGTGTTCTAAACTCATAAGAATTATGCTAAAAATAAGGAAAATATTTACCTAATGATGCATGCAATAGGATTGAGTGTCATTAACATATTATTCTCACATCAAAAGACTTCTACTTATTTTACTAATAAAATAATCTCCATTTATATGTCACCTTGTAGTTGAAGTTTTAACAAACAACTAAAATGATTAAGTAATGTTATAAAGGTGCACATTTTAAGGTTGGGATGCATTTTGGTTACCAAGGTTTTGTAGTGGATTCTTTGTAGCGATATTCAAAGAAGAAAATTGCAACATAAAAATTGTAGAATACTTAAGATTGGTTTTATTGTGGCAATTATTGCATGTCATTTACCATACTTTGCTTTAGTTGGGAATAGTAGTGTTTGTTGGCTTTATCAAAAAAACATGTTCATGTATAGATGGGCCTATGTTAGATTCACAAAACTATAAGTTGAAAATGGAGTAGGTTGAAAGAAAAATAGTTTATCAATTTAGACGATATCAAAACTTTTATAATAGGGGTGGTCATGCCTATGTTCTTGTTATTTTCATTCATAGAAGTTTCAAGTTGACCAGGGTGAGACACTCTTCTAAATGAGAAGTTATTGTTGGTATGTATGCCCAGAGATTCAATCATATGATGATTGTAATGGCATAATATGTAAATGATTTTATTATTAATAAAAGGCAAGCTTCCAATTTAATCTATTTTTTATATATGAGATAATGAAGTAACATAATAAATGTCTAGAGAATGATATTACTCTATGATGTATGTCTTAAGTACGTGACTTGAATAATGAGATCATACGGGTGTTAAGAGTATACATTCTCATTATGTCCCTAGTCAGATGTTATTCTGGAAGGTTGATAGACAACAATAACACATAGGACTGGAGTGTGTGTTGGTTGATGACTAAATCTCACTAGTCATGATATGGCGATATCAAACCAAGCATATAAATACATGTTAGAGTACAGTAAATCGGATAGACCCACCATGAGAGTAACACATGGAGACCATTGTTATGGTGGTCATAGTTAGCTCTCACAGTGATGGTGCTGGTGCTGATTGTGATTCTTAGACCTGAAGTCACTACACTCATCACATGTCCTTCGGTATGCTTTGACATCATCAAACACGATCCTGAATCAGGGCTATCCTAAAGGTGATGATTGGGTGATTGTGACACATGGGGACTGACTGTGAGTGATGTAAATGGGATTTGTCCCTCCTATGGGAGTATGATATCCTAGGCCACTTGAGTTAGCGTGACTGAAAAATGCATGGCCATGTACATGTGAGTCAATATATGATATTGAGCTTACGCATAACTCATATAGTCTGCTACAACAAGAAACATAGATTGAGTGTTGAAGAGGATGACAGATCCATGCCTCGAGTTCAACTAGATATTAGAGACAAAGGAATTATACAAATATTATAACTGTCACGACCGTCTCGCGAAAACAAGATTAACTAATGTGGAAGCGTTCATCAAGCCGCGGATTAGCAAAAATCACTAAAAATTAAAACTTTTTGCAAGGAGATCCACACATAGGAAATCTTTTCCAACAAATGCCATTGTATATCATATACATTCTGTTTCAAACGTACATATCATGTACCATCTCCTTCCAGAGACTACATCATCAGCTGCCTTATAAACATATATGCAGGCAACATACAAATTTCAGGGCATCAAGCCAAAACCTCAGACTGATATATCAAAAACACTGACTAAAAAACTCCGAGGACCTCAGAGTACAGAGACGACACATAGGACTACTATCTATATGACTAGACAGACAATATCTCCACCTGAGATCTTATTGTTGTCCCTGTTGTTGTTGTTGCTGCTGCTCTTTCCCTATTCTAGGGTTTCTGCTCTGCCTTTCATGCATACCTAAAAAATGTTCCCACGGGGGTGAGACAATTGTAAATTGCCCCAGCGAGAGATATAACTCTCCGCCAGAAACATTGTTATAGCAGATTATGAAATTAAACTGAGCAGGGGTTACTTTTACATTAATATGCAGAATTATTCTTCATAGAACAGAATAAGAAAATCTCCATTTTCAATAAGAGCATTGCATCTACCCATGGTAGACTCATAGTTCATCCATCTACTTGTAATGAATACAACAGATATGAATAATCATCAATGAACTATAGATATATAACAAAAATGTAACATCAGTCAAGTTCTCTAGCATAACTTATTAACACAAATGCTACAAAGAAACATGATACTTGTTACCCACATCACACATGGCTCACAAGGCCATTCATATCTTGTCACCTCTCACTAGGCAACAACTTATTCACATGGCTCACAAGGCCGTTCACATCTTGTCACCTCTCACTAGGCAACAACTTATTCACATGGTTCATAAGGCCATTCACATCTTGTCACCTCTCACTAGGCAACAACTTATTCACATGGCTCACAAGGCCATTCACATCTTGTCACCTCTCACTAGGCAACAACTTATTCACATTGTTCATAAGACCATTCACATCTTGTCACCTCTCACTAGGCAACAACTTATTCACATGGTTCATAAAATCCGTACACATTGTTACTTTTATTAAGCAACAACAACATTAACGCACAAAAAGCCAATCAACATTTATTATATAAATGTCACAGCCCAAACTTGGCTATATTCATCATCTCATCATACCTGCATGGTTATTAGGCATGATAACAGTCATACAAGATATTCATCACATCATGTGATACAATAGTAACACCATCATTCCTTAACCAGGAATTAGGGTTCACTATCAAACAGGGTTTATCATTCCCTTTTCCCCAAATTAGGGTTAGGGTTCCCCATTTCTCATTAATTCAGACCCTCTTGAATTAACCAACTTTATCTTGTATTGAGGTATTTCCCCTCTTAATACATTCCATCACAGAATACTCACCCTTAGCATATAATGCATAGGTCACACATTAGAATTGTCCAGCTATCTCACATGATATGGACTTCTCTTAGTTTAAGGTATAACTTTATTATAAAGTTGCCTATAAACAATCGCAAAGATACGCCCTCAACTAGGGTTTCACAAGGATACACCCTCAACCAGGGTTCACAATGATACACCCTCCACTAGGGTTTCACAAGGTTACACCCTCAACCAGGGTTCACAATGATACACCCTCCACTAGGGTTTCACAAGGATACACCCTCAACCAGGGTTTATAAGGATACACCCTCAACTAGGGTTTCACAAGGATACACCCTCAACCAGGGTTCATAAGGATACACCCTCAACTAGGGTTTCATAAGGATACACCCTCAACCAGGGTTCATAAGGATACATGATGTGGCTTTTGAATGCACTAACAAATTCACTCGGGGTTTATATCCCCGAGTTTTTACCAAAACCAAGTGCAACAATACCACCCGCAAGCGGACGGATCTTATCGCAGTATAGTTGAGGATCGAACCCAAAGGACAACGTTTTTAAGAATCTTTGTCAGTTAGATCTAGCCCAAGTAAAACTAATATTTAGAACAATAGGTTGATTTTGGTTTGATTAAACTAATTGCAAGAAAGTAAATGTGAAATGAAAGATGGGTTCAGATCAATGATATGAAATCGCTGGGATGGTACCGGGTTTGACCACCGCTACGCACACAAACATACTCTCTTGCGAACAATCCAGGCACGAAATAACACTCCAAGTAGAGCTGCTGCAGAACCCCCCTTACGGGCGTCAGGTCCGCGTAAGCGTCACCATAGGCAGCCGATTTCTCATCGCCATCCGGATCATACGTCTTACGGCTCTGAAGATACAGAAATCCACGGAAGTTGTGAAGCCCCCTTACGGGCGTTAGGCGCACAGAAGTGTCACCGAAGGTTAGGCGGACCGTCCCCTCGCGGATCATACACTTACGACCTCGATGAAATCCCATCCTATTTCTAATCAGGGAGTCAACCGCGCAAACCGCAAAGCAAACAAGCGACTATTGTACGTGTAAACATCGACGAAAAGCACGAAGATACAAAATCCAACTAAGGCTGTGAACCCCCCTTACGGGCGTCAGGCGCACACAAGTGTCACCGAAGGTTAGGCGGACCGTCCCCTCGCGGATCCTACACCTACTACCTCAAGGAATCCTATCGGAAGTTCTCGTCAAGGAGTCTAACATGCTAAACGACATTCATACCTATGCATTGAAGTTCTCGCAACATAGGGAGCACAAAGATGGAAACACGCACATAACCAACTCACAAGCTTAATGATAAACGACAAAATGAAGAGTTATATACATTGCCATGGAAAGTTTAACAAGAGAACATGGTTTGCATGGGCAGCGGGGCTAGTCCCCGCACCCCAGCGAAAGAGGACTACTCGCTCATGATGCGAGGTACAAGAAAGATAGAAGAAGAAGATAGATCCGCCATGAGCTCGGTGCAGAAGGTGGACGCAGCCCGGTGAAGAAGATGCGCTCTTTGCTCCGTCTTCTTCCCCTTCTTAGCCTCCTTGGATGCAACACCAGCTGTAGGTGGAGTGGAACTTGATCGGGATGGTGCTCTGGCAGCCTTTCGGCGTCCGGAACCGATGCCTCAAATGGGGACCCTGGGGGTCTATTTATAGTTTCAGATCTGACGCCAAACGGTCTGGAGACCGTTTGGGCGCCAAACGGTCTTGAGACCGTTTGGGCGCCAAACGGTCTTGAGACCGCTTGGGCACCAAACGGTCTTGAGACCGTTTGGGCGCCAAACGGTTTGGAGGTCGTTTGAGCGCCAAACGGTTTGGAGGTCGTTTGAGCGCCAAACGGTCTTGCTTTGATCGGTCTGGCTTTGGCATGGTCGCGCGGCTTTAGTTCTTCAATCGTTCCTTGCGCTCGCATCGAACGGTCTTAGGACCGCGCGGGACCAAACGGTCTTGGGACCGCACGACCAAACGGTCTTGGGACCGCGTGGGACCAAACGGTCTTACTGCGTGGGACCAAACGGTCTTGGGACCGCATGGGACCAAACGGTCTTGGGACCGCATGGGACCAAACGGTCTTGAGACCGCATGGGACCAAACGGTCTTGAGACCGCATGGGACCAAACGGTCTTGGGACCGCATGGGACCAAACGGTCTTGAGACCGCATGGGATCAAACGGTCTTGGGACCGCATGGGACCAAACGGTCTTGGGACCGCATGGGACCAAACGGTCTTGAGACCGCATGGGACCAAACGGTCTTGGGACCGCATGGGACCAAACGGTCTTGAGACCGCATGGGACCAAACGGTCTTGGGACCGCATGGGACCAAACGGTCTTGGGACCGCATGGACTTCTTAGGCAACTGGTTTCGTCTTGTTCTTTGTGTATTCCAGCAAACGATCTTGAGACCGCATGGATCCAAATGGTCTTGAGACCGTTTGCCTGGAGTTGCCTGCTATACCTACATAAAATGAAAGATATTTAGTTAAAACCTTGATTATTGAATCACTTAGTAGTTTTGTGCATTATGATTCATATTAGGGTGAAAAGATATGGAAAAGATATTAAAATGTTCCAAAAAGGTAATTGAAAATTATGATGAGTATGCACTCATCAAAACACCCCGAACTTAAACCGTTGCTCGTCCTCGAGTAACATAAAATTTGAAACTGTTGCCTGATGGAATACTTTCGATCCGTGTGATTTCTTCATCTTCACATCATAAATGTTTTCTTTCTGCTCAGTATAAATGAGTACCATAACTTCCTGGGACCACTAAACACGTCTTTCCATAGCTTCGCTCCTGAGTTCGTTTCCCAACAATGCTTCCTCCCCGCCTTTTCCAACACCAAGCATGTCAAAGAGTGTCGTAGGAGTTCTGAGATACCCGTAGAATCAACAAGTATGCATTTGATCTGACACTGGTGTTGTTCAGGATGGTAGGGCATGTATTGTGCCCTTAGGTAGAAAAAGGAGTGAAAGGTGGTATGAAAGGAAGAAGAAAATCTCTCCTCTATTCGACTCGAGATTTTTATTTGTTTTGCAATATTTATTGCATATATTTTTATTGTGTGCGCTATGGCATCTTTTGTTGCAGATCTCTCCTCTATTCGACTCGAGATTGCATTTATTTTGTGTGCACTTTGGCATCTTTTTACTTGCAAATCTCTCCTCTATTCGACTCGAGATTGCATTTTTGGTGGTACGCCCCTATTTGTTGGAAGGGGTATGGAAGAAGCGGATATGAGGGAAGTGGTGTGCCACCCCGAACTTAGGGTTTGGCACAAGTTTGGCTATTTTGGTGGTATTTGTGGATGGAGGGATACGAAGATGATAGAAGAAGTGTAGAAGAGAGTTCAGATCAGGATGCAATTTGATTTACAATTCAAAACCGGGTTATTCTCTTTGTCATACTCTGCTCAAATAATGACTCGATGCGGATCCGGTGGGGTTTCTGAGCCATTGTTCCACTAGTCAGTTAGGAAGCGCAACGTGTTTGATCCCTATCAGTTTGACAGATACTTATCATTATGTAAAAGGAATTATGATGTTAGGAATCATAAGTTTCACAGGATGATTTCAGGCAAGTTTCAAAAGTCAGCCTTCTGGAGGATTTGCTTCGACTAAGGAGGATGTTATGATAGAAGATGCATAGCAAAAAGTTAGTTACATTTTTATCAACAAAAGTCAAAATTTCATCAGGTATCTGTTCAAAATTTGAAAAATTTTATGATAGAGACATATTGAGTATAAAAGAGGGTGTGTATGTGGAAGTGGAATACGTACCACCCACCCTCCACCCCGAACTTAGAGATTTGCTCGTCCTCGAGCAAACCCTAAATTCAAGATGGAGGGGAAAGGAAACACCAGGTATGACTGCCGAGAATGAATTCGTTGTGATCAGCACCAATCCGATCTTGTATCCTGAAAGAAAACTATCCATAAGGCAAATTTTATTTAAGGAAAATTAACTATAAAACAGAATTGGGAAAAGAAAGGTAAAACAGATTTATTGGTCGGGTTGCCTCCCGACAAGCGCCTTTGTTTTATGTCGATGGCTCGACAGAGTCCTTCGTCGTCATGTGGGATCCTTAGGATCGGTGAGTTCCAGCGTTGATTTGGTGCCTATGTCTGTTGTGGTGAAATATCTCTTCAGGCGGTGGCCATTGGTTATGAATTCACCCGACTCTGCACTCCATAAAGAGAAAGTGCCCTGAGGAGAGATTCTTTTGACAGTGTATGGTCCAGACCAGCGTGAGCGAAGTTTTCCTGGGAATATCCTTAATCTTGAGTTAAAAACCAGAACTTGGTCACCCACTTGAATGTCTTTTCTTTTCAGATGTCCATCGTGCCAAAGTTTTGTATGTTCCTTGTAGATTCGAGCATTTTCATAGGCCGTCATTCTAAGTTCATCCAGCTCGTTGAGTTGCAGAATCCTGGCTTGCCCTGCTTCCTTCATATCGAAATTTAATTGTTTAATTGCCCACCATGCCTTATGTTCTAATTCGACCGGAAGGTGACAAGCTTTTCCATATATCAAACGAAAAGGAGTAGTACCAAGGGGAGTTTTATAAGCAGTGCGATAAGCCCATAGGGCATCGTTGATTTTTGTCGCCCAATCTTTTCGATTACGCCCAACGGTTTTCTCAAGGATAGCCTTTAGTTGTCGATTAGAGACTTCTACCTGTCCACTGGTCTGTGGATGGTAAGGAGAAGCTACCTTGTGTGAGACGCCATATTTTTGTAATAGAGCTTCGAAGCTTCTTTCGATGAAATGGGAGCCTCCATCAGAAATCACGGTTCTCGGCACTCCGAACCGTGGGAAGATAATATCTTTGAATAGTTTGATGACTGGTTTCGAATCACAAGTGACGGTTGGTATAGCTTCAACCCATTTGGAGACGTAGTCCACCGCCACAAGGATGTAAGAGAATCCATTAGAAGATGGGAATGGCCCCATATAGTCTACTCCCCAGACGTCAAATATCTCTACTTCTTGCCATAGATTCAATGGCATTTCATCTCTCTTGGTTATATTGCCAGCTCTTTGACACTTATCACATGATATGACAAAATCATAACAGTCCTTGGATAAAGTAGGCCAGAAAAATCCACATTGCAAAACTTTTAAGGCAGTCTTTTTAGAGCTCATATGCCCACCCACGGGTCCTGAGTGGCATTGTTCCAAAATGGAATGGGCTTCTTCTTTGGCGATGCAACGTCTATACAATCCATCCGCGCAGAGTTTGAAAAGATATGGTTCATCCCAATAGTAATGCTTCACATCATGCATAAATTTCTTCAGACCGTTCCCTGTGTATTGAGGATGGATGACTCCGGCGGCAAGGTAGTTTACTAAGTCTGAATACCATGGTTCAGATTCTGAGACTCTCATAAGTTGATCATCTGGTAGAGAGTCGTTTATCGGAATTCCTTCAGCATCCAGAGTGTGGATGCGACTCAGGTGATCTACTACGACATTCTCTGTTCCTTTCTTATCTCGTATTTCTAGGTCAAATTCTTGTAGAAGGAGTATCCATCTGATCAGCCTTGGCTTAGCATCCTTCTTTGCCATAAGGTAACGGATGGCAGCATGGTCTGTGTAAACGATTACCTTCGAACCAGTAAGGTAGGATCTGAATTTATCGAAGGCATAGATGACTGCCAAAAGTTCCTTTTCAGTAGTGGCATAGTTCCTTTGAGCTTCGTCGAGGGTTTTCGATGCATAATAGATAACATAATGTTTCTTCTCAATGCATTGTCCTAAGACTGCACCCACTGCGTAGTCACTGGCATCACACATAATTTCAAAGGGGTGCTCCCAATTTGGAGCTCTAATAATGGGGGTAGTCGTAAGGGCTTTCTTCAGCGTATCGAAACTCTTGATGCATTCCTTATTGAAATTGAAATTAGCATCTTTGAGAAGTAAATTGGTCATCGGCTTTGTTATCTTAGAAAAATCATGTATAAACCTTCTATAGAATCCAGCGTGACCGAGAAAAGCACGAACTTCTTTCACATTTGTGGGTATTGCCAATTTAGATATGACTTCTATCTTGGCTTTATCAACTTCAATTCCTTTGTTGCTAACCTTGTGGCCCAAAACTATGCCTTCCTTTACCATAAAGTGGCATTTCTCCCAATTTAGCACCAGATGAGCTTCTTCACAGCGTTTGAGTACCATGGAGAGGTGCTTAAGACAGGAATCAAAGGAGTCACCATATACAGAAAAGTCGTCCATGAAAACCTCCATAACAGTTTCAGTAAGCCCAGCAAAAATGGCAGTCATGCAACGTTGAAAAGTTGCAGGGGCATTACACAAGCCAAATGGCATCCTTTTAAAAGCATATGTCCCGAAGGGACAGGTGAAAGTTGTTTTCTCTTGATCATCTGGATGTATGGGGATCTGATGGAATCCAGAGTAACCGTCCAGGTAACAGAAGTATTCTTGGTGAGCCAATCTTTCCAAAACCTGATCGAGGAAGGGCATAGGAAAATGATCCTTCCGAGTGGCCTTGTTTAATTTTCTATAATCAATACACATCCTCCACCCAGTCACTGTTCGGGTGGGGATGAGCTCATTGTTTTCATTTCTTGTGACAGTGGTACCTCCTTTCTTGGGTACAACATGAACTGGGCTTACCCATGGTGAGTCCGATATCGGGTATATTATTCCAGCTGTAAGGAGTTTGATGATCTCACGACGGACCACTTCCTTCATTTTTGGGTTTAACTTTCGTTGATGCTCGATTGTTGGCTTATGGTCTTCCATCATGGGAATTCTGTGCATGCACAAGGCTTGACTGACCCCTGTGAGGTCACTCATTTTGTAGCCTATGACTTTATTGCTATCCTTTAATATTTCCATAAGTTGCTCTTCTTGTTTGGTTGTTAAACCAGAGTTTATAATGACAGGACAAACTTTGAGATCGTCTAAAAACATATACTTCAGCCCTTCAGGTAGGGGCTTCATTTCAGGAGGTTCTGGTTTTTTACTGATTTCTTCTGGGGTTTCGGTAACCTTTAATTCCTCATAGGTAGCTTCATGATTCTCCTCAGCAGAGTCGGGAGGTTTGGCGCAATCCTTATCTTGTTGGTCAGTAGGTTCATCATTAAAAAGGTCATATAGAGAAGTTTCCAAAGGATCGCATGACTCGTGATATTCTTGAGTAAGTTGTGACATCTGCTCAACACATTCTATCATATAGACTTCCTCCTGTATACTTGGTCTTCTCATGCTTTCAAAGACCTTAAATTCCAGAGTTTCTTTTCCTAACATGAGCAGTAAGGTTCCGGCTTCAACATCGATAAGAGCTCTAGCAGTAGCGAGAAATGGACGACCGAAGATAATAGGGTATTTGGTGTCTTCTTTTATGTCCATGATAACAAAATCACATGGGACATATGCGTCCTTGCCTACCTTGACCGGGATGTCTTCGAGAATTCCTAGCGGTCTTTTTACTGAATTGTCCGCAAGTTGGATTGTCATAGCAGTTGGAAGCAATTCTTCGAATCCTAATCTCTTGCATAGACTCAGCGGCATAATAGAAATACTTGCGCCAAGATCTGCCAATCCTTTCTTACATGATGAATCACCAATGTGGCATGAGATTCCGAAGGATCCTGGATCTTTTTGTTTCTTCGGCATCTTGCTTAATATGATATCTGATGTAGTTGCAGCCAATTTCACAGTTTCACATTCTTCCGTGATGTACTTCTTGGTGAGAAGCGACTTTAGATATTTGGTCCAGGCTGGTATCTCATTAAGAGCATCTAAGAATGGTATATCAACATGGAGCTTCTTCATAGCTTCTTTGAATTTGATGAATCTAGTATCAAACTTGGTTTCCCTCAGACGGGATGGGAAAGGGACACGAGGCTTATATACAGGAATTTCTGGTTCAGGAGTCTCTACTTCTTCATCGGTAGGTTTCTCAGAAATCCCCTTATCATTATTTCTCTCCTTCGGTTGCGGTTCTGATGTTGTCGAGTTTTGATCAGTCAAGGGTTCATTCTCCTCAGGGATATCCATAGTTGTTTTCGCTGGTGGATCCGAATAACTTTTCCCTGATCTTGTGGCGATAACCTTTAGCTGCTCCGGATGTTTCGGATTGTTCTCAGGTTGTCCAGCGAAGATCCCAGCTTGTGGCTTAATACTAGCAGCAAGTTGAGCTAGTTGAGTTTCAATAGCCTTCTGCTGGGCTTGTTGATTGGCTATCATCGTTTGTTGTGTTTGCAATAACTTCTCGATGGTAGATAGCTTGTCATCAGAAGGGATGGGTCCTGTTTGACCCTGTTGTTGGTTCAAGTTTTGATACTGAGAGTTGTTCTGATAATTGTTATAGTTTCTGTTCTGAAAGTTTCCCTTGAAGTTTCCTTGATTCCCAAAGTTCTGTTGCTGATTAAACTGATACCCAGATGGGCCTCTTGGTTGATTATTTGGAACAAATTGATGTGAGTTCATAGCTCCTGAAGGATTTCTGTACTGGAAGCCTGGGTGATTCCTATTTTGATTTGGATTGTAAAAGTTCTGCCCAGGGTTGGTGTTAATAGCATTAAGATTTTCCATCTGGCAACTATCTCCTTGTCCACAGGCATTGCTTAAAACAACATCATAGAGAACATTGCATGATAGTGTTGAATGGTCAGTGCCTTTGCACGCTTCACAAAACAAAGAAGTGGACTTGACTTGTTCTGGTTGCCTAGTTGGAGAATGTCCTCTTCCAATCGCAGCAAGGGATGATTCTATGTGATCTTGCTTTGCGACCAAGACTTTCAAAGTTTCAGCTATAGATTTGTATTCTGGGATAGCATCAGCCATTGCTACCTTTAGGACTCCTTTACCAACAAATCTACCCCAGTTGGCTTGGTTTTCTGCTCCCAGGGTGACAACTCTCCATGCGCTGTCGTAACTTTGCCGCATGAAGTTCCCTCCGGACGAGGAATCAAGGAACATCTTAATATCATCTTCCACACCCCTATAGAATATCTCGATCAACTGATTCTTAGGAATTCCATGGTGTGGGCATTTTCGTAGGAGCTCCTTGTACCTATCCCAAGCTTCGGAAAGAGTTTCACCTGGGACTTGAGTGAAATTTGTGATTCGTCCCCTGATTTCGTATGTAAGAGATGGGGGGTAGAATTTTTCCAGAAAGGCGTTTTGAAGCTGCTCCCAGGTGGTGATGGGTACATCACTCTGCAGTGAGTTGTACCAACTAATGGCTTTGTCAGCCAGAGAGTACTTGAAGAGACGGAGTGGAATAGCATCATCAGAGACTCCATTTTGCTTCGTCATGGCACACAGGTCAATGAATCTGAGAAGATGACCTTGGCTGTCTTCAGCTTGTTTACCGTAGAATGGGTTGTTCTGAAGCAAGGTTATCCAATGTGCTCTAATCTCAAAGTTGGCAGCTTCGATGGGAGGAGGCTGCACCGGATGATATACATTTGCGGCCTTTGGGATAGAGAACTCTCTAAGATCCTTCTGAAGTTCCGCTGCCTGCGCTGCTGCTTGTGCTGCTAAGATCTCCTGTTGAACCGCAGCTCTAGCTTCTTGCATGAACCTCTCTCTCTGCGCATTGATGGCTTGAGCCACCCTACGGGCTACTTCTTCTTCTTGTGCCATTCTGGCTTGATTCTCTCGGATCTGACGATGGAAGGTTCTATCGATCTCGGGATCAAAGCTCGCAGTCAGTCCGAGACTATCCGAACGGTGCATACACTAATCGTCAAGAGCACCTGAAACTTAAAAAAGGTTTGAAAGTGAGATCCTTGGAGTAGAATAAAGATCAAGTAGATGAGCGATAGTTTCAAAAAGAAAAACAAAATCCTAGATTAGTCTTAAAAGAACTTGATTTGACTGACTGATTCCGTTGTCCCCGGCAACGGCGCCAGAATTTGATGTGGCTTTTGAATGCACTAACAAATTCACTCGGGGTTTATATCCCCGAGTTTTTACCAAAACCAAGTGCAACAATACCACCCGCAAGCGGACGGATCTTATCGCAGTATAGTTGAGGATCGAACCCAAAGGACAACGTTTTTAAGAATCTTTGTCAGTTAGATCTAGCCCAAGTAAAACTAATATTTAGAACAATAGGTTGATTTTGGTTTGATTAAACTAATTGCAAGAAAGTAAATGTGAAATGAAAGATGGGTTCAGATCAATGATATGAAATCGCTGGGATGGTACCGGGTTTGACCACCGCTACGCACACAAACATACTCTCTTGCGAACAATCCAGGCACGAAATAACACTCCAAGTAGAGCTGCTGCAGAACCCCCCTTACGGGCGTCAGGTCCGCGTAAGCGTCACCATAGGCAACCGATTTCTCATCGCCATCCGGATCATACGTCTTACGGCTCTGAAGATACAGAAATCCACGGAAGCTGTGAACCCCCCTTACGGGCGTTAGGCGCACAGAAGTGTCACCGAAGGTTAGGCGGACCGTCCCCTCGCGGATCATACACTTACGACCTCGATGAAATCCCATCCTATTTCTAATCAGGGAGTCAACCGCGCAAACCACAAAGCAAACAAGCGACTATTGTACGTGTAAACATCGACGAAAAGCACGAAGATACAAAATCCAACTAAGGCTGTGAACCCCCCTTACGGGCGTCAGGCGCACACAAGTGTCACCGAAGGTTAGGCGGACCGTCCCCTCGCGGATCCTACACCTACTACCTCAAGGAATCCTATCGGAAGTTCTCGTCAAGGAGTCTAACATGCTAAACGACATTCATACCTATGCATTGAAGTTCTCGCAACATAGGGAGCACAAAGATGGAAACACGCACATAACCAACTCACAAGCTTAACGATAAACGACAAAATGAAGAGTTATATACATTGCCATGGAAAGTTTAACAAGAGAACATGGTTTGCATGGGCAGCGGGGCTAGTCCCCGCACCCCAGCGAAAGAGGACTACTCGCTCATGATGCGAGGTACAAGAAAGATAGAAGAAGAAGATAGATCTGCCATGAGCTCGGTGCAGAAGGTGGACGCAGCCCGGTGAAGAAGATGCGCTCTTTGCTCCGTCTTCTTCCCCTTCTTAGCCTCCTTGGACGCAACACCAGCTGTAGGTGGAGTGGAACTTGATCGGGATGGTGCTCTGGCAGCCTTTCGGCGTCCGGAACTGATGCCTCAAATGGGGACCCTGGGGGTCTATTTATAGTTTCAGATCTGACGCCAAACGGTCTGGAGACCGTTTGGGCGCCAAACGGTCTTGAGACCGTTTGGGCGCCAAACGGTCTTGAGACCGCTTGGGCACCAAACGGTCTTGAGACCGTTTGGGCGCCAAACGGTTTGGAGGTCGTTTGAGCGCCAAACGGTCTTGCTTTGATCGGTCTGGCTTTGGCATGGTCGCGCGGCTTTAGTTCTTCAATCGTTCCTTGCGCTCGCATCGAACGGTCTTAGGACCGCGCGGGACCAAATGGTCTTGGGACCGCACGACCAAACGGTCTTGGGACCGCGTGGGACCAAACGGTCTTACCGCGTGGGACCAAACGGTCTTGGGACCGCATGGGACCAAACGGTCTTGGGACCGCATGGGACCAAACGGTCTTGGGACCGCATGGGACCAAACGGTCTTGAGACCGCATGGGACCAAACGGTCTTGGGACCGCATGGGACCAAACGGTCTTGGGACCGCATGGGACCAAATGGTCTTGAGACCGCATGGGATCAAACGGTCTTGGGACCGCATGGGACCAAACGGTCTTGGGACCGCATGGGACCAAACGGTCTTGAGACCGCATGGGACCAAACGGTCTTGAGACCGCATGGGACCAAACGGTCTTGGGACCGCATGGGACCAAACGGTCTTGGGACCGCATGGGACCAAACGGTCTTGGGACCGCATGGACTTCTTAGGCAACTGGTTTCGTCTTGTTCTTTGTGTATTCCAGCAAACGATCTTGAGACCGCATGGATCCAAACGGTCTTGAGACCGTTTGCCTGGAGTTGCCTGCTATACCTACATAAAATGAAAGATATTTAGTTAAAACCTTGATTATTGAATCACTTAGTAGTTTTGTGCATTATGATTCATATTAGGGTGAAAAGATATGGAAAAGATATTAAAATGTTCCAAAAAGGTAATTGAAAATTATGATGAGTATGCACTCATCAATACACTATCAACTAGGGTTTACTAATCATATATTGGATCCATGCATTTGTTATGCATTATTGATTAGTACCATTAAGGGTATCTCTCACCTAATTACATTAGTTTTCCAAAAAGGTTTGATCAATTGGACCTTCAATGACATGAGGTATCCAATTGAATTGGGGTTTTCAATGTTGATTCCTTCAATCATTGAATTCATGGAACCAATCATCAATTGGACCTATACTCATACTTCAATTGAGTTTAATAGGTCAACCTTAAACCGATTTGACCCCCAATTGACCCTCAATTGATCATCAATTAGGGTTTGATTCAATTGAATTAGGGTTTGTAATCGAAGATCCAACAACACTCATCAATGCAAGATTGGTTATTTTGAAACTATTGAACCATTATCCAAATTGGGTATGACCTGACCCCAAACGGTCTTGAGGTCGTTTGGATGACCTCCAAACGGTCTTGAGACCGTTTTCCCATCATATCACTCAAATCCAAGCCATCCAATTAAGGTTTGGATCATTGGATTGATCACCAAATCAACATTGCATTGTATAACAACTTGGTACCTTTAGACCTTCAAACACCTAACCATACTCAACCCTAGACCTCAAAACGGTCTTGGGTGACCACCAAACGGTCTTGAGACCGTTTTGATGAGCTCCAAACGGTCTTGAGACCGTTTGGCCCATCCAACTTTTGGATTCTAGTGAAAAATCATCATGGATTGGTCTATCGAGTTGATCAACAAAGCAGCACTACATTGCAATATGATTAGTACCTTTGGACCTTCAATTGGTCAACTATACTTGAACCCAGACCTCCAAACGGTCTTGGGGTGACCCCCAAACGGTCTTGAGACCGTTTGGGTGATCCCGAAACGGTCTTGAAACCGTTTGGGCTAATCAACCCAAAATCTCAACTTAACTCATTGGAATTTCAGCATTGTTTTCAATTAGGGTTTGCCTAATTGAATAGCCTTCAACTCAGGATTCCTTGGGAGTTAATCCCTCAAATTCGGTGAGTCATTAGACCACATCATTAGGAACAGTAATCCCAAACGGTCAATGCTTGGTCAACGCACTCAAATGGTCTTGAGACCGTTTGCCCAAAACGTTCAATTAAATCAGATTGAAAATCAGCACTTAATCCAATTAGGTTTCCCTAATTGATTAGGCTTCAACTCACGATTCCTTTGGAGTTAATCCCTAAAATTTGGAGGGTTATTAATAAAAATAATTATGAACAGGAATCCCAAACGGTAAACGCTTGGTCAACCATCTCAAACGGTCTTGAAACCGTTTGCTCAACCAGGTCAAGTTAATCAGGTTGAAAATCAGCACATAAATCAATTTGGTTGCCTAATTGATTGGCCTTCAACTATCGATTCCTTTGGAGTTAATCCCTCAAATTTGGAGGGTTATCAGCCTACATAATTAGGAACAAAATTCCCAAACGGTCAATGCTTGGTCAACCATCTCAAACGGTATTGAAACCGTTTTCTCCCAAACGGTTTCCCTTAAACGGTTTGCTGAAACCGCATAGCCAATCAAATTAAAATGATTTGGAGTAGCTATAAAAACGGTTTTTCTTGGTAATTTTCTTTGGATAAGCATCTAGGATGATTTCATCATCCCCTTCCTTCGAACAACCAAGAACAGCAACCGTTCTTGATGGAAATTGTAGCAAAGAAACAAGTGTGTATCAAATTGAAGAAATCAATCAACAAAGCATAGAGAATTGATGCAATAGCAATGTTTAAGGGTTTGAGTTATAAAACCCGCCTCCAATTGAGCTCCAAAGCTCCAAGCTCACGCCATTAATGGTGGATGAAGCTCTAGAAACTCCCCCTAGACTCGTCCTCAAACTTTTGATTGTAAAAGTTGGCTAGGGTTGAAGAGGAGATCGAAATAAGAAGGAATCCATAATTTTTTTTCGATTTCCACCATGAAATCAAGGAGAACGAAGTTCAAGGGCTTACCCACAGGTTGGGGACGTGCTCCCTGCTCCTCCCTAGATCCTTGGTCGGTTTTTCAAGCAAGGGGAAGAAGAAAATCTGAAAAAGGCCTTGGTTTGGGCTTGGAAATGGCACTTTTATAAGGAAATTGATGAGAGAGAAAATGCCTTATTAAAATGCATTTAATTCCAAAATTAGTACCACCTCTTCCTCCTTGGTTTGCTTGCATACAAAGGCAACTCAAAGCCACCGAACTTCCTTCCATTATCCATAGATTAAGGGAAAAGAAAATAAGCACCTTAATCCATTATAATATTAATATATCTTTTTGAGTGGAAATTCCTTTCCTTATAATAAGGTGAGTGGAATTTCACCTACTTAAGATATTTTCGTTCCTTATCTTGGCAAAGGAACGTCCATCCTTATTCAAAATCAACCAATAACATTTTGGTTGAAGGCCCTTTAATTAATACATTCATTTTTGCCCTAAATTGAATTAGGGTTTCACTTAAGATTAAATCTTGATTATTTTAATATCAAGATTCTCTCTCCTCCAACTTAATTCAAAATAGAAGTAACTCTCATTTTATTTTCTCTAAATGATGCCAAGAAACATTAGGGACCTTATTGAAGTGGTAATTTGCATATTGAACCCTAGATTTTGGGTAAATTGCACTTTACACCAAAACTGGATTTTAATGCACAACATTGTCCAACAAGCTATATCTTGGTGTCCAGACTAGTAGAAACCTTACCACTACATCATATTCATTCTCATGATGTCACAACATCATAGGAACATCTTATCATGCAACATTTGTAATTTAACCCCTCCAATTTGGGAAATTTGCACTTTAGTCCAAAATAAGCAAACATTGCTTCAACATTGTCCAAACTGGACCAAAATTGAAACATAAGTTCCTCATGAGCCCTAATTACTTTTCCCAAGGTAAGATTAAGAATATACTCAGCCTTATTAGGCAAAACATCTAGGTTTAATTCATAACCCAGGTCAGGGATGTTACAAATTATAAACCCCTAACAAGGATTTCGTCCTCGAAATCCCAGGAAAAGGAGGGACAAATTATTCATTAATCATGCCCTCAAGTCTCCACATATCATCTTAATATCATGGAGATATCATGAACTCTGTGATTCCATACAAAGCTCCTTTCATTAATTCAACCTCATTAATGTTTATTGTTTATGCAAGGCATAAACCCCTAACATATGATGTTCATATCATTGAAAAGAAGAAGCATAAAAGAGCATACTTCTATCATCACCCAGAAATATTTACTAAAAGAGAAACATATATATATCTAATAGAGATAATTCATTCGGCAATCCACTGAGTAAGTTCACTAAGTATCCACGGAGCAAGTTTACTAAGTATTCACGGAGCAAGTTCACTAAGTATTCACGGAGCAAGTTCACTAAGTATTCACGGAGCAAGTTCACTAAGTATTCACGGAGCAAGTTCACTAAGTATTCACGGAGCAAGTTCACTAAGTATTCACGGAGCAAGTTCACTAAGTATTCACGAAGCAAGTTCACTAAGTATTCAAGAAGCAAGTTCACTAAGTATTCATGGAGCAAGTTCACTAAGTATTCACGGAGCAAGTTCACTAAGTATTCACGGAGCAAGTTCACTAAGTATTCACGGAGCAAGTTCACTAAGTATTCACGAAGCAAGTTCACTAAGTATTCACGGAGCAAGTTCACTAAGTATTCACGAAGCAAGTTCACTAAGTATTCACGAAGCAAGTTCACTAAGTATTCACGGAGCAAGTTCACTAAGTATTCACGGAGCAAGTTCACTAAGTATTCACGGAGCAAGTTCACTAAGTATTCACAGAGCAAGTTCACTAAGTATTCACGAAGCAAGTTCACTAAGTATTCATGAAGCAAGTTCACTAAGTATTCACGAAGCAAGTTCACTAAGTATTCACGGAGCAAGTTCACTAAGTATTCACGAAGCAAGTTCACTAAGTATTCACGGAGCAAGTTCACTAAGTATTCACGAAGCAAGTTCACTAAGTATTCACGGAGCAAGTTCACTAAGTATTCACGAAGCAAGTTCACTAAGTATTCACGAAGCAAGTTCACTAAGTATTCACGGAGCAAGTTCACTAAGTATTCACGAAGCAAGTTCACTAAGTTTTTTGAAAATATTTCACTTAGCTCTACCTATTTAATTTCATTATACTCTCTGGATTGTTTCAGAATGACTACTTGATCATAGTAATAAAAAAGATAACAATCTAAGAGTTTCATACTTGCCTTATCTACAATAATCATATACCTGGCCACGGTATACGAGTATTGAGATTAGGTAGTATGCACTTTATTTACTATCATATTCCCCACTTTTCATACCATTATACACACAAGATTTTCCATCTCTAGATTTTCTTCAGGCATCATTTCTATATCTCTCTCTTGCCTGCTCCCATGCACCTTTTCCTAGTGCAACATTGCTTCTTCCTGCAGCAACCTCCTCATGTGACCCAGTCATCTTTAAGTTCTTCTTCTCTTATATGAGCAGAAGACACTTTCAGATACACTGGATGACACCAGAACAGACTCTACTACCTTAGTCCTATGTCTCTGTAGACTCAGCGAACCTAGAGCTCTGATACCACTTAATTGTCATGACCGTCTCGCGAAAACAAGATTAACTAATGCGGAAGCGTTCAACAAGCCGCGGATTAGCAAAAATCACTAAAAATTAAAACTTTTTTGCAAGGAGATCCACACATAGGAAATATTTTCCAACAAATGCCATTGTATATCATATACATTCTATTTCAAACGTACATATCATGTACCATCTCCTTCCAGAGACTACATCATCAGCTGCCTTATAAACATATATGCAGGCAACATACAAATCTCGGGGCATCAAGCCAAAACCTCAGACTGATATATCAAAAACACTAACTAAAAACTCTGAGGACCTGAGAGTACAGAGACGACACATAGGACTACTATCTATATGACTAGACAGACAATATCTCCACCTGAGATCTTATTGCTGTCCCTGTTGTTGTTGTTGCTGCTGCTCTTTCCCTGTTCTAGGGTTTCTGCTCTGCCTTTCATGCATACCTAAAAAATGTTTCCCACGGGGGTGAGACAATTGTAAATTTCCCTAGCGAGAGATATAACTCTCCGCCAGAAACATTGTTATAGCAGATTATGAAATTAAACTGAGCAGGGGTTACTTTTACATTAATAGGCAGAATTATTCTTCATAGAACAGAATAAGAAAATCTCCATTTTCAATAAGAGCATTGCATCTACCCATGGTAGACTCATAGTTCATCCATCTACTTGTAATGAATACAACAGATATGAATAATCATCAATGATTTATAGATATATAACAAAAATGTAACATCAGCCAAGTTCTCTAGCATAACTTATTAACACAAATGCTACAAAGAAACATGATACTTGTTACCCACATCACACATGGCTCACAAGGCCATTCATATCTTGTCACCTCTCACTAGGCAACAACTTATTCACATGGCTCACAAGGCCGTTCACATCTTGTCACCTCTCACTAGGCAACAACTTATTCACATGGTTCATAAGGCCATTCACATCTTGTCACCTCTCACTAGGCAACAACTTATTTACATGGATCACAAGGCCATTCACATCTTGTCACCTCACACTAGGCAACAACTTATTCACATTGTTCATAAGACCATTCACATCTTGTCACCTCTCACTGGGCAACAACTTATTCACATGGTTCATAAAATCCGTACACATTGTTACTTTTATTAAGCAACAACAACATTAACGCACAAAAAGCCAATCAACATTTATTATATAAATGTCATAGCCCAAACTTGGCTATATTCATCATCTCATCATACCTGCATGGTTATTAGGCATGATAACAGTCATACAAGATATTCATCACATCATGTGATACAATAGTAACACCATCATTCCTTAACCAGGAATTAGGTTTCACTATCAAACAGGGCTTATCATTCCCTTTTCCCCAAATTAGGGTTAGGGTTCCCCATTTCTCATTAATTCAGACCCTCTTGAATTAACCAACTTTATCTTGTATTAAGGTATTTCCCCTCTTAATACATTCCATCACAGAATACTCACCCTTAGCATATAATGCATAGGCCACACATTAGAATTGTCCAGCTATCTCACATGATATGGACTTCTCATAGTTTAAGGTATAACTTTATTATAAAGTTGCCTATAAACAATCGCAAAGATACGCCCTCAACTAGGGTTTCACAAGGATACACCCTCAACCAGGGTTCACAATGATACACCCTCCACTAGGGTTTCACAAGGTTACACCCTCAACCAGGGTTCACAATGATACACCCTCCACTAGGGTTTCACAAGGATACACCCTCAACCAGGGTTTATAAGGATACATCCTCAACTAGGGTTTCACAAGGATACACCCTCAACCAGGGTTCATAAGGATACACCCTCAACTAGGGTTTCACAAGGATACACCCTCAACCAGGGTTCATAAGGATACACTCTCAACTAGGGTTTACTAATCATATATTGGATCCATGCATTTGTTATGCATTATTGATTAGTACCATTAAGAGTATCTCTCACCTAATTACATTAGGTTTCCAAAAAGGTTTGATCAATTGGACCTTCAATGACATGAGGTATCCAATTGAATTGGGGTTTTCAATGTTGATTCCTTCAATCATTGAATTCATGGAACCAATCATCAATTAGACCTATACTCATACTTCAATTGAGTTTAATAGGTCAACCTTAAACTGATTTGACCCTCAATTGACCCTCAACTGATCATCAATTAGGGTTTGATTCAATTGAATTAGGGTTTGGAATCGAAGATCCAACAGCACTCATCAATGTAAGATTGGTTATTTTGAAACTATTGAACCATTATCCAAATTGGGTATGACCTGACCCCAAACGGTCTTGAGGTTGTTTGGATGACCTCCAAACGGTCTTGAGACCGTTTTCCCATCATATCACTCAAATGCAAGCCATCCAATTAAGGTTTGGATCATTGGATTGATCACCAAATCAGCATTGCATTGTATAACAGCTTGGTACCTTTACACCTTCAAACACCTAACCATACTCAACCCTAGACCTCCAAACGGTCTTGGGTGACCACCAAACGGTCTTGAGACCGTTTGGATGAGCTCCAAACTGTCTTGAGACCGTTTGTCCCATCCAACCTTTGGATTCTAGTGAAAAATCATCATGGATTGGTCTATCGAGTTGATCAACAAAGCAGCACTACATTGCAATATGATTAGTACCTTTGGACCTTCAATTGGTCAACTATACTTGACCCCAGACCTCCAAACTGTCTTGGGGTGACCCCCAAACGGTATTGAGACCGTTTGGGTGATCCCCAAACGGTCTTGAAACCGTTTGGGCTAATCAACCCAAAATCTCAACTTAACTCATTGGAATTTCAGCACTGTTTTCAATTAGGGTTTGCCTAATTGAATAGCCTTCAACTCAGGATTCCTTGGGATTTAATCCCTAAAATTCGGTGAGTCATTAGACCACATCATTAGTAACAGTAATCCCAAACGGCCAACGCTTGGTAAACGCACTCAAACGGTCTTGAGACCGTTTGCCCAAAAAGTTCAATTAAATCAGATTGAAAATCAGCACTTAATCCAATTAGGTTTCCCTAATTGATTAGGCTTCAACTCACAATTCCTTTGGTGTTAATCCCTCAAATTTGGAGGGTTATTAATAAACATAATTATGAACAGGAATCCCAAACGGTCAATGCTTGGTCAACCATTTCAAATGGTCTTGAAACCGTTTTCTCAACCAGGTCAAGTAAATGAGGTTGAAAATCAGCACATAAATCAATTCAATTGCCTAATTGATTGGCCTTCAACTCTCTATTCCTTTGGAGTTAATCCCTAAAATTTGGAGGGTTATCAGCCTACATAATTAGGAAAAAAATTCCCAAACAGGAAATGCTTGGTCAACCATCTCAAACGGTCTTGAAACCGTTTGCTCCCAAACGGTTTCAAACTGTTTGCCCTTAAACGGTTTGCTGAAACCGCATAGCCAATCAAATTAAAACGATTTGGAGTAGCTATAAAAACGGTTTTTCTTGGTAATTTTATTTGGATAAGCATCTAGGATGATGTCATCATCCCCTTCCTTCGAAAAACCAAGAACAACAACCGTTCTTGATGGAAATTGCAGCAAAGAAACAAGTGTGTATCAAATTGAAGAAATCAATCAACAAAGCATAGAGAATTGATGCAATAGCAATGTTTAAGGGTTTGAGTTATAAAACCCGCCTCCAATTGAGCTCCAAAGCTCCAAGATCACGCTATTAATGGTGGATGAAGCTCTAGAAACTCCCCCTAGGCTCGTCCTCAAGCTTTTGATTGCAAAAGTTGGCTAGGGTTGAAGAGGAGATCCAAATAAGAAGGAATCCATAATTTATTTTCGATTTTCACCATGAAATCAAGGAGAACGAAGGTCAAGGGCTTACCCACAGGTTGGGGACGTGCTCCCTGCTCCTCCCTAGCTCCTTGGTCGGTTTTTCAAGCAAGGGGAAGAAGAAAATCCGAAAAAGGCCTTGGTTTGGGCTTGGAAATGGCACTTTTATAAGGAAATTGATGAGAGAGAAAATGCCTTATTAAAATGCATTTAATTCCAAAAATAGTACCACCTCTTACTCCTTGGTTTGCTTGCATACAAAGGCAACTCAAAGCCACCGCTCTCCCTTCCATTATCCATGGATTAAGGGAAAAGAAAATAAGCACCTTAATCCATTATAATATTAATATATCTTTTTGAGTGGAAATTCTTTTCCTTATAATAAGGTGAGTGGAATTTCACCTACTTAAGATATTTTCGTTCCTTATCTTGGCAAAGGAACTTCCATACTTATTCAAAATCAACCAATAACATTTTGTTTGAAGGCCCTTTAATTAATACATTCATTTTTGCCCTAAATTGAATTAGGGTTTCACTTAAGATTAAATCTTGATTATTTTAATATAAAGATTCTCTCTCCTCCAACTTAATTCAAATGAGAAGTAACTCTCATTTTCTTTGCTCTACATAATTCCAAGAAACATTAGGGACCTTATTGAAGTGGTAATTTGCATATTGAACCCTAGATTTTGGGTAAATTGCACTTTACACCAAAACTGGATTTTAATGCACAACATTGTCCAACAAGCTCTATCTTGGTGTCCAGACTTGTAGAAACCTTAACACTACATCATATTCATTCTCATGATGTCACAACATGAGAGGAACATCTTATCATGCAACATTTGTAATTTAACCCCTCCAATTTGGGAAATTTGCACTTTAGTCCAAAATAAGCAAACATTACTTCAACATTGTCCAAACTGGACCAAAATTGAAACATAAGTTCCTCATGAGCCCTAATTACTTTTCCCAAGGTAAGATTAAGAATATACTCAGCCTTATTAGGCAAAACATCTAGGTTTAATTCATAACCCAGGTCAGGGATGTTACAATAACACCAAGCACATATTGTAGGTTGAGGTTGTTCCCCAACTTTCCATTTACTTGGGTAGCAATGATGCGTGACTAGGCACCGCTCTTTGCTTGTGATGTCGTAATTGGTTATGGACATTCACTGCCGATGTAATATGGGACCTATAGGGTCACACACATAGGACATGACCTAGAAGAGAAGTTTGATGTTGAATGATGATTGGATTGATTACTAAAGAGTTTAGATATTCAATTCAAGAAATAAATCAACTAATTAGACTCTCAACCGATCGTCTCATGTGATGAAATGGTTGGTTGGAGTGTTAGGTTGATTGGGTGTTGTATTGGTTGAGTTTTGCACGAGTTGGGCGCCAACCAACCGGTTCACTGGACCGAACGGCTAGTGGTCGTGAGACAACCGTCTCTCTCCATGAGATGACTGGTTCGAGAAATTCGATTGCATCAAGGATTAGTGTTAACTTGATGTTGGGCATTAATTGGAATAGAATTGTCAAATATATATGTGATCGGGAAACATGTGAAATGACTGATTTGTTGAGTGAACTGACCGACCAACCGATTCAGTGGACCGAATTGATTGGCTAGTGGTCGTGAGATGACCGTCTGACTCCAGGAGACGATTGATTCGAGATGTAATTCAATTGCATCAAGGATTAGTGTTGACGTCATGTCGAGCATTGATTGGAATAGAGTTGCCAAATATATATGTGATTGAGAAACATGCAAAACAATTGGTTCGTTGAGTGAACTGGCCGTCTCACTTGTTAACCGAAAGGTTCAGTGCCTGTAGATTGTGAAAATTTAGATCTTTTGTTCCCTTCCCCTCCCGCATAGGCTGGGAACCTTGACCCAAACCCTCCTATAAATAGAGGGGTACTGGGGTTTCCCAAGACACACAATTAAGAATCACTTGCTATGACAATTGTTGTCCTCTCTGGTTGTGGGAACCAAGAGAGCACATGCAAGTCCTACCTGACTAGGAAGGGATAGCGAGGGAGAGAATAATTGAGAATCATTGTGGGAGAGTAGGTTGGTAACCAATATGACAACTCCTTCATGTCTGTTCTAGTAGGATGATAAGAGTTCTAGGCGGTCCGTGTAGACTTCTCTAGAGGTGAGGTGGCCTTTGCCCATCGTTAAGGAGGACAACGTCAATTAGCTGTCTGAGGTGAGAGGAGCTACTACAGACAATGTTGTTTGGGTCTGTTGTCTGTGGAGGAGCAAAGACGAGTCCTAGTATCGCTAGAAGACAATTGTGCATCTACAATGATGAGGAGTATGTTGCTAGACTTGCTCTAGGACCAGGTATATTCTCAAAACCATCATTTCCATTATATAGTTGTTGACGCGATCTGCTGGTTTATGGGAATATGGTAATAAAAAAATTGTTTCCGCTACCTATTCCGTCGCCTTATTTCCCAACCATTAGCAATTGTGTTGTAACATATTAATGCATCAAAATAAAATGTTTGAAAAATATGAATCATCATTCTTACAAATCTTTGACTTCCTTTGATTCTAGGATGACCAATATTGTTTTCATGTATGTGTAAATAATAATAATAAAGAAAGTACCAATTGGATAAAAATAGGTTACAAACATCTTGCTTACCATAGATATCTTTTGAGGTCAATTTATTTGCAACAAAAAATGCTCTCAAGTCTTATAAATTTAGTATTGGATGTTAAAAAGAGAGTGATGTTAGGGTGCGGAGTTCGAGGAGGGTGATGGCAGGGGGTAGGGGTGTAGAAGAGGGAAGGAGGAGGTCGTTGACTTCAGATCAAGAATGGAACACTAGGGGGACGAAGTGGCTTATGAGGGGGTTAAACACCCATACCATTAATGAAGTTGATATGCGTCTTCCTTTCAGCCCCAGTAAGGGTAGGGTGAGGTTCATGACATCCATGCATATAGGATCCACATAGAAGAGCAAAAAACTTAAGAGGGTTATAAATATTGATGACTACATTCCTAGTCTTAACAATGAGCCACCAGTTGTTTCAACTGGTTTAGGTGAAGATGAATCCCAAGTCAACCATAAAAAAAGTTTCAAATGGAAGGTTGTATGCAACTCATCATCAATAGTTGTGTCGATGGTAGGGGAGATGATAATTCAAGATATGTGTATTCATATGAGGAGGGAGGAGGATGTCTGAGGGATGTTTCCCTTGATCTGAAGGCAATTTTTGACCTAATTAAACGTGGATATTTGTAGTGATTCTTGAACCAGTGGGTATCAAGATTGTTTTTCTAACCCTCTACATATAATTGAAGAGCTTGTGGAATCCTTCTATTCTGATGGGACTAATAGATCTGGAAAAGCACTACTTTTTGGCACAAGTCAACCATAAAGATGAATTTATTACGTCTTTAATAGGTGGTCCATGCATGGTGTTTGACCATTACATAGTTGTACACCAATGGACACTGGACTCCAACACATATTTAGACATTCCTAAGAATCTCGAAGCTTGGTGCCCTAAACTCCCCCCTCCATCTTTTTTAGTAGGATCTCTTACAAAAACTTGAGAATGGGATAGACAAGTTTGTTAAAGTAGACGTGAACACAACAGAAGGAATCCATGGAAGATTTGCACACATTGCAGCTGAGTTGGACACTTCACTACCCTTGATATATGCCCTACATCTCAATGGAAAAATATAGAATCTAGAATATGAAAATTTTCCTTTGATGTGCTATGAATGTGGGAAGTTGGGACACACCATGGAAGATTGTCCAACAAAATTTGGCATGGTTAATACACAGACAACAGAAGAACAAAAAGATGACTCAACCTCTATAAATGATACATTAGTAGGTTACAATGAGACCATGCATGTTGTCCCTCAGACAAGAAGATGAAGACAACATCAAAGAAGCAAGAGCACACCTATAGACACAAACAACAAATTTGGTGCCTTATTTGGTAATGAGGATGATATCCTTGATGATACATTGGGAGGGAGTACTGAAATAAATAGAATTGGTGAAGGCTATAGCAAATGGACAAGGGAAGTCAAAGTTTGGAAGGAGAAGAAGAAGAATATCGTGTCCACAAGGGAAGGGGGTGGAATGAGAAGGTAGCATAAGAAAATAATACATGAGTGAATAATGTTGAAGGTGTGAATAACATTGTCAATGATAATTTTGAAGGGTAGGTTGCAGGGAGTGTAACTAATAACATGAATAATAATGAATATGATTATGTTGTTATGGATCCTATAGGTGATGAGGTTTTTGAAGTTGAAAGAATGATAGAAGATGAGGAGGATTCTATGCATATACATCATAGTGATCCACTAAAAAAGACCCCAATGCCCCAAAATATATAGTGGATCATCTAGGCCTATTAGAAAACCGAAACCTCATAGAGTGAAAAAGAAGCTTGAGTCTAATTCCCCTTATACTAGGAAAAAGGGAGGTCCAAAGACCAAGCATATGAGATAAAGAAGGTGATTTAGATAGCGATCAGGATGTTATGCTTGCCTAGTCTCCCCGATATTCAAGCAGGTTATACCAGAACCCTTATGTTTAAATGTATGTTATTGTTTGGAATATACAAGGTGTGTGTGGTGATGGCACACGTTGTACTCTTCATGGATTATTACAAAATAAAAAAAACTTAGGATTATAGCTATCATGTAACTAAGATGTAATATCTCACATGATGTTCATATTATCTAGGATTTGGGGTTTACTAACTCTTTCAAGGTTGAGGTTGTGGTCTTTTTAGGAGGAATATGGATTTTGTGGAATAAAATAGATACCCATTAGCATATCATCAGATATCATTTTCAATTTATACATAGTTATTTTGAGTGTACTGGCTTCATTACCTTTGTTTTTATGGATGTCCATAACCTGGCCCTCAAAAATTCTTATGGAAACATATGCGGTTAGTAGCTAACAATATTAAAAAATCTTGGATTCTAATGGGGGATTTCAACACTACACTAGGGATGTCAGAGAAAGATGGCAACAAGAGTAAGGAAGTTACAATCACCAATCTTATGAGATATTTTCACAATATTGTGTAAATCCACAACCTCTATGAATTGGAATTTAAGGTTAGCAAATTCACCTTCCAATGTAGCACGCTCCTTGAAAGGCTCAATACACTTTATAATAATATTTGGCTGGAGAAACATCCCCACCACATGATAGAACGCTTGAAATGAGTGTGGTTTGACCACTACCTTCTTTTCTTATTTAAGCTGAGGATGACTCCGGGAGATCAACTTTTCAAAAATAAGGCTTCACAATGTGTAAATAATCATTTTCAAAGGTTTATGGTAAATAGTTGGAGTATATCTTTTTCTTTCTCAGTGGCCTTGGAGTCCTTCAAATCATTGCCTTTAGAGTGGGAGATTAAAATACTCAAGGCACTTATTAATCATAAAAAATACTGAAGCAACTATCTAAAGTCAAAATGAGAATGGGGGTTGTGATGACAACCGATTATCTATTATACACACCAGTTCTTTTAAAAAAGTACAAGGAGTTTCTTTCAAAATATGAAAATGTGAGGCAAAAAGTATAATTGATTGGCTAAATTTGGGATATTGTAATATAAGGTTCTTTCATACATATGGCAATCTAGACAGAGGGTAAAAAAATTCACAAGACTGGAAAACTCTGATGGATACCAGGTCAAAGATGAAATAGAGGTGAAGTTGTTTTGTATTATATCTCTAATATTTTCTGTCCAACTTGAAGATCTGGGAATGGAGAACATGTTCAAACTTTTGTTAGCAATTTTTCTCCCATTCTTGTTCAACATAAAGATATATTGAGTGCTATCCCTAGTGAGGAAGAGATCAAGTTAATTCTTTTCCTTATGGATCCTAACAAGGCATCAGGTCATGGAAGGATGGATGTTGGGTTTCTACAATCAAATTGGGGTACTATGATGACTTCACTTATTAATATAATTCATTATTTCTTCATTAATGGTATTATGGAGATAGTATTGGCAAATGCACTAGTCATGTTGATACCTAATGTGATGTACCTATTGAATGTAGCTAATTTAGGCTAATATCATTATCTTATGTTTGTATGAAGTAGATAACCAAGGTCCTCGCAAAGAGGTTCAAGCCATTCATGGACCATCTAGTGAGTCCTATGCAAAGTAGTTTTATTACTAGAAGACACATTACAGATAATATTCTTCCAATAACCTATCAACTCTAAGAAAACTTATAAGAAGAATTTCATGGTTGTTAAGATTGATTTAACAAAAACAATGATACATTGAGGTGGAGTTTCATCTTTGATACAATGGACAAGGTGGGGTTTCCTAATAAAATTATCGAATTGTTTAGTACCATTTTTCATTTGGGAACTATTCAGATTCTTTGGAGAGGTGCCAAACTTTCTTAGATACAACCAACTCAAGCAGTCAAACAATGTGACTCTTTCTCATCATACATCTTTGTATTGTGTGTGGATAGGTTGAGTAATATGATTAATTAAGAAATCACACTTGGTAATTGGAAATCCATTAAAGGTATGAGAACAAATCTTGGTTTCTCTCATGTTTGTTTTGCAAATGATGTAACGACACATCCCACTATCACACAGACAACGAAGTGCCACACGAAAATGTGCGGAAACACCATAAACCACATATTACTGAAAACACGGGTTAATTAAAATCGTTTGCAGAAAGCAGATAAAAGAGAACTATTACATCCATATCCTCATCCTGTAAGGAAACATGTTATATAAATATGCACCAGCATGGATATATGTCCACAGCTTATAGGAACCAGCTACCATGTCAGCACCAGAGTTCATCACCTATTTATACATATATTATAGGCCACGTCAGGCCAACAACAGGATATACAAAATTACAACAGCTAGTCATCGTGAAACGTTGTCAAAACACCTCCGAGGACCTGAGAGTATAGGGATGACTCTAGGACTCTACTACAAAACCATCAAAACAGCATCATGTCCATCTCTTGCCTTCTACTACTCTTCCTCTAGCTGCTTGGCCACAACCTCACGACCACCACCACGTCTAGCGCGATCACCTAAAAAGGTTGTAAACCAACGAGTTGAGACACACAGTCCCAACAAGCAACATAACTCCCCGTCGAAACTATAAAGCATCAGAAGGTTAAAAGTAGACAAAGCAGATAGCTGGTAAAGACATATAATAAGAGCAACATACTGAGCAAGACTATTATTACCATCGATCTTACCAAGATATCCATGAGACCTATATCCAAATATTTCTTTATGGAACATGATTGACAAGATAAGCTTTATAAGAACTTATCACAAGATATCAAGATCGTATAAGTAACTGTAAGAGATAATTGGATCATCTACATAAGCAAGGCCTCAACCAATGTCTCATGTTTTGCTCTAAGCAGTATATACTATTCGGCTGGATTACATTTTATTATGCCCTAAGGAAGTGAGCTGTCCCTACTCAAATCCAACCCTCAGCTATGAAGCCCAAAACCGGTGCCATACAAGGTCAATGGGAGAGTCGGACTCCATGAACTCACTTCCTCATGGTCAGTGCACGAAAACCAAAGTAGGACCACATTCTAATGCTTATATGGCCTCAGTCTTAGGGTCAGCTCCGCAAGCTACCCATATCTCTAGCTCACCTTGACACAGGTGCTAGTATACTTTTGAGCCACAAGCATGATCACCTTGCTCTTGAGCCATGAACGCATTCATGCTCTAACTCATTGAGTCATGGGCCTATTCACCATGCTCTTTACCATATAGAGTCTACAACCGCAGTTGTACTATAATCCTCCTATTTTTGGCTAGGAGAAACCATGCATATTCAATAATATGCGCTCCTGGTAATCCCGTAGGATAAACCTGTTTCACCATCACCAAATTATGACGATGATGGATCTATGGCCAGGGCAAACTACATGATATGTTCTACTATAATTAATTAGTATATTTTAAGTGAGTTGTTGAGGGAACCAAGTTATACAGCATCAAGTTACATTAATATTGTCACTATCATGGGATTTTAATCCCTCCTCATAGATTGCTACTGCCTCTCAAGGCATCAACATTCTGCATCAACATCCTAGGATAGAAATCCTTTATCTCATCATCAGAGGATAACACCTCAACTAGGCACTCAGCCTTTATCAGGTCCTCAGACCTATCTCATCATATTGGTGATGCATGTTATCTCATCAACAAGGATTATTATCATTTAGTGTTATTCAAAGCACATATACCTCATAGCTCTTACCTAGCTATGAATCCATTTAATATACCTGCATGTTTAGTATACATATCAAGAGAGATAACTTAAATCACTAAACATAGATTTTATGATGATCATGCTATCATGTTTGGAACGACATCCATGATTATATGAAGCATAAGCTGTATTAATCATATTATTGTTATCAAACCATGATCATACACTATGCCCTATTCTTGTGAACATAACCATGTATCTTATCATCTTATGTAGCAGCATCTTAGATTCCCAACATACCCTGGTTCACAACCTACCATCATATCCCATTACTAACATAGATGCAGGTTTAAGGTGATTAATCTATTTATTAGGATTTCCGGGTTAAACATAACCTTCACCAAAGATTCCAACTTTACTCACTATAAGTGTGGCAAGTAGCGCCACCCTCACCAAAAGAATAGCGGGCAAGATCTTATCCCTCATAATAGCCTATTGGCTGTGGTTTTCAAACCCTAAAGCACTTGATGTCACCATATCGGCCATCAACACTTCACCCTATCCTGCACTAGAGAGCAACCAGCACTGAGTTGTGTCGTGCAACTTGTACTAGAGGTGTGTATCATGCACAAGCAACTAGGGTATCATAACTTATCCTATCGACCAAGAACCCTATCGTTTACTAGGGTTAGGGTTTCTATCGGCCAAACCTCTCAACAAGGATCATATCAACCAGGAGCATGGTGCCCAAGACACCCTATCGCCCAACCATCAAACCATGTCATCCAAGGGACCCTCATGTCGGCCAAGGCACTCTATCGCCCAAAGCACAATGTCGTCCATGGGCAAGGTGGCCACTAAGGCATCATATCGGCCAACTCAACTTAGGGTGTGTCATGCAAACACAAACCCCAAGCCCGACACAAGGTTTACCCATCTTACTCATATCGTTCAAGGAAGAGGCTAGGGTGTCACCCACCTATAACACACAATACTAAGGCACCACAAGAAGGCCTATCATCCAACTAGATCAAACACCTTATATCGGCCACCACTAAGGCACATATTAGGGTTTCATCATGCAAACTTCATGTTGGGCAACTCAAGACCAAACCATGTCGTCCAAGGGGACATCCAAATCAAGGAATCATCTCGGCCAAAGCATATTGTCCAAGGATACTAACAAGGTGAAAGGGGGTCATATCGGGCACAAAGCCTAACAGGGCTCAACTCAACATATCGGACAAGCTGAAACCCACAAAAGGGTGTATCGTGCAAGGGCACAAGAACCTCACCAAGATGGTCATCTTCAACCTCAACTTCTTTAGCAACAAACCCTAATTGATCAAGATAGTTGGCTCACCTATCAATAACCAAATGAGAGGGGTTTTGCACAACCTCCATCACAAATCGGGCAACATGATGGATTATCTCCAACTTAGGTCATCACTCATCCAAAGGCTCACCTCTCAAATCCATGGTGAGAGGAGGGTGTTGCCCAAGCAACTAGAGCATAGACTCACCTCTCAATGACTAAGGAAGAGAGGGGTTTTGCCTACACCACTAGAGCTTAAACTCACTTCTCAAAACCAAGGAGAGAAAGGGGTATTGCCCCAAAGGAAACCCTAATCTATGGGTTCGGCCAACTAGGTCCAAAGGTACACAAGAATCAACAATATCATCAACAACATGATCACTATATCCACAAGATTAAAGGTACATGCTAGAGCAAGAAACATATCTAACAACATGCATGGCCGATCATGATCATATATGAACATGCAAAATAAAAGAAGGTAGTACAGTTAGGGTTAGAAGTTATATAACCCACCTTAAGCAAGATCCTCAAGCTCCAAAGCTCTGAGCTTTAAGCTCCTAGCTCCAAGACACACCACCTATGGTTCGGCCACCAAGATAGAGGAAGAAGAAGAGAACTCCTTCAAAAGGATCGGCCACCAAGCACACCAAGGGAAGGTGTATCGTGCACCAAGGAAGAGGGAGGCAACCAAGAACTAAAGGGATCCTAAGCAAGTGAAAGGGAAGGTATATATAGAAGAGGATGAAGGGGGAACCAAGGTAAGGTGTCATCCCACTTAGGGACACTTGTCCATGGGCAATGTCACCTTCTCATCTCGTCACATACACATGTCCAAGGCATTTTCCACATGTAAGCATCAAGCACCAAGTGTCCACAAGGGGGTGACACAAACGATGCTAAGAGTCAAAGATGGTCATAGGTTGATACAACCTCTTGGGCGATACACTCATGCCCAACACACACTAGGCCGACACAAGCACCCAAACACTCCCTTGCCCGATATAAGGCCCATCAAGGCAAGACAAAGCCCAAACAAGGCAAAACAAGGCCCAAGGCTACTCAAGCAACAAGCCCAACCCATCCTCTCCACTCTAGAGGATGTAAGGAGAGAGAGAAACATCTCTCAAGGTGAAAAACTTTCTCATCAACCCTAAACTTGGGTTATTTGCAAGTAGCACCTCCAACTCTCAACAAAGCACAAACAAACCCTAATCACCACTTGAGGTGATTAGCAAGCAACTAAACACTAGGGTTAGGCAAAGCAAACATGATAAGTCCAAAACTGAGGTCAGGGTCCTTACAAGCCATAAACCTCTACAAAAGGATTTCCCCCCCAGAATCCTAAGAGAAAAGTGAGGGATACTTCCTCCTCATCTCTTCCTCGAGCTCCCACATGGCTTCCTCAATGCCACGATGATGCCAAAGAACTTTCACAAGAACCATGTATTTCCTTTTGAACTTTTTTACTCTTTTGTCAAGGATCGTCACCAGACCTTCCTCGTAGGTCACATCTTCATCGAGCTCAACCTCAACTAGTTGTATCACTGTCCCTGTGTCTGGATGAATTTTCTTCAACATGCTGATATGGAACACCAAATGTAACCTGTGCAACTCTGGCGGCAACTCTAACTTATAAGCTACCTTGCCAACACGTATTATTACCAGGTATGGCCCCATATACCTGGGTGCCAATTTGCCTTTTTGACTAAACCTCAACACGCCTTTCTAAAGTGAGACCTTGAGATACACTTTGTCTCCCACCTAGAACTCTAAATGTCGTCGGCGATTATCTCCGTATGACTTTTGTCTGTCCTGTACCGCTTTCAACTTTTGTTGTATCACTCTGATCTTCTTTGTTGTTTGCTGCACTAACTCAAGACCCAAAAGCTGATACTCACCAGACTCATACCAACATAGAGGAGATATGCACTTCCTACCATATAAAGCCTCATAAGGATCCATGTCGATGCTCCGCTGGTAACTATTGTTATAGGCAAACTCTATCAAACTGAGATGTACATCCAAACTACCTAAGAACTACAAAACACAAGCTCAGAGAAGATCCTCTAAAGTCTGAATAGTCCTTTCAGACTGCCCATATGTCTGCAAGTGGAAAGCAGTACTGAACCTCAACTGTGTTCCCAATGCTTTGTGCAGTTGTTCCCAAAAACGACTCATGAACTGAGGACCTCTGTCGAAAACTATCGTGGTTGGTACACCGTGCAAATGCACTATCTCATCCACATATATCTGAGCAAGCTTCTCTGTTGTATATGGTGTCTTCACGGGTATGAAATGAGCAGACTTTGTCAATCTATCCACTATCACCCAAATGACCCGATCATCGTTAGCGCAGCTGGTAAGGCACGGTGTCCCCCTCCGGGGGGAGCCGGGTTCGAGCCACGCTGTGGAGCACTGGATTTACCACTCACCAGTTATCCGGGCTATGGTTGGAAAAAGGATGCGGGCTCTGCCTAAGGCAGTGAAAAAATCCACTATCACCCAAATGGAATCATGATTCCTAGTTGTCTTTGGTAGACCAACTATAAAATCCATGGTTATATGATCCCATTTCCACTGCGGTATCGACATGGGTTGTAACGTTCCTGCCAGCTTCTGATACTCAGCCTTAACTTGATGGCATACCGCACACCTAGCCACAAACTCGGCTACATCTTTCTTTAAACCAGGCCACCAATACAGGTCCTTTAGGTTATGATACATCTTGGTAACGCCTGGATGCATAGAATACATTGATGTGTGTGCTTCCTCAAGCACTAGCTTTCTTAGATTATCAACATCAGGGACCACCATCCTATCATGGTAAAAAACTAGTCCATCTTTGGACTCATTGAACCCATCATGCTTCTCGCTGCCAAACTCTGATATGATCGACTGAACTGAAGCATCTATCTGTTGTGCATCCTTGATCTGCTGCCTCAATGTGGGATTTACTTGCATCTGTGCCAACAGTCCTGCCAACAAGGAAACTTCTAACTGTACATTCATCTACTGCAAAGAGACAAGCATATCCCGCCTATGGCATATCAAGGAACTCAACTGTGCCTTCTTCATAGAGCGAGAAGAAGAAGACTTTCTGCTAAGCGCATCAACTACCACATTCGTCTTACCAAGATGATACTCAATGGTGCAATCGTAATCATTGATCAGATCCATCCAGCGATGCTGTCGCATGTTCAGCTCACTCTGTGAAAAGATGTACTTCAAGTTCTTATGATATGTAAAGATCTGACACACTTCCCCATAAAGATAATGTCTCTAGATCTTTAATGCATGGACCACTACTGCCAGCTCCAAATAATGTGTCAGATAATTCTCCTCATGTTTCTTAAGCTTTCGTGAAGCAAAAGAAACCACATGATTTTCCTACATCAGCACACATCCTAAGCCTTTCTTGGAAGCATCGCAGAAAACAACATAGCCCTTCCCAGGCTCTGGTAGCACCAGTACTGGAGCACTTGTAAGGCCCTTGAACTTACTTAATGAGTTGAATGAGCTTAATTATCATAATTGAATGCTTAGAACCCTAATATAAACTTTTGATATGTTTTGAAATCATAAGACAAGCTTAAGTTTCAAATTTGGTCCAATTTGGACATCGTTTGAGCAAGTTATGCAATTTTCTGTACATTTTCGAATTTTTTGAAATTTACCCAATTGAGGGGTTTTCTTTGCAATTATTCACATAAATTATGTTCCTTAGTTGTATATTATCATTCTTGAGATTTTTGATCCATGGGGCTCCTAGTTGAACCATGGTTTGAAGGTGTTTTTATTAAGGGTATTTTGGGGTTTTTCCCTTCATGGATGAGCTACCTTTAGTAGCTATCAACTAAGGAATTATGTGATTGGCTGGGAATTTCGCCAAAGGAAAGCCAAGCCAGTCTAGAGGGATGGTGGGAGAGCTGCTTGTGTGTGTTCTTATGTATTTTTAATAATTTAAAGCCATGGACACTTGGATATATACTAGAATTGCAACTTTTTCTTTTTCTTAATATTAGTGTCATATACTTATCCAAAATCCCCCAAACGAGCCATTTCCTCTCCATTATCTCTCTCCTTCTCCCAGCTTCGTACTCCCTCTGTTCAGTTGCGATTTTTGCTGCCCAAGGAAGAAGAAGGTGGGGATCCTCTTGGAAACAAATTCTAGGGTTGAAATTGATTCTCTTTTTGGGTGTATGAAGCTTCCCCCTAGTGATATTGACCTAAAAGTGTAAGTTTTTCCTTATTTCCTCCATTTAATTATTTTTTCCTCTTCCTCCTACATCTCTCCAAGTCAGAACCATGATTTTCCATGGTGAAAGTTCCCCTACAACTCAAAACTCCTTCCTTCTTGTTTCTTTTCTAGGGTTTTGCTTGTTTGTGGAGAGAATTGCATAGTTGGCCAAGTTCAGATCTGAATCCAAGGTTTCCTTGCCCTATTTGCTCGAGATTTTTGTTTTGGATATCTGACCTACTCTATAGAGGCGAGTTATATAACATTCTTCACTTATATTGCTTACTAGAATCTTGTTGGTTCATGATTATGCTTGAATGTGATGATCTAAGCATAGAGAAATTATGCTTGTTTAGAATTACGAATTTTGTGGTGTTTCCTATTTTATTCCAGTTCTATATGAACCTATATATATGTGTACATCCTTTATAAGGTGTAACATGATCTGGGACAGGTTGATAGCAACAACCTATGGTGCTATGTACAAAACAAATGATGGTTCAAATTAGAGTTTTCAAGCTATTTCCTTCCCTATCACATAACTGATTGTCATACCATTCAACAACCAATAATGCTGCTATTTTGGTAACTGATGTTCGTGATCAAGAGTGTCCAATTTATGGTGACAACCTATGGTCACCACCTTAGGTCAGGTTTTTACTCAATTAGATATTTAATTATCATCCACTAAGTATTCTAATGATGTCATCAATCGATGATGATATTGGCTTATAATTTGATGATGTTAACTAAATGTATTACTGATCTAGCAACCAATGGTGACCTAATAATCACAATTAATGGTGGATCAGGTCATCACCATATATGATGAATTAGGAATGTAATTGTAGATTCGATTGATAACCTTGAACCAATGGTTCCTTGGTTCAATTGATCTAATGGTTAGACCTATACTTCGATTGATAACCTTGAACAATGAACATGATCCAATGAATAATATTGGATGCTTTAACATCCAATGGATTAGAATAAATTACATGTTATTATATGTGGGTCATAGTGAAGATAATTCAATGGTTTAATACCATTAATTGGTAGTCTTACCTTTGCCATTATATAGTTATATTTGATAAATCAATGTAATGAGTGGATGTGTAACTCCCATGTGATCTAGCCTATTATCCTAACCTTGATGTAATTATACGATGTTGTTTGGTTATAATCAGACCTCTTGAATGATTAATGTGATAATGAATTACACTCTTCTTATGTTGAAACCACAATGTAGTATTATTTGAATATCATAGTGCCTTGCCATGTTAAAATCTATGGACATACATGTGCTAATGATCTTTTGAGCCTTGTTTAAGGCATGGAATGATGATGATAACCTTACTATGAATAATGTGATGGTCTTAATGACCTTTGGGCATGTTTGAACCATGATTGAGGTGAAATCTTCTTCATGTTCCAATAAGGGTTAAAACCCTGGAACTTGTTATAAGATGTTGGTATCTTGCAATAGTATGATGATAAGTGTGGTCTGTTAATTTGCAATGAATGATATATGTGGTAATGTGATTAAGATTTATATCTCAAATGTTTTATATCTCTTGAAGTTGTTATACATATACCCTTGTTAGAAAATAATTAGGGTTTGAATGTCCAATTGTATGATTTAGCTTTAATTTACTCAATTGGCATAACTAATCAAGTGGACTCTAATCATGTAGTGCCCTGTGCCATAGATCCATCTGAGTGTCAGAATTTTCCAGATGGTGAAACGAGTATTCCTAAGGGAAACTCGGAGCGCATACTGATGAGTATGCGGGGTGCTTGTCATCCTGAATTCAAGTGTTTAGGGAGGATGATTGCGGTCATACCTAGCCCTCAGTTTGAGAACGACTGCGGTTGTGTCTCGGTGATTATATATGTGATGATATTGGAGGACAACTATGGTTGTACCTCAGATGGTAGGGTATGCGTACCCACCTCCTTTCACTAGTGCCGTGACCTATACCAAGTACGGACTAGGCTGTTAGCAGCTTGACCTTATGTGTCACTGTGGTGGACCCGTACTTACCGTGGGTGGAGAAGATCTTAGGAGTCTGACTCTTCCTAGATCTTGTATGGCACTGATTTCGACTTAGTAGTGGTCAGTTGGGACTTGAGTGGTATTTCTCAAATCCCTCAGGGCAATGTAATAAAAGAAGTGATATAAGCCGTGTAGTATACTGACTAGGGTTAAATACGTTTCACATTGCTTGATTAATCTTTAACTAGTCCTTATACTATTCAGTGTCTACAAGATGATATCATATGACATTTGAGTAATTATACTTCTTGTCGAGTTAATTTGTTTAATGGCTTAGTATGCTTAACCTATTCAATCTGCTTAAATTTCTTATTCATTTCTATATCTTCTCAGTTCATTTACTGTCAATTAATATGTTATAATCAATATATGTTGGAGAGAGTTATATCTCTCGCTGGGACTGGGTCTCACCCGTGGTTCACCAAATTTTTTTTAGGTGGTCGCGGGCAACGAGGTCGAGGTCGTGCTGTGGAAGAGAACCAACCTGGTGATCAATAGATTCAGAAGGTTGGTTAGTTGTAGATGTTAGTTAAGATGTTAGTAGTAGAGTCCTAGTGTCATCCCTGTACTCTTAGGTCCTGGTATGGGATGTGTTTTCTAGATGATATATATTTGTATCGACACGAGGTTTTAGGATTATGCCAATGTTTGTAAATATATGGCACAGACATGTAAAATATCTTTTGTATGCAGGATGTGACTGAGGTCTTTGGACCCATACGCAAATGCTTGTTAAAGTATATGAGAATAGAATGATGGACCTTTTATAAATGTTCTAGAATTTATTTACATTGTTGGAATCAGTTTTAATTGTTTCACATTTTTGACTATTTGATTAATTAGTAGTTGATCGTGTTTTGTGTTTTGAGTAATCTCGTTTAGCGTGATGAGGTGTCACAGTTAAGTTGGTATCAGAGCCAGGTTTACTGAGTCTACATGGACACAGGACTTAGGTTTGAGTTTGTTCTTATGTATCCAACATATCTGATCATAGTTTATGCTTATGCAGATATGTCTGGAGGATATGAAGAACATGTTGAGAGTAGCTATGTTGCACCAGGAGGAGGTGTAGGGAGGCAGGCACACGATGAGAGAGTTCTAGAAGAAGGGCCAGAGCAGCCCACAATGCCTCATCTAGATCCGACAATGATGGCCAATCCTGATTTTCAGCATATGTTTAGACAGATGATGGCCACAATTACACATATTGCTGACAGAGCGCCAACACCTCCAGCTAGGGCAGCCGCCTCTAATGTGGAGTCCCAAGGTGTCGGGAAGACATTTGAACGTCTTAGACGTGTTGGGGCGATTGAATATGCAGGTACTTCTGATCCAGCAAACGCTGACATGTGGTTGACTGAGCTGGAAAAGGCTTTTAAAATCCTAAACATTGCTGAAGAAGACAAAGTTAAGCATGCAGTATACTTGTTGAAGGGTAGTGTTGGCCACTGGTGGGCCATAGAAGAGGAGAAAAGGCCAGGAGTTGTGATAGGATGGGAGGAGTTTCATAGGGAATTTGTTAGTCGATATTTTCCAGAGACCTACCTAGATGAGAAAATATCTCAGTTCGAGAAGATTCGTCAGGGAGCTATGACTATCAATGAGTATGAATCAAAGTTTATGGAACTTCTGAGATTCTGCCCGCACATGGCAGCAATAGAAAAGGAAAGGATTCAGATATTTGAGAAGGGTTTGAGTACAGAGTTGACTACTACAACATCAGCCTTGGAGAATAGGTAAAGGTTTTCCACCTTTGTGGAATCTGTTAGGAGGATTGAGAGGTCTGCCATAGAGAAGCGTGATGCTAATGCTAAGAAGCGACCTATGTAGTTTCAAGGGCAATCATCTGGAGGCTTTAAGAAGCCAAGGTTTTTCCCATCACCATCGCAACCAAGGTCAACCTTCACTGAACCAAGATCACATGCACCATCACAGTGGACCCCGAGTCGGGGTAGAGGTCATAGTTTTCCACCGACAGGAGCTTGCAGTTCATCATCAGCCTCAGTTACAGGGCCGTTTAGACCACATAGTGATAACTGAGTGTGTCATCAATGTGGACAGACATGACATATTAGATGGAATTGCCCTATGAAGGTTGAGGAGGCGACTCAACAGCCAAGGCAAAATCAACATGGATCACAACAACGACAGTTTGATACTGTTAGTGGCAGAGGACGTGGTCAGGCATTCCATGCAGGATCCTCAAGACAGGTGAGCAGAGGACGTGGACGGCAACATGCGACAGCTAGGTCCTATGCCATGACCCAGCCAGAAGCAGTGGTCAATCCACGAGTCGTGACAGGTCAGATGGAATTATTTCATTCAGATATGTCTGCTTCTTGTTTCGTATCTGTGTTAGTAGACCCGGGTGCAACACACTCTTTTATCACCAGAGAGGTGATAGATAGTTGTTATCTACCTGTTAGTCTTAGATCTGATAGCCTACAACACGAGACTCCTTTGGTTGATTCCGCCGAGTTGAGAGAAGTGTGCCCTTCTTGTGTTCTTTCTTTTTCTGGACACAACATTCAAGTGGATCTTCTACCACTTGACATGCATGGTTTTGATGTAATCCTTGGAATGGATACCTTGGAAAAATACAAGGTAGTCTTGGACTATAGTACTAAGGTGGCGATGTTCCATGATAAAGATGTACAGTGGATTTTTCAGGGTGATAGGAAGATTCTTCCTACATGTTTGATGTCAGCTATGACAGCTAAGCGGTTGATGAGACAAGGATGTGAGGCTTTCTTAGCTCATGTTGTGGATACCAAGGCGGTAGGTCCTAGTATCCAGGAGGTACCAATGGTGCGAGAATTTGAGGATGTCTTTCCTGAGGAATTTCCTAGCATTCCCCCTCCTAGAGAGATTGAGTTTGAGATCAATCTTGTTCCTGGAACACAACCCATAACACAATCAGCATACAAAATGGCACCAGCAGAGATGCAAGAGTTAAAGAAACAGTTACAAGAACTGTTAGAGAAGGGTTTTATCAGGCCGAGCACTTCCCCTTGGGGTGCTCCCGAGTTGTTTGTTAAAAAGAAGGATGGTTCAATGAGGTTGTGTATAGACTATAGACAGTTGAACAAGGTGACAATAAAGAATAAGTATCCTTTGCCGAGGATTGATGATCTTTTTGATCAGTTGAGAGGTGCCACTGTGTTTTCAAAGATAGATCTGAGGTCAGGTTACCATCAGTTGAGAATTAAGGCTGATGACATACCCAAGTCAACATTTAGGACTAGGTATGGTCATTATGAGTTTGTGGTTATGCCGTTTGGGCTAACCAATGCACCTGCAGCTTTTATGGATCTGATGAATAGGGTGTTTAGACCTTATCTTGATCAGTGTGTGGTTGTGTTCATAGATGATATCCTGATATACTCTAAGGATAGTCAACAACATGAGCAACACCTTTTCCAGGCATTGACATTGTTGAGGCAACATCAACTATATGCTAAGTTTACCAAGTGTGAATTCTGGTTATCTGAAGTGTCTTTTCTGGGCCATGTTATATCTGCAAAAGGCATTTGTGTTGATCCCAAGAAAGTGGAATCTGTACTAGAATGGGAACAACTAAAGACACCGACAAAGATTCATAGTTTCCTAGGTCTGGCAGGTTACTATAGGAGGTTTATCAAATACTTCAATTCTATAGCGTTACCCCTAACTAGGTTAACCAGGAAGGATGTTCCTTTCACTTGGAATGACAAGTGTCAACGTTCTTTCGAGCTTTTGAAAGAAAAGTTGACTAGTGCACCGGTGTTAGTACTGCCAGAGCACGGAAAAGGCTATATTGTCTTTTGTGATGCTTCAAAGAATGGGTTGGGATGTGTTTTGATGCAGGATAAAAATGTGATTTCTTTTGCTTCGCGGCAACTTAAAAACATGAGGAGAATTACCCAACACATGATCTGGAGCTTGCAGCAGTGGTCCATGCCTTAAAGATATGGAGGCACTATCTTTATGGAGAAAAGTGTCAGATCTTCACCGACCATAAGAATCTACAATATATCTTCTCAAAACAGGAGTTGAATATGAGGCAAAGGAGATGGATGGAGCTGATTAAGGATTATGATTGCACAATAGACTACCATCCAAGGAAAGCTAATGTGGTAGCTGATGCATCGAGTAGAAAGTCATCTACATCATCAATGATAGATAATGCACAATTAAATTCCTTAATGTGCCATAAGAGAGATATCCTAGTGTCTCTTCGCCAGATGAATGTACAGTTAGAAGTTTCCTTGCTGGCAGGATTGTTGGCACAGTTACAAGTGAAACCTACCTTGAGACAGCAGATTCATGATGCACAACAAAATGATACTGTGATACAGAATATCCGATCAGGGATTGGCAGTGAAAAGTATGATGGCTTTCATGAGGCAGATGATGCTACAATTTCTTACCATAATAGGATAGTAATTCCTGATGTTGGTGGGATGAGGAAGATGGTACTTGAGGAGGCTCACTCGTCCATGTTTGCAATGCATCCTGGAAGTACCAAGATGTACCAAATGACATGTATTGGTGGCCAGGTCTAAAGCGTGATGTGGCAGAGTTCATTGCTAAATGTCCAGTTTGTCAGTAGGTGAAGGCTGAGCACCAGAAGCCTACAGGGACATTACAACCCTTGCCAATACCACAGTGGAAATGGGATCATATTACTATGGACTTTGTGGTTGGTCTTCCTAGGACAACCAAGGGTCATGATTCCATATGGGTGATAGTAGATAGATTGACTAAGTCAGCTCATTTTTTGCCAGTTAAGACGACATTTACAATAGAGAAATTGGCACAAATATATGTTGATGAGATAGTCCGTTTGTATGGCATTCCAGTGACTATAGTTTCTGACAGAGGTCCACGGTTTACAAGTCATTTTTGGGAGTGTCTGCATTCAGCAATGGGAACACAGCTGAAATTCAGCAGAACTTTTCATCCGCAGACCGATGGCCAGTCTGAAAGGACTATTTAGACTTTAGAGGACCTCTTGAGGGCATGTGTGCTGCAATTTCTTGATAGTTTGGATGTACATATAACTCTGATAGAGTTTGCGTACAATAATAGCTATCAAAGAAGCATAGATATGGCTCCTTATGAGGCTTTGTATGGGAGACAATGTCGGTCTCCTCTTTGCTGGTATGAGACAGGTGAATATCAACTTTTGGGTCCTGAGCTAGTACAACAGACTATAGAAAAGATTAAAGTGATACAACAACAGTTGAAAGCAGCCCAGGACAGGCAGAAATCTTATGCAGACAACCGACGTAGACCACTTGAGTTCCAAGTGGGAGATAGAGTATATCTTAAGGTTTCTCCATGGAAAGGTGTGTTGAGGTTTGGAAAGAAGGGTAAGTTGGCTCCTAGATTTATGGGACCATACCCTATCCTAGCTCATGTTGGAAAGGTAGCATATAAGTTGGAGCTACCACTAGATCTACATAGATTGCATAATGTCTTTCATATCTCTATGTTGAGGAAATGCCATCCAGATACTGATCAGACAATCCAACCAGTAGAGGTTGAGTTAGATGAGGTTATCTCCTATGTTGAGGGTCCTGTGTTGATCCTGGATAGAAGGGTGAAAAAGCTGAAGAGAAAAGATATTATACTAGTGAAAGTTTTGTGGAATCATCATGGCATATAGGAAGCCACATGGGAACTAGAGAATGAGATGCGTAGAAAATACCCATCTCTTTTTGCGTAGTATTTTGGGGCGAAATCCTTGTTAGGGGTTTATAGTTGTAAGGCCCTTGAACTTACTTAATGAGTTGAATGAGCTTAATTACCATAATTGAATGCTTATAACCCTAATATAAACTTTTTATATGTTTTGAAATCATAAGACAAGCTTAAGTTTCAAATTTGGTCCAATTTGGACATCTTTTGATCAAGTTATGCAATTTTCTGTACATTTTGGACTTTTTTGCAATTTACCCAATTGAGGGGTTTTCTTTGCAATTATTCACATAAATTATGTTCCTTAGTTGTTATATTATCATTCTTGAGATTTTTGATCCATGGGGCTCCTAGTTGAGCCATGGTTTGAAGGTGTTTTTATCAAGGGTATTTTGGGGTTTTTCCCTTCATGGATGAGCTACCTTTAGTAGCTATCAACTAAGGAATTATGTGATTGGCTGGGAATTTCGCCAAAGGAAAGCCAAGCAGGTCTAGAGGGACGGTGGGAGAGCTGCTTGTGTGTGTGCTTATGTATTTTTAATAATTTAAAGCCATGGACACTTGGATATGTACTAGAATTGCAACTTTTTCTTTTTCTTAATATTAAAGTGTCATATACTTATCCAAAATCCCCCAAACGAGCCATTTCCTCTCCATTATCTCTCTCCTTCTCCCATCTTCGTACTCCCTCTGTTCAGTTGTGATTTTTTTTGCCCAAGGAAGAAGAAGGTGGGGATCCTCTTGGAAACAAATTCTAGGGTTGAAATTGATTCTCTTTTTGGGTGTATGAAGCTTCCCCCTAGTGATATTGACCTAAAAGTGTAAGTTTTTCCTTATTTCCTTCGTTAAATTATTTGTTCCTATTCCTCCTACATCTCTCCAGGTCGGAACCATGGTTTTCCATGGTGAAAGTTCCCCTACAACTCAACACTCTTTCCTTCTTGTTTCTTTTCTAGGGTTTTGCTTGTTTGTGGAGAGAATTGCATAGTTAGCCAAGTTCAGATCTGAATCCAAGGTTTCTTTGCCCTATTTGCTCGAGATTTTTGCTGTTGGATATCTGACCTACTCTATAGAGGCTATTTATATAACATTCTTCACTTATATTGCTTACTAGAAGCTTGTTGGTTCATGATTATGCTTGAATGTGATGATCTAAGCATAGAGAAATTATGCTTGTTTAGAATTACGAATTTTGTGGTGTTTCCTGTTTTATTCCAGTTCTATATGAACCTATAAACATGTGTACATCCTTTATAAGGTGTAACATGATCTGGGACAGGTTGATAGCAACAACCTATGGTGCTATGTACAAAACAAATGATGGTTCAAATTAGGGTTTTCAAGCTATTTCCTTCCCTATCACATAACTGATTGTCATACCATTCAACAACCAATAATGTTGCTATCTTGGAAAATGATGTTCGTGATCAAGATTGTCCAATTTATGGTGACAATCTATGGTCACCACCTTAGGTCAGGTTTTGACTCAATTAGATATTTAATTATCATCCACTAAGTATTCTAATGATGTCATCAACTGATGATGATATTGGCTTATTATTTGATGATGTTAACTAAATGTATTACTGATCTAGCAACCAATGGTGACCTAATAATCACAATTAATGGTGGATCAGGTCATCACCATATATGATGAATTAGGAATGTAATTGTAGATTCGATTGATAACCTTGAACCAATGGTTCCTTGGTTCAATTGATCTAATGGTTAGACCTATACTTCGATTGATAACCTTGAACAATGAACATGATCCAATGAATAATATTGGATGCTTTAACATCCAGTGGATTACAATAAATCACATGTTATTATATGTGGGTCATAGTGAAGATAATTCAATGGTTCAATACCATTAATTGGTAGTCTTACCTTTGCCATTATATAGTTATATTTGATAAATCAATGTAATGAGTGGATGCGTAACTCCCATGTGATCTAGCCTATTATCCTAACCTTGATGTAATTATATGATGTTGATTGGTTATAATCAGACCTCTTGAATGATTAATGTGATAATGAATTACACTCTTCTTATGTTGAAACCACAATGTAGTATTATTTGAGTATCATAGTGCCTTGCCATGTTTAAATCTATGGACATACATGTGCTAATGATCTTTTGAGCATTGTTTAAGGCATGGAATGATGATGATAACCTTACTATGAATAATGTGATGGTCTTAATGACCTTTGGGCATGTTTGAAGCCATGATTGAGGTGAAATATTCTTCATGTTCCAATAAGGGTTAAAACCATGAAACTTGTGATAAGATATTGGTATCTTGCAATAGTATGATGATAAGTGTGGTCTGTTAATTTGCAATGAATGATATATGTGGTAATGTGATTAAGATTTATATCTCAAATGTTTTATATCTCTTAAAGTTGTTATACATATACTCTTGTTAGAAAAGAATTAGGGTTTGAATGTCCAATTGTATGATTTAGCTTTAATTTACTCAATTGGCATACCTAATCAAGTGGAACTCTAATCATGTAGTGCCCTGTGCCATAGATCCACAAGAGTGTCAGATCTTGCCAGATGGTGAAATGAGTATTCCTAAGGGAAACTCGGAGTGCATACTGATGAGTATGCAGGGTGCTTGTCATCCCGAATTCAAGTGTTTAGGGAGGATGACTGCGGTCATACCTAGCCCTCAGTTTGAGAACGACTGCGGTCGTGTCTCGGTGATTGTATATGTGATGAGATTGGAGGAAAACTATGGTTGTACCTCAGATGGTAGGGTATGCGTACCCATCTCCTTTCACTATTATTGTGACCTATACCAAGGACGGACTAGGCTGTTAGCAGCTTGACCTTATGTGTCACTGTGGCGGACCCGTACTGATCGGGGGCGGAGAAGATCTTAGGAGTCCGACTCTTCCTAGATCTTGTATGGAACTAATTTCGACTTAGTAGTGGTCAGTTGGAACTTGAGTGGTATTTCTCAAATCCCTCAGGGCAATGTAATAAAAGAAGTGATAAAAGCCGTGTATTATACTGACTAGGGTTAAATACGGTTCACATTGCTTGATTAATCTTTAACTAGTCCTTATACTATTCAGTGTCTACAAGATGATATCATATGACATTTGAGTAATTATACTTCTTGTCGAGTTAATTTTTTTAATGGCTTAGTATGCTTAACCTATTCAATCTGCTTAAATTGCTTATTCATTTCTATATCTGCTCAGTTCATTTACTGTAAATTAATATGTTATAATCAATATATGTTGGAGAGAGTTATATCTCTCGCTGGGACTGGGTCTCACCACAAAATTTTTTAGGTGGTCTTGGGCAACGAGGTCGAGGTCGTGCTGTGGAAGAGAACCAACCTGGTGATCAATAGATTCAGAAGGTTGGTTAGTTGTAGATGTTAGTTAAGATGTTAGTAGTAGAGTCCTAGTGTCGTCCCTGTACTCTCAGGTCATGGTATGGGATGTGTTTTCTAGATGATATATATTTGTATCGACACAAGGTTTTAGGATTATGCCAATGGTTGTAAATATATGGCACAAACATGTAAAATATCTTTTGTATGCAGGATGTGACTAAGGTCTTTAGACCCACATGCAAATGCTTGTTAAAGTATATGAGAATAGAATGATGGACCTTTTATAAATGTTCAAGAATTTATTTACATTGTTGGAATCGGTTTTAATTGTTTCACATTTTTGACTATTTGATTAATTAGTAGTTGATCGTGTTTTGTGTTTTGAGTAATCTCGTTTAGTGTGATGAGGTGTCACAGTTAAGTTGGTATCAGAGCCAGGTTTACTGAGTCTACAGGGACATAGGACTTAGGTTTTAGTTTGTTCTTATGTATCCAACATATCTGATCATAGTTTATGCTTATGCAGATATGTTTGGAGGACATGAAGAACATGTTGAGAGTAGCTATGTTGCACCAGGAGGAGGTGCAGGGAGGCAGGCACGTGATGAGAGAGTACCAGAAGAAGGGCCAGAGCAGCCCACAATGCCTCATCTAGATCCGACAATGATGGCCAATCCTGATTTTCAGCATATGTTTAGACAGATGATGGCCACAATTACACATATTGCTGACAGAGCGCCAACACCTCCAGCTAGGGCAGCCGCCTCTAATGTGGAGTCCCAAGGTGTCAGGAAGACATTTGAACGTCTTAGACGTGTTGGGGCGATTGAATATGCAGGTACTTCTGATCCAGCAGACGCTGACATGTGGTTGACTGAGCTGGAAAAGGCTTTTAAAATCCTAAACATCGCTGAAGAAGACAAAGTTAAGCATGCAGTATACTTGTTGAAGGGTAGTGATGGCCACTGGTGGGCCATAGAAGAGGAGAAAAGGCCAGGAGTTGTGATAGGATGGGAGGAGTTTCATAGGGAATTTGTTATTCGATATTTTCCAGAGACCTACCTAGATGAGAAAATATCTCAGTTCGAGAAGATTCGTCAGGGAGCTATGACTATCAATTAGTATGAATCAAAGTTTATGGAACTCCTGAGATTCTGCCTGCACATGGCAGCAACGGAAAAGGAAAGGATTCAGAGATTTGAGAAGGGTTTGAGTACAGAGTTGACTACTACAACATCAGCCTTTGAGAATAGGGAAAGGTTTTCCACCTTTGTGGAATCTGTCAGGAGGATTGAGAGGTCTGCCATAGAGAAGCGTGATTCTAATGCTAAGAAGCGACCTATGCAGTTTCAAGGGCAATCATCTGGAGGCTTTAAGAAGCCAAGATTTTTCCCATCACCGTCGCAACCAAGGCCAACCTTCACTGAACCAAGATCACATGCACCATCATCGTGGACCCCGAGTCGGGGTAGAGGTCACATTTTTCCACCGACATGATCTTGCAGTTCATCATCAGCCTTAGTTACAGGGCCATTTAGACCACATAGTGATAACCGAGTGTGTCATCAATGTGGACATACAGGGCATATTAGATGGAATTGCCCTATGAAGGTTGAGGAGGTGACTCAACAGCCAAGGCAAAATCAACATGGATCACAACAATGACAGTTTGATACTGGTAGTGGTAGAGGACGTGGTCAGGCATCCCATGCAGGATCCTCAGGACAGGTGAGCAGAGGACGTGGACGGTAGTAGGTGACAGCTAGGTCCTATGCCATGACCCATTCAGAAGCAGTGGTCAATCCACGAGTCGTGACAGGTCAGATGGAGTTATTTTATTCAGATATGTCTACTTCTTGTTTCATATCTGTGTTAGTAGACCCAGGTGCAACACACTCTTTTATCACCAGAGAGGTGATAGATAGTTGTTATCTACCTGTTAGTCTTAGATCTGATAGCCTACATCTAGAGACTCCTTTGGTTGATTCCGTCGAGTTGCGAGAAGTGTGCCCTTCTTGTGTTCTTTCTTTTTCTGGACACAACATTCAAGTGGATCTTCTGCCACTTGACATGCATGGTTTTGATGTAATCCTTGGAATGGATACCTTGGAAAAATACAAGGTAGTCTTGGACTGTAGTACTAAGGTGGCGACGTTCCATGATAGATATGTACAGTGGATTTTTCAGGGTGATAGGAAGATTCTTCCTACATGTTTGATGTCAGCTATGACAGCTGAGCGGTTGATGAGACAAGGATGTGAGGCTTTCTTAGCTCATGTTGTGGATACCAAGGCAGTAGGTCCTAGTATCCAGGAGGTACCAGTGGTGCGAGAATTTGAGGATGTCTTTCCTGAGGAATTTCCTAGCATTCCCCCTCCTAGAGAGATTGAGTTAGAGATCAATCTTGTTCCTGGAACACAACCCATAGCACAATCAGCATACATAATGGCACCAACAGAGATGCAAGAGTTAAAGAAATAGTTACAAGAACTGTTAGAGAAAGGTTTTATCAGGCCAAGCACTTCCCCTTGGGGTGGTCCCGTGTTTTTTGTTAAAAAGAAGGATGGTTCAATGAGGTTGTGTATAGACTATAGACAGTTGAACAAGGTGACAATAAAGAATAAGTATCCTTTGCCGAGGATTGATGATCTTTTTTATCAGTTGAGAGGTGCCACTGTGTTTTCAAAGATAGATTTGAGGTCATGTTACCATCAGTTGAGAATTAAGGCTGATGACATACCCAAGTCAGCATTTAGGACTAGGTATGGTCATTATGAGTTTGTGGTTATGCCGTTAGGGCTAACCAATGCACCTGTAGCTTTTATGGATCTGATGAATAGGGCGGTTAGACCTTATCTTGATCAGTGTGTGGTTGTGTTCATAGATGATATCCTGATATACTCTAAGGATAGTCAACAACATGAGCAACACCTTCGCCAGGCATTGACATTGTTGAGGCAGCATCAACTATATGCTAAGTTTAGCAAGTGTGAATTCTTGTTATCTGAAGTGTCTTTTCTGGGCCATGTTATATCTGCAAAAGGCATTTGTGTTGATCCCAAGAAAGTGGAATTTGTACTAGAATGGGAACAACCAAAGACACCGATAGAGATTCGTAGTTTCCTAGGTCTGGCAGGTTACTATAGGAGGTTTATCAAAGACTTCAGTTCTATAGCGTTACCCCTAACTAGGTTAACCAGGAAAGATGTTCCTTTCGCTTGGAATGACAAGTGTCAACGTTCTTTCCAGCTTTTGAAAGAAAAGTTGACTAGTGCACCGGTGTTAGTACTGCCAGAACAAGGAAAAGGCTATATTGTCTTTTGCGATGCTTCAAAGAATGTGTTGGGATGTGTGTTGATGCAGGATAAAAATGTGATTTCTTTTGTTTTGCGGCAGCTTAAGAAACATGAGGAGAATTACCCAACACATGATCTGGAGCTTGCAGCAGTGGTCCATGCCTTAAAGATCTGGAGGCACTATCTTTATGGAGAAAAGTGTCATATCTTCACCGACCATAAGAATCTACAATATATCTTCTCAAAACACGAGTTGAATATGAGGCAGAGGACATGGATGGAGCTGATTAAGGATTATGATTGCACAATAGACTACCATCCAGGGAAAGCTAATGTGGTAGCTGATGCATTGAGTAGAAAGTTGTCTTCATCATCAATGATAGATAATGCACAATTAAATTCCTTAATGTGCCATAAGAGAGATATGCTAGTGTCTCTTCACCAGATGAATGTACAGCTAGAAGTTTCCTTGCTGACAGGATTGTTGGCACAGTTACAAGTGAAACCTACCTTGAGACAGAAGATTCATGATGCACAACAAAATGATACTATGATACAAAATATCCGATCAGGGATTGGCAGTGAAAAGTATGATGGCTTTCACGAGGCAGATGATGGTACAATTTCTTACCATAATAGGATAATAATTCCTGATGTTGATGGGATGAGGAAGATGGTACTTGAGGAGGCTCACTCCTCCATGTATGCAATGCATCCTGGAAGTACCAAGATGTACCAAATGACATGTATTGGTGGCCAGGTCTAAAGCGTGATGTGGCAGAGTTCATTGCCAAATGTCCAGTTTGTCAGCAGGTGAAGGCTGAGCACCAGAAGCCTGCAGGGACATTACAACCCTTGCCAATACCATAGTGGAAATGGGATCATATTACTATGGACTTTGTGGTTGGTCTTCCTAGGATAACCAAGGGTCATGATTCCATATGGGTGATAGTAGATAGATTGACTAAGTCAGCTCATTTTCTGCCAGTTAAGACGACATTTACAATAGAGAAATTGGCACAAATATATGTTGATGAGATAGTCTGTTTGCATGGCATTCCAGTGACTATAGTTTCTGACAGAGGTCCACAGTTTACAAGTCATTTTTGGGAGCGTCTGCATTCAGCAATGGGAACACAACTGAGATTTAGCACAACTTTTCATCCGCAGACCGATGGCCAGTTTGAAAGGACTATTCAGACTTTAGAGGACCTCTTGAGGGCATGTGTGCTGCAATTTCTTGGTAGTTGGGATGTACATCTAACTCTGATAGAGTTTGCATACAATAATAGCTATCAAAGAAGCATAGATGTGGCTCCTTATGAGGCTCTGTATGGGAGACGATGTCGGTCTCCTCTTTGCTGGTATGAGACAGGTGAATATCAACTTTTGGGTCCTGAGCTAGTACAACAGACTACAGAAAAGATTAAAGTGATACAACAACAGTTGAAAGCATCCCAGGACAGGCAGAAATCTTATGCAGACAACTGACGTAGACCACTTGAGTTCCAAGTGGGAGATAGAGTATATCTTAAAGTTTCTCCATGGAAAGGTGTGTTGAGGTTTGGAAAGAAGGGTAAGTTGGCTCCTAGATTTATGGGACCATACCCTATCCTAACTCATGTTGGAAAGGTAGCATATAAGTTGGAGCTACCACCAGAGCTACATAGATTGCATAATGTCTTTCATATCTCTATGTTGAGGAAATGCCATCCAGATACTGACCAGACAATCCAACCAGTAGAGGTTGAGTTAGACGAGGATATCTCCTATGTTGAGGGTCCTGTGTTGATCGTGGATAGAAGGGTGAAAAAGCTGAAGAGAAAAGATATTATACTAGTGAAAGTTTTGTGGAATCATCATGGCATATAGGAAGCCACATGGGAACTAGAGAATGAGATGCGTAGAAAATACCCATCTCTTTTTGCGTTGGATTTTGGGGCGAAATCCTTGTTAGGGGTTTATAGTTGTAAGGCCCTTGAACTTACTTAATGAGTTGAATGAGCTTAATTACCATAATTGAATGCTTAGAACCCTAATATAAACTTTTGATATGTTTTGAAATCATAAGACAAGCTTAAGTTTCAAATTTGGTCCAATTTGGACATCATTTGATCAAGTTATGCAATTTTCTGTACATTTTGGACTTTTTTGCAATTTACCCAATTGAGGGGTTTTCTTTGCAATTATTCACATAAATTATGTTCCTTAGTTGTTATATTATCATTCTTGATATTTTTGATCCATGGGGCTCCTAGTTGAGCCATGGTTTGAAGGTGTTTTTATCAAGGGTATTTTGGGGTTTTTCCCTTCATGGATGAGCTACCTTTAGTAGCTATCAACTAAGGAATTATGTGATTGGCTGGGAATTTCGCCAAAGGAAAGCCAAGAAGGTCTAGAGGGACGGTGGGAGAGCTGCTTGTGTGTGTGCTTATGTATTTTTAATAATTTAAAGCCATGGACACTTGGATATGTACTAGAATTGCAACTTTTTCTTTTTCTTAATATTAAAGTGTCATATACTTATCCAAAATCCCCCAAACGAGCCATTTACTCTCCATTATCTCTCTCCTTCTCCCATATTCGTACTCCCTCTGTTCAGTTGTGATTTTTGCTGCCCAAGGAAGAAGAAGGTGGGGATCCTCTTGGAAACAAATTCTAGGGTTGAAATTGATTCTCTTTTTGGGTGTATGAAGCTTCCCCCTAGTGATATTGACCTAAAAGTGTAAGTTTTTCCTTATTTCCTCCGTTAAATTATTTTTTCCTCTTCCTCCTACATCTCTCCAGGTCGGAACCATGGTTTTCCATGGTGAAAGTTCCCCTACAACTCAAAACTCCTTCCTTCTTGTTTCTTTTCTAGGGTTTTGCTTGTTTGTGGAGAGAATTGCATAGTTAGCCAAGTTCAGATCTGAATCCAAGGTTTCCTTGCCCTATTTGCTCGAGATTTTTGCTGTTGGATATCTGACCTACTCTATAGAGGCGAGTTATATAACATTCTTCACTTATATTGCTTACTAGAAGCTTGTTGGTTCATGATTATGCTTGAATGTGATGATCTAAGCATAGAGAAATTATGCTTGTTTAGAATTACGAATTTTGTGGTGTTTCCTGTTTTATTCCAGTTCTATATGAACCTATAAACATGTGTACATCCTTTATAAGGTGTAACATGATCTGGGACAGGGTGATAGCAACAACCTATGGTGCTATGTACAAAACAAATGATGGTTCAAATTAGGGTTTTCAAGCTATTTCCTTCCCTATCACATAACTGATTGTCATACCATTCAACAACCAATAAAGTTGCTATCTTGGAAACTGATGTTCGTGATCAAGAGTGTCCAATTTATGGTGACAATCTATGGTCACCACCTTAGGTCAGGTTTTGACTCAATTAGATATTTAATTATCATCCACTAAGTATTCTAATGATGTCATCAATCGATGATGATATTGGCTTATTATTTGATGATGTTAACTAAATGTATTACTGATCTAGCAACCAATGGTGACCTAATAATCACAATTAATGGTGGATCAGGTCATCACCATATATGATGAATTAGGAATGTAATTGTAGATTCGATTGATAACCTTGAACCAATGGTTCCTTGGTTCAATTGATCTAATGGTTAGACCTATACTTCGATTGATAACCTTGAACAATGAACATGATCTAATGAATAATATTGGATGCTTTAACATCCAATGGATTAGAATAAATCACATGTTATTATATGTGGGTCATAGTGAAGATAATTCAATGGTTCAATACCATTAATTGGTAGTCTTACCTTTGCCATTATATAGTTATATTTGATAAATCAATGTAATGAGTGGATGCGTAACTCCCATGTGATCTAGCCTATTATCCTAACCTTGATGTAATTATATGATGTTGATTGGTTATAATCAGACCTCTTGAATGATAAATGTGATAATGAATTACACTCTTCTTATGTTGAAACCACAATGTAGTATTATTTGAATATCATAGTGCCTTGCCATGTTAAAATCTATGGACATAAATGTGCTAATGATCTTTTGAGCCTTGTTTAAGGCATGGAATGATGATGATAACCTTAATATGAATAATGTGATGGTCTTAATGAACTTTGGGCATGTTTGAAGCCATGATTGAGGTGAAATCTTCTTCATGTTCCAATAAGGGTTAAAACCCCAGAACTTGTGATAAGATATTGGTATCTTGCAATAGTAAGATGATAAGTGTGGTCTGTTAATTTACAATGAATGATATATGCGGTAATGTGATTAAGATTTATATCTCAAATGTTTTATATCTCTTGAAGTTGTTATACATATACTCTTGTTAGAAAAGAATTAGGGTTTGAATGTCCAATTGTATGATTTAGCTTTAATTTACTCAATTGGCATAACTAATCAAGTGGAACTCTAATCATGTAGTGCCCTGTGCCATAGATCCATCTGAGTGTCAGAACTTGCCAGATGGTGAAACGAGTATTCCTAAGGGAAACTCGGAGCGCATACTGATGAGTATGCGGGGTACTTGTCATCCTGAATTCAAGTGTTTAGGGAGGATGACTGCGGTCATACCTAGCCCTCAGTTTGAGAACGACTGCGGTCGTGTCTCGGTGATTATATATGTGATGAGATTGGAGGACAACTATGGTTGTACCTCAGATGGTAGGGTATGCGTACCCACCTCCTTTCACTAGTGTCGTGACCTATACCAAGGATGGACTAAGCTGTTAGCAGCTTGACTTATGTGTCACTGTGGCGGACCCGTACTGACCGGGGGTGGAGAAGATCTTAGGAGTCCGACTCTTCCTAGATCTTGTATGGCACTGATTTCGACTTAGTAGTGGTCAGTTGGGACTTGAGTGGTATTTCTCAAATCCCTCAGGGAAATGTAATAAAAGAAGTGATATAAGCCGTGTAGTATACTGACTAGGGTTAAATACGTTTCACATTGCTTGATTAATCTTTAACTAGTCCTTATACTATTCAGTGTCTACAAGATGATATCATATGACATTTGAGTAATTATACTTCTTGTCGAGTTAATTTGTTTAATGGCTTAGTATGCTTAACCTATTCAATATGCTTAAATTTCTTATTCATTTCTATATCTGCTCAGTTCATTTACTGTAAATTAATATGTTATAATCAATATATGTTGGAGAGAGTTATATCTCTCACTGGGACTGGGTCTCACCCGTGGTTCACCACAAATTTTTTAGGTGGTCGCGGGCAACGAGGTCGAGGTCGTGCTGTGGAAGAGAACCAACCTGGTGATCAATAGATTCAGAAGGTTGGTTAGTTGTAGATGTTAGTTAAGATGTTAGTAGTAGAGTCCTAGTGTCGTCCCTGTACTCTCAGGTCCTGGTATGGGATGTGTTTTCTAGATGATATATATTTGTATCGACACGAGGTTTTAGGATTATGCCAATGTTTGTAAATATATGGCACAAACATGTAAAATATCTTTTGTATGCAGGATGTGACTGAGGTCTTTAGACCCATATGCAAATGCTTGTTAAAGTATATGAGAATAGAATGATGGAACTTTTATAAATGTTCTAGAATTTATTTACATTTTTGGAATCAGTTTTAATTATTTCACATTTTTGACTATTTGATTAATTAGTAGTTGATCGTGTTTTGTGTTTTGAGTAATCTCATTTAGCATGATGAGGTGCCACAGTTAAGTTGGTATTAGAGCCAGGTTTACTGAGTCTACAGGGACATATGACTAAGGTTTGAGTTTGTTCTTATGTATCCAACATATCTGATCATAGTTTATGCTTATGCAGATATGTCTGGAGGACATGAAGAACATGTTGAGAGTAGCTATGTTGCACCAGGAGGAGGTGCAGGGAGGCAGGAACACGATGAGAGAGTGCCAGAAGAAGGGCCAGAGCAGCCCACAATGCCTCATCTAGATCCGACAATGATGGCCAATCCTAATTTTCAGCATATGTTTAGACAGATGATGGCCACAATTACACATATTGCTGACAAAGCGCCAACACCTCCAGCTAGGGAAGCCGCCTCTAATGTGGAGTCCCAAGGTGTCGGGAAGACATTTGAACGTCTTAGACGTGTTAGGGCGATTGAATATGCATGTACTTCTGATCCAGCAGACGCTGACATGTGGTTGACTGAGCTGGAAAAGGCTTTTAAAATCCTAAACATCGCTGAAGAAGACAAAGTTAAGCATGCAGTATACTTGTTGAAGGGTAGTGTTGGCCACTGGTGGGCCATAGAAGAGGAGAAAAGGCCAGGAGTTGTGATAGGATGGGAGGAGTTTCAGAGGGAATTTGTTAGTCGATATTTTCCAGAGACCTACCTAGATGAGAAAATATCTCAGTTTGAGAAGATTCGTCAGGGAGCTATGACTATCAATGAGTATGAATCAAAGTTTATGGAACTTCTGAGATTCTGCCCGCACATGGCAGCAACGGAAAAGGAAAGGATTCAGAGATTTGAGAAGGGTTTGAGTATAGAGTTGACTACTACAACATCAGCCTTGGAGAATAGGGAAAGGTTTTCCACCTTTGTGGAATCTGTCAGGAGGATTGAGAGGTCTGCCATAGAGAAGCGTGATTCTAATTCTAAGAAGCGACCTATGCAGTTTCAAGGGCAATCATCTGGAGGCTTTAAGAAGCCAAGGTTTTTCCCATCACCGTCGCAACCAAGGTCAACCTTCACTGAACCAAGATCACATGCACCATCACCGTGGACCCCGAGTCGGGGTAGAGGTCACCGTTTTCCACCGGTAGGAGCTTGCAGTTCATCATCAGCCTCAGTTACAGGGCCGTTTAGACCACATAGTGATAACCGAGTGTGTCATCAATGTGGACAGACAGGGCATATTAGATGGAATTGCCCTATGAAGGATGAGGAGGCGACTTAGCAGCCAAGGCAAAATCAACATGGATCACAACAATGACAGTTTGATACTGGTAGTGGCAGAGGATGTGGTCAGGCATCCCATGCAGGATCCTCAGGACAGGTGAGCAGAGGACGTGGACGACAGCAGGTGACAGCTAGGTCCTATGCCATGACCCAGCCAGAAGCAGTGGTCAATCCACGAGTCGTGACAAGTCAGATGGAGTTATTTCATTCAGATATGTCTGCTTCTTGTTTCGTATCTGTGTTAGTAGACCAGGGTGCAACACACTCTTTTATCACCAGAGAGGTGATAGATAGTTGTTATCTATCTATTAGTCTTAGATCCGATAGCCTACAACTAGAGACTCCTTTGGTTGATTCCACCGAGTTGCGAGAAGTGTGCCCTTCTTGTGTTCTTTCTTTTTCTGGACACAACATTCAAGTGGATCTTCTGCCACTTGACATGCATGGTTTTGATGTAATCCTTGGAATGGATACCTTGGAAAAATACAAGGTAGTCTTGGACTGTAGTACTAAGGTGACGATGTTCCATGATAGAGATGTACAGTGGATTTTTCAGGGTGATAGGAAGATTCTTCCTACATGTTTGATGTCAGCTATGACAGCTGAGCGGTTGATGAGACAAGGATGTGAGGCTTTCTTAGCTCATGTTGTGGATACCAAGGTGGTAGGTCCTAGTATCCAAGAGGTACCAGTGGTGTGAGAATTTGAGGATGTCTTTCCTGAGGAATTTCCTAGCATTCCCCCTCCTAGAGAGATTGAGTTTGAGATCAATCTTGTTCCTGGAACACAACCCATAGCACAATCAGCATACAGAATGGCACCAGTAGAGATGCAAGAGTTAAAGAAACAGTTACAAGAACTGTTAGAGAAAGGTTTTATCAGGCCGAGCACTTCCCCTTGGGGTGCTCCCATGTTGTTTGTTAAAAACAAGGATGGTTCAATGAGGTTGTGTATAGACTATAGACAGTTGAACAAGGTGACAATAAAGAATAAGTATCCTTTGCCAAGGATTGATGATCTTTTTGATCAGTTGAGAGGTGCCACTGTGTTTACAAAGATAGATCTGAGGTCAGGTTACCATTAGTTGAGAATTAAGGCTGATGACATACCCAAGTCAGCATTTAGGACTAGGTATGGTCATTATAAGTTTGTGGTTATGCCGTTTGGGCTAACCAATGCACCTGCAACTTTTATGGATCTGATGAATACGGTGTTTAGACCTTATCTTGATCAGTGTGTGGTTGTGTTCATAGATGATATCCTGATATACTCTAATGATAGTCAACAACATGAGAAACACCTTCGCCAAGCATTGACATTGTTGAGGCAGCATCAACTATATGCTAAGTTTAGCAAGTGTGAATTCTGGTTATCTGAAGTGTCTTTTCTGGGCCATGTTATATCTGCAAAAGGCATTTGTGTTGATCCCAAGAAAGTGGAATCTATACTAGAATAGGAACAACCAAAGACACCAATAGAGATTCGTAGTTTCCTAGGTCTGGAAGGTTACTACAGGAGGTTTATCAAAGACTTCCGTTCTATAGCGTTACCCCTAACTAGGTTAACCAGGAAGGATGTTCCTTTCGCTTGGAATGACAAGTGTCAACGTTCTTTCTAGCTTTTGAAAGAAAAGTTGACTAGTGCACCGGTGTTAGTACTACCAGAGCAAGGAAAAGGCTATATTGTCTTTTGTGATGCTTCAAAGAATGGGTTGGGATGTGTGTTGATGCAGGATAAAAATGTGATTTCTTTTGCTTCGCGACAGCTTAAGAAACATGAGGAGAATTACCCAACACATGATCTGGAGCTTACAGCAGTGGTCCATGCCTTAAAGATCTGGAGGCACTATCTTTATGGAGAAAAGTGTCAGATCTTCACCGACCATAAGAATCTACAATATATCTTCTCAAAATAGGAGTTGAATATGAGGCAGAGGAGATGGATGGAGCTGATTAAGGATTATGATTGCACAATAGACTACCATCCAGGGAAAGATAATGTGGTAGCTGATGCATTGAGTAGAAAGTCGTCTTCATCATCAATGATAGATAATGCACAATTAAATTCCTTAATGTGCCATAAGAGAGATATGCTAGTGTCTCTTCGCCAGATGAATGTATAGCTAGAAGTTTCCTTACTGGCAGGATTGTTGGCACAGTTACAAGTGAAACCTACCTTGAGACAGTAGATTCATGATGCACAACAAAATGATACTGTGATACAGAATATCCGATCAAGGATTGGTAGTGAAAAGTATGATGGCTTTCACGAGGCAGATGATGGTACCGTTTCTTACCATAATAGGATAGTAATTCCTGATGTTGATGGGATGAGGAAGATGGTACTTGAGGAGGCTCACTCATCCATGTATGCAATGCATCCTAGAAGTATCAAGATGTACCAAATGACATGTTTTGGTGGCCAGGTCTAAAGCGTGATGTGGCAGAGTTCATTGCCAAATGTCCAGTTTGTCAGCAGGTGAAGGCTGAGCACCAGAAGCCTGCAGGGACATTACAACCCTTGCCAATACCACAGTGGAAATGGGATCATATTACTATGGACTTTGTGGTTGGTCTTCCTAGGACAACCAAGGGTCATGATTCCATATGGGTGATAGTAGATAGATTGACTAAGTCAGCTCATTTTCTGCCAGTTAAGACAACATTTACAATAGAGAAAATGGCACAAATATATGTTGATGAGATAGTCCATTTGCATGGCATTCCAGTGATTATAGTTTCTGACAGAGGTCCACAGTTTACAAGTCATTTTTGGGAGCGTCTGCATTCAACAATGGGAACACAGCTGAGATTCAACACAACTTTTCATCCGCAGACCGATGGCCAGTCTGAAAGGACTATTCAGACTTTAGAGGACCTCTTGAGGGCATGTGTGCTGCAATTTCTTGGTAGTTGGGATGTACATATAACTCTGATAGAGTTTGCGTACAATAATAGCTATCAAAGAAGCATAGATATGGCTCCTTATGAGGCTCTGTATGGGAGACGATGTCGGTCTCCTCTTTGCTGGTATGAGACAGGTGAATATCAACTTTTGGGTCCTGAGCTAGTACAACAGACTACAGAAAAGATTAAAGTGATACAACAATAGTTGAAAGCAGCCCAGGACAGGCAGAAATCTTATGCAGACAACTGATGTAGACCACTTGAGTTCCAAGTGGGAGATAGAGTATATCTTAAGGTTTCTCCATGGAAAGGTGTCTTGAGGTTTGGAAAGAAGGGTAAGTTGGCTCCTAGATTTATGGGACCATACCCTATCCTAGCTCATATTGGAAAGGTAGCATATAAGTTGGAGCTACCACCAGAGCTACATAGATTGCATAATGTCTTTCATATCTCTATGTTGAGGAAATGCCATCCAGATACTGACCAGACAATCCAACCAGTAGAGGTTGAGTTAGATGAGGATATCTCCTATGTTGAGGGTCCTGTGTTGATCCTGGATAGAAGGGTGAAAAAGCTGAAGAGAAAAGATATTATACTAGTGAAAGTTTTGTGGAATCATCATGGCATATAGGAAGCCACATGGGAACTAGATAATGAGATGCTTAGAAAATACCCATCTCTTTTTGCGTAGGATTTCGGGGCGAAATCCTTGTTAGGGGTTTATAGTTGTAAGGCCCTTGAACTTACTTAATGAGTTGAATGAGCTTAATTACCATAATTTAATGCTTAGAACCCTAATATAAACTTTTGATATGTTTTGAAATCATAAGACAAACTTAAGTTTCAAATTTGGTCCAATTTGGACATCGTTTGAGCAAGTTATGCAATTTTCTGTACATTTTGGACTTTTCTGCAATTTACCCAATTGAGGGGTTTTCTTTGCAATTATTCACATAAATTATGTTCCTTAGTTGTTATATTATCATTCTTGAGATTTTTTTATCCATGGGGCTCCTAGTTCAGCCATGGTTTGAAGGTGTTTTTATCAAGGGTATTTTGGGGTTTTTCCCTTCATGGATGAGCTACCTTTAGTAGCTATCAACTAAGGAATTATGTGATTGGCTGGGAATTTCGCCAAAGAAAAGCCAAGCAGGTCTAGCGGGACGGTGGGAGATCTTCTTGTGTGTGTGCTTATGTATTTTTAATAATTTAAAGCCATGGACACTTGGATATGTACTAGAATTGTAACTTTTTCTTTTTCTTAATATTAAAGTGTCATATACTTATCCAAAATCCCCCAAACGAGCCATTTCCTCTCCATTATCTCTCTCCTTCTCCCATATTCGTACTCCCTCTGTTTAGTTGTGATTTTTGCTGCCCAAGGAAGAAGAAGGTGGGGATCCTCTTGGAAACAAATTCTAGGGTTGAAATTGATTCTCTTTTTGGGTGTATGAAGCTTCCCCTAGTGATATTGACCTAAAAGTGTAAGTTTTTCCTTATTTCCTCCGTTAAATTATTTGTTCCTCTTACTCCTACATCTCTCCATGTCGGAACCATGGTTTTCCATGGTGAAAGTTCCCCTACAACTCAAAACTCCTTCCTTCTTGTTTCTTTTCTAGGGTTTTGCTTGTTTGTGGAGAGAATTGCATAGTTGGCCAAGTTCAGATCTGAATACAAGGTTTCCTTGCCCTATTTGCTCGAGATTGTTGCTGTTGGATATCTGACCTACTCTATAGAGGTGAGTTATATAACATTCTTCACTTATATTTCTTACTAGAAGCTTGTTGGTTCATGATTATGCTTGAATGTGATGATCTAAGCATAGAAAAATTATGCTTGTTTAGAATTACGAATTTTGTGGTGTTTCCTATTTTATTCCAGTTCTATATGAACCTATAAACATGTGTATATCCTTTATAAGGTGTAACATGATCTGGGACAGGTTGATAGCAACAACCTATGGTGCTATGTACAAAACAAATGATGGTTCAAATTAGGGTTTTCAAGCTATTTCCTTCCCTATCACATAACTGATTGTCATACCATTCAACACCAATAATGTTGCTATCTTGGCAACTGATGTTCGTGATCAAGAGTGTCCAATTTATGGTAAAAATCTATGGTCACCACCTTAGGTCAGTTTTTGACTCAATTAGATATTTAATTATCATCCACTAAGTATTCTAATGATGTCATCAATCGATGATGATATTGGCTTATTATTTGATGATGTTAACTAAATGTATTAATGATCTAGCAACCAATGGTGACCTAATAATCACAATTAATGGTGGATCAGGTCATCACCATATATGATGAATTAGGAATGTAATTGTATATTCGATTGATAACCTTGAACCAATGGTTCCTTGGTTCAATTGATCTAATGGTTAGACCTATACTTCAATTGATAACCTTGAACAATGAACATGATCCAATGAATAATATTGGATGCTTTAACATCAAATGGATTAGAATAAATCACATGTTATTATATGTGGGTCATAGTGAAGATAATTCAATGGTTCAATACCATTAATTGGTAGTCTTACCTTTGCCATTATATAGTTATATTTGATAAATCAATGTAATGAGTGGATGTGTAACTCCCATGTGATCTAGCCTATTATCCTAACCTTGATGTAATTATATGATGTTGATTGGTTATAATCAGACCTCTTGAATGATTAATGTGATAATTAATTACACTCTTCTTATGTTGAAACCACAATGTAGTATTATTTGAATATCATAGTGCCTTGCCATGTTAAAATCTATGGACATAAATGTGCTAATGATCTTTTGAGCCTTGTTTAAGGCATGGAATGTTGATGATAACCTTACTATGAATAATGTGATGGTCTTAATGACCTTTAGGCATGTTTGAAGCCATGATTGAGGTGAAATCCTCTTCATGTTCCAATAAGGGTTAAAACCATGGAACTTGTGATAAGATATTGGTATCTTGCAATAGTATGATGATAAGTGTGGTCTGTTAATTTGCAATGAATGATATATGTGGTAATGTGATAAAGATTTATATCTCAAATATTTTATATCTCTTGAAGTTGCTATACATATACTCTTGTTAGAAAATAATTATGGTTTGAATGTCCAATTGTATGATTTAGCTTTAATTTACTCAATTGACATAACTAATCAAGTGGAACTCTAATCATGTAGTGCCCTGTGCCATAGATCCATCTGAGTGTCAGAACTTGCCAGATGGTGAAACGAGTATTCCTAAGGGAAACTCGGAGCGCATACTGATGAGTATGCAGGGTGCTTGTCATCCTAAATTCAAGTGTTTAGGGAGGATGACTGCGGTCATACCTAGCCCTCAGTTTGAGAACGACTGCAGTCGTGTCTCGGTGATTATATATTTGATGAGATTGGAGGACAACTATGGTTGTACCTCAGATGGTAGGGTATGCGTACCCACGTTCTTTCACTAGTGCCGTGACCTGTACCGAGGATGGACTAGGCTGTTAGCAGCTTGACCTTATGTGTCACTGTGGCGGACCCGTACTGACCGGGGGCGGAGAAGATCTTAGGAGTCCTGCTCTTCCTAGATCTTGTATGGCACTGATTTCGACTTAGTAGTGGTCAGTTGGGACTTGAGTGGTATTTCTCAAACCCCTCAGGGCAATGTAATAAAAGAAGTGATATAAGCCGTGTAGTATACTGACTAGGGTTAAATACGTTTCACATTGCTTGATTAATCTTTAACTAGTCCTTATACTATTCAGTGTTTACAAGATGATATCATATGACATTTGAGTAATTATACTTCTTGTCGAGTTAATTTGTTTATTGGCTTAGTATGATTAACCTATTCAATCTGCTTAAATTGCTTATTCATTTCTATATCTGCTCAGTTCATTTACTGTCAATTAATATGTTATAATCAATATATGTTGGAGAGAGTTATATCTCTCGCTGGGACTGGGTCTCACCCGTGGTTCACCACAAATTTTTTTTAGGTGGTCACGGGCAACGAGGTCGAGGTCGTGCTGTGTAAGAGAACCAACCTGGTGATCAATAGATTCAGAAGGTTGGTTAGTTGTAGATGTTAGTTAAGATGTTAGTAGTAGAGTCACAGTGTCGTCCCTGTACTCTCAGGTCCTGGTATGGGATGTGTTTTCTAGATGATATATATTTGTATCGACACGAGGTTTTAGGATTATGCCAATGTTTGTAAATATATGGCACAAACATGTAAAATATCTTTTGTATGCAGGATGTGACTGAGGTCTTTGGACCCATATGCAAATGCTTGTTAAAGTATATGAGAATAGAATGATGGACCTTTTATAAATGTTCTAGAATTTATTTATATTGTTGGAATCGGTTTTAATTGTTTCACATTTTGACTATTTGATTAATTAGTAGTTGATCGTGTTTTGTGTTTTGAGTAATCTCGTTTAGCATGATGAGGTGTCACAACACTAGTTAGCTTCTCCTTCAAACCTTAGAAAGCTTGCTGACAAAGATCATTCCAAACAAATGGTACATCCTTCCTGGTCAACTTTGTCAACGGTAATGCGATCACACTGAAGTCCTTTATAAACCTTCAGTAATATCCTACTAAACCAAAAAAACTATGAACTTCTGTCGGCGTCTTCGGTTGCTCCCAATCTGCAATTGACTCCACCTTCTTAGGGTCTACTCTGACTCCTTCTACAGATATCACATGACCCAAGAAAGTCACTTCTTTCAACCAGAACTCGCACTTACTGAACTTGACATACAATTGATGTTGGCAGAGAAGAGTCAAAGCTTGTCGAAGATGTTGTTCATGCTCTTGACTGTCCTGACTATAGATCAGGATGTCATCTAACTACAATAAACTGATCTAGAAATGGACGGAACACCCTGTTCATTAGATCCATGAAAGCAACAGGTGCATTGGTTAGCCCAAACGGCATAACCACAAACTCAAAGTGACCGTACCTCGTCCTAAAAGCTGACTTTGGTATGTCATCTGCCTTAATCCTCAATTGATGATATCCATACTGTAGATCAATCTTTGAGAACACTGTAGCACCACACAACTGATCGAACAGATCGTCTATCCTCGACAACGGGTACTTGTTCTTGATCGTAACTTTGTTCAACTGCCGGTAATCTATGCACAACCGCATCGATCCATCCTTCTTCTTTATGAATAGGACCGGAGCACCCCACGACGATGTGCTCATCCTGATGAAACCTTTATCCAACAACTCCTGTAACTACTTCTTCAGTTCTGCCATCTCAGCTAGAGCCATTCTGTACGGTGTCTGGGCAACTGGCTGTGTTCCTAACACTAGATTGATCTCAAAGTCAATCTCTCGAGGTGGGGGGACACCGGGGAACTCATCGGGAAACACATCCACAAACTCTCAGACAACAGGAACCTCCTCAAGGCTAGGACCTTTTGCCTTGGTATCCACAACGTGAGCTAGGAACGCCTTACATCCTTGCCGCAGTAATTTCTTTGCCACCATCACTGACACTAAGCACGTCGGAAGGATCTTTCTATATCCTTGGAAGATCCACTTCTTACCACCGTCATCAAACACTGCTTACTTGGAACCACAGTCCAACATAACCTTATACTTCTCTAATGTATCCATCCCAAGGATCACATCGAATCCATGCATATCAAGTGGTATAAGATCCACTTGTATATTATGTCCCGAAAAAGATAGAACACAAAATGGACACACCTCTCAAAGCATCGAGGAACCGTCAAGAGGGGTTTCTAGCAACAGACTATCCTTATTACAACTAACAAGTAAAAGACAATTTTCAAGTATAGTTCATGCGATAAAAGAATGTGTAGCACCCGGGTCAACCAGGACAAATATAAAACAAGAAGAAGAAAAATCAGAATGAAATAACTCCATCTGACCTACCACCACTCGCGGGTTGGCTATCGCCTCCAGCTGACTCATAGCATAGAATCGAGCCATTGCTTGTTGTCATCCATGTCCTCTGCTTCCTTGAGTAGACAATCCCACTTGTGACGCTTGACCACATCCTCACCCTCTGCTACTACTGGGCTATTGTCTATCTGATCCTTGCTAATTCTGTCTCGACTGTTGTGTCATTCAACATCTTTCTGTGGGCAATTTGACCTCAAGTACCCAGTCTGTCCACAGTGGTAACATGACTTGCCTTCTATCTACGGCCTAGATGGCCCTATCACTATTACCAAAGCTGTACTATGAGCTTTGGATGGCGAAAATCCACACCCTCTTCCCTTACTCGGAGACCATAGAGATGGTGCACGAGAACTCTACATCACAGAAGGTGTTGAATACCTTGGCTTCTTAAAGCCTTCAAACCTCTATCTCTGAAATTGAGCAGGCATTTTCCTGATCATGGACTCCCTTTTCTCCCTGACAGACCGTTCAATCCTTCAGACGGACTCCACGAACGTGGCAAACCGCTCCCAATTCTCCAAAGCAGCAGTAGGTGTTGACAACTCAGCACTCAAACCCTTCTCAAACCGTTTGATCTGCTCATCATCTATCGCCGCCATGTGAGGACAAAACCTCAGCAAGTCCATAAACTTGGCTTCATACTCGGTGATTCTCATCGATCCTTGGCACAGACACTCAAACTGGTTGATCTTCTCATCCAGGTACGTCTTTGGGAAGTATCGACTGATGAACTTCCGTCGGAAAACCTCCCAACAGATCACCTCACTGGGTCACTTCTCCTCCTCGATGGCCCACCAATGGCCAGCACTACCTTTCAAAAGGTAGACAGCGTGCTTTACTTTGTCTGCTTCGGGGATGTCAAGGATCTGGAAGACCTTCTCGAGACCTGTCAGCCACAGATCGGCATCCACCAGATCAACCGTTCCAGCGTAATCTGAAGCTTTGACTCGGTAAAGCCACTCAAAGGTCTTCCCAATGCTCGATGATTCACCATGGGAAGCCTGTGCTCTTGGCGGAGGCATTGGCACTCTTTCCACCATGTGATTCATCATAGCCATCAACTACCCCATAAGGTGTTAATAGGCAAGGCTTTCAAGAATGGCTGGGTCAAGTTGGGGGACCTCAGGCACCCGATCTTCATGTGCATGCACTCTTGCTCCATCAACTGATGCATCATCACTGCTCTCGGCAACATGTTCTTCATGGTTTCCAGACATCTTTAAGCTTTATCTTCTGCTGAGGGTAGAAGGTTATTATAAGAAAATCTGGAAAACTCACAAGAACAGACACAACCTAGTTCTAGATCCCTGTAGACTCAGCGAACCTAGGGCTATGATACCAAAACTTGTAACGACACATCCCACTATCACACAGACAACGAAGTGCCACACGAAAATGTGCGGAAACACCATAAACCACATATTACTGAAAACACAGGTTAATTAAAATTATTTGTGGAAAGCAGACAAAAGAGAACCATTACATCCAAATCCTCATCCTGTAAGTAAACATGTTATATAAATATGCACCAGCATGGATATATGTCCACAGCTTATAGGAATCAGTTGCCATGTCAGCACCAGAGTTCATCACCTGTTTATACATATATCATAAGCCACATCAGGCCAACAGCAGAATATACAAAATTACAATAGCTAGTCATCGTGAAACGTCATCAAAACACATATGAGGACTTGAGAGTAAAGGGATGACTCTAGGACTCTACTACAAAACCACCAAAACAACATCAAGTCCATCTCTTACCTTCTACTGCTCTTCCTCTAGCTGCTCAGCCGCAACCTCACGACCACCACCACGTCTAGCGTGATCTCCTAAAAAGGGTGTAAACCAGCGAGGTGAGACACACAGTCCCAGCAAGCAACATAACTCCCCCCTAAAACTATAAAACCTCAGAAGGTTTAAAGCAGATAAAGCAGATAGATGGTAAAGAAATATAATAAGAGCAACATACTGAGCAAGACTATTATTATCATCAATCTTACCAAGATATTCATGAGACCTATATCCAATTATTTCTTTATGGAACATGATTGACAAGATAAGCTTTATAAGAATTTATCACAAGATATCAAGATCATATAAGTAACTGTAAGAGATAACTGGATCATCTACATAAGCAAGGCGTCAACCAATGTCCCGTGTTTTGCTCTAAGCAGTATATACTATTCGACTGGATTACGTTTTATTATGCCCTGAGGAAGTGAGCTGTCCCTGCTCAAATCCAACCTTCGGTTGCGAAGCCCAAAACTGGTGCCATACAAGGTCAATGGGAGAGCCAGACTCCATGACCTCACTTCCTCGTGGTCAGTACACAAAAACCAAAGCAGACTTGCAGTCTCATGCTTATATGACCTCAACCTTAGGGTCAGCTCCGCAAGCTACCCATATCTCTAGCTCACCTTGACATAGGAGCTAGTATACTTTTGAGCCACGAGCCTGATCAATGTGCTCTTGAGCCATGAACACATTCATGCTCTAACTCATTGGGTCATGGGCCTGTTCACCATGCTCTTTACCATACGGAGTCTACAACCGCAGTTGTACTCTAATCCTCCTATTTTCGGCTAGGATAAACCTAGGTAATCTCACAAGATAAACCTATTTCACCATCACCAAATTCTGACGATGATGGATCTATGGCCAGTGCAAACTACATGATATGTTCTACTGTAATTAATTAGTATATTTTAAGTGAGTTGTTGAGTCAACCATGTTATACAACATCGAGTTACATTAATATTATCCTATCATGGGATCTCAATCCCTTCTCACAGATTGCTACTACCTCTCAAGGCATCAACATCCTGGGATAGCAATCCTTTATCTCATCATCAGAGGATAACACCTCAACTAGGCACTCAACCTTTTTCAGGTCCTCAGACCTATCTCATCATACTGGTGATGCATGTTATCTCATCAACAAGGATTATTATCATTTAGTGTTATTCAAAGAACATATACCTCATAGCTCTTACCTGGCTATGAATCCATTTAATATACCTGCATGGTTAGTATACATATCAAGAGAGATAACTTAAATCACTGAACATATATCTTTATGAAGATCATGCTATCATGTTTGGAACGAAATCCATGATTATATGGAGCATAAGCTGTATCAATCATATTATTGTTATCAAACCATGAGCATAAACTATGCCCTATTATTGTGAACATAACCATGTATCTTATCATCTTATGTAGAAGCATCTTAGATTCCCAACATACCATGGTTCACAACCTACCATCATATCCCATTACTAACATAGATGCGGGTTTAAGGTGATTAATCCATTTATTAGGATTTCTGGGTTAAACATAACCTTCACCAAAGATTCCAACTTCCTTCACTATAAGTGTGGCAGGTAGCGCCACCCTCACCAAAAGAATAGCAGGCAAGATCTTATCCCTCATAACAGCCTATTGGCTGGGGTTTTCAAACCCTAAAGCACTTATGTCACCATATCGACCATCAACACTTCACCCTATCGTGCACTAGAGAGCAACCAACACTGAGTTGTGTCATGCAGCTTGTACTACATGTGTGTATCGTGCACAAGCAGCTAGGGTATCATAACTTATCCTATCGACCAAGAACCCTATCATTTACTAGGGTTAGGGTTTCTATCGGCCAACCCTCTCAACAAGGATCATATGACCAGGAGCATGGTGCCCAAGACACCCTATCACCCAACCATCAAACCATGTCATCTATGGGACCCTCATGTCAGCGAAGGCACTCTATCGCCCAAAGCATCATGTCGTCCATGGGCAAGGTGGCCACTAAGGCATCATATCGGCCAACTCAACTTAGGGCGTGTCATGCAAACACAAACCCCAAGCCCGACACAAGGTTTACCCATCTTACTCATATCGTTCAAGGAAGAGGCTAGGGTGTCGCCCACCTATAACACACAATACTAAGGAACCACAAGAAGGCCTATCATCCAACTAGGTCAAGCACCTTATATTGGCCACCACTAAAGCACCTATTAGGGTTTCATCATGCAAACTCCATGTCGGGAAACTCAAGACCAAACCATGTCGTCCAAGGGGACATCCAAAGCAAGGAATCATATCAGCCAAAGCATATCATCCAAGGATACTAACAAGGTGAAAGGGGGTCATATCGGGCACAAAGCCTAACAAGGCTCAACTCAACATATCGGCCAAGCTAAAACCCACAAAAGGGTGTATCGTGCAAGGGAACAAGAACCTCACCAAGATGGTCATCTTCAACCTCAACTTCTTTAGCAACAAACCCTAATTGATCAAGATAGTTGGCTCACCTCTCAATATCCAAGTGAGAGGGGTTTTGCACAACCTCCATCACAAATCGGGCAACATGATGGATCATCTCCAACTTAGGTAATCACTCATCCAAAGGCTCACCTATCAAATCCATGGTGAGAGGAGGGTGTTGCCCAAGCAACTAGAGCATAGACTCACCTCTCAACGACTAAGGAAGAGAGGGGTTTTTCCTACACCACTAGAGCTCAAACTCACTTCTCAAAACCAAGGAGAGAAAGGGGTATTGCCCCAAAGGAAACCCTAATCTATGGGTTCGGCCAACTAGGTCCGAAGGTACACAAGAATCAACAACATCATCAACAACATGATAACTATATCCATAAGATTAAAGGTACATGCTAGAGAAAGAAAAATATCTAACAACATGCATGGGCGATCATAATCATATATGAACATGCAACATAAAAGAAGGTAGTATAGTTAGGGTTAGAAGTTATATAACCCGCCTTAAGCAAGCTCCTCAAGCTCCAAAGCTCCAAGCTTTAAGTTCCTGGCTCCAAGACACACCACCTATGGTTCAGCCACCAAGCTAGAGGAAGAAGAAGAGAACTCCTTCTAAAGGATTGACCACCAAGCACACCAAGGGAAGGTGTATCGTGCACCAAGGAAGAGGGAGGCAACAAAGACCTAAAGGGACCCTAAGCAAGTGAAAGGGAAGGTATATATAGAAGAGGATGAAGGGGGAACCAAGGCAAGGTGTCGTCCCACTTAGGTACACTTGTCCATGGGCAATGCCACCTTCTCATCTCGCCACATCCACATGTCCAAGGCATTTGCCACATGCAAGCATCAAGCACCAAGTGTCCACAAGGGGGTGACACAAATGATGCTAAGAGTCAAAGATGGTCATAGGCTGATACAACCTCTTGGACGATACACTCATGCCCAACACAAGCCATGGCCGACACACACTAGGCCGACACAAGCACCCAAACACTCCCTTGCCCGATACAAGGCCCATCAAGGCAAGTCAAAGCCCAAACAAGGCAAAACAAGGCCCAAGGCTACTCAAGCAACGAGCCCAACCCATCCTCTCCACTCTAGAGAATGCAAGGAGAGAGAGAGAAATGTCTCTCAAGGTGACAAACTTGCTCATCAACCCTAAACTTGGGTTATTTGCAAGTAGCACCTCCAACTCTCAACAAAGAACAAATAAAACCTAATCACCACTTGAGGTTATTAGCAAGCAACTAAACACCAAGGTTAGGCAAAGAAAATAGGATAAGCCTAAAATGGAGGTCAAGGTCCTTACAAATGACCTCATCCCTTTTGGGGAGGTATCTGTCAGACTAGCACATACTATCAAGAAGTGTATGAATTTATTTGTGAGAGCCTTAAGACTTCATGTTTCTAAGGACAATCCTAGATTTTCTACTCAAATTCACTATCAAGATCAGAGAAGAATGTCACTAGCAAGATTCTGGGTATTCACATAACGATGATCTTAGGAAACACCTGGGTGTTCCTATCATTCATAAGAGAGTTACCAAGAATACTTACAACAAAGTGCTAGAGAAAGTTTCAATTACTATTGATAGTTGGGTTGACAAGATTCCAAATTTAGCTGGCAGAATCACGTTGGAATAGGAAACTCTAAATGCTATTTCTTCATATACCATGCAATCAACTAAGATTCTCGATGTGATCTAAGATAATATAGATAAGGAGATCAGGAAGTTTATGTGGATAATTGGGAAGGGAAATAAAACTAGCAATAATGTTTCATGGAAGAAACTTACCAATCCAATTACTATGGGATGATGTGGCATTAGATTGGTGAGATAGTTAGATGAAGCTTTCTTGGCCAAGAATAGCTGGGACATTCATTGTGATAGAGATGTACCTTTGTGTCAATTGGTCAAGACTAACTACAAAAGAAGATCCAAGTCAGACCTATTGAGTTGTGGAGATCCTATAGGCATCATCAAGATCTCATCCGCCATAGTAGCTTTAAAACTATCATGTTAGGTGAGGATACTTTTTCCTTGGCTTATATATGGGGCCCTTTCACTAAACCAATGATTAATAAATCTAAAAAGCAATTCCAGAAGATATCGTAGACATGAAGATTAATTCCCTAGTACACAACGAGAGATGGGATATTGACTTCCTGAATGTATATCTAGATACTTCTACCATGTTTTGAGATAATTGAAATGAAACCACCATATAACTACTTGGAAGGAATAAATGGAACCAGTCCCTTGAAGTGGATGAGGTCTTCAGGGTCAAGAGTGTTTCCTATTTTCTAAGAAAGTAGATGAATGTCCCAATTCCAGGGGAAGTGGCATGATCTGATGAGATGTTCCCTACCTTTTAGACTACATATTCACATATGGCTCATATTACATGGTGGTCTATTTACTAGAGAAGAAAGGAAAAGAAGGCATATGACCAATAATATTCTCTGCCCAGATGTAATGTGATGCGAGAATCTATAACACATGCTTTAATAGATTGTGGGTACTACCTTCAAATCTGGAACAAAGTCAGTAATAAAAATCTCATTGTTGATTTTTTTCTCAAATGATTTGATGGAATGGGTTGATTGGAACAAGAAACAAGATATGGAGTCACCCGGGTGGCTCATGAATTTTAGCAGTACATGGTGGTATCTATGGAAGGACATATCAAGCCTCTTGCTTGGAGGGCAAAGTAGGAAGGCCAACTTTCTCCTTGCAGACATTATAGCCATGTATAAAATGTTATATGTTTCTTGTATGGATGGAACTTGCAAAAGGAAGAAAACTTACATCTCATCCTAGGATCTTCTGTTCCATGACTATATTAAAATCATCTCTAATGTCGCTATGAGAAAAAGAGGTCATCCATCTATTGCAGTTGTTACAAGAAATTACCAAGGAAATTGGATCTTTTCTAACAGTAAAAGCTAGAAGTTGAAGAACACAATGGAGGTTGAACTCTAGGGAATCATCAAATCCATCTCGTTAGCTATTGAAAGGAAGTTCACCTACTGTATTGTCGAATCAGACTCAAAGATTGTAGTGAAGCTCATCTATTCTGCCACATCACTCCAATTACCTTTAAGCCTTGAGTTGAAAGAATCATTTTCTAGATGAAGAAGGTAGGATGTTGTCAGGTCCAGTTCTATTGCAAAAAGAACAACAAAGTAGTTGATGCCTTGGATAAACTACACATTAAAAGCAATCTTCCTCTTATGGAGTTTAGTACACCACCTTTATCTATATCTAATTTGTTTCTTCTTGATAAGAATGGGACTAACCCTAGTAGTAGATTTCCTAGCAGTAATGATGTGGCTATGAGTATTTATGTAAGTTTATTTACTTCTTATCACCACATGAGAAGCAAGGGATGCATATATTAGCTTATGGATTCTTCTAAAAAAAGTATTTTCTTCAAAATTATAGGTCTTGAAATCCTACCATGTTGATAAAGTCATCACAGTCAAACTAAAGTAATAGAAAAAAAGCTAAGAACAACAAAGATTCTTGTTTATATTTAAATAGTATATGTATTATACTTACGAATAATCAATTAGGAGAGTGTCTCAAGAAGGGATGTGTGGTTGGTCTTGCTTCCTTTTTATTTCTTCTATATGAAGAACATCTATTACTTTGGAAATAATATCAATTTTTTGTGTTTCTCATGTGCAATGGTCAATAAAAACATGCAAATCAAAACCTTTAGAAACATAGTGATGTACCTATTTTTGAAGTAGGTATCTCTCATTGCATGATATTTGTCAGAGATAATAGGTTCCCACTCATCACATATTCATATGATGTACTATTTCTTTCTCTTTGCACCCCTGTCAATCTTTGTATAATCATTTGGCAGTTGTGATATTTTCATAAAAATACCTTGATTTTAGTAACATAAATGATGTTCTTGTACGTAATATGTGTTATTCAACACTAGGGTACTATAACATACTAAAATATAGCTTCTGAATCTAGAAACCCCAATCCCATGGATAAGAGACTGGTTAGCTTGGTTCTTTCAATGTGACCAAACAACGATAAATTTATACCTTAATATACATAGTTAGTGTATGGAACATGAATAAATCATTGTAAAATTATTAGGCTTAAAAACATATACATTAGATTTTGTAAACTACATCACACAAAATAATTAATTCATATTAACATAATAATGAGAACATGTGCTAACATGTGAGTGAGTACATAAAATAAGTCATACATGTTTTATTTGATATCCAATATTATAGTAATGGTTAAAATCTATGCCATTATCTAAATAAATTTTGAATTAATGGACTTAATGTGATAAATAAGAAAAATATGGGGATTTATGCATGATGATATAAGGAAACCATTTTGGTAATAATGTGATGGTAAGGGGGTTTTAATTAATAAACAATGATGGTAATAATGTAATGTTATAATAATGGTTATGAGCTTAAATCATAATTGTAGTAAAACTCACAAAAGGAAATTCCAAAACACAAATATAATATAAAATCGAATTCCTTGGTCCGAATTAGTAAAGTAGACAAGTTTTAATTTGAACTGGATAACGACATGGTGCCCTTCCCACCAAGGCTACACACTAGACAACTAGGGGTTGCTATATGCAACCCTAAGGGAGGCCACACATGTGTATCTTTTGAAATTATATTAACCCTAACCAAGTCGATCATAATACCAAATAGGTTACCCGCAAGCGCACGAGGTACTATTGTACCATAGGTGAAGGGAAAGTGTAGGGGTCGATCCTTAGGGACAGAGGGGGCACTAGAGCTAGGCTAGTGTTGGCTACGGTCCTATTTTGGAGACTAGGGTTGAAGGGTTTAAAAGGGGTTTGGTTGGTTGTTAAACTAGGTGAACAAGGAAGTAAAGGAAATTAAGAAATCTAGATTATCACAGCTCTAAATTAGTCTAAGCAATTAGACTAAGTAACTAACAGAGCAAGAGCAAAGGTTAACTACACTACACTAGCATAGCAATTAGCACTAAGAACTAGATTAACCATAAGAAAGAGAGATAAAACCTAAGTTAACACTAAAAAGCAAGACTGAGCAATTAACTAGTTCGAACAAAGGCAACTACACTATATTAGTATGAACAAGCTAAGAAAGTAAACTGGGTTTTAACAAGCTAAGAAAGTAAATTGCGTTTTAAGCAATGAGATTAGGTAGGTGGACCATTTGGTGATGTGGTTTGATATTAATTGGGGGGGTCAACATAGCAAGCAATCTATCACAATTCTATCTAGATTACCAAACAAACAACAAGGCAAGTGCTATTAGAATGTACCCTATACTACTATTTGGAGAACTAGGGTTAGGTGTAATTTTAGGAGGACTTGCCAAGTCTAGGTCTCTAGGGTAAGTGGTATCAGGACAATTGAGAGACAAGGGTAGAAATGGGAGTAGAGATGAGGGTTTTTCACCTCATTCCACTAGCCATCTAGCCTTTAGGAAGCTCTGGGCAATTTCCCTAATCACACTTACACTAGCCACTTAGATCTCACAATCACTTCTAGAAGGAGGGATGTGTATGTACGAACAAAGGGGGCTAGCTAGGGATCCACAAATTGGACCTAGGATCCATTCCTAAGATTGGCCACATACACTCCAATTCCTCCTAGAAGCTAAGTGTCATCAAACATCACAAAGCAAGCAATCCATGTTATAAGTACAAACCACATGCAATAAAGTAGGGAATGAGATAGAAGAAAGAAGCAATCATCATAGATAGAAATTATGTTCATTACAAGCTATTTGCCCCAACATGGTATCAAAGTCACTTTTTGACCCCAAACAACCCACCACTAGGGGCTTAGCTAGACATGATGAAGAAAATAACAAAAGAAAGGGGAAGAAGAGGGGTAGAACTCCATGAAGCTTGAAATAGAATCCTCCTTATTCACTCCTAGAAGCTTGGGGATGTCCTTCCTCCTCCAATGGTGCAGATGGGCATGAGAATATGGGGGATTATGGAGGAAAACCTAGAAAACTAGGTTTCCAAGGTGGAAATGAGGTGGAAATGGTGGATGGAGAGCATAAATGCAAGGTGGAGTGCAATGAATGCTTAAGGGGTGATTAGGGTGGAGTAGAAGCAACAAGGGGGTCTAACCTCCATGCCCCAACTTCCACCTATGTATATATAGGTGGTGGGGAGGCACTAGGGTAAGTGGGGGTAGTTTAGGAAAAATCGTGTAAAAATTGGGTAGGGTAGGTTGGTTACCACGGCCGTGTTGATGTACCACGACTGTGGTGGGGGTAGTGGGGAACGGTCGTGGGGGAGTGGCCACGGTCAAGGTGTGAAAGGGGGGTAAAAACGCTAAGTATAGGTGGTGGCCACGGCCGTGGTGGGGTGCCACGATCGTGTTGGGTAAGTGGCACCACGGCCGTGGTCGTGTACCACGACCATTTTGGAGGAGGAAGTCTTGATCGTGGGGAGGGGGGAAACACAGGTGTTGTATCTTCTGCTGGCCACGACCGTGGTGAGTGGCCATGACCGTGGTGTCTTCAATGGCCTACAACAGTGGTGATGGCCATGGCTGTGGTGAGTTTGGTGCAAAAACCTGACATTTTAGTTGATTCTTCACAATAATTGACACGACCTGTGGCCATGGGGCCACGATTGTGTTGGGATATCCAGTGGCTAAATGAACTTCAATTTAAATCATCCATGGACTTCTTTGCTTTATGTTGAACCATGGCCATTAGAGGTAGGTTGAGGGAGCTTTAGGGCCTTCTTTGGACCCCTCCATGAGTGGAGGAATCCTAGAACTCCTTTCTTCTCTCTCATCCATCCAAAGCATGGTCTAAATACATGAAAATAGTGCAAAGAGCATCCATAAGTGCATTTGATAGTAATACTCATATTGAGGGATTTAACTTGCACTCTACTGTGTTTATATGT